>OY829326.1:99655339-100269082 GCA_963691655.1 Toxonevra muliebris
GCTTTTTAAAGGAACTGAGCATTAAGTATACAATCTAACCAAATCAGAAACATTATCAGAAAGAGTCTTGCGCAATGCGAAATTTCGAAGGCCTGTGTTATTAAAAAAAATGATAGTTTTTATAAAATTTAAGGTCCCCTGGGTAAATCTAGTTCAAAAAGGATGAACAAAATAAGAAAACCTTTGAATCTCAGCCCCCATTGAAGATTTCTGGATCAGCTACTGGCTATATGCATCGCAAAAAAAAAGTTATTATCTTGCGAAGACGAAATTTTCAGGTCCAAATTTCGCATACAAACCCCGCAAAATTGGACTTTCAAAAGTATCACACAAGCAACAACTAAAAAAGTGTCACGTTACTAATAAGCCTTCGTTCGCGACAAGTAACAACAATAACAAGGCAGCAAAACTGGAAAACAAAAATGAATAAAAATAAGAATAAAGCGAAAAAAAAATTCTATCTGACTTGACCTGCTTCGTTACCATCTCCATGACCAACATCGGTCCTTCATCGTCAATATTGCCAATAATGGTACTACATCGCTGGCCAGCATTGGCAACAGTGTAAACCCTTATACTGGCACCACGGTCTGACCAGACCTTTTTCAACTTCACTATATCACTCTGATCTCCAAAATCCATGATATGCTTTAATGACTATTTCTAAATAAATTTATAAAAAATCGGAATGCTGAGCTATGAAGAGGGCGAGATTTTTGTTATTTCAAAATTTTAGCCTTTGTGGTACCACCACGGTCTGGCCAGACCGTATTCATTTTCCTACAGTTTTTCCGATATTTTTACTTTACTTAGTCGTTAGTAACGTGTTGGATTCATACCATGCTATCCAAAAAGCTTGTTATCACGGGGGGAGAAAACAATGACAGTGTTATGGTTGAGGTTGAGAAAGGATGCCCCCAAGGGGGCGTACTCTCTCCTCTTTTATTTTGCTTCATGGTGGACTCACTTCTTAATGATTTTGGAGTTCACATCCAAGCGTATGCTGACGATGTGTGCGTACTAATCTCGGGACGGTCCTTACAGACGGTGTGCATCAAAATGCAAGAAGTCTTGGACAAGATTGAGGTTTGGTGCGATCTGCAGGGTCTTTCAGAGAATCCCAGTAAAAGCACCTTAGTGCTCTTCACCAGGAAACGTAAGCAGGATGGCCTGTTGCTACCAAAAATGAAAGGAGTAACACTGCAGTTGTCTTCTGAAGTTAAAAATTTAGGGGTAACCTTAGATTTCAAACTGTTATGGAAGACGCACGTCAAGCTGAAGGTCTCGCATGCACTAAAGGTTTTCTAACAGTGCAGGCGAGCTTTCGGCAAGACTTGGGGTCTGAATCTAGCTCTGGAATACTGGGTATACATTGCTATTGTGATACCTATTGTCACGTATGCCTCTGTAGTATGTCTCCACAGTATCCTCTTTGACCAGACTTCAGGGAAGTGTGTGCCTGGGTATCACTGGTGCAATGTGTACTACATCTGGTGATGCCCTCAATGCCTTAATTGACTTGCTTCCTTTGGATCTTCAAATCCGTAAAAAAGCGATGAGAGCAGCCTACAGACACCGGTTAAATGGAGTCTGTCATGTCGAGGCGGATGTAGGGCACAGTATGATATGCTACCAGTTGTCAGTACAGTGCCCACTCTTCTTGATGCCCGTGGACAATCATGTGACTTACATCCACTTCGGAAGAAGATATGAAGTCAGGTTCCCGAAACGTGATCAATGGTAAAGTCCAGAGGTCTCACTCCGGGGTCTTCGTCATGTCTTCTATATCGACGGATCCAAAACCTCAAACGGTACTGGATCCGGTTGGTACTTGGACGATGAGACAAAGTACTCTTTTTCCACTGGAAACATGGCGTCAGTCTTCCGAACGGAGTTTTTTGCTATCCTAGACGTTGTGAGCTGGATAATTGAGAAGAGGTGGCATGGGGAGTGCATAGGTATCTGCAGTGATAGTTAGGCAGCACTGAAGGCCCTTGCTAACCCTGTCTGCTCCTCAAAATTGGTCAGCGAGTGTAAGGCAAAACTAAATAGTGTTGCAAAATACAATAAGTTATGTCTTATATGGGTTCCAGGACACTGTGGTATTGCAGGGAATGAACTAGCTGATAAACTAGTTAATGAAAGCTCTGCAGGGAGATCATGCATTGGATTAACGATTTCGCGGGTTCTATCCATAGAGAAAGATGGTCCGAGCTTGACTCCTGCAAAACCGCAGAGTGCTTCGTGAGGCAACCTAACAGGAAATCAGCGGAATTTCTTCTCAAACTGAGAAGAAAAGACCTGAGATTACTAGTGGGTATCATCACAGGGCGCAACACATATGGTCAGCATATGACTAACATAGGCGTCATCACCGATCCAATTTGCCAATCATGTCTAGAGGACGACGATACTACGGAACATTATCTTTGTAGCTGCCCGGCGTTCGCGAGAATCAGATTAAGGCTGTTGGGTAGTGATGTCTTGAATATGAATAATGTCCATACTCTCCTTCTTCCTGAGCTTCTAAGGTTCATCAGTGAAACAAAGAAGTTCGACATTGAGAGACCCTAGACCTTTCTTCTTCCCATTTATGCCCACATAACTTTAATGTCTCTCTACTCTCTTCTACTGGTTCTATCCTTGTTTATAGCACAATGATCCTCGTTGACTGAATGCTTTGGTTAGGTCCAGCCCACCCACAACTCTAAACGTGTTGCTTGTATGCATATAAACATTATCATCCTTTCTTTTTTTTAAATATAAACTTATTATATTATGAAAACAATAGTTTTGAATCAAAACACATCATTACACAAAACGACCATTGGAATTGTAATTGAAAATTAGAAACAACAAATGATTATAGAAAACTAAATTGTGTATTAACGAACACAAGGCAGAAGTGAAACTTCTTGTGAACTAAATGAAACACAAGCAAATGAAATTTTTCAATCGCTAAATTTTTTACTTCATTGGCTTGTGTTTTTTTAATTGCAATTGCTTGTGTTTCGTTAAGTTCACAAGAAGTTTCACTTCTGCCTTGTGTTCGTTAATCACAACCAATTTTTTTGTTGGGATTAATGCTAGAACAAAAATTGTAATTCTGTACCGGTAATGTAGATGACAATTGTAGCGAACTCTTTTTGTGTGCGACATCTTCATGTAATTCGTTGGACATTTGCGCCATCTGTATGTGAAATGTATAACTGTCATTAACTTTAAGATGGCAACGCTACACATTGTTCTTTCTGCCATAGGTGTGTATGTGTACTTAATATGTTATATTGAATTAAAACTATTTATGAATCGTTTATTATATAGTTTGCTCGTAAATTTAGTTACGGAATATTGATATTTAGCCCCTCATGCACATTGCTCGACAAAATTATGTCGCATTGCAAACTCACGCGCTACGTTATATCCGGTTGATTTTACTCTAGGACAAGAGAAAATAAGTTTCACTTCAAAAGAAAACCTTTATCATCTTCTTGCTTTGGTTTCTTATATATACAGTTTAATGTATTTTCTTTGTATGAAAGCTGCCGTGCCTACTTGACCAAAAAATATCACACAAAACTTTTTTTTCCCACACATGTTCCTGGAGCATGGCGTTATCAACCAACCCCTTTGCACCAAATCTCAGTACTTTCGGAGATACATATACTCAAAATAGCATTAAGATTGCGTGGGAGGCGCCACGCCCATTTAAAGACAAATTCATATCTGAAACTCCAGTGTAAGCTAGGGATGAGATATACCATAATAAATATTCAGGTTATATGGTAGATGTCACATCCCTTTTTCCAACCCCATCCACATTTTTACAGTAGCATATAATTTTGAGCCAGTTTCCTTGCACGCAGGACGCAGTAAACTGCAGTACTGTACTGTGAATGGTACACTAAAAAAAGTATAAGGTTTGTATGGAAGGTATCCCGCCCACTTGTAATTACAAACTTTTACCAAGTCAATAGTAAGGTCAGAGACAATAAGCAGTATAGCCGGGCATACAAACAGATTTTCACTTTTATATATATTGTTAGATTATTTTCTTCATTGCTGTTTCAAAACGTAAAATTTTTTTAAAATTAAAAACATATTTTTTTTAAATAAATGTACATATAAATACATTATTCTTACATAATATATAGTGTTTTCGTACAGTTTTCATTGAAAAATCTAATAAATGCAATATAAATATATGACAGTCTGGCTGGACCGTGGTGGTAGCAATGTGACAAACAAAAGTGATGCCAACAGAAGGGTTAAGATCGATTCTTCATCGTCAGCAAAATCTGCATCGGTATTATATAACAGCGGCCAGCAAGAGCACTGCATCACATGAATTAAATTCACCAATCAATTCGTTATAGATATCGTGATTTGAAATATACTCAGTCTATATGGTATTGAAATTGCTATAACTAATTATGTTTAATTTACCATAAAAAGTCAACAGATATACTAACAAAATTGTATGGTAATTTCAAAAAATAGGTCTCATTAATACAAAATCAGTTCAATCTTGACAGTTCTGTTTGTCTATATCGAATATGGCTGAGATATCTTTTGCTGAATCCTTAAAATTAGCCACTGTGTTATTTTTAAGTATTTATATAATGGTAACGACATCCACAAAACCATATCCGAAATGTTTGAATTTATTGCAAGAATTAAAAAAAGAGTGTGAAAGAAAATCAGGATCTAACTGTGGTTGGTATTCAAAAATACATACCTATGTACTTTAATTAAATTTTTATTAAAATTGATTTTCCATATGTATTTTAAAGCTATGGCACGTAGTGGTATGAGTCGTGATACAAAAAAAAATAAACTAAATCGTTTGATGTTGTGTGTAAAGCTGAAATTGAAAGATGTATATATCTGAATTAAATTATTGCGTTTTTTTTTTATAACCATTTGTTATTTTATTTATAGATGACACAGGCTGATGGGAAAAATTTCAAAAGAGTAAAGCGTGGCGTAAAACGACTCAAGGCAAGATTTTAATATACAATATTTCTAGTAAAGAATCCAATCTCTATGTTCTTTCTCTATTTGCTAAATTTTTAATAATTTTGGGTTTTTTTATGACGGCTTTAACTCTCATTACGATTAAAAGTTAGCAGACTATATTTTTGGTTCTAAATCGGTTATTATAAGACTTGTTATATAAGTTATTTTAAATTACAAAAATTTGTGAAGAAATTATAGAATCTTTTAAAAAAGTGTCACTAAAATTCGAAAAACCGACAATATTCAGCACAGAATTTTTTTTTAGTTGGTATATTCAAATGTATTTACTTTAATAAATTTAAACTTTGTTTACACACAACTTTTTCTTTTTCATGCAGACAAAAACTGTGTAGAATTTACTCGAATTTAGTAGGGTAGTCCCGGAAGAGATGAAACCCCTTTTATTAAATCATCACAAATTTAAAGGGAATTGAAAAAATAGTCAACGTAATATATCAAACTTTAGTTCGGACCATTGTTTATAAGAATGCGGAGCGGTTTTGGTGTTTTATAATTTTATCATATTTTTCCGAATTAAAAAAAAAGTTGACGATTCGGGGAAAGATTGAATCTTACGGGTGATATGGAACGCCTTTTATCCTCTAGAAAATTAGAAAAATATGCTCCGAAATTTAAATATAAGAACTAAGTGCTGCAAATCAGATCATTTTTTAACCCTTTGTCGAGCGATGGTACTCACAAGTACCATTACTATTATCGGCTCATATCTTTAATATTCAAGCAAAATATTTATATATGATTTTAGGTCGTAGTTACATTAGAGTATGCTGTAATTCTTATAATTTCTTAGTTTTCGCATCTCCCTGTCCTAAAGGTACTTAGGGACACCAGTTATAACTAATATCCTTGTAGATCCTTGCAAAATTTTCAACTTTGTATTTTTTTGTAAGAAGCCATAATAAGTACGGTTCCATCGAATAAAGTAAAATTTTCATCGCCTTCGGGCTTTGGCCTACAAGGGGTTAAAATATTTTTAAGAATAATAAAAATAATTTTTAAGAACATTGAAAACAATTGGAATAATTCTTGAAAGCATTAAGGATAATTTAGAAAAGTTTAAAAAACATTCTCGAACGTTTTTTGAAGAGTTTCTCCCGTAATCAATGGAACTTGCATCGAAAATAAAGCAAGTTGTGTGCAGTCATTTTTTACAAATTGTTGCATCGCAATAAGTTCTTGCGTTCTCCCTCTTACACGTGCACGTCAAAGCTCCACACAAGATTCTTCTACATCGACTTCTTGTTTTGTCTTATTACTGCTTCCTAGAGAATTTAGGTAAAATATCAATTAATTCCCTATAAAAATTAGAAAAAACTTTTATGAAACCAATTTTTTAAATTTTTTGTTCACAAAAAACTTCACTGTTTACAAAAAATTATAATAAAGAAGCACTTTGCGTTCATCAAGTTTTGATTTTTTCCAGTGTAATATCAAAGAAAACAATTAATTTGTATGACCGCGACTATTCCTTCTCTTCCCCCAAAAAAAAAAGGTTCGTAAGGGAAAAATAAAAAAATTCAAGAAAGAATCAAAAATGCATTTCCACCTAATCTACAACTTGTGATTACGTTTCTTTCAAAAGGTAAACAGGCTTTAAGGTAACAACTCAAGCTGCCTTCTAAAGCGATTAAATGGTGACAAATAGGTAAGAAGTTTTAATTAGATTTTTTAATTTACGATTGACAAAAACACTCTTTATATTTTGTTCCTGTATGTCGACAATCGCAAACCAAAATTCGTATTAGTTGATTGATAGAAGCTTCCAGACAGACTAAAACAGTTTGCAAATTTTTGGGATATTTTGATGCTTTCCCCACTTTAAATCAGCATATCTCAAAAAACATGCTTTTCGGTGGGCAGGTAAAAATCTAGGAAATTATTCTTGAAATCCAAACTCCAAATCCAAGCACGCATTCAAAAGCAAATCATTTCTATTCGTTCCCAAAATTAAATTTAATTCAGAAATAGAACATTTTCAATCCGAAATCGGCCTCTGCCTAGGGTAAAGTCGGTCACTTGATTTTCTAAAAAAAAAAAGAATCAAACTTTTTTATGCTTTAAACTTTTTAGCAGACATCAGCGTGGCCGTTATGAAACTAAAGTTGCAATTTGCAACGCTTTTGACTGCTTGGAGACTTTTTTTTCAAATCGTTGCAACTTATGAGACTTTTATGCAAAAAGTGTGATATTCACATGAAATTATACTAAAAATCCATTGCCTTTAACTTGAAAGTTCACAACAATAGTTACATACATACTTTTTAGTTGCAACACTGTCGTTTTATAAGATTTTTCACAAACTTATTGCTATTTTCATATTTGCCACACTGACTTATGGAAAATTGTTTGTTTGTTTGGAAAATTAAAAGTTCACAAATGATAGATACTAAAAAATGCTAGGGCCTTGCATACGAATTGTTTTAAATCTGCTAGCAGGCTCGAGAAAATGAGATTTTTAGAGGTTTTGTTTTTTAAATGGAACGGTAATCGGTAGAGCTGAATATTTTGGGAAACATCTTAAAATAAACCGAGGTTAATTTTTGGAGGTGTACAACAATTTTTTTTTTTTTTTCGTGAAACACTTTAACGTATTAATTACTTGGGATAATTGAATTTTTTTTTACTTTCAATACATTAACAGTTTTTAATCATATGCAAACTGCTGCGAAATGAAATAAATGTTCGTTTTATTAAAAAATATAGAATGAGACTTTTTCACTCTCAGTAACACTTTTTTGCAACTTGCAACTTTTTGAAATTTATCAACGGCCACGCTGGCAGAAAAGACAACCAAAAATATTTTCGGAGTTAAACAACAACAACAACTATTACAACCACCAGCGTTTTCAAGACGGAAGATTTCAGGGTTTATCTGTTTTTCTAAAACACTTTAAAATTTTTTTTTTTTTTTATATAAGCAAAACATTGATCGTTTTTTATAATCTAGCACAAAAAAAAAAAAAAAAAAAATTGGGGACCAGCATTGCCTCACAATTTCCGAAGTTAATACACCAATAAAATCGGTGATCGACATTATGCCGGGTACCTGTTTACATTTTTAAACAAATTTTGAAAATGAATTTATTCAAACTAAAGAACTGTATAATTGCATCGAAAACGAACACCTCAAAGCACAGAAAAGACTTACGTGTACTTACCCGTTTTTAGCTCTTAAATTAATGTATAAAAATTGAAAAAACTGTAGAGAAACAATTTTTCATGGCATCTTAAAAAACACTTAAAAAAATCGGACGAAATTTCTGATTAATGAAACGTCAGTTTACAGTGATGCTATTCTGCATTAAGGGGGTATTCTACCCGAGATGGTCCGAAAAATCGATTTTTTTTTTTATTTAATATTTTTGATGTAGACAACGAGTTTTATGAGAAAGAAGAGGGGGCAATGTATGGCCCTGGAATCGTTGATTAACCGTAAGTTACATCATTTGAAAGTACCATGTTTGTAAATCTTTAAGCTCGTTTTTCTTGAAACCATTTTTTTCGGGACGGTGGACACGATTCACAAAAAACCACTTGTCCAATTGACTTGAAATTTTACAAGGCTACTAAGTAAATGTATAGGTATGGCCTTATCTAGGACTATGGCGAAAGCATTTCGTCGCCTGAGGATTTATTTGGCGTATGTATATACAAATTCATATACCTATACGCCAAATCAATTCTCAGGCGACAATTTGTTTAACTAATGTTTTTAATGCAAAATATAAACAAAAACAGGGCAAAAAATCGTCATTTTTTTTTCAAACGTCTGATTTAAGTTGAAGAAATTTTTTTTCTCTTATTCCCTAGATGAGACGATAGCAAGAAGTCCCACGATTACAAAATGGGTTACATTTCGTGTTTCAGAATATTTAAACCGGAGATATCATGTCCACATGGATCAACTATTTTTGGCAGGCTCAAGTTCGAAGCGTGGAATGAACCATTATTAACAAAGATATTTTTAACATTAGAAATGAAAATTTTTGTTCAAAACCTGTAGAAAAACTTGCAAAAAACCTCTAATAAAAATATTGAAAAGCTTTTCATTTGCAACAATTTGAAAACATCGAAATTTCGCACCATCTCGGTTAGAATACCCCCTTAAGGCCAATTCACAGTAACGACCTTTTCCTCTTAGGTAAAGGTAAGCATAACAACGAAAATTTATTTTAGCTATAGTACTGGAAAATTTTGACCTTAGTTTGAGTGCAGAACAATTCAATAGTTTCCACATATTGTAGTTAATATTTTGTCCGCTTTCAATAAAAAATTCATATTCCGAAAAAAAAAAACAAAAAAATATTTAGATATTTTTAATAATAAAAAATTACAGATTTACAGGTTGCAGAGAGCTTTCCAAAAATATTTATATCTGATGAAAATTGTTGCCAATAGATATTTGCTATGCAAAATGGGCAAATAAATGGAATGTTGTTACTAAATTTCAAATCATAATCGAATGAGGCTCAAACATCTTCGATGCAAGTAACAGAGTAAAATTTTTGAGATCTCAATTAGAATTTAGATCACTCAAATGGACTTACTTCGCCAAATCCCTTTAAAAAATTAATAGCCTATTCACATTTTTTCTCTCAAAGTAGATGATCTATTGTCATAAGCTGCATACATATAGCTTTCAACCCCCCCATGGATAAAAAGGTCCCTGGGGACCTTTATCAGTTTTGTTTACTCCCAACATCTTCTGTAGACTTTTCACAAATCGGGGTATTTCATGTAATCATCCTTCATCAATAGACATTCAAAATGAAATGATCTGTGGCTTTTGTTTGAAACCTTTGACTGCGAGGAAGGTTGCCAAAGCCCCTAGAGACCTTGTGCTTAAATTGAATGAAACCATAACTAAATTATGTTGAGTTGTAATTAGCAACACGAAACATTGAGAAACGAGCTGCCAATGCAAGCATAATGTGTTCTCCAAAGATTAGGATTGTTATGAAAGCATTTGATGTAAGGGTAAATTCGAAAATAAACCCAAGCGCTGCACCAACATTTACACCTTTCTAAACTTGGCCCCCACGGCACTTATGTCGTACACAGTACGGACACCAGCTCAAAACTAGAACTAGGTCTTCATTACTATACCTGCTATAAACCGATTTGTGCTGAGAACTCAGCAATGCTACATCGTCGTGATACCTGCACCCAAGGCCGTATTTAGGAGGGAGGTTTTGGGGATTCTGATCCCCCCCCCCCCCCTAAATGTGGAAACTTTATTCTAATTTTTTAGATTAATTGCCAATGGATGGAAAAAAAAGTTAAAATCAAGTCTATTTAACGATATTTTTTACTTCCATCGGTTTTTTTTTTTCTAAAAAGTCAAATATAAAAAATAAATTTGAAATCTTAGTTACACTAAGCGATCAAATCCGATTTGTTTTCCACATGAGGTTTGACTACGGATTCAAAAAGAGAAGGTTATACTGAGCACTCCTGCATTCATAGTTTTTCTAGGTCAGTAACAGTTTTTGATTTAATGTTTCGTCCTGAATCAGTTTGAAAATTAAATAAAAAAATAGAAAAAATTATCGGATCCTTGTAAAATTAGACTTGCTTGAACCACATTTTTTTTCTTAAAAAGTGACGTGATGGGAAGTTTTTGACCTCAGATTCGTGTTCAACGTGAAAAATTCTTTCGCAAAAACTCCATCTTATTAGCAAAACCCATGCAGTTTTAGGAGGCAATGTAATTAATTGTTAACCCATTATTGCTCAGAGCACCACGACTAGAAAGATCTCTTTCAATGCTGTGACTTCACGAATTTAGGGAATATAAGCCAACCTCATCCGGGTTCCTTATCATTGATAATGGTCCCAATTCCCAATGATGATTTAAAAAAAAAATTAGCCTCTACTATTTTTGGTAATTTTTTTGAGGTTGGGTACATCATCAGTAGTGGGAAGTCAATGAGTTAATGAAATTATGTCCTTCACGATAAAAAAAATGCATTATAATGCACATTGAATAATATTTATTTGAAAAAATTTAATTTGATTATTCTGTGAATTTTTTGTCACTTAAGGCCATTTTTTTTAAGATTAAGATTAAAAAATTAGAAAATGTTTCCTAAAGTTTTAAGATATTTATCTACTTTTGTCCTTAGTCTGATAGGGTCCATCAAATGTATCATCGAATTAATTTATTGTATTTAAAAATCAGTTTGATAAAAATTATTTATGAATATTTTCTTCGAATGAAAAGCCCCCCCCCCCCCCCCCCCCGAAATTTCTAGCTACGGCCCTGCCTGCACCCTTCTCCTAGAGCAGCTGGAAAAAGCGGAAAGTTAATGGTTTTTCTTCATTTAATTACAATTTTAATTTTTCACATATAAAATACAAAGTGAATTATTGAAAAAATCTTTATTTCTTTGCTTTTTTATTTATATACATATTATCTCTCTAAATACATTTAGATATTTCATATAACCATAAGATAACATAAAAAATCATCCATACATACCTACATGATGACAACACCACACATTTTTTACAAGGTTCCTAGGGAGCGTGCCAACCAAATATCTTTACCGAGATTACCACCCATTGAAAGGCTAACTAAAAATTAAACTTGTTAGTTATAATAGACTTTAACAAACGAGTACAATAATGCAGCAAAAACATATTTTTTCAGAACGTAAAACGATTGCATCATTAACTTGACAGCAACTTTCTGTATATCTAGCAGCAAAATTTGTACTAAAAGTGCAACACACACACTTACACATCCAGGCAAAAGTGCATTTTTAATACACATACATACATTTTTATATGCACCCAGTAGTAATAAACGAGACTTCAATGAATTATCATCTAAGGACAAAGAAAAATTAACCTAAAATAATAATTTAGAAAAACATTGTAGTTGCATAATAATACCAGGTGATTATTAAACAAAATTTTTTGCCGAAGGAGGGGTAAGAAACTGTACATATAGACACTTTTCTGGGTTAATCCTTAAATGACCAAGGACACCGATTTTAATTAAATAAAAAGATTAAATAAAAACGAAAGTCTCTCAAGTTTCTGTGGACATTTAACCCTCTTGTTCCTAAACGTGTCTCTAGACAACCTTCACCAAAACGGGTGTATTTACCTCCTTAACCCTTTCATGTCCGAATTTTAATAGGGCTTGATAGAAACCTTTTGTACTGAAATTATGGTTACTTAGGACCTACATAATCATCACACCAAAATTTCATGCCACCATATTGATTAGTTTGTCCTTTGTTAAAGGTTAAAAAAGCATAGCTTTGGCGCTGTAGACAACCACTGGATAACCCTTTTTCTTCAATTTTTTTATTTTCATATTTTCTTGTCAGGAAAAGGTGAGTAGCTAGGACTTTAAATTTTTTATACAAAATTCTTAGTTATTTAAAAGAAATTGATAAAAAGATTATTTAACAACAAATACTTTTAGGCATTCAACATTTCCGGCTTCATAAAACCACGCCAAATAAATTTTTTAGGGTTTTGACATAAGATTTATGCTTTTAACATCAAAATTTATCAGTCCCAATATTTTTTAAATCAGTCAAAAATTTGGGAACTAGAGGGTTAAGAGCTAATAAAATATGAAATTTTCAGCATATATACATAATAGAGGCAGACAAAAAAAAGTCTAAACTCGGGACCCGAAATAGTAATCCCCATGTATTTTGACGTGGTACATTTTTTTTTTATTGAAGTGCTTTTATTTGGGACTTAGTTTTTACATTGCAGAATTGTAGTATCAACGAATTTATTATTGCACTAAGAATAAGGAATAAGGAATGGGGTGAAATTGGAGGAAGAAAGAAATTCAGCATTATTAACCATTTTCAATATCAAGAGAGAGGAAGAGATAGAGTGTCAACAGGAAAGGAGCCATAGAGCATGCAAAGTTAAAAAGGAATACAAAATACACGTGCCCAGTCCATAGTTCGGTTTTGGGTGCTTGATAATTACTCCAAGGATGACGCTAAATTCAACTGGGCATATATACGGAGATGTAAATGTGTGTATGAGTGTAGATTCACCATTATGCGGTTATGCACTTACGTTCTTCAATGACCACAAAACTCACACATTAACCAATATATACACATATACATACAAAATAAAAATGCGTATATACGTACACGTATGACTAGGGTGAATTCAATAAAAATTTATTTCTCTTATTTTTCTTATAATGTGCCAAAATGTTGAAGCTTAACTGGAAAAATTAAAGCAAAATCGAACAAATTATAGAGGTCGCTACCAGCGATTTTTTATTAAAAAATCTCTTCAAATGAGAATTTTTCAAGGAACATCATGTAGTTTATGAATACTATGTTTATAAAAAAAACATTTGCTTATAACAAAAAGAAGTCAGTTATCTGTTTTTTTGATTTTACCTCCAAATTATTGGAATATTGAAAAAAAAAAATTAATAAAAAAATGGCGGAGATATGAGCCGTCAAATAGTGGCATTTTTCGAAATATAAATTTGTTTTTTTTTTCTGAAAAATAATAGCAAAAAAGTGGCATAACGAAAATTTTTTTTTAATATTTTTAGTCAAAATGACAGAGGAAAAATATCCAATTTCACTAAAATTTTTAGTTTTAAAAATTATAAAAATGTGAAACACAATATATGTAGTATAAAATGGAACAAAATCGGTTGAGTAAATCAGGAAATATCTTGTCCACCAAAACAGAAAATACTGCATCAGCATACTCTGCTGCACTTACTTCAAATTGCTAGAACTCCGAAAATAATTTGAGTTTTCATATGATTAAGTCCTTAAAGTATTCTTTAAAGCATAAACAATAACCATACCGAACATCTTTGTCATCAAATCTGTCAAAATCATGCGACTTTCAATATTTAAATATTCTTCAGATTTTTCGTTCAAAAATATTATAATTTGTTAACTTTGCAAAATTTTTAAAGAAATTTCTTCTCCCAGTTGAATTACAATATTTTGGGGCGTAAAGGGAAAATAAATTTTTTTTGAATCACCCTAATGTATAAGGACAACACTGCAGGCGCATTGTATTTGAACGGTAAATGAGTAGGAAATCAAAATGCAGACGCAGACGTAGAGAGAGAGAGAGAATTAGATTTTCGACAAAAAGCAATTTGTGGTTAAACAGAAATAAGCTAGAGGTTTCCACTTCTTCTTCTTCCTTATCTATTTCTACTCTGACTGTCTATATATCTATTCACTAGCTCCTACCTACGAGACTTTTGTTTGCTGATAAACCACATATATATATATGTATGTGTAAAATTACTGCTACAGCTCCGTTCATACACACATGTAAAAGGGAATAAGTACATACAATCGCCCGTAAAGTAAGTAAAGCAACTAAAATGCATTTAAATTTGTATGCAATAAAGAAAGGTGAAGTGAAATGAAGGTAGTACAAAGAGTGTTTCAATTGCTACAGCTTTGAGCTAAATATGGTATGTGCAATACCAAACAAATACGTTCAATTGATTTAGTTGAAAAGGAACTAGTTATACGTATTAATGATTTAAGTCTCATTTGTAAAACTAGCTGCGTTAAAGATGAAAAATCTCTGAAGCAAATTATAAATATAACCTAATTTTTTTTATTTAATAGCAAGATAAGATTCTTTCTTTTCTTTTTGTTTTTACTCTAAAAATATTGCATTTCAGATTTTTATAATAGTTTTTGACCTGTTTCCTACTTAATAAGTAATTACTACGTTTTCTGTTTTATTGGGATTAATTTCAGTTTTTGGCAAGCAATTTTTTTTTCTTTTTTTTGAGTCTCTTTGATTTATAAATACTATGTAAGGATTTTTTGTTGTTGTTATTTATTGCCAAAATCTATGCGGATAATTTAGCAATCGCTGTCACCGGAAAGTTTGGATCAATTATTACAGAGATGATGAAATTAACTATTCAATTGGTTCTAGGTTGGTGCATCACAGAAGACCTATCGACCAACCTAAATGAAGTCATCCCTGTACACCTCAATAGAAGGTATAAATTGGGCCTCGGTCCCCTATTATTCCAGACATGGTTATTAATAATTCTGGAGAAGTCATATACTTGGGTATTTTAATCGGCAAAAAACATCACTCACATAAATAATGCGCTCATGAAGGCAACTAAGGATTTTAAGGTCTTTGCAAGGACTTTGAACAGGGGCTTCTCGCTTTGCACGATGTTAATTAAGCCAATTCTAGCTTAGGTCGCCAATCATACAAGACTCGACCATCACCAAACAAAGCAATCGTTAAGCACTTGTCTGTCTCTCTATTGCATAATCTATGTAAATCTGTCTAACCCCTGGGATTTAGGCGAACCTACTAAAAATGGACACTGGTCATCTTATCATTCTCAATAAAATTCCAAACACTATTCTATGTTGAATTGCATGATGAAAGGATATGTGTTTTGGCAGGAAACTCGATATTGTTCTTCCAACTGCAATGGACTATGCTTTAACTTCGGTCCCTTAGCTCTTTAATGATATACAGACGACTCATTACTGGTTACTGCTAGGGTACTGGGGTTTTTGAATCCAACTTTCAACTGCTAAGTGGATTCTTTAGGTATCCTTAAGAAGGAAGTTTCCCTGAAACTTAAAAAGAGTATTTTGACAGTCTCCACTGCTTTTCTACCTAGACCTACTCCACTGCTTTTCTCCGCCTCCTCTACTTGAAATTTAATGTTCTTAGATTGTTGGCATAAAAGACGGCCCATTGTGATACCCACTGTAACAAATGACTTGCTTCTTTTGCCGTTGCCACAACTGCATATAGCTTGCCATACCAGGAATTTTGTCTGCTTTTGGATTCTAAATTGAGAGGCTGAGAGGAAAAGTGGTATAACTTCTACATTCAGAAAAAAGTGGAATAAGTTTACTTAAGAGCAAAAGTAAAACGAAATATGTTCAGAGCAAAAGTGAAACGAAATATGTTCAGAGCGAAAACGGAATAAAAAACTATGCTGTTCTTGCTCTGAAAGAATTGTTATATCATTTTTGTTCTTACTTTTTAGGCGTTTTATTTTCACTCTAAAACGTATTACTTATGCCATTCTTGCACTGACACACTAAATTATTTTTGTATGAAATTCGATTTTAATTTCCGAGCCCTGCTTTGGAGTCTAAATTTTTTGCAGCATTCTTGTCTGGAACTTTTTGGACTTTTTATGTTTTCAAACCTGAATTGACTTTAGCTTTTCGCAGCAAATAGTCAGAGTACTGGGCTAACCGGGCAGCTTTTCTACCAGATGTGTTTGGAGATCTTTTCAATATGCTTTCTATTTTCTTGGCTTTCCCAATATCATGTGGTCTTTGTTTTCTTCCCGAACTAAGTTTCCTATCGATGGTCAAATTCTCCTGAAACTGTTTAATAACAATGGAAACAGTTTGACGGCAGACCTTCAATTCTTTGGCCAATTTTTTGTAGGACCAATTTGGATTTTTTTGAAAATTTTTATTAATTTTAAGATGTATTTCTTTTTCTTCACTCATTTTGATCAAACTCACAATAAATCAACATGTTTGTCATTAAAAATAACAACTGACATATTTTTCAAAGATAACTCGATCAAAGAAATTTTTAAATTTTACACCCAAAAAAAATTATTAGGTAAAACGTGTGTTAATATTTTTCCAATCTCACTTCTTGTATTCAATTTTCCTTTTTTTGTTATGGGCTATAAAATATGTACGCACTATTTAGACCTAGATAGCCCTAATTTGCAAAAAATGAATGTTGTTTCAAATTTGATTTAAGCCCACAATGCTGTATAATGTTGAATACAACAAGTTACCTAGTTTGTTTGCATGTTTCCAGAATCTTAATCTGATCTTCACCAAATTGCATACGCATATGTGGTGGTCTTTGGAGGATATGACATGCTAAATATTTGGGCAAGTGAACGTGGCATCTCTTATATCTATCTGTATGTCTCCGCAATTATTCAGTACAGTACTGAGATTTGATACAAGAATGTTGGTTGATAATGTCAAATATTGTTCAATGGATTATACTTAGTGTGGATTCGATACCCGCATAGTATCGATATTTTTACTCATTACTTGTATCGAATAGAAGAATCGATGCCACCGAAAATATCGGAAAAAAGTATCGAATATGTATTTGTATCGAATACTCGTGTAAAGAGACAAATTACATTTTTTAACACGAAATTTGCGTCCGGCGCACTATGCATCATTTCTTCGATGGCGTACTCAGTTTGTCGCCTATATGCCATTTTTTGAGATATTACCAGTTGAAGCAAGCGAATTATTAGACATTATGCACGAGGTGCTTGACGCAAAATAAAACCTCCATTATGTTGAGTAGTGCTAACAGATTTAAATCGTTAGAAATTTTATAATATCAGGAAAACTAATCAACAGATTATAGCTTGTTGAAAATATTTCAGTTTTATGAATGTAATGAACTTTTTCTATAAAATGTTATCTAAAAGTATCGAGTATCCGATACTGACCATTTTTTTCGATACCAACACGGAAAGAAAAAATTCGTTTCTCAGAATCGAAATTTTCACTAAACGAACTTCATGGAATGTTTTTATGATGAACGAACATTTATTTATCATAAACGACTGTATTCGTTTGCCATGAACGAAGATTTATTCATCATAAACGGTTCAATTCTTTCACAATAACCTAAAAACATTTTCTACAAACGTTTCTATTCGGTTGCCATGAATTATATATATATTTATTACTTATAAATCACACATTTTTATTTGTTTTTTATAAACACCACGCACTTTTTTATAGACAAAAAGAAATATGATGAAATAATTTCAATGCACAATTAAATATCATCAATAATTCGTTGACAAATGATACTTTCCGTTATGTTGTGTTGATTTGTTGTTGTGTGGAGTCGACGAGAGCGAGATGAGAGAAAACGAAAATAAAAAGAGAAGAGAGTTGTGGACTTTCGTTTAGCAGAAACGTTTTTTCCATTTGCCAGAAAAGAAAATTGCCTTAATTTTATTGTGAACGAATTTTCATAAAATTGTTAATCTTTTGCAGAAAATGGTTTTGGTTTCTGCAAACACGGCAACGCTCCTCGGAAACGCTCCTCGGAAACGTTTTTCTTCAGCGTAAAGTAATATATTCTCCACAAACGGGCGATAAAATTTTTTTTTCTTCGCGTGAAGTAAAACACTTATGGTATTGTATCGAGTAAAAAAAGTAATTGAATCGAATGAAAAGTATCGATTATTTATTCTTACTTACTTGTATCGAATCATCACTAATTATACTATAAAATAATGTATTCCCCGCTTATAAGCATCCGGCTTCATGCATTTTCAAATTTGCTTATATGCAAGACCCCGCACCCAGAGTGATTATATATTTAACCTTTGTTTAATATTTTAATTTAAAGACGTGTTTTTTATATTAAATCAGTTATTCTGGAATGTTTATCGTGTTCAAGTTGAAATAGTATTGTTCGATATCTTCAATTTCTTTCACAAATTTATTTTTAGGTATTAGCGCTTTGCGGAAAATACTAATGAAGTCAAAAACTTCGCCTATTGAGATGCTCATTTCGGAGACATTTTCAGATCATTCGACACCTCACAAAACTCTTTTGTACGAGTGCTTATGTAAAAACTTTTTTTTGAACATTGAAAGATGGGTTCATAACTTCAGTGCTTAGTGGGGAATGTTTATAAGCGGGATGTATATAGCGAAATAAATTATGTACATTTTAAAGTGAAAAAGTAAATTGCACGAATCCAGTGTCGGACCCACACGCGTAAGCGATCGGTTAATGTGCACACTAAAATACAAACAAGGTTTCGGTTTTTGCTTGCATCCTCAGTGCAGCTGTTTAAGCAAGAGGTGCACACACACCAACTTGCATTTTGTCACATGTATTTTCTTTCGCAATTTTAAATTTTTCCCATACCGCGAGCTAAGATGTTTACACATCCAAAAAAAAAAAAAGAAAAGATCATATAAAATAAAACTTTATATACTTTACACTTTTTCTCCAACCAGAGTAAAATTTTGACACTTTGCGTGATTTATGTCATTCTTTGGTTACACAAACGTGCGAGCATACAAACGCACACATATACAGAGAAAAACGAGTTGTAAAAAAGTACAGTAACACACACACACACATCCAAGCTGAGTGAAACAAAAGTAAACTTAAGAGTTGGGAACAAAAGCCAAGTAATGATGCTGAAGCATAAGCAATGAATTGCAAAATCAGCACAAAAGCCGCCTTCAGGACAATGAACGACGACGGCAACAGCGACAGCGACGACAACGAGAACGAAAAAATACAAAATTCAACACTTTTTTGTATAGCAGCAGCTTTAGTAGCAACAGCAAGAGAAGTGGTAGTAGTACACCAGCAGCAGCAACAACAACAACAACAGAAGCAGCAACAAACTTTTGCTGATACACAAAAAAGGCCACTCTCGTATGCAATTCAATGCGATGCGAGGGACAGCAGCAAAACGACGAGAACCGTGTGTCCTTTCAAGAAAAGTAAAGCGCCAAAATACCACCGGAAGCGAACAAAAGTTAAATGATGCATTTTTTACTGTAAAATAAAGACTTTTTACTTTTTTTTTTTTACTAGTTGTTGCTCTGTGCACAGTAAAGCAAAATTGTAAATAAAATTAGCGAAATCTTTAGTTATAAAATGGCAGGTGGAAAAATATTTTTAAGAAATTTAAGATGAGAAGTAAGTTATTATTAACTTTTATTAATTAGAAGATAAGAGCAGCTTCCTGCGACTTTATTTTTAAAAGTCTTAATATAAATCAAGGGGCAGCCAAACTATAGCAATTTTATTATTTAATTTGCACGCTAATGCTCTCTAGTATTGAGTAATGGAAATCTTTAATGGTTCAAGTTCTTTGCAATGGGAATAGAAGGTATTTCAATGTGCAAAAAGAAAATCATGTTGAATCGAATTTCTAACGATTTATTAATTTTCTAACATGTTCGTACGGCTTCAAAAGAGCGCCCGTTTTTCCAGGTGCTGTACAAATTTTTTGGAATTTAGTATCAAAACGTAAGTTAGGACTAAAAAGAAACAATTCTTCATCGTTCCTATACCTTTTTAGAACTCTCACTGTATAACAACGAATGCCATACGGCAATGAGGACCGAATCTTTTCTATGCCGATGACGGTAAGATCCATCATCAGTACGGTCAAAAAGGTAGTACGATGGTAAAAACAATCACATGCAGCTAACATTCTTGGTTGGTGGTAAGTTTTTTTTTTTTTAATTAGCTTATAAGTAGAACTTAGTCTTTTCACCAAGAGCGTGTTCGGCTTAATTGTACGATCAAGTTTAAATATCAAGTTTGGACTTTTATTGTGTATGCAAAACGACTTTAAGCTATCATTATTTGCTCACGTCCAAAGAAATCTAAAATGTCCTAGGGAGGTGCTGCAAGTACCTTAAACAGTCCAAAACGATCATAAAGAAATGGAACCACCTTTTTTTAAGACACCAGAATGTTTGCGACTTACCAAATCATTGTGCTTCTAGAGCAACATCAAAGCAGTAGGATTCGGTGATTGCATGAATTTTTGAAGCCAATTTTACCATTACACTTGAAGCAGTCCAACAAAAACTGGCGCTGAAGTTGTTTAAAAGAATTCCAAATTGAATTCTGAGCTACCATAATCAAACTCCACTGATAGCAAAACAAACAAACAAATGGCAGGAGTGGGCTGTCGAGCATATGGATAATGATTGGAGCGATGTGGTCTTTACAGACGAATCTTTTTCATGAACAGCAGATACCATAAAATGTGCATTGTCCAGTAAAGGTAGTAAGATGGTTCTGAGATTAGTTAAGCATCCAGGAAAAGCTCAGAGTTTCGACAGGATAATCATGTTTACGAGAAATTTGGATATCCAGCACATAATACATTTATACCAGCATAGAATCTTATCTTCTGCCTATAACTGGTTTGGGAAAAGAAATCGAAATTGAGTGATTTAAGAGGGAAGGATCTTAAACATCAAAGTCACTTGTGCAGTAAGTGAAAAGAGAAAAATTGGATAAGAATTTTTCACCCCGCCTCTCAATCTTCAGATGCTAACCACAATGAAAATTTTTGAGCAATTATTAAGCTTAAGATGAGCAAAAAAATGCTAAGAGCATTGTTCAATTCAAACGACAGCTTAAGTCAAAATGGCGGTGTTTGTCGCAATCGTACGCAGAAAATCGAGAGATAATATGACCTCGCGTTACCACGAAATTACTCAAAATTTTGGTAACAAAGAAATGTTTAAAAATAATGTGGAATTTTTTTGTTTGATTGGCGCATTTTTTGAAAGATTTAGGCTGTACACGCTCTTGTTAAAAAGACTGTAAGTAAGTCAACTTTATTTCTTGTGCTTCCTCGCGATAAATTTTGAAGTCTCAATTTGATTAAATTCTCTAAATCAGTAAACAAAATTTTTGGAAAGGATTTCAATATTTCCTTTATATAAAAAGTGCCCCCAAGCGACGAATTTTCAGTCAGTCGTACCACAACTTTAACTCAGTTATGATATAAATTTTATTCAATTAAATCCTAGCACAACAAAAGCATTAAAATCCTCAACTTTTTATAAAAATTCTTCATTTCTTCCAATAGTAGGTGGGCGTAGATGTTATCACATGTTCATGGTTTTTGCGAGATTTGTTTTACTTATCAGCTAACTACCAATTTTTGGAACTGTCTCTGAATTTAAGAGATTTGTGCACCAAATTCGATTGAGATTGCTTAAGTTTTGGTCGAGTTATCGCGAATAGGTCAAACAGACATAACTAAGTCAACTCGGCTCTTCACTAAGATCATGCAATACAACCGTAAATTTGAAGTGGCGGGTGAATTCAAAGTCACTGATTCCGACCCTATACAGCAGTTTTATCTATCATTATCTTTTAGTCCCACTATAAAAAACTCTCAATAAAAAATTTTAGTACATGGCTAATATAAAAATGTTGAAGGTAGCACAAAAATGCTATTGATTTGGTTTGTTGACTATGTTCATTTAGACGCCCAAAATACTTTCGCATTAAAAATTAGTCGGGAGAACTGAAGGTCAGAACTAAATCTGCCATATTTTCTTGTTCCGAGTTAACCATTAACAAAATAGTAAATAATATTCAAAGACAATTTTCCCTATTTGGAAAGCATTTTGGATCACTGAAGGTCAAAATCTCCCAAGCCCAAGAAATTGTGTACTCAAAAAAGTATAAAGCAGAAGTCGAACAATTTCAAATTATAGCGGTGGCAAACAGCCATAACTCTAATTGGAGTTTTCAGAATAGTGGCGAAGTTATAGCCGTTGTTGCAATCATCGCCATTTGGCAGTTGCGAGAACTGATCTCTCATCATATTTCGGATACCTGACACCAGATTTCCATTTTCGTGTTTGCAAAAAGAGATCCCGCTCTTTAATCCATTAATCAGGTATTTTATATTTTTCGAAGAATCTTTAGACCTCAGTCCTGTCAAACAGATGAGCTGGCTAAAAAAGGAATACGAAATATTGCAATTAAGTCAGAGCTTAGTCATTTATGTAAGTTTTGTAATGAAGAAGAAGATTAATCGGAACCTATTTAAACACATTGCGAAGCACTAATTCACAAAGGAAAGAAAAATCTGGGTATATACGAAATATACAGTACTGGGCTAGTATTCATGGACCCTGCTGTAATACTCACATTTTTGCAGAAGATGGCGCTAAATGAAATCCTCAGACGGACTAGACTATACAGAGAAGAAGGACGTACAGCAGATTTTATAGCTCACGGTACAGTAAAAAAGTTAGTTTTAATTTTAATATGATTTTCTTTACATATTGCTTGTAAGAAAGTCGGAACCCTGAATATAAAGCCAAACCTATATTTTTTTTTTTTAAATAACAAAGTTCTGAATGTGGATTCTCATAGAATTCTGAAAAAATAATAAGGATAACAGCGTTTTAAGAGTTGACATTTAACTTTTGTTCTACGTGGGTCTAATGTTTGCCCAATTTAAGTATAACAAATATTTAAAATTGTTTGTATTCGGCAATTTATAGCAGAACTGGCTGGGGTTTGACCAACTTCTGACAAAAAAGTTTGGGTAATACAAAAATTCCAACAACAAAAACCTTTTTTTTTAAAAACATGCCATATGATTTAATCTAATTATTGCACTAATCATTCACATCATTTACATGGATTGTTCAGTTATTCAGTAGTGTCAAATGCCTTCTCAGCTAATTCAATCCTCTTAACATGCAAACCTTCATCGCCTTTCTTGCTACGGCTTCCCAATAAGCACAAACATATCGCTTCTACAATCTAACCGTCCACTTTTCTAATCACCCCTCCCGTTTTTCTTGTAACATGGTTTTATCAGCCAATATCTTTATACTAATTCTCAATACTCTACTGTAAATGTTTGCAGAGATACAGCGAAAAATTAATTAGAGTTGTATGGGAGGTGCCACACCCACTTGTTCAAAATCAACCAAGTTCTGCCCAACCACTACCACTAACATCCCACTTTCACTTTAACAGTTTTTATTGTTTTACTAAGGTTTCCAAGTTTCGTCGTTTCAATAACTCATTGGTATGGCAATTGAAACTCCCACTTAACCACTCCAATCTATATTCTTCCCTCAGAATGCCATTCACAAATAATGTTTCCATACTAAATCTTAGAGCCGTACCCCAAATGATTCCTGAGATATTCCGTAATTAAATTTCAGGTTATATGGTAGGTGCCATGCACCCTTTCCAACCCCGCCACCTTTTTTCTAATCTCAAAACTGTAAAGTAAATTGTTGTGAAGATATACCCATAAAAGCATTTGAGTTTTATGGGAGGTACCACGCCCAATTGCCTTAACTTTTTGAACTGAAACTTCTTTAGCGAGAGTAAATCGAAAATTTTGCAACGGAAGTCATATGGGGATCGGCTACATGCTATCATGCTGAGAGGCGATTTCACGCAGTTTTATCTCATGTGTTTTGGTGAGAGAGCTCGATTCCACATAGCTGATTTCCTCACATATGTTATATGGTTATATGACGCATTCTTTTACTAATCGAACACTTTTATTGGTCAACATTTTTGATTTGCTATCAATATTTTTGAAAATATATAGGGGTAAAGTTTAAGTGATTCGCCGATTATAGCCTTTTTCAAATCGTGACAACTTCACTTCTGTTCATCGCATCGAGTGAAATGAACAATCTTTTTAAAGGTATATTTTATATATTTTACAAATATAATACACAAGTGTATTAATATTTGTAAAAATTCTTACAGAATAGAATAGGAAGAATTAGCATCGCGACGAGTAACGTGGCATTGCGCGAATTCAGAAAACGTTCAATGCGACGCATCACTAAGTTGCGGAGGCTAAGAAGTAAATACAATAAAAATATAACATTCGGCTCTTATTAATTCACTAAAGTCTGCGTTACATAAAAAACTTTCCGTTGTAGTGGTTATAAAATATCGTTCAGAATAGACTGATTCAAATAATCTTTACATATTCAACGACAGAAAAAAAGCTTCAGAAAATAGAATGAGGTTGAGAGCAAAAGCTTCAAACACAGCGGTCTCGTGAAAACTCGCGTTTTTCTTGCACTAACACGAAACCAGTAACAGACGAAGTTATACAGTTATTATTCGGCTGCAGTTCGACTTATAGCAGTTTAATCCCATTTGCTTTAGTGAGAGAGCCGAAATCTCTGATTGATTGCATATAACTGAACTTTCTTCCTATGTGTAACATACTACGTCGTGTTTGTGAGTATCAACAGAAGAAAAGCAACAACCAAATAGAAAGAAGAAGATTGCAAAAACTTCAGCAGAATATGTTATAAATGTTTTCTAATCATTTTAAAATAAACAACAAAGTTTCACTTCTACTGTGAGTGACCGCAGAGATATAATTTTTTTTTTTTTAGTTTGTGACATCTTCCGGTGACCAACTGATATGTGTGCTCAATTTGGTTGCATTTGATTTTATAAGAGAAGGCTAGTGATTGAAATGCGATCATATTCTAATATAATATATGGTAGTATTCCAATAATGGTCAAAGTGTTTAAAAATTCAACACGATATTGGTTTTGTTCCCGAACATCATCGCTAACAATCTTATCAAAAGTGTGTATGCATTTTCCTCTTTTTGCATACGATTTAGCATTTCCAACGAGTATAGTTTTTTCCCCTTTTTACTCCTTTTAGGAGCTCAGAGCTTCTACTAAGCATCGTGCCTAATACTAGTGTCATTAAGCATTTTGTTATCATCTGGATAGGTCATTGGCTTTTCGCAGATGATCCAGAGTTGATGTGGCTGACATATTTTTAACATTGCCTAGGATCAGCGTTTTTTACCATACTACCTCTGGTTTGTGTCAAGGCTAACATTTTGATGGATCACTGTTGTGTGGTGAACGTGGTGAATTTGACTGTTTCATGCTATTACCCTCAAGATGGCACCTTTTTTTTGTATGTATTCGGCATAATGGACGTTGCTGCTGTATTTGTGTTTTTTACCGCGTTTATATCAACTCGCTTTCAATGGTGTCTGTCTGTCAGTCTGTTCGGTATAAATTTTACAATCGATTTTAAACTAACTTCCCGATGAGCTAGAGACTTGAAATTTTAAATATAGTTCAGAACTGGAAGACAATGCAATATGAAGTATCTAAAATATATATAAATATAATAATATTTAAAATATTAGCATCGAAAGTTTTTCAATTTTTTTCATTGATCAAAGCATTGCATTCATCGTTGCAAAATTCATTGCTTTAGAGGGAGTAGAATATATGGATATGTGTATACATACACAAATTCAAAGACAAATGAGAGAGAGAGAAGATATAAGCAGAGAACAAAAACAAACAATAACGAACTTTTTCTTTCCGTTTTTGCTGGAATCGAAACAAAAAATCGTAGAAACCAGCAACGAGGTACAATACCGATGGTTTGACAGCGACGGTGGTCGGCACATCCAGCGGACAAAAATGTATGAATGGATGAGTTTGACGTGTTTGATAAAACAAATACATATATAACGTATAATTTAATGAGGGGTTTTTCGATACGATCGTTATTTTTTCAGTACACTTTGAGGTTCGAAATACGTCAGTACATAACCAAGATTTTCGGTACACTTTCGTACAATTATTTTTATGTGATATTAAGAAAAATATAACTGTGCTAATTTTCTTATGTTGTTATCGATTACACAGTACAACACGGAAAATTTATAAGGGTTTTGCCCTATATATTTGTTGAATTGGCGGTAAAAAATTTCACAAAAACAAGACTAAAAAGCAGAAAATAATAATTTAAATAAAAAAACATTTATTAATATACCACGTTTTTAAAACGGACTAAAAAGTATAAAATAATTTCTTCTTGCCCCATACATATTTATAACACCATACAGGTTCATAACCCCATACAGATTGTTTTGAAAATATGTAATTATGAATTTTAGTAGGTCTGAAAATATTTGCATTATTTTATACTTTTTAGTCCGTTTTAAAAACGTGGTATATTAAAATTCTTTTTTATTTAAATTATTTTTATATAGTCGACTGGCGTTACGCAGAACGTATTTTTTTTATATGAGATAGCTTTTTTTAAGGGCTATTTGGGCTATTGGTTATATTTCAAAAATTTTAAATAACATGAAATATAGATTTTTTTTTAAAACGTACGGCCATGCTCTCGCCGGTAATCAAACCCGGGACCCCTGAGATAACAATCTAGCATGCTGCCAGTCGACTACCAGAACGGCAGTGTTGTATCAAAAAAAAAAATATTTTAGGGTTCGGTTAAAAAAAAATTATGTCATTTACTCGTATCAAATCAGAATGGTAAAGTTTGAAATTTCTGGGGGCCAAAAATATTTTATTTATTCGTATTGAAATGGAAGTTCAGGGCTCAGAACCTTATCCCCCTGACTGTAACCTTTTATATAGACATTAAGTAATTAATAACACACACTTTTAGGCTTTGGCTTTCGGCTGCCAAACAGCATTAATTAATAACAAAAACTTTTAGGCAAACAACAAAAATCTGTGGTTTAGTAAGAATAAACCCTTTCAAAAATGTTTCAAATTTCCACTCTCATAAGCAGTGACCAAATGTGTCTTTAAAGTATTTTCTAAGCAAAAAATGTAATTTACATCGCTAAATAAAGATTATGAGATTAATTAAATTAAGTACTTATATCATCAATGGTGTTTTAAATTTTTTAACTCCTCCCTTAATGGACTTTTCAGTATTTGGAAATAAAGACTATAATATTCTAGAACAATTTGTCTCATATAACTTTATTATAGATCACTGATCTTACTTGTTGTTCATTGATTGATGACGATTTAGGTAAACAAGAAAAAGAAACAAAAAAATTAAGTGAAAAACTGAAAAAGTATATTTATGATCGACTTTTTTACTTGTTCTTAAGCTAAATTTAATGTTCTTTAGCGTTCAGTTATCTTTAGTAATTTTTACTATCAGAAAAGATGTAAAATTTTCGGAGATCTATCAGAATCCATTTTCTAAACCTTGTGTTGAACTGCGTAATTTATTAAAGTTTTAAGTAGGCAATTTTTAAGTAATTCTAAGGTAGAGAAGATTCAATAGATGTAACCAGAAAGTTCGAAAGAAGTTCTAAAAAATATCTAATATTTACAGGAATTTATTAAAAGTTTTCAAAAGAGTTCAAATTGTTTCCCAAGTAAAAATCAAATTTTTCTAACAGAGCTGCCAAATATTTCTAAACAATTTTCATAGAAAGTCTAAAGTTGCTTAAAAGTAAGTTTTTCTACAGAAGACTCAATGTAAAATATGGAATTAACTTTTAAGTAGTAACTACCTTAAATGTATCGACAGTATTCCAAAATAATTTTTAAATACTTCTGATGACGTTTAAAGTAAAAGCAATTCATTGAGATACGATAATCAAAATCTAAAGAAGTTTATCGTAAAAGAAAAATTAAAATAAGTTTACTTTGAATACTAGATTTATTTTTAAATATTTCTTTTCTTATCCATATTCTTATTCTTACCTACACACAATCAGATGTTTCAGTACTAAGAACCAAAACACATGCCGTTAGCATGCTACTTAACACTTGGTGATCCCTTTGAAGGTTAAGTTTTTTTTATCTTAATTATAAAGGTAGTTAAAGATCTTCTATTTGTACAAAGACCTTTGAAGTAATAAATTTTATGTTTGTCCGAATCTCTGTTGATGTATTTTTATTTGAACCCTGCTGAGTAACAACAAATGAATTTTAATGGTTTTTGAAGTGATTCAGCACATTTTCTTTATCTATGAAATTAGTTTCTAAAAATTTGAATAGAATTTATGACGAAGTCTGTAGAACTATGATCTACTATATCATATTAAAGGAACGAGAACATTTTTTCTATCTTGGAGGTCTTGGTTAAGTTATAACGATTTAAGTTCTTATCTTTTGAACATTAAGTGCTCTCCAGTGGTGAAATTTCGAACTCTCGCATAGCTCAGTTTTAATATTTACCTGAGTTTTCTTTTTGTATGCTTGAGAGTCGAAGTTACTACGAACAAAACGCCTCAAGTTGATTTGGAAATAATACTTCTCCTTTTACCCTTAGACGAATATCTCCAGAGTACGGCAGGAAACTAATAGTTTTGGAAGCGTTCCTCTTTTGAGTGTCTTTAAATTAAAATACTATAGAAAATAGACTACATCCATCCTCAATTGATAGTAGCAAGAAAATTATTAACTGTCCTACAAAAATAGAAAAAATATTGCGGCCTTCAATTCTGCGAACAGCCAAACAAAATTATTCTGAAACTTGAAGTAGCTTTATGCTATTTCTAATCATTTATAGTAATCAGAAGCATCAGTGCCTGATCCAGAGTTGAACCATAATAAGATGTTACAGATTAATGTAGTTATTGTTGCTGTTGCTGCTGTCTTTCATGTTTAATAAAGGTAAATGTTTCAAAATTATCAGTCAAAGCGGGACTAAACTAAAATGCTTCAGAAAAGCGCCCAACTTCCATTGAGACAAATGTCTGCTGAAAACCTGGTAATGCCGTTATATCCTGCAGGGCATATGAAATGGTCAAATGCACATTTTTTTATTATCTTATAACACTACAACTACTTTACAATGTAACTAATGAGCAGTTTGATTCGAAATAGTTTTTACAAATATTAATAATGTAGTAAATATGTAAATGGTTAAGTAAATAGTAAGAACAAGAGAAATTGAAATGTAAACAAAAGAACTGTACTTTATTCACATGAATATATGGTATTCTTTATAATAAAGACACTATGGTATTTAACTCTCAACCAATACACAACACTATGCGACGACCAATTTCTGGCCATTGTTCCTGGCGTGGATGGATCAAGCATTAAATAAAAGTTGACATATTTAAATAAGTAGTAATCAAAAACCGCAAAAAGTTTGGACTGGTTAGTTTTAACATTTTTTTTTTATGAGCACTTGAAGTTTCTGATAATCAAGGGTTACCTGTAACTTTCTTCAAATGTCATTTTTTTATAAGATTGTCTTTTTCTACAACTTTACTTAACATTCTAAGCTATGAACATACAATAATATTGCATGGTCTTCGGAACGAAATGTCTAAAACTTAACTGTTCTCTGGGTGACAAAAAACACATTTACTTGGGTGATGAAGGTACCCGGGTACCTCTATACAAATTGTATGAAAATATAACATTTTTGACTAGCATTGTGCGTCATAGTGCTACAAACTACAAAATATATTTTAGCATTCCCCGTAAACATAAAAATAGTATTTGAAATTCTCCACTAAGTAAGTTTTTGTCTTTTTTTCAATAAGGTGAGGTAAATTTTGGGATTTTACAACGGCGCACAGTAGTTTGACTACGGAAAAATTCATTTTTTTGACGCGTCGGTATTAGAAATTTTTTCTTAATTTCTATTCAAAAATATTTTATTAGCATACTAGCCTAGCTGACCCGGCAGACGTTGTTCTGCACTTTCTACGAAGAAGCGAGAAAATTTAAGTTTATTTCAATGAAGAAAAATGAAGTTTCTTTGTGTTTAAAATTGAACATTGGTAATGACAATTCAAGCTTAAAGGACGTACATTGAATTTGGTAAAAATTCAAGATTTAAAAATGAGGCAACAAAATTAGCATTTTTAAAAGAATTTAATTTGGAAAAGAATATCAAAGACCGTTCCAGAAGTTATATCTAATTCCAAAAACTATTTAAAAATATGGAACCATTTGCTATTTACTTGTTATTAAAATAGAATTTATTACAGCGCCACCTATCGAATTTAGACATAGCTAAGTAGGTTCTTGAGATATTTCATAAATTTGTAGAAATAATAGTAAAAAATAATAATAATAAAAAATAGAAATAGAAAAAATAGTGAAAAAGTTGAAGAAAATAACAATAAATTGTTGAAAAATGTATTTAAAAAGTGGGAAAAAGTATAAGTAGATAAAGTAGTAAGAAAGTAGTCGAATATAAGAAGAAAATGTTGGAAAAAATAAATTAAAATAGAAGTAGTAAATAGAAGTAGAGAAAATAGAATAGAATTTCATATTTATTATAAATATAGAATTTTTTACAGCGCAACCTATCGGATTTTAAGATAGCTAGGCAGGTTCTTAAGATATTTCATAAAGTAGTAGAAAAACGAATGGAAAAAGTAGTAGAAAATAGCTGCAAAAAATTGGAAATAAATAGTAGTAGAAAAGGTAGTAGGAAAAAGAATAGAAAATAGTATTACAAATTGTTGTAAAGAAATAGTAAAAAGGTAGCAGAAAAAGTAGTAGAAAAATAGTTGAACACAGTAGTACAAAAATAGTAAAAATGGAGTAGAAAGAGTCGTAGAAATAATAGTAAAAAATAGTAGTAAGAAAAACTGTAAAAAATAGTAGTGAAAAATAATAGAAAGTAATAGTAGAAAATAAGAAAAAAATCTATTAAAAAGGTAGTAGAAAAAAGTACTAAAAAAGTAATATAAAGTATTGGTTGAAAAATTTGCAGAAAAAATTTGTTTAAAAGTAGTAGAAAATAGTAGTAGAATTAGTAGTTGAAATAGTAGTAGAAAATAAAAAAGGAGCATGGTCCCACTAATTCAACAAACTGAAGGAATCTAAATGAGAAGTGGGCGTGGCATTTGATCGATCACGCCCATTCTCATAATTTTTCTTTTCCACGACCTAGGAGTGACTCATGTTAAAAATTGTTATGCTGAGATGATTCCTTATATTTTTTTCCGCACTTTGTATGGAGTTAAACAACTGTGCGATGGCATGATGATACATTAGGTCTGTTCGCGTAGACAAAAATCATTATTAGTTTTAATATTTTTGAAATTTTATACTGAAAGTCCGTTCTCGTATACAAAAAAATTGTAAAAGAGAGCGAACCGAGAGGGTAAAATATTTTTTCTCCGTGACAGTTTTTACCAAACTTTCATAGGATAAATTTCTACTAGTAAAAATATTAAGTAAGAGAACAGCTGTTTGACTGCCAAAGTAATTCTTCGTTTTTCTCAAATATTTTTGGAAACTGCTTTAAAAAAGATATATAAGATATGAGAAAATTCAATTTTAACAATTTGCACTAAATTGTTTCTGTAGGTTCCATCTGCCATATTAATAGAATTTTGTTTGCATATCGGTAACATAGTGTGACAAAAAAAAAATTGAATATACTTTTTTCGAGGTTTGCACATGTCGTAGGTCTAGTCAAGCAGAAAAAAACCGCATACTCAGAATTTTGAATTGCCCCTCAAAATCTGGACTTAGGGCCGAAAAACCCATTTTAATTTAATAGGTTAAAGAATATAATTGCCCGTAACTTTATTTTTATTTATGCGATGAGCAAGTTATTCAAAAGAGGGCATTTAGCTGCTTACAACTATATACAAGGAATACCAGAATTACTGTTAGAGGGCAAAATATATGGAAGATCGAAAAACTTTTTTCAGTCTTTCATTTTGAATGACATTTTAAGCGACTATATTGTTTCCCAGTGTATATATAAAAGTACGTGAAAGAGAACTGCGTTCACTTTTGTATCCAACGAGCTATAAATTTTTAAAATCCATTGAGGTATGGTTGACTTATTTAACTCTTTTATTTGACTACACAAAATATCTCAATACGTAGGTATGTAAATTTTTGCATACGAGTATTCATCCAACTATTTAAGAATACAAAACAGCAACTTAAAAATATTTGGATTTTTTGCCAGTGTATGGTGCTTGAAATCGAATATCACTGCCAAACCTCAATGGGTTTTGAAAATTTATAACTTGTTGATAACAGAATTAGTAATTTATTTATTTATACCTTTATATATACACTAGTATACAAATTAGTCGTTTAAAACGCCATCCAAAATGAAAATATATAAAAAAATTAAAATTTTCCTTATATTTTGCCCTCTAATTCTGGTAGTTCTTAAGATAGTTCCCAATTTGTATATCGTTGTAAGCAACTAAATGTCCTCTTTTGAATGAAATATAAAAACTTACTCTTTTGATAAATAAAAATAAAGTTACGGGCAAGTATATGTATGCTTTAACCTATCAAAAATGGGTATTTCGGCCCTAAGTCCAGATTTTTTTTTTTTTTTTTTTTGAGGAAACCTTCAAACACTGATAAGACAAATTAAAATTTAAGTGCGGTATGTTAGCAATGTAAAAAAATATTTTTAAATTTATTTTAATGGAAAAACGCAAATGATATATGTGAGAAAATAAAAGAAATTTGAATACTAATTTAGAAATGTGATTTCCCATTCTTTATGACTTTTTTCTAATCACAAATTTGTAAACAATAGTGCACACCCGAAATCATAGTACAATGAAATCACATGTTGATGGAAAAAACATTAAGTTGCTTTTCTAGTTTTATGGGCGTGAAAAAAAAAATATTTTTTCCATACTATTTTTTTTATTTTTTGAGAAAACCTCAAACATTGAGTTAAAGTTAATATGCTACATGTTAGCAATGTAAAAATCATTTAAAAATTCTTGATATAAAAGAACATCAAATTTTCTCAATTATTCAGTATCAACTTAGTGACGATGAATCTCGTGCTAAAAGAAATCAATAGCAAGCAACAGAAGCCGATCTTCAGCGTTAAGGATATGGTGGTCGGGAGGAGCTATAAAATATAACTATCCAGCCAGGCAAGGCCGTATTTAGGGGGAGGTTTTGGGGGTTCTGACCCCCCCACCGAAATGTGGAAACTTTATTCTAATTTTTGAGATTAATTGCCAATGGATGGAAAAAAAGTCAAAATAAAATCTATTTAACGATGTTTTTTACTTCCATCGGTTTTTTTTTCTAAAAAGTCAAATATAAAAAAAAAATTTGAAATCTTAGTCATACTATGCGATCAAATCTGATTTATTTTCTTTAACATGAGGCTTGATTTCGGATTCAAAAAGAGAAGGTGATACTGAGCACGCCTGCATTCATAGTTTTTCTAGGTCAGTAACTGTTTTTGATTTAATGTTTCGTCCTAAATCAGTTTGAAAAGTTTAAAAATTAATAAAAATAGAAAAAATTATCGGATCCTTGTAAAATAAGACTTGCTTGAACCGCATTTTTTCCTAAAACGTTACGTGATGGGAAGTTTTTGACCTCAGATTCGTGTTCAACGTGAAAAATTCTTTCGCAAAAACTCCATCTTATTAGCAAAACCCATGCAGTTTTAGGAGGCAATCTTAAAATGTATTCAATTTTTAACCCATTTTTGCTCAGAGCACCACGACTAGAAAGATTTCTTTCAATGCTGTGACTTCACGAATTTAGGGAATATAAGCCAACCTCATCCGGGTTCCTTATCATTGATAATGGCTCAAATTCCCATATATGATCATTTAAAAAAAATGAGCCTCTACTATTTTTGGTAATTTTTTTGAGGTTGGCTACATCAGTGGGAAGTCAATGAGTTAATGAAATTATGTCCCTCACGATAAAAAAAAATGCATTAGAATGCACATTGATTAATATTTATTTGAAAATATTTTATTTGATTATTCTGTGAATTTTTTGCCACTTTTGGCCATTTTTTTGAGGTTAAGATTAAAAAGAATCGGAAAATTTTTCCTAAAATTTTAATTTTATAGGGTCCATCAAATGTATTATCGATTTAATTTATTGTATTTAAAAATCAGTTTGATAAAAATTATTTATAAATATTTTCTTCGAATGAAACCCTCCCCCCACGAAAAAATTTCTGGCTACGGCTCTGCAGCCAGGGTAATACGCGGTAAGGAGTGAAGCTGTCTGAAAGTATGCTGACTCTCCCATCGACGTACAGCGAGTTCAGTGATGGATGTATCACTGGGCTAAACGAAGGTGGCTACACATTTCCTTGTTTAGTTTATTGCAGTTTTGTTTATTTTACATTTTTTTTCAGATTTTAGAATTGGGTTTGCTGTTTTTGAGTTCCTCATTGTTGTTATATTTATAGATTGGGCAATCTATTTTAATCGAGGATGAGGATAAAGATATTAATCAATAAAAAATTATAAAAAAAAAATATTTCGTGTTGTTATTTCTTTATTTAGTTTATTGCAGTTTCGTTTATTTTACATTTTTTTCAGATTTTAGAATTGGGTTTGCTGTTCTTGTGTTCCTCATTGTTGTTATATTTGTAGATAGTTGCAGGTTTTTTCGTTGGAACCTCTTATGTGTGTCGCATAAATTTTTTAGCATTTGAATTTCAGTGTATAACATATACATTTATTTTGTCCACATTTTGCATCATCTTTACTTCAAGGACAGTCATGATAATGCGAACCGTATATGGATTGAGCTAGACCCTCATTTCCAACTTTCGCTTATATTTTTTGACTTCATATTAAAAAACTTGTACGACTTATTCAAATGAAATTTTAAAAATATATAGCACAGGAACAACCGTCGCAGAAAGTGTTTACAGCTATACTGATTTTTTCTTTTCATTGTTTATAATTCATTGTTTATTATTCCTTAATTATTATTGATTATCTTAAAAAAATTAAAACAGAATTTTTTTTTTTAAATTATCGACTTTTATTGTGTACTCAGACTAATTGGTGAAATATCATCACTTTTTTCATTTTTAGTTAACCCTTTCTTCTCAACTTTTTTATTGGGGGGCAAAAAACTGTGTTCTTGTTTTATATTCGTAGATTTGGGCTTTGTTAAGAATAAAAACCAAAAAAATTATGAAAGAAGTTTTTGGGAAAGGCTGTAGAGCTATGAAAGGAGTAAAAATTCGAGAAAAAAATTTTAGTTTTTAAATTTTTTTTTGTGGAAAAAACAAGTAAGGTTTTTTTTGCAATGCAAAATATACTTTTAGTTTAGAAAATACTTTTAAAAACACACTTTTTCACTATGTTTAAAAGGTGAAAATTTAAAACATTTTTGGTATTTGGGTTTATTTTTACTAAAGTCAAGTATACAAAATTTTGTTGTTCAGTAACCTATAGTAAAATTTCATGGGCAGCATATTTCTGGAAAATATTAACCCTCTATCAACCCTCGTAATGGGTCAAAAACGAAACTTTTTCGAAAAAGGCGAAAAAGACCAGTAATAGTGGGTGCCAAAGGATTAATAAGTAGGAAGAAAATATTCTACGGAAAATTCAACTATAAGTTGCTGAACATACAATTTCGTTTTAAACTATTATAATTAAAAAAAGTTTTTATACTTGCTCAAAATTTTAAACTTAGTTCCATCACTTCGTAAATTCACACAAATGTAATTTGGACTGTTTTTCAAAATCAAGTAAAAAAAATCTGTACTCCCGTTTTTACTCAAACTTAAATTATAAAGAGAATAAACATGCTTGACTTAAAAAATAATTTTTTATTTTTAAAATTCCCGAAAGGTTTGAAATGAAAAGTAGTGAAAAATTAACATTATTTTGTACAAAATATTAGCTAAAAACAACGAAAGGGTTAAAAAGATCGAGATCGTTAAAAGGTCTTGCTCCATCAAATATATTACCCATTAGAGAAATTGAAACCCCCTCCCCCCCTGCTTCCATTTAACATGTTGTTGTGCTGTAAAACTATAAGACGTATTGAATATAGCATCTGTCTTTTGATTCACTCCTTTTCTCAAACCAAATGCCAAACATCTATTATCCATATTCAGCTATGAAATATACATTGAGAGAACTGAGAATAACATCAACATCCAACGTAAGAGATAACAAACAAATCAAGATAACCCCACCCCACCTCACCTCACCTCTCCCCCCCCTAAGCCCAGGTTTACCCAGCCCAAGCCAAGAGCTATATCCAGATTTAACCCTTACCCTTGCCTCACCTTCCCTACCCAACCTTACCTACCTCCCCCCCCCCCTCCCCCCATACTACACGCACGCACACGCATAACCCCAAAACGCTAAACGCATACTAAGCACACGACAAATACAACAAACATCTACTCTAACCACATTCTACCAACAACAATGCACATTTACGCTTACTCATAATTGTCAGGAGCTGTTCCCACGGTTCCCACGCTCAAATCGTTTGAGATAACAACCTGAATACATTGACTCCTGCTCCTGCTTCTTACCTTACTCTAACAGGAGCAATGCCCATGTTCCCACGTATGAAATAAGAGCGTGGGAACTGCCCCTACTCCTTGCCCCAGAACCTCCATATTTTAACTACTAGTAGAACTTTATGGTAAGCCGTAAAGACACTTATTTTTTCTATGTACTAGTTTATCTAGCATTGCGTTGTCTTATACTATGGCACTCAAGTAAGATATGCGTTGTCCTGTTTTCTAGTATGTGGCTTAAATCTTTTGATTGAGTCTCATCAATCAAACGCACTTTTATATTTTTTTTTCACTCTGTCTGCTGATTTAATTACCTAGCTGGTAGCTAAACTTATATTTTTTTGCTTATTGTATTGCTTTATGGATATATTTTCAGATTTTTTAATCTCGAACTGAAAAAAAAAACAGACTTTCTTATGTCTCCCCAAATATCAAGTTTCCTATGTAGGTGTTTGTTAATTTCTCAATATATGTCTGAAAAAATGAGATCTCAATTTTTCCTGCGCTTCTCTGCACCAAAATATCAGGCTTCCAGAGCATTTTTTACTGTGTAGCTTCGATTGTTGATGATGTTTTATCAATTAAATTACGGTTTATATTTTTCCTTTGGTTTATTGATTTACTTATATGTTTAAATGTCTCTTCAAATATAGTAAAAAAAAACAGACCAGTGCTTTTGGTTGTCTACAGATTTTGAAGTTTGCAGCTAAGATCAATTGATCAATCAAGTCTCATCAACTCATAAAATCTTCATATTTTTCTTTAGGTATTGATTCAAGTCCATATTTATAATTTTCTCCTCAGTCTTTATCTGAAAAAACACGCAGATTTGATTCCTTCTTCTGCTTCCTATATTCCAAAATGATGCCATGCTTCCTGGAAATTTTCAAGTTTGTGGCTTAAATCTTTTGTTTTTTTTTTTATTAAGCAAAAAATCTGTAATTTTCTTTATCGGTTTTCTCAGTCTTAATCTGAATAAAATCAGAAATGAATCTCCTTTTTTTGGCCTTCTACATAAATAGTAGTCCCAAATGTCCCAATTCGTAGACTTTTTGAAATTTGAGGCTTAAGTATTTAATAGGGCTCTATCAACTAAAAAATCCTTTATGGTGTTCCGTTTTGTTTTCTGTGTTCTCTCCTTGAAATCCTTACATTTTTTTGGCTCTGTTATATAAAATAAATTTTAATTTATTCAATTTAGTGCATTTATTAGACTCAGGTACCTATTTTCAATTTTTTCAATCACTACCTAAACAAAAAAAAATAAAAACAAGAATTCTAAGCTTTCCTCTGCCTTCTGTGTTCCCAAATGCTTCGACTCCATGGCATTTTCCAGTTTGAGTTTTAGTTTATAGTTTTATTTTTGATTTCTTAGAAAGATTTCTTACCAAAAAAAACCTTCCGGATAAAAATAAGGTTCATCAGAAGCTTAAGGTTGAATATCACACAGTGGTGAAGTTCACACAAAGGTAGCAAATAATAGAAAGAAATTGCCGTTTATCTACAAGTTTTGGTACAGAAGATGCTTATAACAATCTACATGCGAAAATGAATCCCACATACATTTGCCTATTTCTCGGGAAGAATAAAAGATACTCTTCCATTTTTAGCATTCGTTTTCATAAAAATACGAGCCAACGATATGAAAACATCGTATTTCAAGTTATCTACTGGCCAATTTAAAACATTTTTATCACTTTCGCAGATATGCCAATGTTTGAGTTTTCCACTGTAAGCAACGAAAAAAGAGAAAAAGTATTGAAACTCTGAAAAATGTATTTGAAATGAACCAGTTCCCGACTCCAGTAGATGATCAGATTTTCTTCCCTTTAGCCTAACTAAATCTATCCTTTATTTCAATAGAAATTATTGAAAAAACACTAGTGTATAACAATAGAAACTGTTAATTCAATGAAATTGTAATAACATTTTCTTTCAGTGCACCAATTTTTACACGCTTTATTGTAGTGTACCTATGCACACACAGGTATATTCTCTTCAATCTACCTGCTGTGTGGTAACAGATAATAGCTCGTACCATTTAACTATCGTACACATAAACATGTCTCTATATGTTTATGAACCTCTTACTCATAAATTGAATGGTAGTTTCAATGCCAAGCGAAAATAAAAATAAGTAATTGAATTCACAGTAATCCCTTGGAAATATATTTCCATTGCTGAACACATTTTCACCACGAGACAATTTCTATTATTTTCAGCAGATAGTATTTGCACAGCAGGTGGTCTTTATGAACCATACAATACAGTCTAGGTGCAAAAAAACACACAAGAAAGAAAATGTTAATAAACATCATAAATGTGAAAATGCCATAAATATAAAAATATCATTAATCTGAGACCTCGGATATTCGACCCTGAACATACGGTAAAAAACACAAAGGATCATTCATTTTGGAAAGAAGTAAAAATGATAATCAACCTTTACTTTTTTATAAATAATAGTTGCATTTTTAAAGTAAATGTAGAATGAAAAGAACATTCGAGAAACTCATTACCTTTTAACTAAAGTCGGAACATTAAAATCTCACCGTTTACACTGGAGCTGCCCATAATTTGTTTCTTTTTTAGGTTAGTAATTTTAAATTTTTTAAATTTCAACTCAAAAGTTGTGTCATATCTGTTTTAGTTTTTGAGATATTTGAAACTAAATTTAAAAAATTTGTATCAGTTTCGAAAAAAACTCAAATTGAAATTTTATATTAAAAATATTAAGGTTCTAAGTAAACTTTTTATGCCTGCATGCTTGGGTTTACAGTAATCCCTCCAACAAATATTAAATCCAAATAACTGCGGGTTGTTTACATTTACAAGCTTCTATAACATTAAAAACCCATTTTCAACAGTTAGCAATTGTTTTTCAATGTCAATGGACAGTATTTGGGTGCATCATAAATTACACGCTGCGTTACTTTCAAAAATAAGAAAACATTCAAAAGTGCGGAAATGAAAAAATGCGAAAATAAAAAGAAATGCGAAAATAAAAAAAAATGCAAAAATGAAAAAGGTGGAAGAAAATAGAAGTAAAAAAAGTACCTTAAACGTAGAAATGCAATTGATGTGCCAATGCGAATATTTAACCTTGAACGTTCAGTAACTGATCACAAAGGATCATTCATTTTAAACACATGTGAAACTAAAAAAAAAAACTTCCCTCATTTATTTCTTGGGTTGTCACAAATTTCTGTATAAATACCTGTGCCAGTGTTTGAAATAGTTTCAGTTCTTAAAACATATTCGAAGACATAGTGTTTCAGCTGAGTGCGGAACACATAAATTTACCAGCCACTAATTTCTACATAAATACCTGCCAGTATTTTGAGTGCGTAAACACTATTCGGAGAGTCATAGCGCTTCAGCTAAGTGCAGAAAACAACAATTTTCAAATTGTTTTGTTGACGAATCATTTGAACTGTGTCAAACTTCAACTGTTAAAATCTTAAATTTAAATTATTGTTTGTCGACTGAATATTAACAATAATGCGCCCCGATAATTTGATTTACGCGCTGATTGCTATAATCGCATTGATGATTGGGGTAATGATAATGCTTCTTATAAAAATGGACGAGCTAATCCTAGAGTTGCAAAACGGATATGATGATGATACTGATGCTGACGAAGAACAGGAGGATGATGATAATGAGGATATAAACAATGATATAACCGCTGAGATGCACGATAATCATGACGACGAGTACTACGAGAAGGTTGAAGTTGAAGAACGCATTGAGGAGCAAGTGAATTCTATAAATAATGATTCTGGTAATAATAGTTTTGAAAAAGTTGAAGTGGAAGAGGATCAAGTTAGTTACCATGATGATGATGATTTGTATGGTGATAAAGATTCCCAGAATGAGGTTAAAGTGGAAGATTATATTGAGGAGATATTGAATTGTGACATGGATAATGACAATAAAATGGATCTTGAGGAGCAGAAGAAGATTTTTAGGCAGCGGATGTTTGAGGCAACCATGGAGCATCCGAACGTATATGATAATATAGAAGTTTTCTGGCACGAAGAAGACGATTTTGTATTTTTATAAATCGTCAAAGATATAGATATGATACATACATACATTATCTAATGTATGCCAGACTCGAAAAAAAACAACGCTAAGACCAAAAAGAAGCAAACAAAACAAACAAACAAGGAAAACAAAACAAAAAAAAAAAAAAAAAAAAAAACAAAAATAAAAACCAAAAAAAAAATAACAAAATAACAAAACCAAAACAAAAAAAAAAAAAAAACAAAAAAAAAAAAGGTTTATATTTAAAATATACATAAGTGCATATATAAATTTGATATTAAGAATTATTTGACTTATGTATGTGTTTTTTGTTCAATTGAATGTAAAAAATACTATTTTACAGGGATTTGAAAAGTGATTAAAATGCATTTGAATATTTAAACCAAACTAATTTGTTTTAATTTTGATAGGACACAAAGCACTAAGTGCCTCTATTTGAATACATTTTAAAGGGTGTAAAAACTTATTCTGCAAACTAAACCAAATAATTCTGGACTGGCAGCAGTTTAAGAACCTTTAAGGGGGCATTTCAGTTTAAAATTAGAAAAAACAGACCTTTTAGGAGCTTCCTTTTTTAAAAACTACGATGTTTTATTACAAAACTGTTTAGAGATGGTATCTTATTCAAGAACAAAAAAAAAAATTTTGAGGACTTTTAATCCAATATGGCGGTGGCAGAGGGCGTCTCCGAAAAATTCCATTTTTAGTGGCACGATGGTTTCCGAGCTTCCTAGAAAAGATAGAGACATAAACTAAAAATGATTTTGTTCGCTAGGCATTTCTCTAAACGTTAACATTTTTCACATCCCCTTTTTGTTAGTATCATTTTTCTCCAAAAACGAAAAACCACATATTTTTATAAATACTTTTATATATTTTATACAAAAAAAGAGAAGAAAGAATATTCCATTTTTTGAAAATCCACTTATACAGGCATGCTCCAGAATTCACTTTCGAGTGAAAGTTCACTATTTGGTGCTCTAGAATTCACTTTGTGAAATGAAATCACTAGCATTTCACTCGTTGGTGCTCTATGATTCACTTTCACTTTTTTTTTCTTACTCGTTATTAACAGTGAATTTCGAACGAATTTGCATGCTCTAGAATCCGAATTCACAAAAAAAAAAAGTGATTTAAATTCACTTTAGCAGCAACAAGTGAAATAGAACAACCGGCGCAAATTTAACAAAAAATTAATCAAGTATAGAAAATATGAGTGAAAATAAAAATTTCAAGGAGAAAGCATAAAAGCTTCTCCCAGGATGCTTTATTCCTCAATTTATGGAGAAGCATCCAGACATCACTAGAGGCTTCGTCAAGGGCGATAAAGTAAAAGTAGAAGCACTGGTAATAATTGGCGACGAACCATGAGAGCAATGGCCCACCACAAAAAGGAAGAAAATAGGAAAAATAACAACCACTCCGGGACTAGGGCGACCGGGAGCAGCCCCTCTATATCGTTTAACACAGTAATTGAAGGTGTAATTGGCACTTCACAGTTTGGCCCCCCTTCCACTTTTGGAAATGTAGACAGCACATGCTCCGTTGAAGAAATACTGCTGCGGTCGTTGCTGCTTCTTTAGCTACCCGTAGTACCACCGCCTCTTCCACTGCCGGCACTTCCACGGTCACCAACGCTGCCGCTGTTAATGTTACTTCTACTGCTGCTTTTTCAAATGCCTTTAAATTTTTTTGCTAGCATATTAGTTTTTTCAATATTTAGCGCATATTCAAATAAAACACTCATATTTTTAAATTTTCACAACCTCTTTTTGTTTTTTTTTTTCCTTGCGCCAATAACCAGCTGATCGAAAAATATAGCGAGTTGCAAATATTGCAACGAATTAAAAAAAAAAAAAATAGTGAATTTGAATTCACTCGGTTTCTAGAGCACCAAAAACAATTTCACTCGATTTCAAATTCACTTTCGAATTCACTTTCACTCGGATTCTGGAGCATACCTGGTAGCCATGAGGATAAGGAATCAAACGCATTTTGGTTTTTCTAAATGATATATGTGGGTCAGAATTCGTGAAATCAATCACTGAAAATTATTTTTTCTCAGCTTTTAATGTAAATATGGAAATTAGTTTATTAGTTTATTATGGTTTTAGTGCAAAAGTACAAGAAAATGTAGTGGAGGAGTACTACATTAACCACTGTATCTTTGTAACAGTATAACTTGGCTAGGAACTTGATATAAAAAATTTATGTACCTTACTACAGAGCATAAAGAAAATGTACAAAATTAAACGCATTGTTACACAGCTTTTTGCAAAAACCTAAATTATCCAAAAAAAAATGTCAAAGAAAATATGTATTTTTGGACTTTGAGTAGTAATTGCTTCCAACCCAAAAAAGTTAGTAATTACAAATGTGACATTAAAAAAGATCTATTATTTTTCTATGTAAAAAAAATATAATTATTGCTCTACCCTCAGTATTATTGAATTTATGATTTATGATTTCCTAAGGGATTTTCTTAAACACCCTGTATCTAAGTAGAGGTTGAAAATACACCCTGTATTCAGAAATATTTTTTTTCTGAACAAACCAGAGAGTCTATATTTGACGATAATCGATTTATTTATAATAATAAATAGTGCAATTTGCATAGTCGAAAATGTGTTCATAAATTTTGTTTTGCGAGCGACAGCGCACTTACTCCAAATGCGGCAAAACGTTGTGCAGTGCTGATTTAAAAAATCATAACTTCTAAACAAAAAATGGACACACTTTGAAATTTGCACATATTTTTTAAAACAGTACTAGCAATGTTTATGATTTTTTTCAGATTTTTTCATGCTCCAGAACAATGTTTGCTTGCTAATTATTATAAACAAATACTTATAAATAAACAAATTACAGTTCTTCGGCGATCGAAAAAAATTCTTCATAAACAATCACTAAAAAAGAAGTAGTGCTGAAAATTTCGATAAATTTGGTTAGCAGATCCGCGAAATACATCAAATTGAAAAAAAACTTCCTAAAATTATTAATATCAATAAGTGTCAATAAGTTGTAAAAAAAAATGTTTATGAACTAAAAATTTGGGAATCGTGTTTTCTTATAGAAACTTACTAATTTCCATATTTACATTAAAATCTGAAAAAAATAATTTTCAGTGATTGATTTCACGAATTCTGACCCATGTGTTAAAACTTCAAAAGATATGCAAATAAAAACTACAGAGAAATCTGTGGCAATAAGGAATAATAGCTAAACTCAAAAGTCGACTAAAAACCTGTTGCGTATTTTTCATTATAAAACCCAAAATATTGAAAGTTCTTAAATAATTATTGGAGTTTAATTATTAAAATAATTTAAATAAAAAATATTTTAAATATACCACGTTTTTAAAATGGACTAAAAAGTATAAAATAATTTCTCCTAACTTCATACAGATTCACAACCACATATAGATTCCTTATCCCATACAGATTGTCTTGAAAATTTGTTACTGTGAGTTTTAGTAGGACGAAAATACTTGTATGATTTAAAACAACAAACGTGGTTCGCATGCAATAGGAAATTGATGGATGGATAGTTCACCTAAATGGCTAGCAATTTTATCTCTATCCATATAGTCTCTAGCTCATCGGGAAGTTAGTTTAAAATCGATTGCAAAATTTGTACCGAACAGACTGACAGACAGACAGACACCATTGAAAGCGAGTTGATATAAACGTGGTAAAAAGCTATAGAGACTGCTAAATAGCAAAATTTTTTCAAAAACTTTCATTTTGGAGTTTATAACAAAAAATACGCAGCAGAGTTTTATTCGACTTTTGAGTTTAGCTGTCATTCCTTATTGCCACAGAAATATAGAAAATATTTTTTTTTTTTTTATACATAAAATGAAAAGGGACATGGATTTTATATCCTCTCAAAGCGAAATTTATTAATGTATTGATCTAGTTTTTTTGGCTACATTACTTTCAATGTACCTACTAAAAAATATGATCAGAAAAACAAAATCAGTGAACAAGAAAGTTCGGACTTTGATCGATGACCTTAAATCTTGAACCATTGTGGGATGGCTTTTTTTTTCCTTTTTTGTTTTCATATTTGCTGTTTTACTTCAAAATATCAATATAGTTTTTATTTTTCTGAGCTTTGCTCAGCTTTTGCTATAAATATCAAATGGGGAAAAAAATTTATTTTTGAATATAAAATAGGGTCTCTGAATACGGCAAAGCCTTAGAAGCATCCATTTTTGCGAAATTTTTCAAAAACCGGCGAAAAAACGATTTTTAACGTATTTTACCAAAAAAAAAAAAATAACAGTTTTCATTCAATTTCAGATAATTTTAAGGCTTTGTCACGTACTGAAATCCGAGTTTATATACGAAAATAAAATCTTTTTTGTGTCTTGTTTTTTACAAGTCGTACGGATTTAAGGAAAAAATAATCTTCACTCTTTTAAATAGCACGAAAACAATACCTTTTCATTAATTAAGAAGACACGTAAATGTGTATTTTTAGAATTATGCGAGATTTTAGCTTTGCTTTTTGCTGGGTTCTGCGTCACTTAAAATTCATTATCTCCGGTTCTAGTAATCGGATCGACACCGTTCTCTCTGCATTCTACACCTTCTTATGTTTCTTACTGAAATCATTAATTGGCGTACGATTTGTAAAAGAACTTTCCGTATTCACATCCGATTTCTACTTCAAATGGCAGTTTCGCGATTTTACTTATGAATAAATTTATTTTGTTGGTCAAAAAATGCCATTAGAAGAAAAGGTATGACTTTGCAATGTTAGGCAAAAACTTTCCTTACACCTTTTGCTATAATAGATTTTCAGACGAAAACATGGAGAAATGCACGGCTATATACCAAGAAGGCAGTAAACGCCAATTAATGAGCACCAAAAATCGACCAGCTTCAACGGGCTGTACTGAACGCCCTACCAAGACTTTTGGCAAAATCCTAGGTAGGATTTTTATAGTTAGGTCAAGCACTTTTCAGCTATCGCAGTCGTTACGCTGGTTCCGAAATGGTCTTGCACTGAGTTATTTGTCTCTTTTTGCCTATATGTGAATTTTGTTTCATTTTTTCACCGCACGAGACATTAGAACGTGAATATCGGTGTTACCTAAGGTTGTAGGATATATTTAAAGAAAATATGAACAAAAATGTGCGATGTTTGAAAAAAAATGTTTTCCCTCATTTCCACTTAGCGCGTTTTGGTACATATATGTAGAATTTTTATATAAGTTATTAATGTTTTAAGTGATTGAAAGTTTTTGGAAATTCCTCCCATTTCCCCTCCCCTTATATCTGCCACTGATTACAAACTGCAACAAAAAAATTGATCCCTTAAATTTTTCAACAATTTAAGGTAATTTGATGATTTATTTATTTATTTATTTGATCGCTTTATAGTGCAAAAATATGTAAATCTTATAGTAGCACTAGTAGTACACTTGATTCAATTACAAACTCATTTATAATAATATTCTACATTTTATATAAACTAAATTTGAATTTATTTTATGAAGTATAGTTTTCTCTATCACGTCTAGTTCCCACATAATCTGGTTCTAAAGTCGAAAAATTGTGGTCTTTAAGAACTGAAGAAATAAAATACTTAGCTCAAGAGTTACGAATTTTACGTCTTAAGCAAAGTTGTTTACTACGCTGAGATAAAAGCCTTCGCTCAAAAACGGGGGAAATAAGTAGTTACGAAAATGAATAGCTATTGAAATGCGTTATTAGGCGTTTATTAATGTGAGACGAATGTTGATTTCTCATTTTTCTGCCCAGCAGAAAAGAAAACCTCAGTTTTGTTTACCAGTGCGCGTTGTCACTTCGCAGGCTGAGAATACACAAAATAAAAAATTTGCTTTTATAAGTTACATGTAAATTGGTTTACATTTGTATTTTTTTATAGACTATATAGCTTAGTGAATTATATTTATGTGATTTTTTTTCAATTGTGCACGTACAACTCATTAAATCACGGATTTTTTCGTACGGCCATATATGGCTGAATAGATATTCCTATCATGGCATCAGCGTGGTCCAATTACTCTAAAATACAATTCTGAATTAGATTCCGGTGCTTCAACTCCGACTTTCTCTTATGTGCAGCCAAAGAAAACTACAAAATGCTTAGCTCGCCGCCAAGACTCTCAATGCCAGCTGACTAGATTCTATCGAACATCATCCAGAATGGAAAAGGGTTAGACTACAATGTCAAAAAGATTCAAAAGTTCGATAATTTATTAGATTCATTAAAAGCTGGGTCTGTCTTTATTTGAACAAAGACAGAAATTGCTTTGCTTCGTTTCATGCATAAGTAGGTCGTTCTGTTTCTTTTGCTTTCTTTATACTAATACTTATATACTTTATTTGGTTTTTAATTTTTAAGTAAAAATATAACCATTTAAATACTCAAATAATATCTTTATCTTTATATATATAATCGTAGAGTTTTGTGTGTATGACATCGTCTAATTTCCGAACGACTGGACCGATTGAAGTCATATTTCCAGAATATATTTTCTTAGACGGAAGAATGGATCATAGCTAATGGCTTTTAGTTAAGTGGGCATGGCACCTCCCATACAATCCTAATAGTTTTTTGGGTATATCCCAAGAACCATTTATAGTACAGTACAGAAATTTAGTTCAATAACGAGAATTTACAATGCCATAGTACAACAAAAATATTGGTGGGATTGACAAAGGGGGTGTGGCACCTTTCTTATAACCTGAATTTCCATTATGAGATACATATCATAGGAGCCATTTATGGTACGGTACTAAAATTTAGATTCTTGAATTAGTGGGACCATGCTCCTTTTTTATTTTCTACTACTATTTTCTATTAATTTTAGCCTTCCTTTCTTCTACAATTTTTTCTTATTTTCGACTACTTTTTCAACCAATATTTTCTAGTACTATTTTACTACTTTTTTTCTACTACTTTTTTAATACATTTTTTCTAAATTTTTTTTTTATTTTGTACCGCCACATTCTACTATTTCTACTACTATTTTCTATTAGTTTTAGCCTTCTTTTTTTCCACAATTTTTTATTATTTTCTACTAATCCTTTAACCAATATTTTCTATTACTATTTTACTACTTTTTCCATACATTTTTTTACAATTTTTTTTTTTATTTTGTGTCACTATTTTCTACTACTTTTTTACTACTATTTTTTACTGTTTTTTTTACTACTATTTTTTATTATTATTTCCACCACTCTTTCTACTCCATTTTTACAATTTTTGTACTACTACGATTAACTATTTTTCTACCACTTTTTTACAACAATTTTTAGTATTATTTTCTATTCTTTTTCCTACTATTTTTTCTACTACTATTTTCTTCTACTTTTTTACTGCTATTTTCTACTACTTTTTCTATTCCTTTTTCTACTATTATATCTACTACTTTATGAAATATCTTAACACCCTGTTTCGCTATCTTAAAATCCGTTAGGTGGCGCTATATTTATAATAAATATCAAATTGGTTCAAATTTATAAATAATTTTTGGGATATAATTTTCAAGAATGGTCTTTGATATGAATATAGATCTTGAATTGTCATTACGAATGTTCAATTTCTTCATCCTTTTTTAATTTTCTCGCTTTTTCGCAGAAAAGGCAGAACAACGTTTGCCGGGTCAGCTAGTATACATATAAAAATTAATAAAAAATCGAAATTATCTTTGTAGTATGAAACACCATATCATTTTTAAAATGAAAAAGTTCAAAAGGACGGACTGCATATAAAGTTACATATGGCAAAAAAAAATTCCAGAAATTGTACCTACTTTTCTAAAAAATGTTTTCTTTCAACGTTTCCCAAAAATGTTCTTATTTATGGGTAGTTTATTTATATAAAAATATGAAGTTTTGCTTAGAAACTGTAATAATCTAAATACTATGTAATCTTTAAAACGCCAGATTCACGGATCTAGTTAAATTCTAGAATACCGTGAAATAACTATTTGATTGGGAGAAATAAATCCAAATAACAGCTAGATCTAAGTAAAATAATAAATTATACAAAATAGTGCATGTTACTAATATACTAATAGAAAATAGTTATAAATATAAAATTAGAAGATAACAAAAACCAGAATCCATTACAAATACAGATGAAATTTTTGCGAAAAACAAATTTGTTGTTTTCTCATTTATATTTTATTGTTATTGACAAAGATCTTATTCTTTATTGTGAACATATGTTTCGCATAAAATTTTTCCAAAAATTTTTTTTTTTTTTTTTGCTAAATAAACATATAAAATTTCTCATTTCGATCTTTGTAAGTAAAACCTATTCAATTAAAACATAAGAAAAAATTACAGCCTTTGCAAATAATAGGTAAATAGTGTGCATCCAAATAAATCGTTTTTTTTTAGGATTTGCTTGTGTTGTTGAAATGCAACTGACCTGCAGTGATCTCCCGCTGTTAACTGTACAAGCATTAAAAATATGAGATTGTCCATAGTGATTTACGATCCTTTTGCATTATGTGTGTAGGATTTAGATACACACACAGTGCAATTGCAAGTACGTGCTACACAGCACGCAGGTATATTTAAAATTTATGTACAAAGAGATACTAGTTATGTTTGGGATAAATCGTTTTCAGGATATGTAAATAGGTACATAAATGCAGTTTTATAAAGAGTAAAGCAAGAACAATTTAATTGCATGTTGAAGTAAGAAAATCTTAATAAAAATTATAAAGAATCTTAGTTTGCTTTTAGACATGCCGCACATTGATTCGGCCCATAGACAAAACCCGAGAAATTCAATAACAATTTACAGGTAATATTTCAGCTAAAAAGAAAACCAAAAATCGTCTCCATCAAGTAACTACTGTCAGTGCTGGGTGTTTTCGTGTACGAGGAATCTGAATCTGCAATTTATTTTTACCCATATAAATCCCATATGTATTTTGCACTAAAGCACACCCTTGCGGACGTTGTTAGTACAAATAATTTGCAGATTCAGATTCCTCATACCCGAAACCGTCATAAAGACCTTTTGATCAGGGACCGAAAATAACCGTTATTTTCCATTTTTCACCTCAAAAAGTCACGCAGAAAAAATAGCCGTAGGGAATTTTCAAGTGTACGGTTATGATCCTCACGGACAAAATTTCACTAATATCGTTTGACTTTTAAAGTTATGACTTTCATCGTAATAGGCAAAATAAAACGGTAAATTATTGACTTTTATGATTTTTGGCAAAAAATATTAGTTATATTCGACTTTTATTTTGTTAGCACAAAAAAAAAAAAATGTTATTTTATGACTTTAATTTTGTTGGCCAAATCTAACCAATTATTTTATGACTTTTATTTTTTTGGGCAAAAATAAATGGTCAACCCTAGTTCCAAGCGAACGGCTTGAGCAATTAAAAAAAATTATGTCATTCGATTCAGCTCATCCGCCTCATCATTATAGGTACAGGTACAGGTATAAAGATAAATATGCTATAGAGTATGAAATATGAAAGTAAAGTAAATTAAAAAAGGTCTCATACATTAGAAAGATCTCTTCGTGTACTTTTCAAAAATGTAATGTAATTGCACTTTATATGGGCGATGTCTAGATTCGAAGTTATGGCCAATTTTGTACTCCAGTTCGCACCCATATACTATGTAAGGCATGTATACGAAAAAACCTGGTCGACATTAACTTGTTATAAAAATGATATTTTTTAAACAAAAACAGAAATTCACACATCAATTGAAAGGTTATAATAGTAACTTTAAAAAAAATTATAACTTTATTTATTTGGTTGGTGCGTATGCGAAAGATCGTAACTTTGGCTTAACTTCAGCCATTAAACGTTGCACGTCACTTCGGGATATTTGAGATGACACAGTAGTGCACATTTTCTGCAGCTGTTTCTCATTTTTGACCACTTGCTTCGTTTTAGCAATTTTCTTATCATTATAGCCCAATATTTTTCTAAAGACCAAAGTTCCTGGCAATTTGGGGGTTTGGCATCTTCTAGAATCATTTCTACCACTTTCTCTTTATACCACGTCATTGCCGTTTTGCCGTAATGGCAAGTTGCTAAATCTGGCCTGAAGAAGACAGGAGCCTTGTGAAGACGTACCATTGGCAGTAGACGTTTTTGTAAGCACTCTTACTTTTTTTGGTTGATGGTACCAGTAGTGACAAAAACTGCGCTCTTAATGCCGCATTGGCAAATTGCTTGCCAAACCAAATATTTCATTGCACCCTTGTCCACTTTCTTAAGCTTAAATTTAGGCCCCACATCACCTCTCTTTTTTGAAGTGTAAAATAATTGACCAGGAAGCTAATTAAAGTCTGCTTTGACATAAGTTTCGTCGTCCATGATCATGCAATTAATATCATGCACAATTTTGTCGTACAGCTTTCGTGCGCGAGTTTTTGCTGTTGCATTTTTTGTCATTCCGATTCGGGGCTAGCGGAACTTTAAACGTCTTAAGTCCTTTTACTCTGCCTACTTTTTGAACATATCCGGGTGAGATGTGGACTTTTTGAGCATCATCTCTGATGGAAAGGCCTGGATTTCTTTGAAACAAGTTTTTCACTTTCTTTTTCTTCATAGATGAACCCCTTCTTTCGCCCACTTCAAGTTTTCCTTTCGGTAGTTAGTCGTTCATTAAAGTTTTTAAACACTAAAGTTACCGTAGATTTTGCAATTTTCAAACTTTTGGCTATATCTTTATGTGGCATATGTGGAAAATTTTGATTTTTGCGCACAATTATGTCGCGCGGTCTGGATTTCCATGAACTCATTTTACGTAATGTAAAAAAATAATGATGCAGAAATGTAGAGCGGGAAATTCTCTATGAATTAATAACAGAATCATTTTCTGTGACTGTCATATTTGAATAAATACAACATGTTTACTGCGACCAGTTTTTTCGTATACATACCTTAAATATCGCTCATTTACTAAAAGACTGTCATAACTCAAAAAACGGGATTTTGCAGAAAACGCGTTTAAAGTTTTCAATTGACTCCCACTTTGCAGAAAAAAGAAGAAATCTTATAATTCTCACGCGCAGAGTATTATTATTATTATTAATATTATTGGGGTAGCGCACTGCGACCTTTAAGATCTATTGTGCCCCTTCATAGTCCTTCAAGTCCTGCCTCCAGTAGAAATTTTAGTATGGATCCTACTTCTATGCAATACATTGAGATCCTCTTCATCCCATTATATGACCTTTGCTCATATGTACATAGTATATGGGTCTCCTTCATATGCCACCGATTAGCTGACAATCTCAATGACATAAGTATGTAGCAGGGTAGAGCGAAATTAACTAATTTTTTAATTAACTAATTAGTTAACTAACTCATTAACTGTATATTAGTCATGACTAACTAATGTACAGAAGATAAGTATGTTTTCATAAGACTTAATACCTAAGGTTATTCATTTGTTTTAAAAACCTACAAAATTAATTTTGCTATAAGAAATAATTGAAATAACAAAAAAAAAAAAAAAAAATGCTGTTGTGTACTCTTCACCAAGTGTCAAAACCAGCGAGCTATTTCCTTAATACTTCATACTGAAAAGCAAATCAAATAGTTATCATAGTTTTAGTCATGACTACAACTACAATTTTTAGTCAGTAGTCAATGAGAATACCAATGCCAATACTGACAAGGATGTAGCCATAAAATGCGTTTTCATTAGGGGCGTGATAAACATATCGGTATCTAACGCAAAATGTCAGATATTATGAAAAGGAAGACTCCCGAAGAACTTAATAAAACTGGGGATATAAATTTAGTAATCGGTTATATTGCAGGTAAGGTTTTGAACAAAACTATCAATACACCAGCAATGATGGCCTGCCCTATTTTCCATGCAACAGGGCAATGAATTCCACAGATGCTATTCTTTAAAAAATATATTTCAAATATCGAGATCGAAGAGAGATGCCATCATCTCTACCTGAAGCAGTAGAAAAATTGCTGTTAAATCCTACAGAAAACGACACTGCTACTGAATTTGACATGGGGGAAAATCGGAAAAATATTTATACTAGACTTATGAACAATTTGATGATCTCGAGCTATCAGGTTAGAAATGTCTAGAATTGGGATAAATTGGCAACAAAAAAAAAATATTTAAAAAATATAAAAATTTATACAACAAACTCAAAATCTTCCCTGAAAACTCCCTTTCAACCAAGTTTTATGCAGATCCGACAAAATCTAGAATTTAGGCCAGTTTTTGGCGCTTCCAGATCCATTGTGCGCGGGACTACAATATGGGTAATACTTTGCGAGCCTGGTTTAACATTACGCTGTTACTCGGTTAGTTGCTATCGCTGCATATCGTCTGCTTCTATTATTCGGAACTTTTTGATCTGTGTCAATAGTTCTTAGCTGGTGACCACCCATTCTCGTCGCCTTCTGCATTTGCAATATTTGCAAACGTCCGGTTTTACGCACGCATTCCGCATGCCTCAGCGATACCACAATATTTTTCGCCATTTTGTATGCTTCATTCCACTTTTCTATAGTTTTGCACATCTGCCTTATTTATAAATGTAGGGGAGGCACATGTAAGTTGGACACATTTTTGTCTGACCCAAAAAAAAAAACAATATTTCAGTTCAGCGACTGATTCTTGTAGATCTTTTCGAGAGATAAATTTTTGCCAAAGCTACATGTTACCTTTGACTTCATTTCGATGACTTTATTTTAGAAAAGCTGCTATCCGAAAATCCGTTCAACTTGGGTCAAATGTGTTAGATAATTTTGAATTTTGCCTGAAATAAAAGGTAATAATTTATTACTTTTTCAATGAAACGACAACAAAAATCACATTTGTTGAGCTGTTTCTATTATTAAGGAACTCTCTCTATAACTTTAGTAGTTTTCCCATTTTCCCAATATCTCCGAGAGTCATCTCAATATCCACACCTGAAATCGATTAGAAGCTTTTGAAGTAGCATTCGAAAAGCGATAAAATTAAATACACAATTGAAGGGTTGTAAGTCAGAAAGCTCTAAGCACCAAAAACACTGAAAGGGAATATAACAAAAAAACAAAATTAAAAAGCTGCAATTTGTATTGGATTTAGACCCCAAGTAAATATTCTCGTATTTTTGTTATTTTTTTTTTAATAGATAAACCAAAAAAACCTTTACAATCATATATTAGGCTTGACAAATGTTTTCGAAAAAATTTATCTTCAAAAAAAAAAAAAAAATTGGCGCTTAGACCCTTTTGACTTACACCCCTTCAATTGTGAATTGCAATAAAAGCAAAATAATGATAACAAAGAAACGCATTTTCATCCCCAAATTTCCAATCTCAAATACTCAAAATATCTATTGGAACTACAGCAACATTCGTTAGATATCCAGTACAGACGTGGAAAGTTAAACGTAACCGCAGACGCTCTATCCAGGCAACCACTAGAAACCTTAGCCAAAGCAACAACCGAAACCCACCCCGAGTGTCCGTGGTGGAAGAAAAGATTAAACGAGATACAAAATGAGCCACGAAAGTTTCCAGATTACATCATCGAAGAAGGAGAACTGTATCGGCACATTCCAAGCCAGACCGCAGACGAAGACAACGCCCCTTGGAAGTTACGTGTTCCCACACCACTACGTAACCGAGTGATGCATGAAAATCCCAATCAACCCAGTGCAGGTCATCTAGGAATACGTAAAACCATTGCACGAGTAGCCAACCGATATTACTGGCCAGGCATGTTTCGGGACGTAAGCCAGTATATACGTCAATGTATCACATGTCAACAATATAAAACCAGTCAACAGAAACCAGTAGGGGAGATGCTAACACAAATAGCTGATGAACCATGGGCAATGGTATGCGCCGATTTTGTGGGTCCTCTACCACGATCTACACATGGTAACTATATGCTTCTCGTTTTCTTTGACCGATTTTCAAAATGGACCAAACTCATTCCCCTACGACGTGCTACATGTGAAACTCTAAAAAGGGCTTTCAGAGAACGAATTCTAGCCAGATTTGGAGTACCGAAGGTGTTAATAACCGATAATGGTGTACAATTCGTTGGAAAAGAATTTCAAAAATACTTGAAAGAAATTGGAGTCCGCCAACTATTCACCGCGCCGTATACGCCACAAGAAAATCCCACAGAACGAATGAATCGAACAGTCAAAAGAATAATAGCACAATTCGCAGGAAAGGACCAAAGAAAATGGGATGATTTACTTCCGGAAATTACCCTAGCAGTGAACTCTAGCATCCAAGATACAACAGGGTTTAGTCCAGCATTCCTAGTGCAAGGTAAAGAACCGCGATTACCGAATACTCTATTCGATGAAAGCACTTTAGGTACCGCTCAAGTCCACAAAACACTTAAAGAGAAAATCGAAACGAACTATCGTGTATTATTATTTACGCACCCTGGTTACTTACTGAGTATACCCTGTCTAAAAGAAAAGGAACCAGGAAGGTTCGTTCCAATTACATAAAATTTATTAAAACACATACAAAAACATTTTGCAATTTATTTTATTTTTCATTAAATTCAGCCTTTGGTTATACTTATATAGTTAATTATACTTAAGCTATATTAGTCACGCTCTTTGGTTTCATTGGTTTTTTTGGTGCCTTAATTTCTTTTTTTGGTGCCGTGATTGCTTTTTTTGATTCCACGATATCTTCTTTCTCCATAGTTGCCAATGCTCTTGCAAAGTTTACAGCATTCGATTTATTTGAAGATATATATATTACGCAATCATATGTTCTTGTTATGTATAAAATTACAGTTATAGCCAACATGACAATCATAAAAAGCGCAATTAGTTCATGTAGTACTGCCATCATCATGACCACACTGTCGGTTTCGGGGCTAAGAAAGCCCAAAAATGTTCCATTTTTTGAGGAAGTGGAATTAATCATGTCCGTAGCAGTAGAATTTATCATGTCCGTAGCAGTAGAATTAATCATGTCCGTAGCAGTAGAATTAATCATACTCAAAGTGTTAGAAGTAATCATCATACTTAGAAGTGGCGATTGAAATGAGAAACCGTTGTCAAGGAACTGTATATATAATCCAAATTCAAATACGATGAAGAAAGTCTATCTATTCGTGTCTAATACTTTTTCTGAACTAAATTTATTTTCAAAGAATTTTTCTCTATGATGTACATACACAGTTAATTTTAATAAGAGGGTGAAAAAATTGGGCATTTAATTTCTACAATAAATCTCTACAATAAATTTCTACAATGCGTTTCTACAATGTAAATGTACAGTGATAAACACAACTACATACACATACCTACATATATTGCTTTACAGAAAAAACTCCTGCTATAAAAACATATGTCTGCGCGAATTGATATTTGTTTGCGCACAGTTACAACCATGAATGCATTTAGTAACTATTTTTGAACATATGATACATACATACTTTGCAGCAATGCTGCGCTTACTGCGTTTGAAAAATCACCCTTATTTCTTATCATCATTAGTAAACTGCATGAGGGTTGTTTTTCAATATTTTTTCACATGTTTTTCATGAAAGATTTTTTTGTTTTCACCCCCGCTCCGTTTATTTATCTCAGCAGCTGTAGTGAAATATTCAGGAAAATGCTCAAACTGTAGGTATATAAAATTATGCTACTTTGCGGTATCCTTGAAACCGGATATAATGAACGAAATCACTATCAGTATGTAAAGATACAATAAATTATATAAAAAAAACTGGAAAGAAAATTATGTGTATATGTGTTATCTTTTCATATTGCATGAAACTCAGATTGGCACATTGATAAACGAAATTGCTTATGAAATTATGTGAAAAATGCTAAATGTAAAAGTCTGAACAACTAAGTTATTAAGAACATTATAAATTTACAGCGTAAAAGAGATAGAAAGCCAAGTTGGGGCTCAGCTGAATTTTAAATATTGTACAGACCCTGAAAAATAAATAAATCTTTGGCCGTTTTTACATGAAATACTTAATTTATCAGCCGAATTCAATACACCGAAGTTAGTTGTATTTGTTTCGATATTTTCTTTTACATTTCCATTTGGAAATTTCATTTATATGTGAACACTAGCGGATCCAAGAAGGAAGGGCTCGGGTGAGTGTTTTGGGGGTTTGGGTTGTGGTTACCAACGAAAATTACATGCATTTTGATTTTGGCCATGATTAAAAAAAATGTAAGGGACGGCAAAATTAAAGCCTCTACCTTAGGATTTCTTTGAATCTGCTAGTGTTAGATTGAAGATAGGCGTGCCTATTGCCCAGTATGAATCACTTTTACAACAATTATTTTAGAGATTATTGCAATGATGTATATCGAATTCTGTTTAGTTTGTTTCAGTATTTTCTTTGAAATCGCTTGTTAAAATTCTCTGTTTTATGAAAATTACCACGCCCACTTGACTGGTTTTGTCCATTTCGAATTTTATCCTGTATCTGGCTATAAGAAATATCTGTGCTAAGTTTGACTGAGACTGCATAAGTTTTGTTTAAGCTACAGGCTTGAAAGGTGGAAAATTCCACTCGTACGGGAGACGCTCACTTGGCCGATTTTTAACTACCTGGCCCAGCTTCGCTGTCCGGTCCTAGCAAAATAGGAGCAATACGAAAATTACAGCCAATTTATCCAAATTAAAATATTTTATTTTGAATGTTATTTGTTATTTTTTTGTGAAGTGAAAGCTTTAAAAAATCGAAAATTTTTTTAAAAAAGTGAAGTATTGTTTTGAATTTTTCTGGTTTTAAAGAAAAAATATCCTATAGATATCTTCAGCTTTATAAGAAAAAAAAAATTAAATTTGGTCCAGTGGTTTTTGAGCCAAATCTGAACTTACAATTTTCAGACAACCAATTTTATATATTAGTATAGAAAATTCGTTTTTTTTTTGTTTGAATCGTTGCGCTTTGAAAGGATTGGCAAAACAGTCTAAAAACCCTTTAAAAATTAGCAAACATTTTGTATTTTTAACAGAGATAAATGAGCCTGAATGAAATTAGCGAATTTAACATAATTTTTGTTCAATTATTTGGATACTTTACTCTTCAGAGACATTGCACTACTATGGTGTAAAGAAGTTCTCAGCAGCTTCAGAAAAGCAGAAAAATCAGTGAAGATACTAATAACGATGATATTGTTGGAGAAAATTATACTTGTGATGAAGTTGACATCGAATTGGACATTTATTGCAAATAAATTTAGAAATGCGACTCTTGATTGAAATAAATTTTAATATACATACCGTTTTTAATAAATGCCTACTGAAAATAATGGTGATAATAAATTGATGCTATTTTCTCAATTAATAGAATAAAACCCATAGAAATAAGTTCTCATAATTATTTTATTTCAATTACAATTTTTTTTTTTTTGAATTTATTATTAACTTATACTACATAATGGTTAGTCTGAACGGAATTAGTTTTAACATTTGACATTTCTATGGAACTATCTTGTGTATTCAAACTATTTATTTCAATTACAATTTTTTTAAAATTTATTATTGACTTATACTACAGAATGGTTAATCTGAACGGAATTATTTTTAACATTTGACATTTCTATGGAGCTATCTTGTGTATTTAAACTATTGATGCCTCTGCACTTTTTTACTCGAAATCCTATTACACATCCAAGATATAAAATCATCATTATAGTTGCAAATATCAATATATTCCAAAGTGTGGCTTGATCCGATAAATGTAAGCATCGCGGAAAACATCCATTCCATGGAACGTCGTAGTCAGTCGAATTAATCATATTAAAATAAAAGAAGTGATATAATGCTTGATGTATTTAAATGAGAAAACGTTGTCAAAAAACAGTAATCCAATCCGAAGTTAGCTCGTTGTGTAAATCAGACTGAAGAGAGGTGCATCTATACATTCGTGCCAATTGCTTTTCACGTACTGAATTTTATTTGCTAACAAATTCTCTGTATACTCTCTACATTGGCAAACACGCGATCATGGTGAAATCATGTATGAGGTGATAACAATATTGCAACAATTTTACCTTTGCAAAAACAACATATCTTTGTTGTTGCGTCGGATACCATTAAATATCAAAATCATCCGTACAACAAAGCCAAGGTGAATTTATGTAGAGGGTGATAGCAGCAGTACAACAAACTTACCACGTCAACAACAATAGGGCTTTGTTGTTGCGGCCATAAGGGCGGAGCACTCTGACTGTCGACATCAGCTGACGAAAACCTGGCGCCATAAAAAATAAGAAGAAGAATGAGTTGGTGGTAACTCAACATATATAAATTCATCATCTACAAAAAAAAAAATTAAAGTTTTTCAAAATTCATACTAATTTCATATTAAAGGGGAGGAATTTTTCCTTTCGAGCGTAGGATTTTGCTTGACAAGGGAGGAATTTTTCAAAATGCCTTAAAAGTTTTTAGCTAACTATTACTTAGATAATTGCTAACAGTTCCAATAATGTATAGAAAGCTTCTGTTACAAATTCAGTCATATAAAAGTTATGAAAAATAAACAAGTTCATATAAAAACAAAATATTCCTTCTTTGGAAATAAACGGTGCAATATAAATTATTAATATAAGTAAATAATAATAATAAAAAAAACAATAAAGATTAAAAAACTAAAACTAACATTTCTTCGCTCTTCACAAAACAGGACATAAAAACATTAGCCAGCTCAATCAAAAGGACCCAATTGCATGCATAATTTTTTCTAACATTCCCTTACCAACCATTACTGCATTAACAGTTGCAGTCAGCAATCAATTTATCGATATTTATTAAATAGTCAATTACTTTTACACAATTTTTGACAATTGAAATCAATAGTAGAGATTTCAATTGTCAAAAATTACAAACATTAACACAAAGACAACCAAAAACCTCTGGAAATGGAATAGAACAAATATTTCACAGACATAAACAAAATAAAAATAACGCAACAGAAAACATTAAGTTTTATTTACGTTTATTTTGCATACAACTCGAAAATTCAAGAATATGAAATAGCAGAATTCTTTCCGATTGGGGAGGACAGGAGGATTGAGATTTGAGCGGAGTACGAATACTCCGATCGGAGTACCTTCGGCAGCACTGCTTGGTGGTTTTACAGGATGCTAATTCTATTTCTGGGGTAAGTTTTGATTTTGTTACTTTGCAAAAAGTAAAAACAAGATTCGATGTTTTTCATATTCTCTTGTCTTTTATAAACATATTTTGTAATGAAAATTTCTGCTTAGTAATAGTTTAAAGCATTTTTTGAAAAAATGATTGAAACATATTTTTCGATCAATTTTTGCACTTAGGTTTTTGACTTACGTTCAAAGACAAGAAAATGTTAAAAAAGAATATCATAATTACAAAATTTCGAATGCTAGGCAATCAGAAAGCTTGAAGAATACAACAAACACAACTGAATTATTTTCAGTGAAGTTTGTTAAATAATTATTTTATACCACATTAAATTAGGTTTACAGTTTTAGATAGTTTTGTTCGCCAATTCTTCAAATTTTCTTTCACACACAATTGAATAAAACACAGAGAACCTTTTTCATATTATAATTTATTTTTTTTGCGGTATATATACAATTATTATTTTTCAGGCATTGCATTCTTGTTAAAATCTTTTTTTTTTAACCAATCATGTATGCATACTAATGAATATCCAACGACTAAGATAACTACGAAAACCAGAAGTAATATCCACAGTGGCTTTTGATTAGATTCAATAAAACTCAAAAATGTTCCATTTTCTGAAACTTCGAAATCAGTAGAATTAAGTGTATTAACAGAAGTAGAATTAATAATATTCGCAGCCGTTGAATTAACCATATCCATAGCAGTAGAATTTTTCATATTAATAGAAGTAATAATTGATCAGTTGAAATGAGAACAACGAATGAAAAATAATAATCCAATCCAAATGCAGCTTGTGTTGAGAGTCTGGCAGAAGAACAGCGTCTGCGCGTTCGTGCTAAATTCTTTTGGATACTGAATTTATATGAGAACCAACTTTTTGTATAAACCAAAAATACCTACTGAAAATAAGGGTGAGTAAAACTGGATGCTATTTTCTCACTTAATGGAATAAAACCCATTTAAACATGTTTTCATAATTATTTTATTCCAATTACATTTTTTTAAAATTTATTATTGACTTATACTACATAAGTCTTAGCGGAATTAGTTTTAACATTTGACATTTCTATGGGATCTATGGAATCTGTGGAATCTATGGAATCATCGTCTATATATGAACTTATGTTGTCTCCGCACTTCTTTAATGCAAATCCTATTACTTACATAAAAATATATAAAATCGCCAATGCAGCTGTACATTTTAATATATTAAAAAGAAAAGGGGTTTTCGATAAATGAAAGCATCGCACAAAACATCCATTTCTTGAAACGTCACAGTTAGTCAAATTATTCATATTAATATAAAAGAAGTGATATGATCCTTGATATATTTAACTGAGAAAACGTTGTCGAAAAACTGTGATACGCTCAAAAGTTAGCTCGTTGTGTAAATCAAACTGAAGTGGTGCGTTGGCACATTCGTGCCAATTGCTTTTCATTTACTGAATTTTATTTGAGATATGCTGGTTGCATTCCCACTAAGGCTGTAGTTATGTTGGTGCTCAGTATTCGGCTAAGGCTGTGGTTATGTTGGAGCTGGCTTTTCGGCGAACACATCACATTTTACTCTCGTGCTCGGTCTGGGTGGTTACATTGAGTTCGTTGCAGAGTTGCTTTTGGTCGAAATGTACTCCGTTTATTAATACTATTTTGTATGTTAATATACAGTTTTGTAAAATAACTCATTGCCACCCTGAATGCTCGGCGTGCTCGTTGTTCACTTCACCCAGCATATTGTGTTCGTTGGGAGAGCGAGTAAAGATTCTCACTTTGAGTTCGGTGCAACAACGATTTAATGGTGTTCGCCGAGCGAAATTTGAATATAACCACAGCCTAAGCAAATACACGATTTTATCATAAAGGAAGCATAAGGCCCGATTATAGAAACTTAACATAGCATAGAAATCAGATTGATGCACTTTAGTTGTATCTGATAAGTCAAAAAAAAAGGTTACTAAACGTCATATTGAATTCTGATTACTATGCTATATTAACCAGTTTTAAAAATCTGTGCTATTTTTCGTAAAGAAATTTTGAAATTTATTCAAAAATACATTTAAAAACTTATTCAAAAAGTAATTTCTGTTTAGTAATTTAAAATAACTTAGCTTTAAAAGTGTATTTTACAATTTAAAATTATTTGATTTTTGTATTAATAAAAAAGGTTAAATAAGCTGAAATACATTTTTGGAGGAGCTTCTGTAAATAAACCAAAAAAAAATTAAATGTTTTTATTTTTCAATGGGAATTGTAAAATCATTTAGATAAAAAAAAACTTTACGTATATATTATAGCTAGATACATTTTTCACCAACTACAACACAGACCAAGTTTTAAGAAAAGTACGTATAGAGAAATATAAAATTTAAACAAATTTGTATATTTTCCACTTATATAAGAATGCAAATCTTCTTCAAAGATTTTTATGTAATTGCAGATTACGAAAGCAGCTAATGTTTTTAATCTGCAAGCGGCGCACAAATCTCCAATGCAGTACAAACATTGCTTGACTTTTCAAAAGTGATCCATAAAAAAAGTCTGCTTCAATTTGAAATTGGAAAGGGATTATTGAAAACTGTCTTCGTTGACGTAGGGTAAGTATTCGATCATTAAGGTCAAGGAATAGCGTCGGGCACCATTCTATCTCTTCTTAATGAACTACTTTTTTTTTTTTAGTTCCCAACGGACCCACTTACCCGCCCATCCGCACGAGGGGCACATCCGCATGACGTACGGATTTGGTGACCGATTCAGATGCATTCCGGAATGCCCTGATAAAGCGCTGATTGGGGAGAATAAATCTCTATTTGGTCTTCTTTACAGCTACAGATTATTAGTAATCATCAGCTGTTTAACGATTAAGAAAATTTAATACATTTAATTTTATATACTGGAGAGAGTCGGAAATGTCAAAAATGTCGTGCAGAGAATTGAAATTATTACACATACAACGAAAAGGGTTATTTTGGGCATAGTTTGTTCTACAAGCACCAAGTTTAATAGGAATTGGATATCTAGAACAGCGATTTGGAACATTAATTTTGATTTCATTGAGTAAGAATTGAGAACGAATATAACCATTTAATAATTTAGTCACAAACATCACATTTAGCATAACTCTTCTGCTCCGAAGAGTTGGCGAGCTTATAAGTTTTAACCGTTATTCATAAGGAGGGAGGTGCTGTGATGGACTCCAGTGTAACGAACGTAGAGCAAACAAGAGAAACTGTTTTTGCACAGATTCCAACTTATCAGCATAACAGTTGTACTGAGGGCTCCACACAGCAGAACCATACTCCAGAACTGGTCTTACAAGTGCAGTGTAAAGTGATTTCGTGACATATGGATCGTTAAATTCTTTAGACCATCTTTTAACAAAACCAAGGATGCCCTTAGCCTTATTAATAGTTGAGTTGATATGTAAATTAAAAGTTAATTTGGTGTCCATTGTGACACCTAGGTCAACGAACGAAAAAACCTGCTCCAACTCGTGATCATCTAATCCATACCTAGAAAAAATAGGTTGCCTTCTAGAAAAAACCATGAACTTACATTTTTTTAGGTTTAAAGACATTAAATTACAGTGGCACCAATTATTTAATGCCAAAAGATCAGATCGCAGTAAATTTTGACCTTCTATTTCGTTGTAAGACTTAAACAACTTCACATCATCAGCGAACATTAATATTTTAGAGTGCTTGATAACAGATGGAAGATCGTTAATAAACAACAAAAACAAAATAAGACCCAGATGGCTTCCTTGTGGAACACCAGATGGTATTTTGATACTTTTAGATACGGCATTTTTAAAAATTACTATTTGCTCTCTATCTCTCAAGTACGAGTCTATCCATTGTAATAATAAAAGAGGAAAGCCATAAAAGTCAAGTTTTTTAATTAGTAAATCGTGGTTCACTTTGTCAAAAGCTTTACTAAAGTCCGTATAAACTGCGTCGTAAGGGACGATCACACAGCAGTACTGTCAATAAGTGCATTCAGTATTTTTGAACCTGTCCGCTATACGATTTATACAGCCGATATATCTACTCCTGAATACCTCGGCAGGAGGATTGCCAACTACGCAATGTTAACTGGATGATATGCGTCAACGGCGAGAAATCTGCTTATGTGAGTCCTAAGAAGAGATTCCTGACCAAACGTTTTCTACACCGGAACTGTCATTCCCCAAACAAACCACTACTGTCTACCTGGGTATGCACTTGGTCAGGTTTTAATCCATCACCACTGCACAAATACATTGAATAGATTGAACTAACCCTTGAACCCACTGGACATCAATTAATTGAACAGCAGTTTAACTCTAAGACTTAACTTATCACTCCAATTCAATCAAAAGTTTGATTGAAACAAAAACTGCTAAAATGAAAACATCTTTAATATATAAATCAAATCAATAAGGCATTAAATGCATTTTTTTTTAATTCATAAAGAATTGATCAAAAGCCTTTGAGCAGATTTTTGTTGTAGATTATGAAAAAAATCGGACCAGTTCGATTTTTAAATCAGTCTATTTCAATTCATTGTCAGCTAAAAAAATCCTTGTATACTGATTTTAGTTGCAATTAAAATAATTTATGAAAAAAGTGTATTTGATCGACAATTTTCTAATTTCAAATTTTGACTTTGAATCCGTTATGAATGACCTAAAAAATGCCAGCACACAAGAGCTCATTGGAATCGAAAATGTTTTAAGCAAAACAGTTAGCCGTAGTAGAACAACCATAATTTCTTTTGAAATTTTAACAGTGACCCAAATTACCCCTTCCAACAAAATTTCAAGTCTGCAGTATTATAGCTTATACTTTTGGCCAGCTTTGGCGATTTCCTTCAACTTTAGCTCGGTGTAAACAACACAACGTTTGTAAATGATAATTGTTAATGCTACCACAATTCAACAACTTTGTTCTTTTTCATACACAATTGAATAAAACACAGAGATACGTCTTCGTAACTTTATTTATTTTTCTACTTGAGATGGTCCGAAAAATTGATTTTTTTTTTATTTAATATTTTTGATGTTGACAACGATTTTTATAAGAAGTAAGTTACATCATTTGTAAGTACCATGTTTGTAAATCTTTAAAGTCGTTCTTCTTGAAACCATTTTTTTCGGGACGGTGGACACGATTCACAAAAAACCACTTGTCCAATTGACTTGAAATTTTACAAGGCTACTAAGTAAATGTATAAGTATGGCCTTATCTAGGACTATGGCGAAAGCATTTCGTCGCCTGAGGATTGATTTGGCGTATGTATATACAAATTCATATACCTATACGCCAAATCAATTCTCAGGCGACAATTTGTTTAACTAATGTTTTTAATGCAAAATATAAACAAAAACAGGGCAAAAAATCGTCATTTTTTTTTAAACGTCTGATTTAAATTGAAGACAATTTTTTTTCTCTTATTCCCTAGATGAGGCGATAGCAGGAAGTCTCACGATTACAAAATGGGTTACATTTCGTGTTTCAGAATATTTAAACCGGAGATATCATGTCCATCATGGAGCAACTATTTTCGGCAGGCTCCAGTTCGAGGCGTCGAATAAACCATTATTAACAAAGACATTTTTAACATTAAAAACGAAAATTATTGTTCAAAACCTGTAGAAAAACTTGCAAAATAACCTCGAATAAAAATGTTGAAAAGCTTTTCATTTACAACGATTTGAAAACATCGATATTTCGCACCATCTCGGTTAGAATACCCCTTAAATATTAGGGACATAACAATTTCGTATCTTTATACTTTTTTAATGAACTGTCAATGTCAAAAGGTTAGATGAAGTAAACATTTTCATCATGGTTAAGTTCACGAACCAGCAACGTTTGGAAATTATTAAAAATTACTACCGAAATTCTGAGTTATTGAACGGCAAATTCGGTGAACGTGTTATCTCGAGAAATAATCCGGTGGAATGGCCCCCTCGTTCATGCGATCCAACGCCAATGAATTTCTTTTTATGGGGCTATATCAAGTCACTGGTCTATGCCAACAAGCCAGCAACTTTAGAAGAGCTCAAAGACAATATCAAACGCGAAATTGCCAATTTTCCGGTCGAAATGTGTGCGAGAGTGGTGGAAAATTGGGTTCAAAGAATCGATCGCTGTAAACGGACTCATGGTGGTCATATGACCGAAATCGAATTTAATTCATAAAATGTAATGCTTGCACTACACCCACAATAAATTTGAACTCAATATCTCAAAAAATTCTCTGTTTTATTATTAGATAAAATTGTTATGGCCTTAATGGAAACCCCTTTACTATAGAAACCCTCGAAGTTGACTTTTTTGTTGCAGTTTTTTGTATTTTAGAACATTAGGAAAAACACCAGTCTTCTATGTACGGTAGAGCAGGCATCAAAAATAAGAGCAAGATGAAAATCAACAATAATGCATATAATGTAAGCAAAGTCGTGGTATCATCGCTTTGAAGGAAATGCTGATTAAATGGTCTATTTATTGAAACTTCACAGTCTGTAGAATTATGCATATTAAGATAAAAAAGCTAAAATGAAAAAACGTTGTCACAGAATCCAATTCAACTTAAGTTTATCTGGAAGATTGTCCTGCGTATGAGTGTTTACGTTCTCGTGCCAAATACTTTTCAGGAACTGAACTTTATTCGAAAATATACTTTTAATGTACTGCATAGAAAATATTAAAAATAAGGGTGATAAATTAATTTATTTTATTGCTATCTTATATCAATGATTCTGTGTTTATTTTCACACCCTCACATATACACACTCGCGTATGCAATTCAATAAAACATACAAAAATACTTTTTCATAATTACTTTATTTTATAATTTCAGAATTCTGTTTTACTTATACCACAAAAATTTTATCTTTAACGGATTTAGTTTCACATTTTTTAACGGATTTAGTTTTCAAAGTTTGCACGCTTTTTGCAATTTTTCTTGCGGTTAAACTTTGGTCAGATATAAACATGAATTTCTCAAATTTGTTTGTACAGTATATTACCGTTATCATAGTATAGATAATAGAAAAAAGAACACAATATCCCATATAAAGAGCTAATACAAAGAAAGGATATGATTCAGTACTGTTTTCGAGAAGTTTCCTTTCAAACGCTGTGTCAGTATAGTTAAACATATTTGAAGATGGAATTGATGAGTTGATGAAATATTCAAATTAATATAAGAAAATGGTGCCAGCGAATTACAATCCAATCCAAATAGAACTTCTGTGGAAAATCAGCCTAAAGAAGAATTTCTGCCTGTTCGAGTTAAATTCTATTTGTATACTAAAATGCGTATGTAGGAAAATAATGAAAGTAAGGGTGGTAGATTTTATATAGTCTCCACTCCAGGTTTAAGGGTAAAAACAAAACAATGATGATGCATTGAATTGCAAACGTATCTCTACAATGTTTTCCACAGTGTTTCTACAATGCACAAAATCCGAATGTGATGCTTTGCAGAAGAAACGCAGCCATAAATATTTGAATGCGTCTTTTGTTTTTCTGTACAGAATGCTGGCAATCCTTATAATACCATTTATATAAAACACACATATGTTTTTGTTGGAAAACAGATGATTTTTGCAGGCATACGGTATCACGGCGTTTATGAAGTTACCCTTAATTTTTTTGTGAGGGTAGTTTTTTTTCTGTTATCATTTCCTACATGTTTTTCAGAAACAATTTTCTTTACTCTCATGACGTATATGTATTTAGCTCCGATTGTAAGCAGCTGTAGTGAAATATTTGAGGAAAATTTGGAAATTATTTTCTTTCTTTGGACTGTAAACGTGCTGCGTTTTTTGTAAATGCATATTTGTTTTTCTTATACACGATGACTTCTTTTTCTAATAACCTAAACACATTGAATACGACACAACAACTTGACGACAAAATGTTGTAGATCATACATGTTGCCGAGTCGTCGACAACTTATTTTCACTGAAGGCGGTAGAACCTCAAAAATCAAAATTTTCGGTACAAAACAAAATTACGATTTATAACCAAATTCTAAAACCAGTCTGGACGTACGGAATCCAATTATGAGAATGTACTGCAAACTCCAACGTTGAAGTTATCCAGCGTTTTCAAAACAAGGTGCTACGAGGCATCGTTAACGCTCCGTGGTATGTAAGGAACGACGATCTACATAGAGACCAATGCAAACGTAAAGTCGCAGATATCATAAATCTTATCGCTGCTAGGCACGCAAAAAGGCTGCATCACCATATTAATACTGAAGCTTCATCCCTTTCCAATGAAGCAACATACACAAGAAGGCTAAAAAGAACTAAACCACAGGATCTTGTGGTTAACATTATATAATTGAATTTATATTTTTGAAAAATATTACTTGTTAGTTTTGAACTAGGTGTAATAACATGAAATGTATATATACTTTATTAACGTTTCAATAAAAAAAAAAAAGATTACAGAAGAATTTGTTCCAAAAACTTTCGAAAATGAAAATCCAGAGAATCTTTTTATAGCAATGGCACTTAAAATTTGTGAAACCGCAGTCTATAGAGAAATTTATCAATGCAATGTCTTCTTCCAAAAAATTATTGACTAATGGACGAGAGAGTAAGCATATACTAAATTGTTCTAATATATTATTAGCATGTAGTCTTGATATCATCAATTGGTTTGTCTCCTATAAAATACATTAGTTTTGAGGTTTTATAGATGCAGTCACGTCGCTTGCCGCATTTAATCTGTTTAAGCTTTAGCTCCATCACCACCCGAAATTGTAATTTTAATGCTTCTTTTGCTGTTATCTTTGGAAGAGGAAATATAATATGAAATATAATATAGCTATGCATATAAAAAAAAGTTATATACAGAAAGGTACAGCAACAAAAACTATATACCGAAATATACTAAAAAGAAAATTATGTACCAAAAGGTAATGAAAGAAAATTTGATGCAAAAAAAAAAAAAAAAGGAAAACAAGATTAGCATTTCTTTCTATTGAAGGATACGGAAGTACACAACAATTAAAGATAATACATATGAAGGAGAGAAAATCACAAATGAATTTGATTACAGGTCAATTTAATTGAACATTTTGGAGACGCTCATACACATACTATAAGTTAGGTTAGGTTGTTGGGGCTGTTCATAAAAGAACACACTGAGTCCTATTAGTCCATTGTGATACCCTTGGGCGAGTGTTAACTCTTGATCCCTTCCTAATTAAACCAATTTGTGCTTGCAATGAAACGTGATAAGTCTCTAATGTCAGACACACACACACTATAACTTGCAATTAAAATATAAACTTCCAGCTGGTATTTAGTAAGTATTTAAAAATGCGATAAGCTGATTCAAATTCAAATACTAATAAAGAAATTAAGTTATTTTGACAAATGTTTTGCTTTTTGTATGTACGACAAATCACTGGAAAGTGTAATCTGTCTTACTATAAAAACAATTCATTGTAGTTATCAATTACACTATACAACACGAAAAAAATTTCTGAGTTCTCATATCGTCGCCTGAGAATTGATTTGGCGTATAGGCATAGGAATACTTATACACATACGCCAAATCAATTCTCAGGCGACGATATGGTTCTTCTGGAGTTGTTTTCGATGCTGATAACGAATATGCAAACATTTTTTTCGGGTCAGGTCGAAGTCTCGTGATATCAATGATTTTATGATTTTTTAAAAAATGGTAAGGTGAGTAAATTTTTTTCACGTTTTATGATTTTTACAATGTTGCCAACAAAAAAAAAAAAATTAAAAAAGAAAAATTTTTTTCAAATCCGTAATTCTGGGTTATGATTTCAAATATTAGTATCTTATATAGGATATTGAAAGATTAAGAACTATCACTTAGATCACTGATGAGGAATTGTGGCGGATTCCGAAACGGCCGTCTGATTTGCCCGTCTCTATATACATTGTTGTTGTGATGACTACATTTGTTCATTAACCTGTTTATATATAATGAACTTAAGTCATGACTTTAAAAATTAACCTCTAGATTTAATGTTCATAGTCTCCTAAAAAAAAAACTATCAAGAAAAATTTTTTTTCAACCTAAATTTTTCAAAAAATTTATAAAAATTTGTTTTCGATTTTTTATGTTTTCTACGCGTTGTATGAGTTTTTACAACGTTTTCAACCACAAAAAAATTTCCATTATCATTTTTTGAAAAATCATAAAATCATCTGAGGTGGAAAGCGAGGTGTAAACCCACTAGGCTATAAAACCAAACAATTAATTGTTAACTACAACTGTTGGTTTCATACGAGCTAGTCGATAAAGTAGTAGTAAATAACTGACTGGCTGAAATTTGAAAATGAAACACCGCTGATGCATGTATATTTTCGGAGACCTTTTCAACGGTATGCTGTTCGTAGGGATGCGCTTCATCCCATTTTATGGCTTCCATTCATAGTGGATGTTCGGACGGGTACAAACATGAAAGCCTGGCTGAAAAAAGAGGGATAAAAATATGCAGTAAGAACGAAATGGGAAACTCTGATATCTCTTTCTTACTACCTATTTTTCTACTTCTCTCTTTCGGCCAGGTTTCATGCTTGTGCCCATCTGAACAGGATAAAAACTCGAATGCAAAAGTCACCATAACTTTGAATCAAGACATCGTGTCACATATTTTCGAAAAAAGCTTGACAAGGCCTTTCGGATGATATAAATATCATAAGGATTTGCTTTACATTTTTATACCCTGTAGCTATTCTTATATTCAAAGACTTTTAATTCCATTGGTGGACGTTATTTCGGAAATATAAACTTAAACTTGCTTTTTTTACTTAAATATTCGCGCAGATATGCTGAATCGAATGATATCTGCTGCTTAAATCGAATCTTTGTCAAAAAGATTGTACAATTATTTTTGTTTAAAAAAAGTCAAAATTTTTGTGTAACTTCTTTTGCCCGAAAAATAAAAGTCTGAAAATAAAGTCAAAAATAATTACTATTTACGGGCAACAACCATAAAAACCAATAATAAGAGTTATATTTAGCCTATTACGATAAAATTCATGAGTTGACGAACGCATGCGATATTAGTAAAGTTTAGTAAGTCAAGATCACAATCATACTCTTGAAGATCTCTTACGATTATTTTTCTGTGTGCCTTTTTGGATATGAAAAATGGAAAATGCAATTATTCGAAAAGGTCGAATAACCGAAGCAAAAAACCGGGTTTCGAGTATTACAAGTTTTGGTAAATTTTACAAAACCGGGTAACCGAATAAACCTTGTCAGTTTTGTGAACCCTATTGAATACGAAACAAACGCAGCTTACATAGTCTATAAAATTATAAAAAAAAAAAAATGTTTAAATTTTTTCATATTGAATTTATTATGTAAAATCATCAATCATCGTCAATAAAGTTCAATGTATAAAAATCGCCTCTAAAGGTAGTCAAATCGTTGTAATGTGGTTGTTCTTCGCGATCGATGTCAGTAAAAATTTTTGTGTAACTGGTTTCTTTTCTTTTGCAATCAATATCTTTACATAAATCCAAACAATAGTATAATAGTCTTTCAATTAAACCTAAAACTAAAATTATTTTAAGAACATATTGTCTCGCAAAAGAATTGAAAACTGATATTATTATCAACAATTGTATAACTACTTCGTAAAGCTGGTTGATGTCTTTTTGCAAATTTTGTGCAAAAAATGAAATAAGTCCGTTTAGCGAAGTTCCAGGGTGATTGAATTGGTGCATCCTTATGTCAGCGGAGATGATTTTATGAAAATCTTAATGGAAACGTTGTTTAGTTGCTGGAAGCTGCTTCAGATACTGCTCCCTTTGCTGGAGAATACTTTTTGCGTACTGAATTTATTTTGAAAAATTTTACTGTTTTATACAAAAAAAAAAAAAAAGAATTTAGAAAGCAGTTTCTTATCAGCATTGTGCTTCAAGGTTTTCTTCTTTTATCAGTGCTTTAAAAACTCCAACTGAGCAGTAATTGTGAAATATTACTCAAACTGTTGACCGATTGTTTGATGCGAATTCGGCTTATGTTCTAAGTAAACAAGTGTAAATTGGTTCCCAGCATGAATGCTGCTTACTTTTTTTGTTGTGCACCTTATTCTTCAAATGATAACTAAAAACTGTTTGATCCTTTGTTTTTTAATCTTTAGCGTGAGATATACATACATTGCACGAAACGCAGGTTTATGCTTACGAAAAATAAGGCACAGAAATAAACAAAAAACTGATAAGAGCTCAGAGCGTATTCTTCCTTTCGGTGGCGTAGGTAGAAATTTTTCTTTTTGCATTATGCTTGTATTGGTAAGGAGCAATAACGGAACTATGAATTTTGGTAAAAGTGTTGACTGAAAAACTTAAAAAAATCGGAATTTATTGTTAAAATTTCGGAACTTTCGAAATCATTTTGAAAAATAAAGATATTATGAGTAGAAAAATTTCTGTGCTGATACTTTTTAACCCTTTCAGATATTTGTCCAATATATTGAACAAGAGCATGTAATGAAAATTGTGATACACACAGTAACGGTTTCCCATATATTAAAAATCATCTGACGGAAATATGAGTCACTTTACTTGAGATTTTATGGCAGATTCGTCTTTAGCTTCATCATTTTAGTATAGTGAAATTTTCAGATTTTTAATTCAAGCGGCTGAATTTCGTAACTGAGAGGGTTAATTTGACGCTATTCTACCCTATTTATGGTGTTCCAAAAATTATACCCTATTCAACCGATTTTGTGAGTCACTGTATGTATATTAGAGTTGTTCGTATTTTAAATTACTTCAATCATTATTGCGAGCAACAATATTGTCAGGCAACGATTTTCCTATGTATTTTGAGCCGCTGAAATTGGAAATGACGTCGGAATTCCAAAAAAAAAAAAAAAAATTATCCGACTTGAGGTTTTCGAGCTTCATGAAATTTCATTAAAAAAGTTCTATTAAGTATTTTTTCAGTTAACACTATTCAAGTACCCATTTATCTAATTGATTAGTTTAAATTTGTCCTTTTTTACTATGCAGTTGAAATTTAAAGTCACTTGAATACACTTGGAGCCATATGCTGTCTCTTGAAGTCTTGGAGTGAAAAACCAATCAGTAACTCCAAAAAAACTTCTAACTGAATATCAGAAACTTCCAGTGCTTTGAGATTTTTATTACTTTGTATTTCTACTTTCATTTGGGGCTCGAATCATTCAAGCCCGCAACAATGACTTAAAATTTTTCGCTTACTTTTTATTTTTCTTTTTTAGAAGGAGAATTTAAACAATAACAATAAACAGGCCTCGGCCCACTAATATATTGTTATTTAATTGATAACAGCTATTTTTGGATTGAAAATAAAAAGTTAAATATACTTTATATTGAAGAAATTTTAAAAATTCAAGTTAACTTAAATATATAATAATAATGATGCATAAAAAAAGATAGAAGAGAAAAAACTTTAGATTAATCCTTCGGAGGGCGCGCCGCGGCAAATTGTTTATTTTGTGTTTTTAAAATGCAAATCATAGCAGCCGACCGCTGCCACTCAAGTGACTTTGTAAGTTTTGAGATGCATCGTGGTTTACCGTTGGTTTCTCCGTTACATCGTTTAGCAGCTATTTGTGTTTGAAAATTGGTATCTCGCTTTTGCGGCTAATTTGCCCCCTCTCGTGTAACAAAAAAATTCAACGGTAGCTTGATGAAAATTGTTCAAAGTCAAAATGATGACAAATAAACATTTCAAAATAAATGATTAAAATATAGTTCCATATCACTAGAAATCAATTAATTGTTTTATTTTAATGATTTTTTTGCTATAAATAAGAAAAATTGCAGTCGATACTATGAAATTTACCTTGCGGATAAATTTCCGCGGAACACCCTTTCCTGTAACTTTTCAGAGCGCGCCCTCCGAAGGGTTAAATGTAAATTAAATCGGTACTAGAACTGAGAACATTGGACTACAAAATATAAAATGAACCAAAGTATGTTTTCTAAACTAATTGGAGGTTGCTGAATATGAAAATCATACTAATTTTTTTCCATGGATAAGTTTTCGAGATACTTACAGACAAATATCTCATTAACTATACTTTCTATCGAGCTATATATCCAAGCTATATATCACTAGAAATATAATTTAATGACGCGTTTGTTTGAATTGGACTATAATTTATTGAGATATGTCTGCTGGAAATTCAATTTTAGTGTTATTTTTAAGAAATTTTCACACAAGTCGTGAGATAAGTATTTCTTTCTCACAAAAAGTTATCATAAAATCTGAAGTTTTATTTTTTTAATCAATAAACCATTTCATTATTTTAAGCAAAAATGATAGCAATAGGATCAAAATTGACACAGTAATTAAAGATTGAGTACAAATTAAATATTCTGGAAAATTCGAGCTTTTTCTCAAAATTCATTCTGCTGTGAACTATTTGCAACGAAACTAGCATACATTGGGGGAGCACGATTTCATTATTGATTCAATCGTAGATAAAAACAAAATCATTCTTCCGCCGCTCCATATCTTGGTTTTGGTCTCATTAAGAATTTCATTAGAGCATTGAAAGATAATTGGAATCCTTACAAAGACTGTTCCCAAAATTGCCAACACAAAAAATCAAAGCGGGCGCATTCGTTCGGCCTCACATCAAGAAGTTGTTTGACGATGCTGAATTTACAGAATGTTTGATTGAGCTAGAACGAGAAGCATTAGCACTTGTGGATGTTGTTCACAATATTCTGGGAAATTATAAAAGTGGCAATCACGCTCAATTCATCGACATACTGTTTGAAAAACACAATGCCATAGGTAAGTTTGATTTACGGTGAATTAAAAATTAAGTCGTTCTTGATATGTTCAATGATAAAGAAAGTCAATTCCGAAAACTCAGGTGCAAATATGTCACCCAAGAAGCATTTTTTATTTAGCCATTTGGACTTCTTTCCATCAAATCTGGATGCAGAAAGTGACAATTTGATGACAGAAAACTGCTGGTTCCTGATCAGCAAAGATCCGACAGCGAAAAATTGCAAAAGTTCAAATGGTGGCTCATCATTTTCTACAGAAGAATGAATTTTGAGAAAAATTTCGAATTTTCGAGACTAATTTATTTTTACTCAATCATTGATTACTTTATCATTTTTGATCCTATAATTTTATGCTTTAAATTTTTGTAATGAAATATTCTATCGATTAGAAGAAAAAAACTTAAATTTTGTGATTACTTTTTGTGAGAAACTTGTGTGAAAAGTTCCCAAAACTCACTCCAAAATTGAACAGACGAATCTCAATCATTTATAGTCCAATTCCAACAGACTTGGTAAGATTAGATTGATTAAATTATTTTTAAAAATATATAGTTTGGATCGATGGAAAATATAGTTAGTGAGATATTTGCATGTAAGTAAAATTGCAAACTGAAAAATCGCCATTTTGTTACATCTCGAAAACTTAACCATAGAAAAAAAAAATTAGTGTAACTTTCGTGCTCAACGACCTCGAATTAGTTAAGAAGTTAGTTAGTGTTATATTTTCACTGTTTTTCAGTATATATATAGAGCCAGCGAAGATCTGAAGAAGAAAACCTCATTTTTGTTAGCAATACGCCAACAGTCATACGACGAAAAACAGGCAGACTGAGATCAGCTAGGAGATCCACTCCTTCAAAATAAGTATCATGTGATCACTGCGTACGCATTATTGGAGAGTCATACTCAGCATTTGTTATTTCCGTTGGCAAGTTGAATACTGCTCCTTGTCTGATATATCTCAATGACTCAGCAAATCTCAAATGAGGGCCGAATTTGTTGTTTGTGTCATCGATGTGTAATATTTTCAATAACAAGATTTCATTGCCGACAATTCGACGATCAGAAAGCCACAATAAATTGAATTTCGCTAACCGAATGTCATTTTCATCTTTTGGTAAACTCAATTTATAATATAGCGCACGAATAAATTTGAATTGATCTTTCTCGATTTAATCTATGTGATTGTCATAAATTGGGCAGTCCTCAGACATACTCCTAACGATGGAGTTAAATAAGATTATAAGAGAGCTGATGTTTACAGAGTTCTTTGTTATTTGGAGAATGAATCTGTGGTTAAATCCCTTGCATTTTTTGTGTTGTGGAATCAAATTTGAAGTTTTTGTAACGACTTCAATTCTTACTTTCATGTTTATTTTATATATATTAACAATGCTATCTGTGTTACAGAAAGTAAGCATGAATATATGAAACGCCCTCTTGACAAGTATTATCTACGGTTTAGAGAGTATTAGAGTTGAAACACAAAAGCTTTTAAACATAGCTAACTCAGCAATTAAACTGAGTCAGTAGACTGAACCAGACTATTCTGTTCTTTAAGTAATAAAATAATAAAATATTTCGCGCGCAAAAAAATTTTTGGACAGTTCTGAAGTTGAATTTAGAGCAAACAAGTTTTTCTAAATCAAATAATTTATGTTTAAAGTTTAATCACTTGCCGTAGCTGCGAAAGGTTCAAAAGTTCAGTGGGGAACAACTCCACCTCCACAGTTGAACAGGAGCCAGCCGCTGACACAACAATATAGTATTTTTTAATTGAAGTTGGAAATATCGACATCTTCGGTGCTACTACTACTGCAAAAATATCATGCTGCTAGCATGATCTGATGATATAGTAATCGATGGCCTAAACGCATAGGCAATCACAGCAGCATTCTTTAACCTGGAGAAGATATACAGGGTGACAATCGTAAAGTGACGCACACATTTCAGCAGTTATTTTCAAAAGGACGTACTTCCATTAAGTGTTAACATTGCTGAATATATAAGCATTCATTTGAACCCCACCTCATTCAATATAACCTCCTTTAGCCTGCACACATGCCATCAATCGATCCGGAAATCGTAGAACTGTTCGCCGCAGGACTTCCTGATCAATTTCAGTCCAGGCTTTCTCTAATGAATTTGTCAGCGACTCCAGACTGTGGTGTTGAGATGCACAAGCCTTACTCTCTAAAATACTCTAAATAGAGTAGTCCATTGGATTCAAGTCTGGGGAGTATGGTGGCCATTCTTGAGATGTTATGAATCCAGAAAAATTGTCTTTTATCCATGTTTGCGTTAATTTTGCCATGTGAGAAGGTGCAGAATCTTGCTGGAAAGTCAAGTTTTCATTTCCAAATGTATCTTGGGCCCGGGGAAGAACATGTTCATTTAAAATGCTCCGATAAACAACCTGGTCAATTTTAACACCCTCTTCAACGAATATTAGAGGGGTTCTGGCATTAGCGGAAACTCCAGCCCACACCATAACGGAAGCTGGCCTTTGAACTCGGCCAACAGTTCTATTTTGTTGCGATGATGATGTTAGCCACATTCGGTCATTTTGCGCATTGAAATGTTGTTCAACCGTGAAAATTTTTTCATCTGTAAACAAGATATTTTCAACATTTTTTAACACGGAGGAGCGTAGCAACGCCTTGCATCTTTGCAGTCGCAAATCTTTCTTTTTTTGTGTCAGATCTTGAGCTTTTCGGAGCTTGTACGGCTTAAGATTAAGCTTTGATTTTGCCATGATTCGCACTGTTTCACGGTTTACTCCCACTTCCTTAGCGATTTTTCTCATTGAGCGCCTTGGATTTCGCTTGATTTTTTTTTCGTTTACGATTTTTTTCTGTTAAACCAGTAGTGGCAACTGTTGAAAATTTTCCCCGGTCTCTATCTCCAAAACCCCCAGTTTCATTATATCGAATAATAGCTCGGTCTACCGCACGACTTGACAAATTTAAGGCCTTTGCAATTTGACGGCTACTATAATTTGCCAAATGAAATTTCATAATTTCACGACGAATATTTTCCTTGTCCATTTTTATGGAAATTTCAAAATGTAATAACAAAAATTCAAATGAAATTAAAAGCAAAGCCAATGATGAATGAATTTGCTTTTTAAATTAAAGTAACGTCAAATGGCAAAGCTTGCTGCAGAGTATTAAACTTGCGTCACTTCACAATTGTCACCCTGTATATACTTATGTTGTTGTTTTTTCCCCCATTGTAGTCGTTATTTGAAAGTCTAGTATATGAGAGAGTGTGTGTGTTTGTGAGAAAATGATTCCAGGTGTCATTTTTTCTGAACGGGCCCGATCAGTTCATGATAGTTTTTAAGAGACTATGAAAACTAAATCTAGAGGTTAATTTTCCAAGTCATGATGTCATGGTCTCCTAAAAACTATCAAAAACTCTTGAAAACAGGTACTACAAGATCTCGTTCGACAATTGAGAAGCAAAGCCATTTCTCCATAGACGAAAATAACGATTTGGATGAATCGTTTTCGTTCTAATGTATAGCGTGAGAGGCTGTTAGTAACATTCGAAAATACGATATTTTACTACATCTATACATATGTACATAGCATAGTCAAACACAGCTTTGCTAGCTAGGTCACGTTGAGTGAATAGGGCTCGCAAAAGAAAACGATCTACTTTCTGTTTAAAAGACCAGATCCAAGGCATCCTGACTATACTTGGCTGTAACATTTGGCACCAATGTACATATAGTAGAAGCGGGTGGCAAAGCTTTATTAACCGATTTCCGCCCACGAAAAAAAAGAACGCCCGATTTTTGTTTTCATAATTTATATTCCTGGGTAATTTGAGGTCAAGGAATCCGAATCCGTTGTTAGATTTGTGCTAGGATGTTCCTGAGCACGGGAAATGGGTGTCCTATATATAGGACGCTGGGCGCTATTTGACATAATATTTCTTCATGTTATTTTCCATATACTTAAAAACGTAAAAACAAATTTAAAGCCATTTTGATCGAAAACAAACGGAAATAGTATTAAAAAAAGTGAAACAAAGAACAATTGCTTTTCATGATATTCTTTAATTCATTTCTATGGATGAAATCATACATTGCATTTTTGACAGTAAAAAGTTTCTTGGTATGGACGTTGTTTCCTATCAGCATACTGAGCAATAATATGTTCAGCAGTCCTTTTTGGAAGATAATGTTATGTTACTTCTAGTTTTATTGACAATCATCGGACGTTAAAAGCAACTTTTCAGCAATCCAAAGTGATCAATAACACTTCTTAGCCCTGATATTTATGCAATAGTTTTCAAATGCGTTGTCATGTAAATCAACGCCACCTATTCCAGCATTGTAACTGCTGATAAGTAATGGTTGACTTTGATTCACGACTCGTTTCTTCTCTTTTTTCCAACTTTTCACACTTGACATTGGTTGAATTTGCTCAAAGTTCGTGCAGAGGGTTACTTCTTTATTATCTAACCAACAGCACATGAGAATATTATTTATGAAATCGAACATGAAATCAGTTTCACCACCTCCCTTTCATGGAGCATTAGCAATACGATTTTTACGAACAGTTTCTGTTATATAAAACTGTTTTTCGTTAAGCAAAAACATAAGATAATATGAAGACAAAAATACTTTATGGCACCTTGGCACCGAGCAAGCGCAGAACCACATTAGCTCAATTGCACTGCAATTTGTAACCAAATCGAATAGGTTTGTTACGTATATACATTTTGCAACTATGTTGTCCGAAGTGTGACATCATTTGCTCATCAATTCACAACTAGTGAACCCACACACCAAACTAACTAAACTTTTTATTTGCGAGATCGAGCAACGATCGCATCTATGAGTGGATCAAGTAAAATATAATCTGATGACTAGGTTAGGTTAGGTTGGAGTGGCTGTAGAGAGACACACTTAGGCCTGAACGGCCCATTGTGATACCACATAGTTGGACCTACAGTTTAACGCCGATTCCGAACGGCGGTGTGGCAATTTTTTATCGGCTTGGTGGTTTTGCCATTACCAACCAATGTGTGTACTTGTACACTATTTTATAATTCTCATACACTTCATATTGATAGTGAATATAAGAAAGTAATGAAAATTAACCACCAGACGAAGACGGGAATCGAACCCGAACCTCCCAGATGAAAGTCTAGTGCACTATCCACTAGGCTATCGAGGTCGTCCAATCTGATGACTAATTTTATATTAAAATTACCTTTGCGAGCTTATCGCTTTCATCATTGTTGCAAAAATTGATGCATCGCTTGATATCTACGAATTGGTTACGTGGCATAGCTTGCTAGACAATAGGCACACCAAGAGAGGCAGGCGTATATGAAATTTAAAATTATGTATTCAAAACTCAATTTAAGAAAATAAAGTAAGATATAAATACTACAAATACGTTTATTCACTAAAATCAATGAGAATGGAAAATAAAAAAAACATGCCAAAAGGCGCCCAACGTCCTATATATAGGACGCCAACTTTACATGCTTATCATGCCGCCTGTTGAAACGTTTCTGGAAAAATTTTTATGGAAGGTACTATCTTTTGGCAATAAGGCCTCATCATTACATTTTTGGTACTATAAAAATTAAAAAAAAATTGTGTTTTTTTTTAGTGTATAGCTAACTTCAATACGAAAAATGCTAAATAAACTTAAACATCATTTGTAAAAAGCTAAAAGTTTAACCTTTTCAATGATATACATATGTTTATACCATATATGCCGCTTTCATACAAAAAGTAGCGTTTGAAAAAGAGAAATTTTAGCGTCCTATATATAGGACTCTGGGCGGACATGAGTTAAAACAGGCAAGATCGATCATCGACTGTAGTGGCAACTAAGAAAGTAAGTTACCCATAACGTAAGAAACATCGCCACTTTTTTTTTTTTTAATGTAATTTTTATACTGATGAGCAGTGCTTTTTTACAACTCTTTCAACAGATAATCAGAGCGGCAGAAAACAAATACCGCAAAAAAGTTAATATTATTGTTCTATTTACTTATTTTAAAATAGCAACTTTCTACAAAAAACTGAAAATTTTACTCAGAATGATTTTTGTCACGCATTTTTCAACATTTTGTCACACTGTGCACGCCATGGCAAACTTTTATAATTTTTTCACACGGTGCTTTTTTTTTTGTTTTTTGTTTTTTTTTTTTGGTGCACACTACACTTTATTGTTGCACAAAGTGAAAAATGCAACTTGTTTGAAGACATAAAGCTTAAAGTGTGTTTCTGCTGCTGTTGGTAAGTGGAAGAAAAAAGAAAAAGGAAAAAGTAGGCAAGGCAGACAGGCAGAGCTGTGGCGGTAGCTGCATGTGTACATTGAAGAAGAACTAGCAAGTAGCAACATATTTTGTTAATGTATTTTCTAGCCAAAAGGCAACGAGCTAGAGAACAAGCCAGCCAGCCAGCCAACCAGCCAGGGAACACGCTGATTTGATGACGCGTAAACTTAATTTTTCATTTTATTGTTCTTATTGTAACGCTTGCTGCTGTTTATGTTGCTACTGCTGGTGTTGGTGCTGCGTTAACAGCACAATGAAAATGATATTTATACATACAGCAAGAGGATATAACTTATTTTATACATTTCATTTTTTTACTTTTTTTTGCTTAGGGTTTGCTTCTTTTTTTTAATGTTTGTCGTTCATGATGATATTCTTTCACAAGTGTTATTATTTTTGTTGCTGTTGCTCGTGTTGTTGTTGTTTTGTCGTTGTATCATAAATTTTAAAATAAAACTTTTTTCTACATTAAAATTTCAGCATTTTTTTTTTTTAAGCATTTTCTTTATTTTTGGTTGTTACTGTTTCAGCTTTATCCTTTCTCCTTTTTTTTTTTTGTTTGTTTGCTTATATATGTCTGTGTTTGTGTGTATTTGCTTGCATCAAGTGCGTGGAAATTAAGCAAATTGCAATTACGTGACATTTTTTGGCTGTGCGCAAAAATGCAAAAGTTGCCATTTTTTCCTTTAGCTCTTTATATATCTTCTGTGTGTGTGTGTGTGTATGTATTTCAGCCTAAGGCTCTTAACTTTTGTGTTGTGTTCTGTTGTTGAATCCTTAAGTATGTCCTGCAAAATAACAATGCAGAAAATAAAAAACAAAATACTCGCATATGAATTTTCTGTTGTTGTTGCTGTTGAAAGCAGCTGTGAATTATTTTTATGCATCGCATGTACGAATACTTTATTATGCTCACTGTTATTATTGCTATTACGATTATTGTTTCAACGCCGCAATTTTCATGTAAAACTTCATTGTTGTTCTTTTATTTTTCATTGCATTGCTGTATGTGAGCACATTTAATTAAAAAATGCTAAAAAGTAAAGCAATAACATTTTAATCTTGAAATTACATGTACAAAAATTGCAATGATCTTTAACCCCAACAAAAATATTTGAAAATATCGGTGCAACAGTGATTGCTATTGGTCCCTTGAAGATGTTTGAAATTGACAGGTGGAGAGAAAGAAATATAATGGAGAAAAGAAAAGGAAAGGAGATAGAGAAAGAAAGGTGGAAAGCTAAGGCAGGAAGTAAAATATGTGTTGGAAGGAGATGAGGATTCATTATGTCTGACCGTGAGTGTAAGCAAGATAAAATATGGTCTGCGTAAATTTGTTTCCTCCAGCCCTAGACAAAAGCACACCCTTTGCTCTAAGGGCACATGCGATAAATTTAGCTTAGGGCTCATTTGAAATGGCATAGTTTATAATTTAATTAGCGAAGCTTGCAGCATGTCAGGGTCAGCTAAACAATTTTTCAAAAATGGCCAAAAACGCTTCGGAAACACTAGGAACCATCTTATTCGCAAAACCCATGCAGGGCAGTGTAATTAACAAACAGACTCATTTACTGTATAAACACGTAAAGTTTACATACCTTACGGGCTTACGAGGCATTTACGAGTTAACATGAATCCAACTAGATAATATAAAAAAATTAATTAAAATTAAAATCTTTCACAAATTGTAACTTCTATTGAATTTTTCTTTGGAAAACTTTGGCTTTTTGGATGGTTGTAGGAATTATCTCAGTGGGAGTCGGATCAGCTTTATATTTTTACTTTCAAAAAAACGATTATAGCGAAAAAACGGTGACACACAAATCAAAGCTTGATCTTAGAAAAAAATTTAGATATCAAATGCAATACCAAAAAATACTAGAAGTATTGAATTATATGAGTATTTTTTATTTTTTTATTTTTTATTTAAAAATTTTACATATGAGACAAAGCATAAAAGGGCATTGCTTTCACCTGATCTTCCTTTACTGTGAAATATATATTTCTGGAGATATACGCAAAAAATTATTAGTGCTAAGAATCCACAGTATCCTTGGAAATTGACAAATAATACATTTGCACCAAATCTTAATATCAAACTGCAAATAGTTCCTGTGATACTATATCTGAATAAATACACTACTCTACAAGGTTTTCCACAACGAATGGCGATAACATTTTCTATAATAAAATTTTCCGTAGAATCCAAATATCTTAATGATTTTTTTCGATTGGCCAAAATTTTCCATGTAAATGGCAAAGTACACTGTTGAGAGCACATACTTCACATAAATGCTTGTAAAAACTTTAATTTTCAGCCCATGAATTTTAGATATTTACATATTTTATGAAAATAGGTACAAAAAATTCAATTTTTTTGTTATTTTTCAAACAAATTTTAACTTTGAACCCATATATCTCAAAACTATTATAAGGGTAATAAAAAGTTAGTCCACCTATCTTATAGAAAACTTATAAAACTTTGAACTCAACAACATTCCTTCAAACATCAAATTCGTATCTGTTGAAATAAAAATATTTCTTAATAGCCCCTGAAAACCCAATTTTTCCGAATTCAGGTTCATATTGTGGGAGAGCTAGATGTGATGAAGAAAATCTGAGTACGTAGCTTTCATCAGCGATAGTAAATTCCTAACAATCGAAAGCTGAAATTTTGTTGCACGGTATTTTTTTTTTATTTGATTAGAATAAAAATGTTTTAAAAGAAAAAATGGTTTTAGCATTGATGCTAATAAAATGCTATAGTTTCATAAATTATGACTTTTGCATACACATATATATGCTTAAAATATTTGTAATTTTCTATAAGATAAGTGGGCTAACTTTTTATTACCCATATAATAGTTTTCAGATATAGGGCTTCAAATTTAAAATTTATTTGAAAAATAACAAAAACATTGAATTTTTGTACCTATTTTTGATCATAACAGCAAGCAATATTACAGTTATTATTGGCAAGTATTATACCTTAAAATTTTTGCCTGACTCTTATCTAAAATATGTAAATATCTAAAGTTCATTGGCTAAAAATTAAAGTTTTTACAAGCATTATGTGAAGTATGTGCTCTCAATAGTGCACTTTTTTGAATTTTGCCATTTACATGGAAAATTGGGGCCAATCGAAAAAAATCATTAAGATATTCGGATTCTACAGAAAATTTTACTATAGAAAAGTTTATTGCCATTCGTTGTGGTGAAAGTATTCGTAAATTTGTAGGGTAGTGATATTGGTTTCTTTGTGAGGTGCCACACACTCTTTTCTAAGTAATACCACTCACATTTTTTAAACTCCTTAAACTGTACTGCACTGTAAATACTTCCGGATATATACCCAAAAAAGGACATAGTTTGTATAGGAAGTGCCACACTCACACTTGTAATCAGACACATAGTGCATCATTGTACAAATTTTTTTTTGTATCAATCTTTGTTGTGGTATAGTCAGACACAAAACACACAAACTTTCACTTTTATATATATTGGGAGTATGAATGTATAAACTCGTAATTGTGACTAACTTCATATCTATCATACGCGCCATTTTTTTGACATTAACAGCTATTCTATCTCCAAGAGCGCTAAAAATACTATAAGAATTGATCTGTGAAATTATTTTCATAATTTTACAAAAGTGTTTTACTATATCTGAAAATGTCGAATTTCGTGCCAACAAAACAACATTTGCGGGAAGTTTTAATTTGCTTCTTCCATTTAAAGGAAAACGCAACTGAAGCACATCGTTTACTCACTGAAGTTTATCCTGACTGTGCTATAGACGTTAGAATGTGTCAGGTGTGGTATGCCCGTTTCAAAAGTGGTGATTTTGATGTTGAAGACAGGGAACGTTCAGGCGGCCCGAAAAAGTTTGAAGATAAAGAACTGAAGGCATTACTCGAAGAAAATTCATGTCAAACGCAACAAGAACTTGCAGAATCTTTAGGAGTTGATCAATCAACCATTTCCAAACTATTAAAAGCATTGGGAATGATTCAAAAGCAAGGAAATTGGGTGCCGTACGAATTGAAGCCGAGAGACATCGAACGACGATTTTTCACATGTGAACTGCTGATTGAACGACAGAAAAGAAAGGGTTTTCTGCATCGTATTGTGACTGGCGATGAAAAATGGATACGTTACGACAACCCAAAGCGTAAAAAATCATGGGGACCGCCCGGACATGCATCAACATCAACGGCAAAGCCGAACATCCATGGATCCAAGCTCATGCTGTGTATTTGGTGGGATATGAAAGGTGTCGTGTATTATGAGCTGTTGCAACCAAATGAAACGATCACTGGCGACGGCTACCGACTACAATTGATGCGTTTGAGCCGAGCATTAAAGAATATGAGGCCAGAATATGAGAATAGACACGACGAAGTTATTCTTCAGCACGACAATGCTCGGCCGCATGTTGCAAGGCAAGTAAAAACATACATTGCTATTTTAAAGCAACAGTTAAATGGTGATCAGTTTCTGTATGAAAAAATATTGAGTGTATACCGAATCTACCATTTCGAAGAATTATCCGCTAGTTTCAGCATAAAAAAGTGACAGACTATTCCTCCATAAGCCACAAAAAAAATTGCACCCAGTGAATTTTAAAATAAAATAAAGAGAGCAGAGAATTTCATAGTGAATAAAGAGAGGAAGAAGCTCTGCATTGATTTTATTCAAAAAGAAAAACATAACCCAGTATTGCTTAGCGGTGCTATATATTGCAACTTGTTGCTGAGCCGTTCCTAAGCCAGGTTCAAAAACAATTTTTTTCTCACGTCACTTTCTTAATCAATCTACTTGGGTTCCCGCTCGTCCTTAATGGATTAATACAAAATGGTGAGACTTTCGTGGGTATACACATTACGAAAAGATGATCTACTTGTACATATACGCTTAGAAATTCAACTTCGACGAATCTAGTTCAGTCGAGAGCTACGAAACCAATTTGCAACATTTGTCCAAAAGCGGAAGTTCTATCAACTTCATCCTCTGCAGCAATCGAACAAATCTGTAAATGATCCATCAGCTACTATGGCGGACGTGATCCCGTCGCATTTATAGAACAAATAAAATAACTCAGTGAAGTTTATTCAGTTTCGATGGGCGCACTTCCAACACGATACTTGGATATTGAGATCTAGCTAAAAAAAACCAAAACGTGCGCGAAAAGTTTAAAGATTACGTAATATCCATACAAAATCACATGCGAAATGCTGGATACGCATAAGAGCAGAAGCTAGATAGAATATTCAGCAACTGTTCAAGTGAGTATAATTTATGCATTAACCGAAGAAATTTCGGCAATCTGGTTGAACTAATCACGAAGGGCAAATAAGGAGTGAGATTGAAAAAATCTTAACACACGTTTTACCTAATAATTTTTTTTGGGTGTAAAATTTAAAAATTTCTTTGATCGAGTTATCTTTGAAAAATATGTCAGTTGTTATTTTTAATGACAAACATGTTGATTTATTGTGAATTTGATCAAAATAAGTGAAGAAAAAGAAGTACGTCTTAAAATTAATAAAAATTTTCAAAAAAAATCCAAATTGGTCCTACAAAAAATTTGCCAAATAATTAAAGGTCTGCCGTCAGACTGTTTCCAATGATATTAAACAGTTTCAGGAGAATTTGACCATCGATAGGAAACCGGGTTCGGGAAGAAAACAAGGACCACATGATATTGGGAAAGCCAAGAAAATAGAACGCATGTTGAAAAGATCTCCAAACACATCTGTTGGAAAAGCTGCCCGGTTAGCCCAGTGCTCTGACTATTTGGTGCGAAAAGTTAAGGCCAATGCAGGTTTGAAAACATACAAAGTCCGAAAAATTCCAGACAGGAATGCTGCAAAAAGTTTAGACGCCAAAAGTAGGGCTCGGAAATTAAAATCGAATTTCATACAAAAATATTCATGTTGTATAATGGACGACGACACGTATGTACTGGCAGATTTTACGCAGCTTCCGGGTCAAAATTTTTATGTCGCTGATGCTCGAGCAAATGTTGTAGAACAATTTAGAATCCAAAAGCAGACAAAATTTACTAAAAAACTCCTGGTATGGCAAGCTATATGCAGTTGCGGCAAAAGAAGGAAGTCATTTGTTACAGTGGGCTCTATAAATACCGAAATATACATCAAATAATGTTTGAAAAAAAAGACTTCTTCCTTTCATAAGAGAGCTCAATGTGTCCACATCACATATTTTTGGCCCGATTTGGCATCATGTCACTACGGCAAGAAAGCTCTGGAGTGGTACCAAAGTAATAACATAGTTTTTGAACCAAGAGAGGCCAATCCTCCAAACTGTCCGGAGCTAAGGCCAGTAGAGAGATATTGGGCTCTTGTGAAAAGAAACTTAAAGAGCACAGAAAAGGTGTCCAAACTGTTCCAAAAAGGTGTCTGAAACAACTATCAAATCTCTAATGGAAGGCTTACCAAAAAAGGTCCACGAGTTCATAAATAGCGGTTAGAACTATAAAAGTTATATTTTTCTGTAATTTGTAAAATATTATCAATTAAATAATAAAAATTAAAACTCTAAGATCAACTGTTTAAAAATTATTGAATTTTATATATGTTAAGATTTTTTCGATCTCACTCCTTATGACACAACGAGCCACCTAGGCGTAGCATTGAGACCACGCGGCACATTTCCGAAGAGCCTAGACTCATCGAGACATCAACGAGGTTACCAAACAACAGTCTAAGAAACTATAATAACCAACCACCAAGGCAAGGAGTATACACAGGTCACTTCTCTTAGGCCAAACATATGAATATGATTGGCCTGGGAGCCTTCTGTGATTCCTGCGGTTTGGAGAAAGAATGTGAAGAGACGGCCGACCACTTTCTTAGTGGCTTCCCCGCTTTCTGCCAGATCAGAGTAAGCATATTTGGCACTGTGGGAGACGAACACCTGAGCTCTTTAACACCGCAGGATCTGGTAAGATTTATTAATAAATCTGGCAGATTTAAAGAATAGCAAAAAGGAACACAGGATATAGTACAATGGACGTAAAACTTGTCTGAGTGCTGTACTCTTAAATACTTCTTTTGCAGTTCCAACAAAAAAAAAGAAAAGGTAAGTATATTATATACCAAGGAATGAAGATCAGAAAATGGCCTGAATATGAAACAATACATACAACAACACACGTACAACGTACAAGTACAAGTAACGAAGCCAAGAGGGTTGGACAAGCAAAGCAAGCAAGCACATCTGAAGTTGTACCAGCATATCAGAGAACTTTGCATATAAACACAAGCACAGCATGCAGACGATGAGGTCAAGACGGACACGTGGCACGATTCTGTTACAATCCTAAGATCCTCTTCAGCTGACAAAGTGGCAAACGCAACATAAGGACTATTGAGTGTTGTCGCCGACAAACGGGAAAAGAGCCTGGTCTACATGCAGAGAAAGGAAGATGAGGCAATCAATGCAGCTGCCTTGCACACAACAACACTAGGCCATGGAAAAGGTGAATACTTGTAGACGGATGAAGATTTTATTTATAAATTAACTTAGTAAAAATGGAGATAACCAGTGGCGGATCCAGTATGAAGCTATAAAGACTGCAGCTCTTTCCAAATATTTAAAATGTTTTATTTTTTGCGAGCTTGATAAATGTTATTGGTCTGTTTTGAAATCTGTTTCAAGGCCTGATTTTTGATCTACTTTAAGACCTAAACTTTTAACTAAATTTTAGTTTGATGTTTGTCTTGAATTTCGGTATGAATTATGTTTTGAAGTTGATCTAAATTTCGATATAGTTTTTGGCCAGACTTGTCATCCGAAGTATGGTCTAAATTTAATCTAACTAAATAGCTAAGGAGAATCATTTGATTGGCTCCTCTTTATCAAATATATGCTATAAACAACATTAAATTTCAGACTATGTTATTGAGAATTATATATTTCACAGCTTCATTGTTTCTTCTAATAAATAATGAAAAAAACAGAAATAATAGAAAATCATTTAAGAATTTAACAATTCATTTCTTCCAACATTTGCTTGGTTTATAATAATAAAATATTCAAGATTGTAATCTTGCAGCACTGCATGCAACAGCTGTTCCCAATGCATATATTTCTTGGAGCACATTTAACTTCCATTCAATTAGTAATTCAATGCTTGGCTTAGCATTCTCTGAAGCAAATAAATTTCAATAAAATAAATGCTTTCTCTTTTAGATTTTTCTGGTATTTTTTCGTTTTCGTTTTCGTTTTGGTTCTTGGTTTTTTATTTATATCTTCTTTTGACAAATTTCTAACCAAAAATCTTTTAAAAATTCATTATATTGCTTCCGCAGGAATGCTGTCAAACAAACACACACATATAAAAACAGTAAAAAAAAAAACCCAAAGATTAGTGTGTACGTAAATATGTATATGTGGGTCACACAAAAGAAGGATATAAAATAATAATGAAAAAACAAACAATAAAACAACAGAAAGAATGAAACCACAATAAAATGTTATAATAATAGAAGAGTCAAATCAAAAGTCAAACTGCAAGTAATAAATCACCGCAACACTATGCGAACTTTACTTAAGCTGCAACATTAAAAAGAGATTTAACGAACACTTTTGGCCCCATGCACCCTATCTCTGTCTCCCGGTCTCTCGTTCGCTTTCCCGCATATATCCGATATGTAGTAGTGCTTTCATGCTTAAACCCCAACAAACATATCCAAGTAGTATATGCTCGTATGCTTAAAAGCATTTGTTACAACAACACTTAAACTTGTAAACTTGACCACACCAACATTCACTAACTACACCCAACTCTTCTGCTATCCTCATTGGTGTCAGCAGCGTCACCAACACAATCACCATCATCATGTACCCCCTTGAACATCCTTTAACCACTAACAACACAGACACAATGAATAATTCTACAAAAGCAAATATACTTCTCTATGTATTAGTATGTATGAGTATGTTATGTATACTTTACTTAGAAGTGGTTAAGGGGCACAAACATAAACACACATTTACTTACACATACAAATTCATTTGAATCGTTGAGGGCTCGTAAATGTCAAAGTGTAGGCGTAAATGACAGCAGAAGTTGCACCGAAAAAATGAAAAAAAAAAAATTATTGAGAAATATCTTCACTATTGCTATATTTTCTTTAGTGATTGCTCTATAATTTTACTTCCCTATCGCTCCCTTACCACTCCATATTGCTGTGCATAACAAAAAACAAAAATGCATTTGTTGTCGCCGAAGATGGATTATTTTATTCTTGGGGTATCGTCGAGGACGAAGTTGTCGCGGCATAAAACCCATAAAATGTATAAATCACCCGCGATTCGCAAGTGACCGCAGTGAGCGCAGCGCAATAATGTTGCCAAAAAAAATACAAATTTCGCTGAAATTTTGTCCTCTTTTCCACTGTCAGTGTATGCCAAAATAAAAGGCCAGAATTTTTGTGTAATTTTCAAGTGGAATTTTGAAAATTTCATTTGATATGCGAGCGCTGAGCTTTGCTCTACACACACACACACACACACACACTTACACAAGATGAATGAATATCCTTTCCTTTTGGTTTAATGCATACTGTCAGTGCATGTAGTAGCCGCCGTATATAATGGAGAATAAGAGCTGGTATAGAAAATTCCATTAAGTCCTCTTAGTCATAAAACGAAATAATGTTGTCATTATTAATAATATTGACTTTAGAACACATTTTTGTAAAGGATTAATATCAAATCAAGATAATAAAATCAACGACGGAGATGTTTCTTACGTTTGTTTTAAATCGGGCCCACATAAGCCTGTCTGACATGGAGCTCCACGTAACGAACCTTCCTGGTTCGTTTTCTTTTAGTCAGGGTATACTCAGCGAGTATAAGGTTGCGTAAATAATAACTCACGATAATTCGTTTCTATTTTCTATGCTCACTTGTTTATTGAAATTTTTCACTATTGTTTTAATTTACACTTGATTCGTTAGTATTTTATCCTTAGTACCTCGCATGTTGTTTGTTTGTTAGCCTTCGTTCGTGCTCGTTTCACTTTGTTTGCCTTTCTTGGCGCTCGGGTTTCTTGCTGTGGCTTCGTTGCCGCTCGTTCCTGTTCCTGTATTTACGATGCGTGTCCTCGTTACACAATGGCTAAGTCCTTGTCGTTTGCTGTATGGTCAGTAGCAACTTGTTTTTACTACACCAGTGAGGCTGTCGCACCCCTCGTAAGGTCCAATAAATACCTGACCGATTTCTGAGAATTAAAGAGGAATCAAACGTGCTGTCGCTTCGTTTGATATTAGCTATCAATGTCTAAGCCTTATCCTTCCGTGCTGACGCAATCGTAAGGAGTATTTCATATAATCTAACAAAGAGACGAAGAAATGACCTGTGCCACAGTCTAAGTCTGAGTGCTTCAGTTTCCAATAGAATGCCAACTCCTGATTCGTGTTTGCTTCCTTGAGACTTGTCAGAGTATAGTGAAACTGTTTGACAGTTTGGAGATAGGAATTCACCTGATTCCGTCCAGCGCACTTCGCTTAGGCATAAGATTGCAATACCATATCTCAGCTTATCCCGTTCAACTTGATGAAATCTCCCATTCATGTTGGGAGTGGTGCTGTCATTTTCCCTCAGTGTCTCAACATTCCATAAACCGATCTTAGTCCTTGTACGATAGCCAAATGTCGTCAACGATTGGTTAGGTTTTACTATCCCAGGCTTTTTGGTTAACGATTCGTTAGCACAATATATTTTGGATAGGTAAGTTGCTAGCCCGCCTACCCTAACTAGCAGAGGAGGGGGAGACTTCGAAGGAGAAATTTAAATCTAATATATCCAAAATGCATTGAGGTAGCGATACATTTTTCCACTCAGAGTGGATTACTAGCGAAAACAATCCATTTCAAAAGAGTAAATAATCAAACTCATATCAAAGCTTCAGATTCCGCAATTATATCCTTCTAGGTTAGAGCGGGTGCCATTTAATAAGACATACTTAAAACCAATGAGGCCCATTGTAATACTATATGGGCTGTTTCACCGTTCCCTTAATCTTCAACAAACTTTTGTGGTTCATTAAACTTCAGAGTTCCTGATGCCATCAGATTCAAGGTACGCTAAATAGCTGAAGAATAGTTGGAAAAATTTATACTTTTTATGATCTTATCAAAATTCTTGATGTCAGGAGATTCCATGTCAGCTAGGTTGCTGAAGAGTTTTTTAATGTCACACGACCGGGGAACAATGGCTTCAAAAACTCGATTGTGGCACGAACCAAAAGTGCTCCATACTATTTTCATGAACAATCGGTTTCTAAACGTTGAATATTTTTCACTCAAAAATAGTTATAACGTAAAAAACGTAACGAGAAAAATATTTCTTACAAAATAAAAGTTGCCGGCAATGTAAAAAATAATTCATAATACTTATTTATCCAGGTAAACAATATTTCTTATGAAATATTAGTTATCGACAATAAATAAAACTGTTCTTACTCATAATTATTATGAAGCAATTTTTATAAAAATTTCTTAATTTTGGGCAACTTTTTCCATCACAAAAATTTCATATCAGTTATTTTCCATACCTGATTCTTAGCTATGCTAATCATCTAGCCTCGAAGTTCTTGATCAACATATAGCCTTTATTGGAGATTTAAGAAGCCACCGTAGCATGTGAAGATATGAAAGCAATGACGATAATGGTGAAAATTGCAGATATCTGGAGATCCCGAAACTGGTAGTCAACTGCTTTGATCGCTTGACGAGAAACACATAAAGAAATGGATATCAACCGTCAATAGCCTCTCTCTAGCAGGAAAGCATGGAGTCTCCTACGCAAACTCAGAGGAAGCAGTACTTCTTGCACCACAAGCTTCCGCATGGATCCAAAAAAGTGGTCAACCACATCCCAAAATGAGCGCTGAAGAATTTAAAGAGCAATAATCCTCCAACTTCAAAATTCTAGAGCAGTTTTACATCCGAAGAGGTCAGCTCCGTTATTCTGGCAGCAAAAACAGGAAATGTGGCGGGTTTCGGTGGCATCTATCCGCGGAAAAATAAGAAGGCGTTCTACACCAAAATACTGAAGTCTGGTACAATCCCAACGGCATTCAAGCAAACGAAAGTTATAGCTATTCTCAAGCCCGGTAAATCTAGCGACACACCGGAAAGCTATCGTCCAATTAAGCTCTTAATTTCTTAATACAATTTCCATGAATGCTTTATCTATAATCTTTGCTTCTATACATCAGCGATATACGCGACCACATTGAAGAAATTTTCCACTTAAGACAAGAATATGGTATGCACAAAAAAAATCAAAATCCTAGACCGAAAGATACTCAGTGTATATTTCGGACGTAGGAGACTATGTTCAAGCATGCCTAAAACCGAAGTATCCTGCATTTTTTGGTTTATCGGTGCTTTAAAAGAAACAATCATTTAATTTAACCTAATTCTGATTTTAACATACAGTATTCTTCTCATATGTCAAAGGATTTTCTACTAGTCATGTAAGACCTTTCAGGAGCTAACAAGTCAATAAAAAAATTGCATTTTAATTTGAAGATTACATAGAAAATTCTAAGAACATTCTGTATCAAGTCTTAAGCATGTATAAATATTCGTCGGAATGACTTTGTAATTGTGTATGTAAATGTGATATATTTGATTTGAGGGCTGTAGCTATTGTAGCTATCATTGTTGTTGTTTTTATTGTTGCAGCAGGAACAGCAGCAGAATGGCAGAAATGGCAAAAATTCTGCTGCTGTTCCTGCATCATATGCCGCAAGCGCACTCAAGCGTATTTTCATTAATTATGCGGTTTTTCGAAATTTCCGTTGGTAATTTGTATGGTTTGTTTGTGGTTGCCTATCGTGAGAGAGAGAAAGAGAGAAAAACAAAGAGTGATAACAAAGAGTGAGTAAATGAGAGAGTAGAGAGTTGAAAGTTGGTCGCCAAAGAACGCAAAACCAAACAAGAGAGAGAGAGAGAGAGTAAATGAGTATAAGAATGAGCAAATGATGTAATGAATGTTTGAATGACTAAATAAATGAATGAATGGTGAATTGCTGCTGTTGCACCAACATTTCAGCTCAAGTGATAAATGAGTCTCAAATGTATAAAAAATTGTCTAAAGTGGTTAATTTTTTTTTTTTTTTTACACATATAACGATGAGTATGTGAAAGCGGAATTTTAATGCAATTACGTTGCAATGAAATACTTAAAAAAAAAAAACAAAACATTTGCGAAATTATTTAATTGCCTACTTTCAGGTGCTTCAGAAAATTTAAGTTAATTTATTACTTGAAGTTTGCAAGTAAAGTGAAAAAAAAGTACAAAACTAAATGCCGACAACAATTTTTATTTGCAATTTGCCTTGATTTTGTTTTTATCGCTTTGATTATGATTGTTTCAACGTTGGAAATAACTCGCTGTGTAATGGGAGACGGAAATACACCAACACCAAAGTTAAATAATTCACATTTGATGTTGACAGCAGAGACTATAGCGGGTGATATGGTGAGGTGATGTTAGTGGTAAAGTTGAGCGTTGAATGTGAACTGTCGCTTTTCATATAGAGGAAGTCTCAATGAGTCTTTTCTAAACGTTGCAATTACTTGATGTTATGAAATTGTTCGGAAATTGTTGTGAAATTAATTGCTCTAATTGCTTTCATGTAAATAGCGTTTTGCTAGTATAGCTTTGACAGTAAAATTCTATATCTTTTTATACAATAAAATATTTTCTTTTTTGATGTTGATTGTTGTTGTTTTGTAGTTACTTGGGAGAGAAAAAAAATGCTTCCCAAACTTTCAAAGGTTTTTCTTTTAGTATTAAAAATATAATTTTTTTGTAAAAAAAAATTGGGCCTGATCCCAGCTAAAAAGTAAATTTGTAATTCAAATGATTGCATACTTTTAGGTACCAACAAACTAATCATATCACTTTTATTTTTAAGCTGTATATATTTTTCTTTTTTTATACTGAAATTCTTTAATCATCTCTAAACAATGCAATTATTTACTAACACTGATATGAAAAACAATTTAAAAAAAATGTTTGATATTTGATCAGCCACGAAGTCATGTTTCCTTCGAAGAAGTTTCTTTTTATGCAAATAAAAAAAAAATATATATAGAAATAACAAATTAAAATACAATAAAAATAACAACAAAAACTTCGTCTTCTCAACTAAAAATTATAGAGAACAATATTTGCAACCATGGCGCCAACTAAAAATTGAATGTAACAAAATGCAACTACAAAAAAACAAAAAGAAAAAGCGATATCAAAGAGTAAAATAGTAAAAAATCAAAAAAATTCAAGCAAAAGTTGAAGTGCAAGCGGAAGTATGACAACAACAAAAAAATTATTCCCTAGAATAATGAAGTAAAAAACGTAAAATTTTTTTTAAAAATTTTTGTTTCTTTCAACTTTAGAACAGTGCACAATTTCCGGTGACAAAACGCAATTGTAATTGTAATGAGTTTGCTTGTAGTTTTTTCTGCAAAGTTTATTTTTTGCTTTTTGTTTAAGTGACGATTTAAATGTACGCAGTAACCATCGGACGAGCGCCATCAAAAAGGAAATGAATAGTGTAGCACAATTTTAGGAGTCATGCACAAACACGCTCGCAGAGCAACAAAGGACGTAAAAGTTTCCGAACGAAAAAAAAAAAAATAAAACAGAATTAAAAAATGGAATCAAAAAATTAAAAAATTAACTTTTGTGTTGCGGTTTGTTGCACTTTTTCAAAAGCAAAGTTTTTTCGCTTATATTTTCTTGTTTTTTAATTGAATGAAATAAAAATTGGTTACTGTTGGGATCGACAACAATAACGACAACAACAATTTTGACAATGAGTAAATGTAATTGTGTTGACTGGTCAAGGTTATGTTTTTGTTTTCTTGTTATGCTACAGTAGTTTTTCTTTTTCCTTCTTTTTTTGTTTTTTTTTTTTTGTTAGCAAACTGTCTTTGGAAAATAAGCGTAAAATTACTTGAACATTTTTTTTTTCTTTTTAATGCATTAAATTATAACTTCTTTGAATATAGTAGTATCACGCAGGGACATAATACTCGTAGTTATTCCAGAGAAAAATTGAGAAATAACTATTGCAGCACAATTTAAATTTTTATCGTTGTTCATAATTATTATTTCATGCTAATTTTTTTTTTTACATCCACTTATAATTGTTATGGGTGGAGAATATTTTTTACGTTGCCGACAAGTTATAAGAAATACTATTTACGTCCTCTCATGATTATTAGGAATGAAGAATTCGCGTTTCCTTCCCTTCTTTATATCTTTTTCATTGCAGGAAATATTTTTAGACCATTTTATATATGTTTTTTGTAGACTATGAAAATTAAATCTAGTTATTAATTTTCAAAGTCTTGACTACTATTCCATGTTTTAGTTTCATTTTAAGTAATGTACAAACAGGCTTAAAAAACGTATATATGTAGTCATCCCAACAGTGATATATACACCCAGAAAAATAACCATCTCTAAAACAGAGAAAAAGTTTCCTCAATTTGTATCCACAAAAATTTCTCTCGTTTAAGTAAATTTTCCTCAAAATGAAGAAAAATGTGCTCCTTTCATGCGACCATGGTGTTCAATTTGAAGTAAGTTATTTCTTCATTTTTACAAATTTAGTTGCATAGAAAATGTAAGAAAGAGACGAATATACAAAAAATGTTCTCCATACAAAATTTTGGTATACACAAAAAACTAGCTTTACTCTTTTGGCCTTAGCAGAAAATCGCGTACGCTTTGCTTTTCTTTTGAATTTTTTAGTCGGCGTCTCTATTTCAAACGAAGCGGTTGTATTTGTGGCTGTTGATATAATTTGCAAACAAAATTTGTATATAAAAAAATGAAAAAAAAAAAAATAAAGAAGTAAATTTCAATAAACTTCAATTTATAATTCTTTGATGGCCATAAGGATCTTTTGATCATTTCAGGTGACGAAATGACCTGTAGTGTATGTAAAAATACATATGAATGTAAACCTTAATTCTTATTAAAAATAAAATAATAAATGAATACAAGTAAAAAAAAAATGATTTATATGCCTTTTAATTAAAACAATATTGTAGAAAATATTCCATAAATTAAGGATTTTTTTTCTAAAAAGGTAGTAAATTGACTTCAATTTATGGAAAATTATTCCTCAAACTGAGGAAAATTTTACCTAAATTATATACAATTTCTTATACTAAAATAAAATATTATTCATTTGAAAAACGCAATTTTTACAAATTGAAGACATATTTCTTTAATTTATAGAAAACTTCCTTCTTTCAAAGAAATTTTTCTCTAAAATAAAGAAAAAATATTTCCTCAATTCAAAGAAATTTTGTATATCTAAATGAGGAAACCGTTTCTATGGCGCCAAATCCTTCCCATTTTTCCCCAATTTGATAGCCATTTTTCTTCAAACAAGGTAAGTATTTTTCTGGGTGTAGAGACGGGCAAACAAGACGGCCGTTTCGGAATCCACCACGATTCCTCATCAGTAATCTTAGTGGTAGTTCTTAGTATTTCAATATCTTATATACTTAAGCTACTAATGTATGAAATCGTAACCCAGAATTTTAGATTTGATTCTAAATATCTTCACTGAATAGAGATATTGAAAGAAAACTACCACTACCGTTCTATATACTTATTTATTATATTGTTGATGACAAACTTATAAATGAGAATCTGAGAGCAAAAACGGGTTCAAATTTCTATAAGAGAAAAAGAGAAATAAATTCACATCTCAGCACATCTGATCGAGAATTCCGATTTTGAGCTTGCCGGCGAATTTTCGTTGCATCTGTTCGCAATGTGTGACCTAACCATCACCACTTTCGTCATTTGTTATAATTGGCCATTTGTTCCATATTGAACTTATTGTATAGAGCATTCTTATGTCATTAGTAATTGAGCACAACTCGCTAAAAATACGACGGAGAATATTTCAAACTGTATGTATCTGAGTTCTGGGGTCTTCATTGCATATGAAGGTGTGCACCTTCACTTCTCTCTTGGGTTGTTTGCTTCTGTTTTGCAAGTATAAATTTTTGCAATCACTAAGGCAGTCTGTGTATTTAGTGACAGTCAGGTCTGCGCTTAAATCCTTGCTTAGTCTTCTATCCACATCTGAACTGGTTATGCATTGTAAATCCAGATTTGATTAAGTTGAAAAACACAATAGCCTGCTGTTGATATGGTTTCCTGGACACTCAAGAATTTCAGGAAATGAATCTGCTGACCTTCTGGCCAGAAAGGGTTCGGAAACTAAACCAGTACTCTCTTTGTCGTCTGCAGCCATCAAGACCACCATTAATGAGTGGATCGACTCAACCCACAATCGTTAATGGGAGGAACTGAGGGGCTTTAGACACAGATTTTCTGTTATCACTTAACAGAAAGAGCTGCAGGCAGCTAGTGGGATGATATAAAAGTCATTTCTCTTGGGCCAAACATTTGCATATGATTGGCCTGGGAGCTAGTGCCTTGTGTGCTACCTGTGGATTGGAGGAAGAATGTGAAGAGACGACGGACCACTTTCTTAGTGTCTGCCCCGCTTTCTGCCAGTTCAGAGTAAGCATATTTGGCACTAGAGTGTTGGTAGACGAACACCTGAGCTCTTTAACACCGCAGGATCTGCTAAGATTTATTAATAAATCTGGTAGATTTAAAGAATACCAAAAAGGAACACTGAATATAGTACAATGGCTGTAACACTTGTCTGAGTGCTGTATTCTTGATTACTTATTTTACTGTTCCAACAAAAAATAAAAATTATGTGTCTGCGGGCACTCACAGTAGAAGTAAAACTTTGTTGTTTATTTGAAAATTATTAGAAAACATTTATAAAACATTCTGTTGAAGTTTTTGCAGTCTTCTTCTTTCTATTTTGTTGTTTCAATTTTAATGCACAATTAAAATTCTTCAATAATGCGTTGACAAATGTTAAATCCCGTTATGCGACAATATCCGTGTTTGGCCGGTATAGAAATTATTTCACAAAATAGAGGATCTAGGGTATGTCATATCCCACCACTCAGATGCCGGCTTAAAAGTAGTTATAGAAGATATAAGATCATAACATCGGATTCCATACTTGAGCCTCTTCAAGCTCAAAATTTTATTTCTTCCGATAACAATATGCTACAGAACTCTTCTGGGTGTCTTTGACAATACCTTGATTTCAGATTTTAAAAAAAGAAGTCCTACTGACACACAGTTTTTTCTAGGAGGTTAGTAAAGGTAAGGTCTGTTTTTGGATCAAAATTTTCGTCCTGGGACCGAACACTATACAAACATTATATTATCAATACAACAACAAAAGTTTGTCTTGACTAGGGTATGATTTCAATTTTGAAGTGAATTTTTAAAATTTAAATGAATCACACTTAAAAAATTTTCAACTATTTTTTTAAATATATAAAAAAAAACATTTTTTTGAAAAAAAAATTTTCTATCTGCATATCTGGGTCAAAAACTTAGATCTTATGTTTTTAGATCTGATGTACAGAAGCTGAAAATTGTAATCAAGCTGAATTCGTTTCTCTCTAGCAAATTGATGGATGTTTAAATTGGGACTGATATTTTTATACCCAAAGCTTATAACTATTGAATATTATTATAAATAAACTAATATTCAAATATATTGAATATTAATTTATCCCAACTACAATTTTAATTTTCAAAACAAATAAAATTTTATAAAGTTTTAAAGTGAGTGTTAAGCAACACCAGCTATTAACTTCCACTGATTACTAATTCAATTATTTCATAATTATAGAATTGAGTTTTAAAAATTCATCAGAAATACATATTATATTTAAACTTTCGGCGATACCAATCAAAAGCAGCTTATCAAAAATGTCAGCGTCAAAACTGAAGTATATATTTCAATTAAGTGCTTTTGTTGTCACATTTAACATGCTTCAAATTAAATATGTACTATTTCCTTATTGGATTTATGTAATAATATGATGACTTCCTCTTAGCCTTGGCAGCAAGTTTCACAAAAAAAAAAAAATAAAATAAAACGAGACACGAACAATTTTAAATTTTCATTTACTTAAATTACGAAAAAACAAAATTTATAAATATATTTCCGTTTTGTGTTCCTTTCTTTTTATTTTATATTCTGAGAAATTTATACACACGTTATTGTCTTGTTATTTATTTCTAGATATATTTTATCGCTATGCGCTAATAATTTTCAATGCTATATATTTTACACATAATAAATATGCACACACATGCATACATGTGAGAGTATATATGCGTATCTATATGCATGAGTATATATCATAACGTTCGGCAAACATATCAGCGATCACAGCAGTCATTAAGAAATATGCTACCTTCAACCCATCCTCATATACATAAATTGTATATGAGAACACATCTCTCTCTGTCTGTACGTATGCTTGGCAGTAGAGCAATGCGTTAAAAAAGACCTGCTTACAAGCAATTAATAGCAAAAGTCTACAATATACAATAACAACCATCACCTCCGCCATTCTTCGTGTCTCTTTTAGGAGGTTATGTTGTATGCACCATCTACTCCTCCCTTGCATTCCATTATCAGCATGATAGCAATGACTTTGGCGCGCATATGTTAAACACCATGCGCTCCATGTTAATATATCATCAGGTTACATACACACATACATACAAACATGCTTATGCATATATATATATAGTATGTATATAAAAAATTCATCAAACGTTCATTGTGTTTCCTGTGGTGCGTCGCTATGTTTCTCACTCATTTCCGGTTGCTGTTGTTGTATGGCGTTGCGTTTCGTTTCGTTGCGAACTTTTACATTCACATTTACGTTAGCACTCATTGCTCGTCCGTTTCGCGTTAATGGAAATATTGCGCTAACGCTATGCCGCCCGCTTGTATTACTGCGATATTTTGTTTTGACTCATTTTGTAATTTTTTCTTTACTCTCCTTGCTCATTTAAAAATGTAAAATTACACTAAAAAGGATATAACACAGCTGGGTATACTTTCGATATATACATATATAATATACATACACAAAATCACGTGTATATATGAGTAGCTGCATGTATATGTCCCTGTGTTTGTGTGTGTGTGTGTGTGTGTGCTGAAGCGGAACATGAGTTATGCGCTTTAATATCCTGTTGAATTCATAGCAAAAAAAAAAAAAAAATTCTTTACTTAAAGCGAAAAACATAAGATGCTTAATAATTTTTGGCATCTTTTAGGCGCACACATGCACGCATGGATTTATTAGTGTGAGATGCTACTGCTGCTTTTGTTCTTATTTCTTTTTTATGTTAAAATTTCTTCATTTTCTTTTTCGTCATCATCATCATCTTTCATCTCTTTCATCTTCTAGTATGTTTATGAATAATATTTGTTTTTCTGTTTTTTTGTTTGTAATATTTTTTATGAATAATGTGTCATGGGTGTATTTAAAAATATGTTAACATGCACCCTACAAATACAAACACAACAACCAAAAAAAAAAAAACAAAATAAACGCAAGAACGAGCTTATAAGCTGATAAGATTTTATGCATAAGGTTTTTTTTTTTCTTGTTCGCCTTGTATTTGTTTATCCTTTTGTTATGAGTTTTAAGGGAATTTTTAAAAGCTCATAACCTCAGCAAATAAAAACGTTTTAGACATCATCATATTTTCATTTTCATATGTGTAGGCGTTGTTTGATGGATTGTCGTCGATTTTACTGTTCTGAGCATTTTAAAGCTGTTACTGTTGTTGTTGTTGTTGCTGCTGTTGTTTGATATTTGTATATGATATATCTTTACTTAAAGATTTTTTGGTAATGCAGAAGCGGCTGACATTAATTGGGTAAAATTAAGCAGTTATTAAAAAGCTTTTGAACCAAGATTATTTTTAATAAATATTCTTGTTGAAAATATGTTTTTGAGGGTTTTTGATTATGTGACAGACACGAAGATAAGTATCGGTATGTATGCATTTAGATGAATAAGTGGAGATTATTGTACACGTGTAATTGAAAACAAAGATTTTTGTGTTGAATTTTTCGTACGTTTCAGTTACTGGCTATAAAGATAAACTTAAAAGCTACAACGGATGTAGGTGCAGATCATAAAATGCAGGACTCTATCAAATTAAAATAAAACACAGGTCCTTTGATTGGATGCCAACCCCGATGCTTATGGCATTTTGAACAGAAATTACCATCCAGTTCCATATCAGTTCAAGGTTCAAGGTTAGGTTAAAAGAGAGTGACTGCCCTATAATAAGACATACTCAGGTCAGTACGGCCAGTTGTGATATCACATGGTCTGTTTTTACCATTACCCTACACCTTTATTAAAAATAGGTATTCTTAAAAATCTGATAAAAACAGAAGATTTGAGGTTACCTATAGTGCTGAAGAAAAGCCGAACCACTTTGTTGTTTTAAAAAACTTCTCTAAATTTCTGATAGCAGAAATTTCGATGTTTACTGTATTGCTGACCTAGTGATGCCTGTCTACGCTTGGCAAGAGCAGGACAATTACAAACTTTTCTCCTCATTGAGACAGCTTCAGTGGAAGTCAGTTACTTGGTTATCCCAATCTACTGGTATGTTTGCCACTACACAGCTAATTGAGAATCTGTTTAAAGAAGCGAGAGCTGTCGACCTTCTGCAGTTGTAGGAAGGCTAAATGAGTTTTGTGTGACCGCACGAGATCATTTCTTTCGCTTTGTATAATTGATTTGAAGATATCCAAGGGCATATCTGGATCATTTGAATTATAAGCAGTAGGAAAAGCTCTGCGTAGCCTTGTCAACAGCTTTGTAGTTTCCCGCAATGTCGCTATGACCTAATCCCTAGAAAGGTGTACCTTAAAAAAAGATATACTGCAGATAGAAACCACCTTAGATGTAGTAGATTTTATGGCTGCTTAACTGTCGGTGAATATATAAACAACACTTGCTGATAGGATACTGCACTTCAACCAGACAGCTGTTACTTTGATCGCCGAGACCTTTTGCCTGCAATATTCTATAGTGATCCAGTGAAGTCGAAAGGGCATTTTAATACCCAGACCATTCCAGCTTGGAGCCGTCAGTGAAGAACTGTACGGAATCTTATGACTGAACCACCTCCTCCGCTCAGTGATATAATTTTTTTTTAAACTTGGCTAACAAGAAAATAAATTTAAGCTGTTATTCCTTTTTACCGCAGATATTAATTTTAAAATTACTTTTAGCTTCAATGCATTTATAATTTATAAAGTAATGCTGCAGGTTTTCAGTTCAATTTTTTTTAGACGAGAAGAGAAGGGAGAGAATGGAACCAAAATGAAGACTCTGTTCTTGGGAGTGTGAAGAAACTTGAAAGCGAGAAACGAGAAGGTTAGAAATAGGGAATAAGGAAGAAGAGGAAAACAACCCATAATGTGTAACGTCACACATAAAATTTCAGTGAACCACCTCCTGAATTTTTCTATCCTTATTTAACCCTTGTTGTGGCATCGCTAATTGAGGAATTTCTTTACAAGACAGGATAGTATGATCTTCGTCCTTGTCTTAAGTGATCTGAATTCTGAAGCTTGCTCATCGCACCTTTCTTGTTGCACAATTTTCGCCATTATAACGTTCACATTTGTGACGAGCAAAAATTGGACACCAATTTTAGCCGCACAAATAACACCGAAGTGCCGCATAAAGCATTAAAAACACAGAAGCCTGCCCCAGCGTAGGCCGCAAAGGCGAAATATGAAATAAAGGGCGCAACAACAATAAAAGACGCACACAGTTAGCACAAAGAAAAAGAAAAGCACAAATGTGCTACGCTAAATGTGCTACAACATCAAAAGACGTATGCTAACAACTACGTGTGGGTGTATACTACAAAACTACAATTGGCAGAAGCAGCATCCCAGTGGCGATAGTCTGCACAATGTAATAACGGTATAGCTCGATGTGTGCTATAAAAGGGCGAACGCAGCAAAGATCTCTTTTTTGGCTGGCAGCTGGCATCGAAGCAACACGTACCTCTGGTAAGTACAAGTAGGGAAAATACAATAGTTAGTTAGGAAAATTAGAATTCGACACGACGGACAAAATTTGGGAGGATAGAAAAACTCCAAGTCTTGTTTACCTGTGAAGACGTGTATGGCTTGCCGTTGATCGTCGGAGGAACAACAAGCCCATTTGGTCATTAGTCAGGTAAAACTCCAGGTCTTGTAACCTGCGAAGACGTGCGCGGCTTGCCGTTGAACGTCGGAGGAACAACAAGCCGTCCACCTGGTCTAACAGACAAGGTATCACGACCTTGCAAGATACCGCATGGTACGTCCGTTGTACGCCAGTCTAGCCACAGCAGCGCTACGCCAGTGCAATCCATCGCATTCGCCCGTTATACGACAGTCTAGCCATAGCAACGTTACGCAAGCGCGATCCATCGCATTCGCCCGTTATACACCAGCCTACGCACAGCAGCGCTACACCAGCGCGATCCATTGCATTCGACCGTTATACGCCAGTCTACACACAGCAACGCTACGCCAGCGCGATCCATCGCATTCGTCAGTAACACACCAGCCCGTTAAATATTAAGTTGAATTAATTGAATTATTCGAAGTGACATTGTTAAGTGTAATTTATAAGTGAAATTAAACCTGAATTATTGTTAAAATAAAAACCTGTGTGTCTAAATAAAGTGAGGGTCCCCTGCAAATTATTTTGCATTTTTGCCATAAACCTTAGCGGAAACAGTTTTGATGGCGCAGTAAACCCTCAACGAAGTTAGTTTTTCCACAGATATGTCACCCTTGAACTAAGAATTACAGTTGGTCACATAGATTTCGCTAACAGCAGCTAGCTGATTTCTTATCGGCTGCTTGGAACAAATGTGAGTATCTTAGGTGTTTTCTTTAGTTTAACATATGGTTTAGAAGAATGTCCTTAAACTTATTTAAGCTGAGTTGTGCTCAAATGTGAGTAAATAAATCAAAGCCAACATAATGTTTAGCTGCCCACGGCTTTAATGGGCATTTACTATCATTTACTGTAACTTCAAGCTTCAAATAATACATGACAATCAGCGGTAACTACAGTACGTGATGCTGTGCCAATATCCTGGTGCCCAAAAGAAGATTAAAACTTTCGTTGGATTTTTTCTTTAGGTAAACCCCTGATCAATCTGTTGATTTATGCATCTTTCACTATCAGAAAAAACGGTGTATGGATATTCAATATTTTCGTTCAAGTCCTTAGCTCAATCTACTCATTCTACTTCGCGATATTTCCATAACTGCCACTTAGCTTTACATTTCACTCAAATTTATTACGATGAAGTCGCGATCTTTTTTCGACCATGACCATCCTTTTTGTACTTAAAAAAATGTATCAAATATCAAAATATAAATGAACAATTTAATATACTATTAAAAAAAATACTATAAAAATTATGTTTGAATTTTAATTGTAATATCTCAAGGAAACAATCACACTCTTTAAACATTATGATTAGTGTAACAGAAATTATTACTCATACAACGTGTGAGCCTTAGCAATAAAATGTTTGCTAATTTTTTATTACGAAGAACGGAAAACTTGAGTTAATAACTCAAGAAAAACCAATTTTTACTTGCGATAGCTCCAAAAAGTAATGAAATAGTGTTACAATTTAACATCAAGGTCATTTGTAGAAATGTCATAAATTTATATCTAACACTTTCTGTTTGCTGGTTGATGTAAGCGTGAGCATGATGGATTTTCATAGCATAAAATAAAGTTATAAAATCATGAAAGAAAGAAATATGAAGAAATAAAAATAAAAACTTTTAGTCTAAAAAAAGTTATTAAGTGTTACCCTGAAAAAAAAAAACATATAAATATTGTCCGTTTTTTTTATGACACTAAATTGAAAAGCAAAAACGAAAAAAGAATGAGCTGAACATAGATGAAGAAATTTAATTTTTAACGCTTCACAAATTTTTATATATAAAGGAAATGAGCATTTTTTCATTATCACTAGCCCTTTCAATGTCACTTTCTCTTATGCCAACCGCTTCTATATGCTTCTACGTTTGTTCGTCTATTTTTGAATTGCTACGAATGTGATTGAAGTGTATGCTTTGAAGAAACAGAAGAACAAAAAAAAAACAATAATAGAAGGCATCGCTAAAGGAAATCTTCTTCTTCTAGTTTATTTTATTATCCATCCTCCTCCATATTTTAGCTTGAAAATGTCTTAGAAATGTATGTGTGTATGTAAACATATAAATATGTGTGTTTGTGTGTGAAGTTTTGTGTGGGCATTAGTGAAACTAATCAACAGCCACAATTGTATACAATTCATTCACATAACAATTTAGTCACATCATACTTTTCTTTTTCATTGCGTGTATGTACGTGTGTGTGTGTGTGTGTGTGTTACTGTGTGCACGTGTGGAAGTATGTGCATATGAGAGCTTTTCATTTTTGTTGCTCTTAGCAAGTGTTTAAGCTGAATGCTAAAAATATTTTTGGTATCCTTTCGTTTTCCTTTCTTTTTCCCCCTTATCCTAATCACATTTAGTTGTACAAGTATGAATGTATGACTTGCATTTGTGTGTGTGAAACAGTGTGGAAAATTGATTTGTTACCAAAACCACACACACATATACATACATGAGTATATATATACATTTAGGTATATGCATGTAATTGTCAGTTGTATTGTAAGCGAATTGTTGAGTTACTGTTTTATTCATTTGTACAACAAGAGAGCTATATACAACGAAATCAACGACAACAGCAACCAAAAAAAAAAAAAAAACAAAAACACAAAAAATAAAGCCAATTCAAATACAATTCATTCTTTTAACAAATTCGGATTTTTGGTTGTTATTATTTTGCTTTATTCTTTTGTGTATGTGTTTTTTGTATGCCTGCACATGTTTTTTTCATTTCAGGATATTTATGTATTATTTCACTAAAACACAAAAAATAAATTCCACAAAAAAAAAAAAACTATACAATGAATTTGGTTAGAAATATTTGTTGGTATTTACCCTGTATTTTGTATTTATGTGAAGCTACACATGAAAAACAAAATTAGCTAAAAATATTCATTACGAGTCCAGTATATGTATGCAGGAGTATGTAGTTGCACTTCAAAGCATTTTTCAGATTTAATATTTATTTATTTATGAGGAATTTAAAATTCCAAAAACACATAACTCCTTCTATGAATATAGATACTTATGTAAATAATAAATAAGTGGAACACAATAGTGAAGTTATGTTTTCCAAATAAAAACCAAAATTAAAATATTTTTTAGTTTTTCTGAATGATTAAAATTAGCCAATGAAATAGTCATGGTTCTCAATTAAAAATTTTCAGTGAATTTATATATGCATAATGTATACATATAAATAAATATAAACTATCATAATATTTTTGTGAGGATTAAATAAATTGGTTGTTTTACTTTATCCTCTTATGAATACTGTTGTGGTTTTTTATTGTACCTTAGAAGAACATTAAAAATTTTTCATTATTTTAACTTGACTGTGAATGTGATTTAATTAGTAATCATGCATGATCACTAGTGATTCAATGTTTTTTGTTTTTAAAAAGAAAAATGTTGCGACTATATTTATTTTAAGAAGAAATAAAAAGTGCATTGCAAATGCAAGAATGAAACAGACCAGCGAAACGAAGGAATGAGATAGAAGTGTTCCCAGCCAATGTCAAAAAATTGGTAAGTTGCGAAAAGGTTTAGGTGAGAAACTAAAATAGTTTTGATGTGATAACATTTTTACTCGAGGCTGAAAGAGAATTTATAGTGGAGTGAATTGATAGAAATGAAAATCCAATGTCACGTCGGTGTCGTATGAGGTTTTATAGTATGTGTGAGTTTTTAAGTGTGTGTTTTATTTATCTCACTCAAAACAAGCCGAACTTCGGCCATTCATCTAACCTTCGGCCGATGCCGAAGCCGAAGACCGAAGGATTTTTATAATATAAAAAATAAAAATCTGAAAGTAAATATTTTCTACCTATGTATTTTCAAATATATACAGAAAAATATAAATAGTAGATACTCCAAAGAAAAAACTGACCAGCAACACTAAATAACTGTTCACTGTCGAAGGAGCTGAAAAATATTATTTATTCCAAGAATCATTTAAAAATTTAAAAATACAGTAACATCGACTATATATCTGTAGAACGACTGCCATTCACAGAAATGATTCTGCTTATCTAAAATCAAAGATTGATTCAGCGTATTAATCGATAGACCTGTAGCCGGAACCAGAAACCTCATTCCCAAATTTTTGATTGATTTAAAAAAAATTGGGATTGATAAATTTTAATGCAGAAAGCATAAATCTGATCTCAAAACCCTAAAAAATTTAATGGGTGTGGTTTTATGAAGCCGGAAAAGTTGAATGCCTAAAAGTATTTTTTATTGAATAAACTTTTTGTAAACTTTTTTTAAATAACTAAATATTTTGTATAAAAAATCTAAACTCCTAGCTACTCACAGCTAGTTATTTTATCTGGTTAGTATGACGGGAAATATTTTATTTATTTTTTTTTTATTTTTAACTCAAATTCAAACAAAATAATTAATTTTGCTGTTTTTGACAAATTTTGACTTTAACTGACGCTAACATCATAATAACACATAACTAATGCATTTTTTTGAAAGCTGAGGAAATTCCATAAACAATGTGATAAAATGTAGTAACAAAAAACTATTGAAAATTAAATTTTTGGGATAGTTTTATTGTTAAGTTAAGTCATTAAAAGTTTGTATTTTTATCTATCTAGTCTTGAAAATAAGTATTTGATTTTTGTCATTTTTTTATAACTATTTCAATTTAAATAAAACACATTGAGAAATATCACAATGATCCATTGAAGATACGATGAAAATTTAAGCGCAATCAGTTCATTCGTTTTGGAGATATCATGGCAGCCATTTCGAAAAATGCTGTTTTGAGAAAAACTAGTTTCAAAGTTCAAATATGCATGACTGCTGTATCAGGGCCTAAATAAATATCTGTAACCTTCAATCGACTGTGAATTTCAAAGAATCCCTTTACACATATATTCTAGAGCGATTTTAGTCAAAATATTTTTCAATTTTTTTGACCTACTTGAAAGCAAAAAAAAGAGTGAATCGCCGTGTCGGATTCTCTAACAATTAACGCTTCTTTTTAATACGTTTCAAGTCTTCCATAAAAAGTAAAAAGGTTTGGCTTGCTTCTGCTGCCTCTAATTGTATTAGCTCTAGCAGGTAGTTCGTTTAAAAAAAAATCACTGATTACTGTTTGTACGGTTGTAAATCTGTGGGTTACTTCAAAAGTAAAAATGGAACAAGCAAACGGAGAAAATATAACACAGAAAATGTAATATAAATACTTTATATAAACACTTCATATTTATTTATTTGTATAAATTTTTACTGCCAATCTATAGTAAAAATTATTATAAAATAAAATGCTTATAATCTTCGGCTTCGGCAAATACTTCAGCCAAAGCCGAAGCCGAGGTGCAATTTTAGGCCGAATAGCCGAAGAACCGAAGCCGAATAATCGGTCGGACACTAGTGTCTAGTGCGTCAGCAATCACGTAACCAGTTATGGCCAAGGTTCAAATCCTACGAATTAATTAAAAAAAAAAGGATCAATCTCTACAAATTTAAATTCATTTTTTAATTATAACAATGCTTTATTTATTCATATACACATTATTGTTTTCCTGTAAGACAGGGCTGATAGAAACTTCATTGCAGTAACCAAATTTTAAGCTTTCAATAACACAATTTAAAAATTTTATATAGTCTATTTTTAGAAATAATTATAAGGTTAGGTTAGGTTAGAGTGGTTGTCCTATCATAATAGGACCTACTTAGGCCAATAAGACCCGTTGTAATACCACGTGGCTTGCCCACAACTCCTTAATCTTACAATGAACTTTGTGGTTCTCTAAACTGTAGAATCCCTGCTGCCAGCAGATTCACAGTAAGCTAGATAACTTAAGTAGAGTTGAACCATCTTTCTTAACCTCTGATGTCAGAAGATTCGAGATCAGCAAGATTGCTGTAGAAGGGTTGACCTAAAGATTTTAGCCTACATGTGGCATGCGCTGGACAGTTACAGAAAAAGTGGAGAGTAGTTTCCTCCTTTTTCTCGTCTAGGCAGCTTCTGCAGAAGTCATTTGATGGTAGCCCTAATCTGCTGGCATGTCTGCTGATCAGAAAATGTCCAGTGATTATTGCTACAGTGTTGCTAATAGAAGGTCTATTTAGCGAAGCTAGAGAATCTGACCTTTTTGGGTTGTAGGAGGGTCAAATTAATTTTATGTGAGAGCACGTGCACGTTTCTATCCACCTTTTGTTAGCTATGTTAATCATTTAGCTATATATGTTCAATTTGGGTCTGCACGAGAAGTAAGGAATGTTGTGCCTTGCCTTGCTAGTTCATCGGCTTTACAATTACCCGGAATGTCACTATGACCTGGTACCCAATACAGGTGTACCTTGAAATGCTCAGATATCTCATTTAGAGATTGTCGGCATTTGGAGACTACTTTGGAGGTAGTAGTTACACTATTAAGTGATTTAATGGCCGCTTAGCTATCCGTGAAGATGTAAATATCACATGGTGATAATTTACTGCACTTCAGCCAGTCAGCTTCTTCTTTAATCGCCGTTATCTCTGCTTGAAACACAGTGGTCCGGAAGGCGAAAAGATAAATAATGATAAATAAAGACAAAAAAATTGAATCATTCAATTTTGTGTGTCTTTCTCTTTCTTCCATTGTCAAAAGACAGTGACTAGTGAAACAAACATTGCAAGAATAAAAGAAACAAATTTTAACAAAAGTAGGTTTGCTTGGGTGGCTCAGTTGGTAAGCGCGTTGGTCGACAGTCATGTGGCAGGGAAAGTATGTTATCGCATCATGTAGCGAGTACGGAAAGGTTTAATTTCGGTTTTTCTTTTAAAGGATGGAAAAGTGATTATACTAAGTTGAAGGCTTTCAGGTCAGTCACCTTCCCGCGTTTTTTTTTTTAACAAAGAAGATGGATTTGGCTGGCTGAGATCCCAGCACGAAACAGTCCCGCACGAACTTGTCGCGGTTGCTGAAAAATGTTTGGTCATTTCCGTTAAAAAAGTTGAAATCTTTCCTAGCTGTGGGAGAAATACCGCCAATTGGAGGGAAATTAGGTAGCATCTACTAAGTGTGAATTTGCCATTTTATTGATTGAGATGTTGGCAGTATTATTTGGAGGTCGTACGCCTTGAATACCACCATCTGTAAGATGAGACAAGGAAGCAATGCAAATACGGTTTGTCATATCCCGATGAAGCTTGAAAATCCGTAAAAACTAACTCATTTGAAATAGATGTGCTATTTTAATTACTATGTATTTAGTTGCGATGCATCAGATTAGATCAAATTAAATGGTAGCAGTGGGACTTGTAGCCCTCTACACCATCTCATTTAGAGTTCTTTATTTGAGCCGCTGCGTGCAAAAGTGATGTAAGTCGGTTTTTTTAATTATTTGGATTTGCACTTTCAGGCAAAAATTTCGGCCTCATTTAGTTTCCTATAAAAAGGGTGTACATCTAGCTTGAACATGAGTACTATAAAGATGCCTGTATATCGGGAAAATGAAGAAGGGAAAGAGCCCTATTTTGCACTGCACTTTTACAAAACCTATGTATTTTCAAAAATCTGATTTTGATTTACACCACTTTTGCACGCAACGGCTCACATGTTAAAAAACTTGCTACTTCCTTATATGAACTTTTTCCTATATTTTTCACTTAAAGATAAGGGGCCGTTCACATATTACGTAACGCAATTTTCGACCAATTTTAACCCTTCCCCTCTGGTCACAACACATCGCAACAAAAAGGCCTCCCCCTCTTTCCTCCCACCCCCTCTTGTTACGTAACAAATTTTTCCCGCCATTTTAAAGCATTGTGCATCCTTAATATCGCTTATAGAACATTCAAATAAAATTTGATCTATTTATATCGATATTTTTCATTTGGTATTAAAAACAAACGTTCATTTCTAGCTCGAGACATAAATTTCAAATTATGAAAAAGTTGAAAAAATTAAAAAAATACAAAAAATTATTCATACAAAAAAATTTAAGCCATGATTATCGAAATCAGCAGGAGAAAATTCATTTTATAAATTAGTGTAATTTTGAAGTCATCTGTATTCGATAGTATAAAACAGACGTTACGTAACTCGGTTGATGACCCCCTTCCCCCTCGTGCGTTTCGTAAAATATGAACTTCCCCTAACGTAAATAAGGAGTTGTTATTAGACCATAGTAATGTCAAAGCGTCCATTCAGAAGGGTACAAGTACAATTTTTAAAGAGAGGAGTGGTAAGGTAACCTGTAGGAAAGAGATAGAAGACTTGTGTGAAAATCAAAAAATCGATTTTGACACATTTTCGGAAACATTTTTAAAAGTTAAAGCAGCCTTGAAACTTTATATGGGATTTTACTTGCGCAGACAATCACCATAAACTCGAGCAATGTTTCTCCACTGTGATTTTCATTGTTCATACCTCACACTGTACTATTTGCATTGATATTGTAGCCAATTACTAGACTAAAATTTCTTTTCTTTCAAACCATAAGAATCCTATAACGAAACAGAATTGATTTTTCTTTAACTTGCACTTCCTTTCAAATAGAAATTGTGACTAATTGTTATTTCATTTTACTGCTTTTGATACCCTAGTTAAAACTTTTCATATATTTCAAAGCGCGCTCAATTAACATTTATCAGCTGCAATGTCAGGTCGATATTGCTTCACGACTACAAAAAATAGAACGCATAAATCGGTGTCTACGCAAAAAACTAGAAAAATTTTGGCCAGACAAAATCTCAAATCGAAATTTGTCGAATATAACACTGCAAAACTGTGGTATCACAATGAGCCTAAATGTGCTTAAGTGTGCTTTCAAGCAGAAGGCTGCCACTCCCACCTAACCTAGCCTAACACTGCAAAATATAGATGCACTTGTTATACGAAAAAAATTGGAGCTTGAATTGAAAAGACATCGTGATGCCTTTTCTATAAAAGTTATTGGCTAAAATCTTCAAGCAGATGCGAGAGAAAGAGATAAAGACTGGCGAATGCCTGGAGGTAACTATTAGAAAACGAAGGTCGTTCCATGATTCTAAGGAGGGGTAAAGCCAGAGTCACTTATAGTACTTTTTATCTCCTTGGAATCATAGGAATTTATATAATGTTTCAGATTTTCTTTTGCTATTTCTACCTACAAGTGATTGTTTTTGTCTACTTTTGGCTGAATAAAATTACCTATAATTGTCTTTGATCTGTTCTGCCCGCTTCAGATTGGAAAAATGGTAGGAAAAGCAAATATGACTCAGTACTATTTTGCGTGTCACTCTGTACCAAGATTTGGAGATTTTTGCAATATCTTCGACGACCTCAATAGTCTAGTGTTTAGTGCATTATACTTTCATCCGGGAGGTTCGAGTTCAATTTCCATCTTCGTCTGAAGGTTAATTTTCATAAACTTCTTATATTCACTAACAATATGAAGTGTATGAGAATTATAAGAAAGTGTACAAATACACACATTGGTTGGTAATGGCAAAACCACTAAGCTGATAAAAAATTGCCACACCACCATTCGGAATCAGCGTTATACTGTAAGTTCAGCCATGTGGTATCACAATGGGCCGTTCAGGCCTAAGTTAGTCTATCAACAGACACTCCAACCTAACCTAACCAACATCTATTCAATCTGAACAAACTTGTAAATGAATTCAATAATAAGAGATCGCATCCCTTTGTAATTTTTGAGGTTAAGTTTTGCCTTAAATTCAATATGATTGTCTCTTCAAATTAATGATATATATTTAATATCTCTGCACCCTTTTTATTTGAATTCTCTTGAAAGTTACTCTTCACCAACTTATGCTCTTATCTTCATGGCAGCACAACTACAGTTTAACTATTGTTAAACTCCGAGCGAGTTTACTTTTAAAAAATTTCTTGTTAAACACGCTCTTAACTCTATTTTACTTGGTGTGCTCTGTCAAATTTCTTAATTTTCTGTTAAAATTTGGCAGCTTTGTTTGGACAACCACAGTAAGGTAAAAGACCAGAAAATGAGTTCAATTTAGGAAAATACTTTGTCTTAAGTTTTTTTTAGCTTACACATATTTATGAATTATAGCAAAATAAATTTTCATTATAAACAAAATGTTGTAAATAACATTGAGGAATATAAATAACATATCTCTGAAAAATATAATAAAAATAAACTTCATTCAAGTGAGAACGTAATTGAGCATTTCATAAGCACATAACCTTAAACTTGAATTTATGCTGCAGCGAGAACGTGTATACTATTAGTTATGTTTATAGAATTTCCAATCAAAGTTTAGTATATAAAATATACATTTCTTAAATATTTTCTTTGACTCACTTATCACATATCAAGTTCCGAGACTCTCAACAATACTTGAAATTTGGCACCAATTAAACTTTCATAAAATATACTCCGCTCAAGTTTCACTTAAGATATTTATATAAAATACATAGAATATAAAATTTAAGTAATATGATACCATGATATTACAAGGAAGCTACAGCTTCTTCTGCTGCTCTCTACATATGCTTCCCATAAGACTATTAAACGCTTACAAACACATGCTAGCTGCATATGTGTACATGCATACATATGCAGTATACATGCTACATTTATGTATAGCAGTAGCTGTAGTAACTGCATTCTAGCATCCATTGCTTCTAGTAAGTAAATAAAGAGTATTGGTGTTACTCTTATGTTGTAGCTAGGATACGTAGCAGTAAACTACTTACATGCTGTCCGTAAGGATTCATTAATAGAGCACTTAAAAGTTTCATTTACATACATGTTGACGTTGATGATTATTATGATGGTGAGATGATGATGTTTGCGATGTCAATTTAAAAATATTGAATGCAGTAGCCACACAGTGTGCTGTATTTTTATAAGTATTAAAGTTTTATAACATTTAAATTGACATTAAAGAAAATTATATTCATATACAAGTATGTATACGTAGGTATGTATTTAGTAATTACTATATTTAAGTAGATATATTTTAATTATTAAATAATACCAACGACGTGCATTAAACCTTACTATAAATACATAGTATAAAAATAATTACTTTGTAATTTTACGCTCATAAAAAACACAAACAGAAAGAAGGATCTCTGAGCAATTTTTGCCATAATACCTTTTGCAATTTCAATAAATTATGAAACAGTCAATGTAAATAACAAGTGACAACATTTCATTGACAACTTAAAAATAAATAATTGTACATAAATACAAAAATATATATTTATATTAATGCCTCACAGGCAAAATCTTTGTTAAAAAAATAAAAAAGATGCCCATCGTGTAGCAGAGTATAATTTCATTAATAATTTTTAATTATTTTTTTTATTTAATAACTAGCTTAATGACGCACGGCAATGCCCGAGGAAGTTGTAAGTGCAAAGCAACGATTGCGACCTATACATTCAGAATGATCCACTGGGCTCTTTTTCTTTTCTTTTCTCAAGCTCTGGTGCACGCGTGCTACTTTTTCTTCCACGCTGATTGTAAAGTTATAGCACCGATTTATGAACAGTTTTCTACAATGTTTTTGCATCAAAATAACGTCTTTCAATAATGAAAAAATTATTATAATTTGAATGCAGAACTTACTTACAATGTACCAAAAATGAAGGGAATAACACTGCGGTTGTCTTCTAAAGTTAAATATTTATAGGTAACCTTAGATTGCAAACTGTTATGGAAGACGCACGTCGAGCTGAAGGTCTCTCGTGCACTAAAGGTTTTCTGGCAGTGCAGGCGAGCTTTCGGCAAGACTTGGGGTATGAATCCAGCTCTGGTATATTGGGTATAGATTGCTCTCGTGAGACCTATTGTCACGTATGTCTTTGTAGTATGGTGGAGATAAACTTTGGTTAAGTCCACAGTATCCTCTCTGACCAGGCTTCGGAGATATGTGTGCCTGGGAACCACTGGTGTAATGTGTACTACATTTGGTGTAGCTCTCAATGCCTTGCTTGCTGGATCCGGTTGGTACTTGGTTGATGAGACAAAGTACTCATTTTCCACTGGAAACATGGCGTCAGTCTTTCTAACGGAGGTTTTTGCTATCGTAGACGTGGTGGGCTGGAAAATTGAGAAGATATGGCGTGGGCAGCGCATAGGTATCTGCAGTAATAGCCAAGCTGCACTGAAAGCCCTTGCTAATCCTGTCAGTTCCTCAAAATTGTTCAGGGAGTGTAAAGCAAAACTAAATAATGTCTCAAAATACAACAATTTATGCCTTATATGGGTTCCAGGACACTGTGGTATTGCAGGGAATGAACTAGCTGATGAAGATTCTACAATTGCGCCATGTGGTCCGGAACCTTTTCTTGGGGAGGTCATGCGTTGGATTAACGACTTGGTGGGTTCTATCCATAAAGAGAGATGATCCGAGCTGGACTCCCGCAGAACCGCAAAGTGCTTAGTGAGACAACCTAATAGGAAATCAGCGGAGTTTATTCTCAAACTGAGAAGAAAAGACCTGAGATTACTGGTGGATGTCATCACAGGGCGCAACACATGTGGTCAGCATATGACTAACATGGGCTTCATCACCGATCCAATTTGCCAATCATGTCTTGAGGACGACGATACTACGGAACATTATCTTTGTAGCTGTCCGGTGTTCACGAGAATCAGATTAAGGCTGTTGTGTAGTGATGTCTTGAGTATGAATAATGTCTTCCTGAGCTTCTAAGGTTCATCAGTGAAAAAAATGAAGTTCGAGATTGAGAGACCCCAGACCTTTCTTCTTCCCATTTATCCCCATATAACTTTCCTGTCTCTCTACTCGCTTCAACTGGTTCTATCCTTGTGCATAGCACAATGGTCCTCGTGACTGAGTGCTTTGGTTAAGTCCAGCCCACCTACAACTCTAAACTAGAAAACTAGTTCCACTAATTCTATTAAGGCTTACAAAAGACGCACCACGCCAACTTTTTGAATACCAATGCAATTTTCCGTGCAATCTTTGAAATTTTGACATTCAATTTGTTAAGGTTTTTCGCTTTAAATTATTGCCACTGAAAATAATGAGTCAGTCAGTTCCAGCGTAATTCCATATACAAAATTTATTTAAGTAACAGCAAAAAATTAAATAATAAAAAAAAAATCAAATTAACTCATAGCTGTAACAACTACATACATATGTAAATGTAAATACATGCATGCAAGTACTTGATATTCGTTTGGTTACTCGGTGTTATGCAATCGTATTTTCCATCAACAACAACAACTGCAACAGCATTTGCAATTGCGGCTGCATCACCTGCGTTTGCATTTGTGTTTTCATGTCATTTTCATGTGTATTCCCAGCATTAATTATATTGGACATGCCAAAAGTTTTATGGCCAAGTAGCTGACGTCACTGTTCACCCTCTCTCTTCTCTCTGTCCCTGTTTAATCAGTAACTACTATGCACATACATATATTCGCATCGTATTGATATCGTATCGATGTTGTTGGCACTTGAGTCATGTGGCTTTTTGTTTTTGTTTTTGCTGTATGTAGCTGCTGTTATTTTAACAAGGAATTGACAATGCATATGTATATATAACTTATTGACGACAACGTACAACAACATTATAAAAAATTAAAGTTTTATATATTACATAAATATTGCAATATATTGAGATATGTGTACTTTATATATTATATGCCATTCGAGGTCTGCGAAAAAGAGTCAGCCAGTGGTAAAAGTTGCATATGCTTAAAAGTCATTGCATTAAATTCTTGGAAACGCGTACTTTGGAAAAATACTTAATGCAGTAGGGAGATTATTGTATGAAATTAATAATTATAAGTAAAAGGAAATGTAATACATCTGAACATAATGCAGACTAACATTAATTGAGTCTTTTTAAACTTTAAGCTTGAATTTTTGCTCTTTCGACAGGGTTTATCTATTTTAGAAGGTTCCCGCTTTTATTCGCATGAGTCATATTGTCAAAATGATTCTTAAGAATGCAGAAGACTAATGCTTTTTTTTTGCAAGTGTGAATTACTCATTTAGGTTTTGTCAAAGATTAAGCTGCAATTTGAAATTTTTGAAAAGACCCATAAGTTATATTTTTTTTGTTAACTCTCAAGGTTTTGCACTTCCGTGTGAGCAATTTGCGGAGTTTCAATCACTCCTCTGCCTCACCAATATGACAGCATATTGGTTTTCACGAACTATGTCTAAGTTTGAGCACTTTTATTAAATTTTATCATCCCCTTGAGTCATACTGCTATGATGATTTTTAAACATTTTGATTTAGTCTGAGCTCTTTCTAAATTCTTTACTACGCCTATAAAATATATTACCTTAATAATTCTAAAAAAATGCTTCGGATTGAGCTCTTCATATGAGTCATACATGTTAATTCCAAAAAACAAGAGCCACTTTATTAGTTCAGTGAGTCATATTGCCATCTCGATTTTCAAGAATCACACTTTACATTTAGCTCTTTCAGCCTTTAACATACCATTGACTCATACTGACATGATGATTCTTCAGAAATATGTTTCATTTTAACTACTTTTAGTAGTCTCTGCCATGCCCGCGAGTCATATTGTCATGACGATTCCTCAGTTTGAGCTCTACTTTGGTAATGAGTCTTATTTTTACGAAAATTTTCAAAGATTAAATTTCAATTTTGTAACGGAACTTTCTGTCTTTGGCATGGATAGAACTCAACGGACTCCAGAGGTTCCTTTTGTTTTAAAATTTGTTGGTTGCAGGGGAACCCTAACTTCATTTATTGAAACACATTCTTTTTAATTCCAGGTTTCTTTTAATTCACTTTATAATTCGCCTGGTAGGGCGAGCGTACGGAGCGTGCAGAATAGCTTGATGCGTCGCGGGCGTCCGAGTTTTAAAGTCACGGTTGCGAGAGGGGCATCGGCTGGATAAATCGATCCAAGACGTCTCTACTCGTTCCGTTCGTGTGCTCACCAGTCAGGTAGCGTCAAGTAGCAAGTGGCTGGGCACACCGCTCCGACACGTCACTTGTCGCTTCCGCCTGATGCCCACCTTCGGTCCTATTGCTTACTATGTCGTAAGCTACTTGCCTGTACTTATTCCGGTGCTTGCTTTCTGCCGCTGCTCTGCTGTGATGATGCTGGCTCTTTTAGAGTCGCTACTGGAATTGCTGTTTTGGCGCGCTCTCATTGGCTGGCCTGATCGTATGACAATATTTTCGTTAGTTATTCGAATTTCTATCGCAGCAGGCTGTCTACATCATACGATCGTCCCGTTAGTTGTGTGTGCTCTGCTGGCAGCATGAATGGTAGTTGATGCTGTTTATTATTTTGTCTACGTGACTTCTTTTTTTTCCTTTTCATGCTGGTGCATAGTGGCGGTGTTGGTACTGGTGCATAGGCCACAGTCGTACATTGTGCGGCCATAATTTGGGTTCCAAATTTGTATCGTCACCCTTTTGTTAGTTTCTGTCACTCTCATGAGTCAAATTGTTATGTTAATTGTCAAAAACAACACTTCAGTTTGAGATCATCCAAGAATCTCTATCACTTCTATGAATCATATTGGCATGACGGTTTTCAAGGATCAAGCTTCAATTTTAGCTATTTCATAAGCCTTTGCTATTCACACGAGTCATATTATCATGCTGATTCAAAAGTTTGAGCTCTTTTAAAAGGCTTTAGCCCACATATATTTCATATTGTTCATTTCTTCACAAGGATTTCACTTTAGTTTGGCCTCTCTCAAAAGTCTTCATCCTACGCAAAAGCCATATTTGGATTATTATTTAGTTTGAACTCTTTTACGATTCTTTGTAACGCCTATGAGTCATATTGTCATGATAATACGACAAACTCAATTAGGTTTACATTTATGTTTTCAATGTCTCCATCACACTTATGAGTCATAGTTGTTCTGAAGTAATAAACTTTAGTTTTGTGCTATTTTAGAGCCTCTAATACGCCATTAGCTATACTGCCATGATGAGTCTTAAGAATTACGCTTCAGTTTGTGATTATTTAGGAAACTGTAGATTACTAAGAGTTATGCGTTAGTTTGATATCGATTTCTGAGAGTTTTTGTCACGCTCTTGAACCATATTGTGACAAAGACCTTCAAGGATTATTCTGCAGCTTGTATTCTTTCAAAAACCTTTATCACGCCCATGAGTCACACTGCTATGACGATTCTTAACATAGCACAAGGTTTGTACTACAATTTAAGCATTATCAGAGATCTCTATTACGCCTGGAGAAAGGCAGAAATATTTTATTTCATAACAAAAGTTCAAGTATTCGGATTGAGTGAACAAAAATTAGCTACTCCAAATGAAACTGAAATAAATGATTAAACCGGTATTTTATGAGTCAGAGTAGTAAATAAGTAAGAATAACAGTAAAAAAGTTTTTAAAAAAAAGTTTTGAAATTTCAAGTGAATACCTCATTAAGATTTTCAGGACATAGGACATACATATATCTCGTTGACTCATAATCCCAATCTTAGCAATAAAAACTCTCAATTCGATAATTTATACATTTAATATTATTCGATTTCTTATTAGTTCATGTATTTCCTTGCATATTTTACAGCAATGATAAACTTATCATATTTAATTTGAAATTATCAAACTACTGCTACTTTTCTCAATCAACTTATGCATATGGACAGCAATGAAGTTATGGACGTGCATACATATGAAATGCATGCAAGTATGTAAGTTCCCTTACAAGCTTTATAATTTAATTTCTTCTTCCTTGTTTTTTTGGTGAATATTTCTTTGAAAGTTTAAAGTCTTTTTATATATAAAAAAGTTAATGTTACCATGACATCGAGAGCATCGAAGCACCATCAACCAGCAATGACGCATAGCTTTTAAAATGTTGACACTTTGAAGTATGTGTGTCTGCAAAATAAAAAGAACAAAATAACAAAAAGGATACGCAGCGTGTGTACGAGTAGCTTGAAATAATGGAATTGCCAGAATTAAAAGTTTCGCTTTTGGAGTGTGCGCAAACGCGACAGCGCTAATAATTAATCAAAGGCACAGTGACAACCTGACAGTTCACATATATACATACATACATACATACATATATACGTATGTGATTGTGTGTGTATGTGAATGACAACAAAGATAGCAACCGATATTGTCAACATATGAGAGTGCCATAAATAAAAGCATATAAAAAAACAAAAAAACAAAAACTTCAAGTAAAAGAAGATAACGTATAAAAAATGCATTTAAAATTTCTTCTTACCAACAAACACCAACAACCAACTTTGCATGCAAGGAAAAATTAAAATTGCTGGTGTAAGTAGCAGAAGTAGTTATCGTCCTGGTTCTCCTTCTACTACGCGGGTTTTTGTTAAAAGCAACCACTGAAATATTGATGCCAGTGATAGAAAGAAAATAGAAATAAATTTGTTGCAAAGTGCTAACATTTTAAGTAATTACAAAGTATATACTTTAAAATGTTAGCTAGCGTTCAACACGACGTATGAGTGATATTAATTGAAGTGGATTTTCTTTTAGTATGTAACGAAAAAAAAAAATATTGTAAGCAGCTATTTATGATAAAAAGTCGAAATTTCAAACGAAAGTTGACTTAAACAAAAATATGCCATAAAACCACAGGCGCACACAGACACATTCACACACAAATATAAAAACGCCTACACATACGCCCACTTGTACTCGCACTGTGACATTTTCACCTGATCACTCTCACACACAGGCATCATAAATTTTGCGGATACCTAACGATAAAAAAAAACACACACACACACGAACAAAAATAAAAGTATCAAAAAATGATGAAGTAAAATGCTCTATGCCTCACCACACATACATACGCTCAAGAGACCTGCCAGCAAGCAAGCAAGCAAATAAATAAAGCTGCAAAGTAAATCTGCTCGACATCACTTTAAGTACGTGTCAAATTTTATCATATTTCAAATAAAGTAAGCAAAGTGTAGTACAATAAAGTTGAAGAAAATCCAAGTTAAATCAAAGAAGAATGAAACATCATATATTGAACACTGCACGAAAGTATCGAATCGCAGAACATCACATATATGTACATTGTACACATCACATCGCATGTACATTCATCGCATGTTTGTATGTATTTCATCATCACATCTTTAGGCAGTGATGGTAGTAGTAGCACAAACACCAGCAGCATGAGCCTATGTGGCCATGCGAATTGACACTGTTGACATGTTTTATGTACACAATGATTTATTACATGTAGGTGCTGCTGGTGTTGCTGTTTCTGCTGCTCGTTGTTTGCGTGTATTCTCCTATACACACACACATATATAAATATGTTTGCGTGGATGTGTGCTTTTGTGTGGGCAAAAAGGTGTGAACTTGTCAATATCATTTGAGGAGTGTTGCAAAAGCAAATATTAAATCTCAATCGAAAATTCATGTCAATTTTATTTTTATTTTTTGGTAGGTATAAAAAGATTGATGGAAAAAATCTGATTAGCTAAACTTTAAAATTTAATATTGCATGAAAATTAAAAAATAAAACCAAATTATAAAGTCATCGTTCACATATGCATAAGTAATTCAATGACAAAGGTATACGCATGTCTGCAATTCATGACACAAAGTTAGACAATATCAATGTGACATCTTCTGTGCTGATTGGATCTAAGCAGAAAACGAGGCCATGTCTAACAGAACAACTAATCAGCCATTTCAAATTGGTGAACAATTTTTCATATCAGAAAAGTCTGATATAAAATTGCTTCGAAAAATTTGTGAATATACCGTGAACTTTAACTTCCGCTATTTTCAAATTCTAAAGTAAAAAGCATTTTGAAGCAGAGCTCCTAAGTACTTGAGCTTAACAAGTACGACTATGAGTTCCAATAGTCCTACTGCTACCCATTGCCTACTACGATTTAATATAGTTTACTAAAAAATTATACAACGAAAAATACAAAGTTTTTAGTATTTTGGTTCAGAATATTCAAAAAACTTGAAAGTGCTTAAAAAATTGCAAATTTTTCTAAATCTTGGTACTTCAGTACTTCAAAATTTCAAAATATCTACTCGAAAATACATGAAAAAAAAATAAACACAAAATTTAAAATACTTAAAAATTTAGATTGCTTGAAGTATCTCAAAAATATTCAAAAATACCTGAAAAAATTGAAAACAGTTGAAAATGCTTGAAAATACTTAAAAATACTCAAAAATACTTAAAAATACTTAAAAATACTTAAAAATACTTAAAAATACTTAAAAATACTTAAAAATATTTAAAAATACTTAAAAATACTTAAAAATACTTAAAAATACTTAAAAATACTTAAAAATACTTAAAAATACTTAAAAATACTTAAAAATACTGAAAATACTTAAAAATACTTAAAAATACTTAAGAACACTTCAAAATATATAAAAATACTTAAAAATACTTCAGAATAAAGTAAATACTTGGTACTTCAGAACTTCAAAATTTCAAAATATCTACTCGAAAATACATGAAAAAAAAATAAACACAAAATTGAAAATACTTAAAAATTTAGATTGCTTGAAGTATCTCAAAAATATTCAAAAATACCTGAAAAAATTGAAAACAGTTGAAAATGCTTGAAAATACTTAAAAATACTTAAAAATACTCAAAAATACTTAAAAATACCTAAAAATACTTAAAAATACTTAAGAATACTTCAAAATATATAAAAATACTTAAAAATACTTAAAAATATTTAAAAATACTTAAAAATACTTCAAAATACTTAAAAATACTTAAAAATACTTAAAAATACTTAAAAATACTTAAAAATACTCAAAAATACTTAAAAATACTTAAAAATACTTAAAAATATTTAAAAATACTTAAAAATACTTAAAAATACTTCAAAATACTTCAAAATACTTCAAAATACTTAAAAATACTTAAAAATACTTAAAAATATATAAAAATACTTAAAAGTACTTATAAGTACTCAAAAATACTTAAAAATACTGAAAATACTTAAATATTCTTAAAAATACTTTAAAATACTTAAAAATTCTTAAAAGTGCTTAAAAATTCTTAAAAATACTTAAAAATATTTAAAAATACTCAAAAATACTTAAAAAAATTTAAAAATTCTTCAAAATACTTAAAAATACTTCAAAAAAATACTTAAAAATACTTAAAGATACTGAAAACTACTTATAAATACTTAAAAAAACTTAAAAGTACTTAAAAATACTTAAAGATACTGAAAAGTACTTATAAATACTTAAAAATACTTTTATAAAACTTGAAAATCCTTAAAAATACTTTAAAAATACTGAAAAGTACTTAAAAATACGGAAAAATATTTAATAATACTTAAAGATACTGAAAAGTACTTATAAAAACTTAAAAATACTTAAAAAAAAACTTGAAAATTCTTAAAAATACTTAAAAATACTTAAAAATATTTAAAAATGTTTAAAAATGCTTAAAAATACTTAAGAATACTTCAAAATACTTCAAAATACTTACAAATAATTAAAAATACTCAAAAATACTTGAAAATACCTTCAAATACTTAAAAAATATTTAAAAACTCCTTAAAGATAATTAAAACTATTTCAAAATAAAAATGCTTGAAAATTTTTGAAATATTTGGAAATGCTTGAAAATACTGAAAACAATATTTTAAAAACACTTATACTCAAATACCAGTTCTGAGTAGTAGATAGTGGATAGTTTTTCCGAAAACTTTACAGTTCCGTTTTGAAGTTAATGTTTTTAGCCACTCAACTCAGATGAATAGCAAGCTTTTCTTCTTGGTGTATACAGCTCATTATAGAGAATACGACAGTAACCAACTTTTTCCATATTTGTACTGAATTATACTAATGGTGGCATTGGCTTTGTAGCTAGTATTCTGGACTGCTACGTAAGTTGCAAGAGTTCAATTTAGGTACTATCAAAAGTCAAAAACCGAAAATGAATGGAAGTTTTTTTTAAGTCTAATGCATACAAATCCTTACTGACTGAATAAAAAAATATAAAATATACATTCATAAATTGACTACATCCATATATTTCTTAAAACTATTTCTATTCAGTGAAAAATTAATTTTATTATGTTTTGAAATCCTATTGAACTGAAGTAAATAATTAGTTTTTTTTTTTAAATACTGACATAAAATAGTGCATTAAACGAAATTTTGAAAACAAGTTGCCATATGATTACCGACATTGGAAATATTAGTCAAAATTTCGAGTATTGTAAGTATAGGAAGAATCAAATTGTTTCCAAATTTTTATAGCATGTTTTCATTAACTATACTGGCGCTTATATCTATCTGTGCTCACACATACGTATATATATATATATATATATATATATCTGTGAATATGCACACTTATACATAAATATGTATAGGCACGCCACTATAAATACGACTAGGACATATGAACATGTATAAGTCTATATAAGTGTCTGTATATGTGTCACTTGCAAGAAAGCAAAAAATGAATTTTCCCCAGAGGATTAATTTTGATAAATTCTTATCATTTTTTCTTGCATATACACACATACGTACATATATATAGACATATATGTGTGTATATGTCTCGAAAGAAAAATATTTCTGATGATTGCTTTTATGCCGCATAAGAAAACGAAGCGATGCGATGTGATGCGTTGCGTTGTGATGCTATGCGATATGATAAATGTGCCACTCCCACAGGACAGTGGTATCATCACATACGAACGAGTATCTGTCCGTTGCTTCAATATGTAAGATACACGCACACAAGCTATGTATGTATGTGTATGAATATGTATCTCTGTTCGTGTGTGAATGTCTTTATCAATGTTGCCATTTTTATTTCTTTGTGGTTGTGTTATGTTGGTGAGACACCTGTTTTTTTCTCTTCCTCTCTTCTTTTCTTTTTATCGCTGGTTGTTGCTTTTGCTGCTGCCTTTTGATTTTTCCCGTTTCTTTTTTCTTCTTTTTTTTACAACATTCATTTATTTTAATGTTTTTTTTTTTTTTTTTTTGCTGCTTATCGAAAGATTTTTCTTAAATGTTGTTGATTTGGCTTTTGGGCTTTTAATGGGTGTGTGCGTGAGTGCGTGTTTATGTTTTGTTTGTATATGTGTGTGTATAAGTTACTCTGTTCTGTTTATACAATAAAGAAAAACAAAATCACAATGAAAGATAACAACAGCAGCAGCAACAACAACAATAAGATTGACAACATGAGAAAAACTTGAGTGAATTTGACATTTTGTTATCTTGGTCTCTTTTGAGTTTCATTTCGTTTCGGTTTTTGTTTTCTTCTTTTTTTCTTTTTTGGTTTATGTTATGCTAAAATGTTGTGACGACTTGAAGACTTGTAAAATAGCCTCAAAGGTACGATATCACTTTTATATTTCTGGTCCTGGCTCTGGCTGGCTGTCATTTATAGCTTTTCTTATCATCATCACATACATATTTTTGTTGTTATTATGATATGTTGATGATGTTGTGCTGGTTGATGACATTTTGTTGAAGTATTTTTTGGAATAATTGAATTAGGAAACTCATAATTTGAAATTGTATGATGTAATATAAAAATATGCAGATGTACGATTGAGCATTGATATTAGGACATAGCGAACAAGCACAGAGCTAATGTTTAATAAGAAAAAGGTTTTGGATGTAAGTTAGTTACCAAACGAAAATACTGAACATTTTTCAATAAAAATTTCCAAAACTATAAAAACTATCCATATATTTTATTAGAACCTATTGATTGAATCGCTACTCGAAATTTAATATAGTAGATTTTACTACGGCCATTGCAGTCTTAAGAGGTTTTGTCACTTTATGGTTTAATGTTGGGAACGATCATCCATTCATTGAATTATTCCATGCAATTGACTAGAGCCGAATTTAGCAGTAGGCCAGCGGGGCCAGAGCCTCCACTAATGCAATATAGCTTTCCAATTAAAACGAAATCCGAAAAAATTTAAAAAACCTGGGAGTTCTTATAAATATATTAAAATTTTCGGCGTACGTTTAATCGCTTGTATGCTCGTACTTTACCTTGAATTCTAATTTTATCATTAAATTAAAAATTTGGCACGCAATTAAATTCTTTTTTACAGGGCAATTCTGATGTGGGTAAAATAAGCACCCCAGTTACAATTGAATACTTTGGTGACAAAAGCCACATATCGGTATTCAGAGTTCCTGTTGCCGTAAGAAAAAGCTACAAAAATGGTAATCTAAAGTAAAGAGGTCACAAGCTGTATACGACAACCCATTTTTTCTTTCTCCCTGATAGCTTTTGAGAAACTCCCGGTTTCGAGGTCAATTTCCTCTCACCGGTATAATTTAATTTCATAGTAGAAAAATGTGACTTGGCTTTCCATATAAATATTTTATACAACTGAATAATACAATTTGCGTATGCTTAAAATTTCAATCGTTGAGTGTTTTTTTGGAAAAGATGAAAATTTTAACAACCAAAAATATTTAATATAAGTCTCACAATTCGCCCAAAAAGTCAATTTAGCTGAACCAAACTATACAGTCTTGCAGTAATGTGTGAACAAGCTTAAATGACGTATATATGTAGTCATCACAACAACAGTGTATATCAGGGCCGTAGCCAGAAATTTTTTTCAGGGGGGGTTTTCATTCGAAGAAAAAATTCATAAATAATTTTTATCAAACTGATTTTGAAATACAATAAATTAAATCAATGATAAATTTGATGGACCCTATAAAATTAAAATTTTAGGAAAAATTTTCCGATTCTTTTTAATCTTAACCTCAAAAAAATGGCCAAAAGTGACAAAAAAATTCCCAGAATAATCAAATTAAATTTTTCCAAATAAATATTATTCAATGTGCATTCTAGTACATTTTTTTTATCGTGAGGGACATAATTTCATTAACTCATTGACTTCCCACTTCTGATGATGTACCCAACCTCAAAAAAATTACCAAAAATAGTAGAGGCTCATTTTTTTCAAATGATCATCATTGGGAATTCGGACCGTTATCAATGATAAGGAACCCGGATGAGGTTGGCTTATATTCCCTAAATTCGTGAAGTCACAGCATTGAAAAAGATCTTTCTAGTCGTGGTGCTCTGAGCAATAATGCGTTATAAAATTAATTTTAAGATAGGTTTTGCTAATAAGATGGAGTTTTTGCAAAAAAATATTTCACGTTGAACACGAATCTGAGGTCAAAAACTTCTCATCACGTAACGTTTTAGGAAAAAAATGCGGTTCAAGCAAGTCTTATTTTACAAGGATCCGATGATTTTTTCAATTTTTATTAATTTTTAAACTTTTCAAACTGATTCAGGACGAAACCTTAATTCAAAAACAGTTACTGACCTATGAATACAGGAGTGCTCAGTATCACATTTCCTTTTTGAGTCCGTAGTCAAACCTCATGTCGAAGAAAACAAATCGGATTTGATCGCTTAGTGTAACTAAGATTTCAAATTTATTTTTTATATTTGACTTTTTAGAAAAAAAAACGATGGAAGTAAAAAATATCGTTAAATAGATTTTATTTTGACTTTTTTTCCATCCATTGGCAATTAATCTAAAAAATTAGAATAAAGTTTCCACATTTCGGGGGTCAAAACCTCCAAATATAACACAGAAATTGTAATGTAAATACTTTACATAACCACTTCACATTTATTTATTTTTATAAATTTTTACTGCCCATCTATAGTAAAAATTATTATAAAATAAAATGTTTATAATCTTCGGCTTTGACAAAATACTTCGGCCAAAACTTCGGCCACTATTTGCCGAAACCGAAGGTGCAATTTTAGGCCGAATAGCGAAGAACCGAAGCCGAATATTCGGTAGGACACTAGTTGTGATGACTATATATATATTTTCTTTAAGCTTGTTTGTACATTACTTCGAATGAAACTAAAACATATAACAGTAGTCAAAACTTTGAAAAATTAACAACTAAATTTAATTTTCATAGTCAACAAAAAACAGTGTTAGTTTTATGCCAACTCTACTTATAACGTAACTGTAAGTAATTCGGTTTGATTTTTGTAAGGGAAACTTTGAGCGCTAAAATTAAGGATTTCAAATTTATGGATAAAAAAAATTTTACAGTCTTTTCAACAAGAGCGTGTTTGGCTTAATTGTACGAAAAAGTTTAAGTATTAAGTTGGACTTTTATTTCAACATTCAACATTTCATTGTGAATGGCGCTGTATAGCCTTTCAAACAATCGCAATTCAGGAGTGAGATCGACAAAATCTTACCATGTATAAAGTTCAATAATTTTTAAACGGTTGATCTTAGAGTTTTGATTTTTTTTTTATTTAATTGACAATATTTTACAAATTACAGAAAAATATAACTTTTATAGTTCTAACCGTTATTTATGAACTCGTGGATCTTTTTTGGTAAGCCTTCCATTAGAGATTTGATAGTTGTTTCAGACACCTTTTTGGAACAGTTTGCCTTTTTTGTGCTCTTTAAGTTTCTTTTCACAAGAGCTCAATATCTCTCCACTGGTCTTAGCTCCGGACAATTTGGAGGATTGGCCTCTCTTGGTAAAACAAAACTATGTTATTACTTTGGTACCACTCCAGAGCTTTCTTGCCGTAGTGACATGATGCCAAATCGAGCCAAAAATATGTGGACACATTGCGCTCTCTTATGAAAGGAAGAAGTCTTTTTTTCAAACATTCTTTGATGTATATTTCGGTATTTATAGAGCCCACTGTAACAAATGACTTGCTTCTTTTGCCGTTGCCGCAACAGCATATAGCTTGCCATACCAGGAGTTTTTTAGGAAATTTTGTCTGCTTTTGGATTCTAAATTGTTCTTCGACATTTCCTCGAGCATCACCAACATAAAAATTTTGACCCGGAAGCTGCGTAAAATCTGCCAGTACATACGTTTCGTCGTTCTTTATACAACATGAATATTTTTGTATGAAATTCGATTTTAATTTCCGAGTCCTACTTTTGGCGTCTAAATTTTTTGCAGCATTCCTGTCTGGAATTTTTCGGACTTTGTATGTTTTCAAACCTGCATTGGCTTTAACTTTTCGCATCAAATAATCAGAGCACTGGGCTAACCGGGCAACTTTTCTACCATATGCTTTCTATTTTCTTGGCTTTCCCAATATCATGTGGTCCTTGTTTTCTTCCCCAACTAGGTTTCCTATCGATGGTCAAATTATTCTGAAACTGTTTAATAACATTGGAAACAGTTTGACGGCAGATTATTTGGCCAATTTTTTGTAGGACCAATTTGGATTTTTTTGAAAATTTTTAATAATTTTAAGATGTACTCCTTTTTTTCACTCATTTTGATCAAACTCACAATAAATCAACATGTTTGTCATTAAAAATAACAACTGAGATATTTTTCAAAGATAACTAGATCAAAGAAATTTTTAAATTTTACACCTAAAAAAAATTATTAGGTAAAACGTGTGTTAAGATTTTTTCGATCTCACTCTTTATTATATAAATTTTAAAATAACTTTGCAAGTACTTTACCTAAGCTACCTCTTCCCTCGCTTCACTACCCTTTTCCCTCACTATGATTGATTTTCTTAATATGCTACTGTTAGAAACAAATCGTTTCTTAAGTATTGTAAAATACAAACGCCTTCACTTGCAAGCTCCAAACGAACGTTTAAAATGCCCCCTCTAAAGGTTCATTGCACCTAGGACTAGTTAGTATTTTAATAAAAGAAAAGTGACATTAATCACGTCTGAATGAATATTATCAAAATTACTTTGTACATAGTAAAAGATTCTATTTAAATTTTAAAGTTCCTAAAGCCAAACAAAGAAAGAAAAGAGAAGAAAAACATTAACAACTTTTAATTATAATTTTGTGTTTTTTTTTTTTTGTAGCAAAAACCGAGAGCACGCACTGTCGCGCTTCTGCTATTTTTACCTATTTGCACGAATTGCGACCAAAACAAATTAACAGCAATAAACTTTAGTTAGTTACTCGTTATTGTTGTTGTTGTTGCATGGAAACATAGAGAAATATAAGTGTAGAAAAGAAAAATAATAAATAAAAGTTTTCATGAAAAATCATCACCTCTCAGTACCACCATTACAGCCATTCAGGCATTTCCACCCTGCTGCCGCGAACCATGAAAGAGCACAGCCCGCAATTTCTAGGTACCTACTTGAAGCCACTTCCACTTTTCCCTTTTGACCAATAAGAAATAATTTAAATACTTTAACACTCACCAACGCACAAATTAAGCAAAAGAATTTTTCTATTTCAAATGGAAATCCAAAAAGAAAACATTACAAAAATAATATGCTGAAAATGTGCGAGAGAAGTGAGTGAGTGTATGGTACTACATGCATACTACCTTGTTTATGTAAATTATTAGTAGCAGGAGCAATGGCAACAACAACATCAACTCCTGTACATAGAAATTTATATTTTGAATAAAAAAAAAAAAAAAAAAAACTTTTGCTAATTTATTTGAATGTGTTTTGCGTAAGTAATTACAACAAGCTAGCAAGCAAGCAGCAGAAGCCTCTTCATTGCCGTTGCTTCTTCTGTGTACTTCCATAACAAGGATATGCTACTACTGCTGCTGCTGCTGCTTCTGTTGTTAGCTCTCAAGGATATACACTGTGTGGAATTACTTTAATTAGAATATTTGCAATGGCAAATGGGCACAAAAGTGGGCTCGACTAAGCCAACTGGAAAAAATTTCCACACATACACGTACAAAAAATTAAACCGAAAGAGAGAAAAGTTAACTCTAAATGTAAAAAAGCAAAATCAAAAAAAAAAAAAATACATATAATATACATACAACACGCTCATTTCCATTTCGAGCATAATTTCACATTTTTACAAGAACAAAAACAACAAAAACAGCAACAACATCAACCACCAAACGAAGAAGGAAGCACTAAAGAAGCAGCAGGCGAAAAAAATTCTGAAATAAAAAAATTGTTGTTGCTTTTCCATTTTGATACACAAAAAAAAAAGCAAAGCAACGCAAAAAAAGATGAACACCAAAATGGCAGCAAATCTAAAGTGTACATCTACTTACTGGAGGTGCCTTACGCTCTGTTTTTGCTGCTGCTGCCGCTGCTACTGCTGTTGCTTTTCTTTTCATTCTTGTGCGCTGTGCATTTCGACCCAACTCGTAGCATCTCATCTTTCACCACTAGTGCCATCATCCATCTACCACTTTGCTCTTAGCGTATTAAGTGCAGCATGGCGTAGTGTAGCGTGCATTTAGTGTAAAAAGGAAAAAAAAGTGAGCGGAAAAAATGCAATTTTAATTGAGATGCACATTTATTTTACCCACATCCCTATAGTTTGAGGTTCCCTCACTCTCTTTCCCTACTTTCTCTCCCACTCTTTCTCTTCCTCTTCCTCTCGTTATCACACTTTGTGCTTGCTCCAAACACTACAAAAATAGCTCATGTGCATTAATTTAAGTTGAGCATCGAGTGGAGTGGAGCGGAGTGCAACGGAGTGAGATAGTAGTAGTGAGTTTTGCTATATGTATAAGTGTCAGTGTTTTTGTTGTGGTTTTTGCTTGTTAAATTGCTGTGTAAACATATACTCATATACTTGCATACTTTACTTTATTTGAAATAAATTAATTAATTTACTGTATATGCTAGTAGAAAACATATTGCATATGTATGTATGCAAATGCATGGGTGTAAATTGTTTTTGAGTATGATATCGCATAATAGTTTGCATCCCAGACGAAAACTATGACTTCTACATACTCATGTCTTGCAACACTCTCTTATATCTCTCAATAATACATAATAATATGCCCTTAATAACACATGGTGTCATCGGCAAATTATGGATCTATGACAGGTGGCTTTAGGTTGCCTTGAAGGTTCCATTCATATCAATTGCCGGAAGTAAATCTCGGCTCTATAAATTGTCCAATTTTTGAACAAATGTAAAGTTTTTTGGCAAAAAGATTCGATTGCAGATTCTGTTGAAAATTAAGTATTTATCTTTAACTTCCTTTGACTTTCTGACGAGCATGTTTTTACACTGTCCCATAATTTTATCCCATGTAACTATTCAGGCTGTAGAATTATTTTATATGGTTGAACTTTGTATTATATTCTGAGAGCAGATTTTGAGTTAAAGAACATGTACAGTGATTTTCGCCATTCGCCAATCTGCTATCTAATTCTCAATGGATCTGTGGTGCTCATCAAGGACTCACAAGTCGTGGAAATTTAAAAAAAAAACTGCATACGGAATGAATATGTTTTTTTTTCATGGCTGCTCCCATGTGTTTTCAGGACTTTCGCGAAGGGCGCCCAAAATCTGCAACAGACGATATAAAGTTAAACTGTATGAAACTTCAAGATTCATACAAAAAATTATAGGTGATGAACTGAGTTTGAATATTATAGCTGTGCCACGAATATTAAAAAATCATCTGAATTTTGAATAATGATTAAAAAGTGACACGTATTTGTTTTTCTCAATACTTTCTTACAAAATGTGTCTAGCACTTTAAATAACATTGTAGCAAGTATGAAGCTTGTTTCTACCTATAAAGTATAATCTGGAAACCAAACAGCAGTCGATGGTATGGACTCCAGAAGGTACCAATTCACCACACCCAGAGAAATACTTACCTCGTTTGAAGAAAAACGGCTATAAGATTGAGGAAAAATGGGAATGATTTGGCGCCATAGAAACGGTTTCCTTATTTAGATATACAAAATTCTTTGAATTGAGGAAATATTTTTTCTTTATTTTAGAGAAAAATTTCTATGAAAGAAGGAAGTTTTCTATAAATTAAAGAAATATGTCTTCAATTTGTAGAAATTGCGTTTTTTAGATGAATAATATTTTATTTCCTTATGTATTGTAAATTGTATATAGTTTAGGTGCAATTTTCCTCAGTTTGAGGAATAATTTTTCATAAATTGAAGTCATTTTACTACCTTTTTAGAAAAAAAAAATCCTCAATTTATGGAATATTTTCTACAATTTTGTTTTAATTAAAAGGCATAGAAATCATATATTTTTTATTTGTATGCATTTATTATTTTAATTTTAATAAGTATTAAGATTTACATTCATATTACAGTGTAGTGTATTTTTACATACACTACAGGCGTCGAAGCCTTGAAATGATCAAAAGTTCCTTATGGTCAAAATTATAAATTGAAGTTTATTGAAATTTATATCATTTCAATATATTTAATTTTTTTTTCACCAAATATATCAACAGCCACAAACACAACCGCTTTGCTTGAAATAGAGACGCCAGCTAAAAAATTCAAAAGAAAAACAAAGCGTATGCGATTGTCTGCTAATGCCAAAAGAGTAAAGCTAGTTTTTGTGTATACTAAAATTTTGTATGGAGAACATTTTTGGTATATTCGTCTCTTTCTTACATTTTCTACACAATTAAATTTGTAAAAATGAAGACATAACTTACTTCAAATTGAACACCATGGTTGCATGAAAGGAGCACATTTTTCTTCATTTTGAGGAAAATTTACTTAAACGAGAGAAATTTTCGTGGATTCAAATTGAGGAAACTTTTTCTTTGTTTTAGAGATGGGTATTTTTCTGGGTGCAGCTGAAGATAGGATTCTGCCGAATGTTTTTAAAGTATGATCTATCATCTTAAGTATGTATTTAATTTAATGAAAACTATGTAAAGAAGAAGATAAAAAATTAAATAAAATCTAAAAATCAAAGTTTTCTTGACTGTATTTTTCGAAATAAACTTAACAAACTTTTTTTAGCCCCTCCCTTTGTGTATAATACGTATAACATAGGACCAATAACATTGTCTGGAAGACCTCCGGCATCTTTTCAGAAATTTTTTGACGCAAAGGCTTTATATTTTATTGACCTTGGATGTATGACTCTAGAATCTGAATGATAATATCAGCAGAATCTTATATATTAGCCCTTAATTCCGGGCTTTATCAGTATCCATATTTCAATATCTCAATACTGTTTGATATTCTTATTTCACAGATCAAAAGATGGACTCACTCAATTGCTCCGTAATCATTTAAAAATTCGAACTGATGTGAGGATGGGTACGGGCCCTTTTTTGACCAAACGTTGATGATGGTTTCAAATAAATGGAAATACAATTCTCAAAATAAATTTGTATACTAATTAAATACACCAGTATTAACTTATTGGGATAATGAAGGATTACGCTATATTCTCAGTATAATGAAAATACAAGAGAGTTATGACCTGCGATCATAACTTATGATATATTTTTAGGCAGGGGATATATCCCTAAAAGCTATCAACCCTTGGATCGGCTAGTAGCCACCTAAAATATCTACTTATTTCTGACTGGGTTCACACTTATATTTATTCCCATGTATACAAACTTTAGTAGTTTTTAAGTATTTTAATACAAGTCTAAACGTTGATATGTGCTTATGTAGTTTAAACTTTACGCTCTCTTTTTTGCTCTTTTTCTCAGATGAATTAGTTTTACCATTGTAAGCGTATGTATATATTTTTAAAATAAAAACTTCTTTTCATCATTAAAATATTTTATGCATTTTCATTTCATACAGATGGTTAATAAAACGTTCCTATTTTTCATACAATATTGTTAAGTATAATTCAAGTGTATCTCTTCAATGTTCATGCTCTCATTTATATTTTAATTTCCGCATTTCACATAAATTCATTCAACTATTCCCTTATTTATTTTTCATTCACTAGTTTTTAATTTAAATACATACACACGAACATAGAATATACAACCTGAACAACATTTTCCAGCTCATTTGTAGCAATTAAAAAAGAAAGTTTTTGTTTTTAGAAACTAAAAACTTAAAAAGAAGACTTAACGATTTATTAGCAAGAGTTGCGGCTACGCAAATAACTGTATGGAAAAATTAAATCATATTTATAAACATCTTTCTTCTCTTTGATCCTGTAAATTTTTCAAGAGCACAGAGTCTGAATTGAAAATTTGCAGATTCTTTAGCAATTTCCTTGCCATGATGCCATATGTATTGAGGCAATCGATTTTACTGGTGACAGTATGTCGTCAGGGGTGTTTTGGCCGCCCCTGACAGCAGTTTCCCTGGGGTTCTACCAAAGTACTGCACAATAGGGATTGCAGATGCAAACTGTGAGGTACCATGATATCCCTAAAATGTTTCAAGAACATGTATCAAAAAATAATTGAAACTTCCACATCATCGTAGTGGTCAGAGCCCAGGGACTGAATTCTCCGCCGCATCGAAAAAAAACTCATCAAACAAATTTTGATAATTTTTTGCAGTTTACACTTTAAATCTCATTGTTAGGGAGTCCAGCCTCAGAACCGCAGCACTTACAGAATAATATACGAAGCTTGTTCTGAGATCGAAGATTCGAAGTTTAGTGCGTATACCAGAAATTTTTTTTTGGGGATGCGTTAGTGGTTGTTTATTTTGGCACCGCACAGTGGTTTGACTACTGAAAAAAATCATTTTTTTGACGCGTCGATATTAGAACGTTTTTCTTTAATTTCTATTCACAAATATTTCATTAGCATATTAAAAAAAATTGCAGGGATTAGTTTATTAAGTAATTGTGGGTAAGCTGTCGAAGTTGATGAATGCTAAACACAAAGTGCTAGCATGCTTTTTTTGTTTAACAATAGTTATAATCTTAAAACTATTTTTTCATATTGGTGTGTTATATATGAAGAATGTATTTGATAAATAAAAAAAAAAAAAATTTGTTTTTTGGGAAAAAATTTGATTTTTAGAAACTAAAATTTCAAGATAATTCCTTAAATTTGGTGGACCAGGTTTATATTGTGAAGGTGTGCGAAATATTCTAATATATAAAAATGTAAAATACAATTTCTTAGCTAAATAAAAAAAAAAATTGGCTGCGGATAGCTGCGGATCCCATTTTTATTTACAAAATACTAAATGCATATCGAGGAAAACTGTATGAAAATGTGATTTTTTGTGAGATAGATAGAGATAGAAATTTTTTTGTCAAAAACAAAAAAAATGTGAATTAAAACGAAATGTTGAAACAGTTAAAACCATTTTTTGTGATATTTATCTCAGTATCTTGACTGTAACGGATTTTAGAGCAATTTCAGTTTTACTGTTGTATGGGAAGTGGGCATGGCAGTTGAACGATCACGCACATTTTCATAATTTTTCTTTTCCATGACCTAAGAGTGACTCATGTTAAAAATCGTTATGCTGAGATGATTCCTTATATTTTTTTCCGCACTTTGTATGGAGTCAAACCACTGTGCATCGCCGTCTGAACTCAGTTTCAGATACCATGGTAATTAAAAAAGGTTATTTTAAAAAATTAATTTTTAAACAATTGCATAATTTAATGTTCCTCTTACGCACCGTTGAAAATTGGAGACTTTGCTGTGAAATTGAAAAAACAATTGGAAAACTGATTTTCTTCAAGTAAAGTTTATTGTTGTCAAATAATAAGACTCAAAACTTATCAAAAAACTAATGTGCAAAACGTATGAGGTGCTAAATTGCATCTAACTAACGTTTAGTTTTATCTTAATTTTATTTTAAACTAGGACAATTCAGTAATAAAACCTAAAAAATCTTTCAGAATTGATTGCCTATTATTTACTTGCTTCTAAAAAAATTAGAACAACATATGAATAGAACGTAAAAATTACAACTCATTTTCCAAAAACAAAAATTATTTTTCGAGATCGTTTTCAATAGAGTTAAAGTCCAGAGATTGAGAGATTATGGATAGTTCATTAAATTGGTTTTAATTTTCTGGAACTATGATTTTAGGCCGCATGTTTTGGGTCATTGTTCTGTTAAAGCGTCCGAATGCCGTTAAAGTTGCTCCCTTATACCCGTTATGCGATAAGGTTATCCCCAAGCAGAAGTGAAAAAACACCCCCAGGAGATAGTATGTGTACCATCATTAAACAATACAATTGCTGTAATCGATTACTTCTAACGCATCGTACGTGGGGCGTGACGCTAGAAACTTAGTACCAATATAGTGATTTGCCATCAACGGTTTCCTTTCTGAGAAAACCATAAAATTACATTGTCAAAGTTCAAAGTGATTAAATTTACGGAACACCAGTTAGAAAGGGAAGTTAAATTACAATGTAATTGATCCTGAGTCGTGGGTGAAAAATGGGTTATGAAAAGCTTTACATCATCGAGAGTATCGAATAACAGAAGGATGATCATTCATATAAATTTAAAAAAGAATTTGTCGATTGTTTCGGGAACCCTAGAGGAAATATTTATCAACATTCTAAGGAACAGTATTTTTGAAAATAATTTTTTCTTTCTGGTCAATTTTCAAAATCTTACTAAAGTCATTGCCAGTGGAAAACATATTTTTATGTTACCGAAATATTACTTATAGTTTTTGTTAAATTACAAAAACTGGTTTGTAATGTATTGAAATTTCGGCAGTGTATTCCGATTGTAAATGTTTTGTCCGAAACTACCCAACAAACATTTGGGTTTGAGATCAGCTTGAAGTTAAGTTGATATTAAATACCTTTCTCAAATCTCCAACGTTAATTCTCAATAGCACCTCCATTGGAGTACTATAGCATTTTCAACAAAAAGGGCATTTTTTTGTATGGTAATAATCAGGGCCGTAGCCAGAAATTTTTTTCGGAGGGGGGGTTTTCATTCCAAGAAAATATTCATAAATAATTTTTATCAAACCGATTTTTAAATTCAATAAATTAAATCGGTGATAATTTTGATGGACCCTATAAAATTAAAATTTTAGGAAAAATTTTCCGATATTTTTTAATCTTAACCTCAAAAAAATGGCCAAAAGTGACAAAAAACTAACAGATTAATTAAATTTTTTTAAATAAATGTTATTCAATGTACATTCTAATGCATTTTTTTTATCGTGAGGGACATAATTTCATTAACTCATTGACTTCCCACTACTGATGATGTACCCAACCTCAAAAAAATTACCAAAAATAGTAGAGGCTCATTTTTTCAAATGATCACCATTGGTAATTTGAGCCATCAATGATAAGGAACCCGGATGAGGTTGGCTTATATTCCCTAAATTCGTGAAGTCACAGCATTGAAAGAGATCTTTCTAGTCATGATGCTCTGAGCAATAATGGGTCAAAAACTAATTACATTTTAAAATTGTCTCCTAAAACTGCATGGGTTTTGCTAATAAGATGGAGTTTTTGCGAAAGAATTTTTCACGTTGAACACGAATCTGAGGTCAAAAACTTCCCATCACGTCACGTTTTAGGAAAAAAATGAGGTTCAAGCATGTCTAATTTTACAAGGATCCGATAATTTTTTCTATATTTATTAATTTTTAAACTTTTCAAACTGATTCAGGACAAAACTTTAAATCAAAAACAGATACTGACCTAGAAAAACTATGAATGCAGGAGTGCTCAGTATCACCGTCTCTTTTTGAATAGTCAAACCTCATGTCGAAGAAAACAAATCGAGTTTGATCGCATAGTGTAACCAAGATTTCAAATTTATTTTTTATATTTGACTTTTTAGAAAAAAAAACGATGGAAGTAAAAAATATCGTTAAACAGATTTTATTTTGACTTTTTTTTCCATCCATTGGCAATCAATCTCAAAAATTAGAATAAAGTTTCCACATTTCGGGGGGGAGGTCAGAACCCCCAAAACCTCCCCCCTAAATACGGCCTTGGTAATAATTATAGTTATCAACTTGAGAAAATTTTAGTTTTCAACTTGAGTTCTAACGTAATTTTCGTATTGGTCTTAAGGGAAATTTACAGTATTGCCATAAGCAATAATTATTTCCATTTAATTGAAACACATAAAATAAAAGGAAATTCAAAATGCCTTTTTTATTTCTTCGCTTTTTAATTTCAAAAGCAACTTAAAATTTTAACAATTTCATATCACAAATTTTCTGCTATAAATTCCTGTTCTGAATTATCTTCCTTATCATCATTTTCCTCCTCGCTCATGTCAATATCACTTGAGAGTAAATAATTTTGGTTGGCAGTTGAAGTAGAAGGCTCTAGCATCAAAGTTTCAGCAGCTTTGAGCGCTCTGACAATAAGTCCACTTTCTGCCTAATTTCACTTTTTAATTTTTTACTTTTATGCATTATTCTTACTTTTAAAATTAAAGTTTTTGCAAAAATTATTTTCACTTAATTTTCTTCCTTTTCTCACTTCACTTTTGTCGAAAAACATGTTATTCACAATCACTGTCAGATACATATTTTTTGCAAATCCAATTGCAGTGTTGCCACAATAAAATATGTAAATATTTTCTCAAATATATCTCAACTCATTCTCACTTTGAAAGCCAATATTGAGAAAAATATTTGATATCGATTGGAGAATCATGTTGGATATCAACTTGAGAATTACTTATAAAATTCTCAAAAGTTAGATAATCTTTTTTTGAATAATTTTGTCGAGCAATGTGCATGAGCGGCTAAATATCAATATTCCGTAACTGAATTCACTAGCAAACTATATAATAAACGATTCATAAATAGTTTTAATTCAATATAACATATTAATTACACACACACACACACACGCCTATGGCAGTAAGAACAATGTGTAGCGTTGCCATCTTAAAGTTTATAACAGTTATACAATTCACATACAGATGGCGCAAATGTCCAAGGAATTACAAAATGTCGCTCACAAAAAAAGTTCCTCAACCAACAATTGTCATCGAAATTACCGGTACAGAGTTGCAATTTTTGTTCTAGCATTAATACCAAAAAAAAAATTGGTTGTGTATTAACGAACACAAGACAGAAATGAAACTTCTTGTGAACTAAACGAAACACAAGCAAATGAAATTAAAAAACACAAGCCAAGGAAGTAAAAAATTTAGCGATTGAAAAGTTTCATTTGCTTGTTATTTGCTTGTGTTTCGTTTAGTTCACAAGAAGTTTCACTTCTGCCTTATGTTCGTTAATACACAATTTAGTTTTTTTGTGCTTGTTGGGTACATATTATTAATTCTTTATATGTATGTATAATATTTGTGGAACAAGAACCTATGACTTTTCACAAAGTTGGGGAGAGGATAGTAGATCACCACCCCGGTCCCCGATTTTCAGCAGCAAGGCCTTGAGGGTACAAAAATATCAGCTATCTGTTGACCTTTTGAAGGCACAAATCAAGTTATTCTCTTTCTATGGTATTCTCGTTGTTTTTCATTGCACTACTTTTCGTGAAACGAACTCTCTTTTGCTAGTACACAGAGAGAAAATATTCAACAGTTTGCTTAATGTTTATACTTGGCATTCGTTTAAGATTTTGTCGTAAAAAGGAAGCTGATGTCAAACCTATCGGGAATTTAAAAAAAAAAATATTTTTTGAATCAAACATGTTTTTTCTCTTTATAATTTAAGTTTGAGCAAAAACGGGAGCACAGTTTTTTTTTTTATTTGATTTTGAAAAACAGTCCAAATTACATTTTTGTAAATTTAGGAAGTGAAGGTACTAAGTTAAAAATTTTGAGCAAGTACATAAACTTTTTTTTTAATTCTAATAATTTAAAACGAAAGTTAAAACTTCATTTCATACTACAAAATCAATAACTTAAAAAAAAAAGTTGTTAAAAAAAATTGTTTTACATTGTGTACAAATCCACGCAACTCTAATGTACCTACAATACATCGTAATGTACAATAAATAAATTGGTTACTATTGTGTACAAAAGACATGAAATGTTGATGATTTTTTAATTATTTTCTGCGGGTGTTAAAAAAATTGTGATAGTGTTAATTTGTTTTTTGTTCAACAAACGAAAAAATAACAAGATTCTGAAAGTGGATGCTGATAAAACTCGAGATAAAAAATTATATGGGTCTCGGCATTTTAAAAGTATACGTCAAATTTTTTTTTACGTAGGTCCAAAGTTTGCCCATTTCTAACAGATTAAGTATAATAAACCATAAGATAACTTGTTAGTTTTGCATCAGAGCTTGTTTGTATGTTCAGCAATTTATAGTAGAATTTTCCGTAGAATGTTTTCTTTCTACATTTTAACCCTTTGGTACCCACTATTATGGGTATTTTTTGTCTTTTTCGAAAAAGTTTGTTTTTAGACCCATTACGAGGGTTAATAGAGGGTTAATATGTTCAAGAAATATGTTGCCCATAAAATTTTACTATAGGCCACTGAACAACAAAAATCTGTAAACTTAGTTTTAGGAAACATAAACCGAAATTCCAAAAATGTTTCAAATTTTCACTTGTTCACTCACTGAATAAGTGTGTTTTTTAAAGTATTTTCTAAACTAAAAGATTGTTTTACGTTGTAAAATAAACCTTAGTTGTTTTTTCCACCAAAAACCTCGAAACCTCTACAGCCTTTCCTAAAAACTTCTTTCATAATTTTTCTTAACAAAGTCCGAATCTATGAATATAAAACAACAAAAATAAATAGTTGAGAAGAAAGGGTTAATATGAATAGCAGAAAGTATCAGGTGTTGAGAATAACTTAATTTTTTTCTCTTAAAAAGTAATTGCCACAAGAAAACGAACTCATTTTTAAGTCTCTGAGATTATCTAGTTGCTTATATGTATTTATTCTAAAAAGCTCTTGTATGAATACGCTCCATTCATGGGTGCCTTTTACCATCGTTGTCATTTTTTTTTTATTTTTTTTTTTTTGCCATATAAAATATTCTTGATTTATTTCACTAATTTTGAAATTATTTAAAATGTTTTATTAACACAACGTTCAAGAATTTTAATTTACAGCACATAATTTTTTTGCATAAATGCTTACAAAAATATACACACACGATAAAACATTGAAAAGAAGCACGCACACACACACACAGAAAGAAAGAAAGAGTGAGAGAGCAAAGCACACGTGCATTACGTGCATCGTTAAGAGAATAATTGGGCGATTATGATTTTTTATTAGGCACTTAGGCAAATGTGAAACAATTCAAAATTTCAACACAAGACAATTTTACTTTTTTTTGTTTTCTATTGTAACTTTAACCATTTTAACTGCTCTTAACACTACTAGAAATATGTATGTATGTCTATATGAGTATGAGTTCGACACTCAAAATTTCTAACAAAGCACCTTATCTCTTCCCACCCGCCATTCTAGTGAAATTGTCAAAAGGAAAAAGTTTCGTTTCGCCGTTTCCGCTATTTATTTGTGCTGTTACTTCTGCTGTTGTTGTTGGCATTTTGCATGCCCGAGTGCCGCGTAAATAAATTCAACTCTCTCTCTTTCTACACACATCGTACAACCCGCTACCTTATAGGTTCTCCCTATCTGCCTTTTATACTCCTGCCGTATCTCTCTCTACTAAAGCATATGGTAATGCTAAAGATGTCTTCTGATGAGATATTGGTTGTTGTTGGTTGACTCGACACGACAACAGCTACAGCGACAATGAAACAGCAATGAAATGAAATTTATTTTACAAAAATTGTTTGCTATGAATTTTTCTCTTGGAAAATTGTTTTTTTTTTTGGAAAATTGTTTTATTCTAGGCGTAACGCGTTGGCAAACATTGGCAGCATTCAGCGTCTTCGTCGTCGTCTTCGTCACTACGCCTCACTACCACGGTTACACACTGTCACACCATTCCAAATGACAATAAACGACTGGTGTATAACAAAAAAAAAAAATTTTGCAAAAATAACGCGAATGTTGAAAAATGTTAAAAAGAAAAACAGAGAATTGTATAAATGTAATATAAGAACGAGTGAGCCTAAAAAGGTTATTGCTTAGCGTAAAGCTGGCAATACTATCGGCGGCAGCAGCCAGAGTGTGAAGTGGAGTAAGAGCAACAGCAGCAGCATAATAGAGTATATCCTTCCGGACATCAGACAAGCGCGTCAAAGGAAACGTAACAAAATAAAAACAATACAGAAAATGAAAGAAACTGAAGCTGTGAAATTTTTGAATGGGTTACTTGTATTTCTATATAATTTTATATTGTATTGTTTTTGTAAAGTATGAGAAACACGAGAATTGGCAGTTGAATACAGCAAAAAAGTGTTGCCCCATTTTTCGTTCCTAGGTTCATACACATGGTATGTACGTATGTATATTTTACCCATGGCGTTATTTTTGCTTCTTTTTCTCGTTGATATTTTTGTATGATAGTTATTGTTGTTTTTTTTTTTATTTTGGTGTTCTTTTTTTAATCTTTTTGTTTTTGTTTGCGTTAAGCTGAAGGAATTTTTATTTTCACTTGGTATTGTCATAAATAAATTTCCTTATTGTCACGATGTTTTCCATTTACATTCACATTTTTTTTTGTTTTTTCTGTTGTTTTTTTTTTTTTGTAGGTATGGTAAATTTGAGCTTCTGTGCCCCGAAAAACAAAAACAACCCCAAAATTCATGTAAAATTGTGAGCGGCACGTATATTTCATAATTCCTGCAATTGGCTTGTATTTATTTCATATCTCAGAAAGATTTTTATTAAAGCTATTGTTTTTTTGGTACAAGCGCTTGAGCACATATCGGAATTTTAATAGTTCCATCTGATGCTTAGTGTGTATTTATTATTAAAAGGGTTTTTAAGAATGGTTTAAAGTATTTTTAAAGTGGAAAATTTCATTTTATTTTTACTTCATCAACATTTGCTAATGATAATGCTTTCCTAAGCTCACACCAAAATCCCAGAATCGCATCAAGGGAGCTAAAAGAACATTTAAAGCTTATAGAGGCTTAGGTAGCCTCCTACATGTCGTGAAGTTATACTAAACGGCATCTTTATTCCTCATGCCAACGATGTGGCCTATTTAGCAGTTCATTTGGACTGCAAAAAGACTTGGCGCAAGCACATCGAATCTAAACATATACAAATGATGTTGAAGGCACAAAGAATCAACTGGCTACACTGAGTGAAAATAATGCTGTTATATCAAACGGAAAGGATATTAAACCAACAGATCTTGCTGGTAAACCCCATCCAAAACTGAACTCTGTTATATTAACAGACAATGTGCTGTTGCTTTCGAAAACAAAACTACAAAATAGTAACTGCCCAAATTCTTCACGCTATAGCCTAGTTATCTAGTGCGCAAGGAAGCACGCAGCCACTTGTGGCTAAGGTTCAAATCCCACAGTTTTCGTTTTACTTTTTTTTTAAAATAAATTTCAAAATAAAAAAAAAAATTTTTGAATTATTTTTTTCTTTTTGTTTTTCGTTGAATTTATTTTTTTATTTACTATTCTCGTTTTAAATTGTTTTCTCTTGAATTGCTTTTTCCCAGGCTCGAATCTGTGGCCGAAAAACATTCGCATGTTAACTGTCGAACAACGCGCTTACCAACTGTGCCATATAACCAAATTTACTTTCAACGAATTTTGTTTCTTTTACTCTTTCAATGTTTCGAGCACTAATTACTTTGAGGCACACGATTTTAAAGAAAATAAAAACTCCAGTTGCACAGAATTTTTTGGATTTATAGCATTGACAACTGAATGAGAAACTGTAAATAAAATGTTGAACTATATGATTATAAGTAACTCAACTTCAACTTTTCGAGCGGGGTTAAAATATATCCCACCATGAATAAAAAACTAAGCAAAAGTTGGGACAATTTATACCCTACCTAACCTTAATGAGTTAACTATGCAAGAGGGAGTAAGATATACAAATTTGAAATACTCAATCTAGCTGTCTTTGTTTATCATTATTTCTAAAAAAAAGACCGTATAAAATTTCGAAGTTGTGTTAGTGAAAGCCAAAAATTTTGTTACTGTTTTGGAGTTTTCATTAGCCCTGTCTGTCAGGGTTATGAACTAAATATAATTTCAACAGAAGAGATGTTACGAAAATTGTCAATACAAAATAAAAAACTGTTGGATCAAACAAATCGCGTTCAATACAACAGATTTTCTTAACAACAGCGATGAACTGTTAAAAACACAGTTTTTTTCTCGGTGTACTCAACAAAAATCAAGACTGTGTCTAGAGCATAGAATTCTACTATATAAGACAATTGTCAAACTATGTAAATATGGACGTATGGAACTCAGCTGTGGGAAAATGCCAACTCAAATCAACCAAATATTGGAATCATTCACACAGTGAGCTTTAACCATGCTTAGGTTTGACCAAAAAGACGTCGAAAACGGACTTTACAGCTTGATTAATATACGATTGAAGGTCATAAAACTGTTTGAAGTGAAATCGCAGCTGCTACATTATTTTATTTTTATTTATTGTGCAAATCAAAAGCAACAAAGATAGACTTTTATTAATTTTTATTTAAAAAAAAGTGAATTTAATTTATTCTTAAGTGATAAAATTAAATAATGAGAAACTTAAAAGTTAGAAAAAAATGTAAAAATACAAAATTTAAAAAAATCAAAAAAATATGCACTTAGGGCTGTGCAAACAAAAGCAACAGTTTTATGGCATTCTTTATTTTTATTGATTGCTTCACATATGCGAGGTATTGACTTTGTCAGCTTGATGAATGTCCTCTTGGGTGCCATTTTCCTCTTTTATTTCAAATCTATCCCAGCTTATCCCTGATTTGGAAGTGGTACTCACCCACTCTATGTTTCGAGGTTCCGAAGTAGGTTTCAAGGAATTAAGCTCAGGTAGTGACGACCCATGAAAGAAATGAACCCTTCTCCATGCTAATCAATCTCAAAAAACTTAAATGTGCGTTTCGAGTAGCTTTCATGTCTAAATATTCCAAAAAAATTGCAATTGGGGCTTGTTGTATCAATTAATTCAATTAAATTTGGACTCATTGAACCACTTTTGACTAAACTTACGTCAATTTGTCAATAATTGGATGGAAAATAGTTCTGCATAGACAGAAGTTAAAAGTGGACTGATGAGCCGAAATACAGTTGAATCAATTCATTCAACAAGTCTCTTATTAGACGAATCGAAGGAGTACGGCTAAAACATTGCTCTGTAAAGTCACTGGCAAGCATGGGGGCGAAATTTTTTGCAATGGGATAAATTAGTTTGTTCATGGTCTTTATCGATTCCACGAAATAAATATAATTATTGACCACCTAATCCATAGGGAAGCTCCGGAAACCCAAATGTATTGCAAATGCTTAGGGGAAACCTATGATCGTAAATATTAAAATTAATATTCACAAAATTTTTTGAAAGTTTCTGAAGTTTTTCAGATATGAGGAACGATTCAGTTTTTCTCTTTTCAAAAACGATTTTTTTACCACACGGTGCGCAAACTTTCCTCCTGTTCTCTTCACGGTCACATTTGTGGTCCACTTTAACAAAATAAAATCTCGGAAGAATTCAGCCAGATTCAACTTTAATTGTATTATAAACACGCTTTCTATGATATGATACGATTTATAGTCTGTACAAATTACACTTACAATTACAAATTCAAACAGTTTTGTGACCATCAATTGTATATTTATCAAGCTGTAAATTCTGTTTTCGACGTCATATTGGTCATACCTAAACATGGTTGAAGCTCACTGTGTTCAGCGTACTTAATCTAAAATACACACTTCGCATTATTACATGCGTCCCCTGGTACATAAAAAATGTTAACATTCACACCGACCTTAAAATACCCTGCGTTAAAAATCAACTCTCAAACATGAAATGTAAATACAAAAAGAAACTTTGTGAACATCCCAACTCTCTGGCTAGATCCTTACTACGAGCCAGACCAAATTCACGGCGTCGAAGAGTAGACTTATATCAAAAGAATCTGTTTGATTTGGGAAATAAAACACAATTTATGTTTAGTTAAAACTTTTTCTTTTTACTCAAATTGGATCTGTTCATCTTCGTGCCGATTTAGTGACTAACTGCTCCCCTGAACTCAACTCAATACTGTGACGCTGATGTGGTGCATTCGCAGCGACTCTGTGGTATGTTCGCATCGCATATGTTGGCATCGCTTACATTTGCTTAGCATAATGGTGTATTGGCATCACATATTATGCATGTTTCGCATTGTATAATGGTATGTTCACATCGCATATTTAGCATAATAACGTATTTGTATCGCATCGTATATGTTTGCTTTAAGTATGGCGTATTAGTATCACATAGCAGCACAGTATTGAACAGGATCGTTTACTTAAACTTTTACGTAAGAATAATGTTGAACCGTTGGAAAAAAGACAAAAAAGAAATTAAATTTTTCAGTCCATCAAAATGGAACGAACTTCTTTGTAAAGAAGATTGATAGGTCTCCGATTCGTATTCAGCGGCCCCAAAAACATGTAGTAAACACGGTCAGACCCCTAGATCAGAATAAAAATTTTCTTTTGTGTGGCTGTGTTATTGTTAGACTTGTTATAAATGATTCAATACATAAAAAAAAAATATAATATAAAAAGATATTTGTATATTTCATATACTTCATATTTATTAGGTAAAGTATAGATGATATATATTCAGAAGTTATGCAGGTTCATTTGGTAAATCGGCAATAATCGCTACAAAAAATTTGATTCTAAAGACAATTAATATTTGAAACAACATATTAAAAGTTTTGGTTAAGGGTGTTTTTAATTGATGATCAGCAGGGCCGTAGCCAGGATTTTTTCAGGGGGTTTTCATTCGAAGAAAATATTCATATAAAATTTTTATGAAACTGATGTTTAAATACAATAAATTAAATACATTGCTGCATTTGATGGACCCTATCAGACTAGGGAGAAAAGCGGATAAATGCCTTAAAGCTTTAGAAAAAATGTTTGTTTCCGAGTTTTCTTAATCTTAACCAAAAAAAAATGGCCGAAAATGACAAAAAAAAAATCACAGAATAATCAATTTAAATTTTTTCAAATAAATATTATTCAATGTGGATTTCAATACTTTTTGTATCGTGAAAGACATAATTTCGATAACTCATTGACTTGCCATTACTGATAATGAACCCAACCTCAAAAGAATGATCAAAACTGCCAAAAATAGTCAGCGACAAAATTTTTTCAAATAATTATCAGTGGGAATTTGGGCCATTATCAATGATGAGGAGTCCGGATGAGGTTGGCATATATTCCCTAAATTCGTGCAGTCACAGCATTGAAATCTTCCGAGTCAGGTGGTCTGAGCAATAATGGGTTAAAGGATTAATTATATTTTAAGATTAAGAACTTTGAAGCTTATTCAATAACACTGACACTAACCCACGCAGGGGTTTGGTAAATTGTTCCTAGTGTTTGCGAATGAATTTTTCATGCTGAACACGAATCTGAGGTCGAAAACTTCCCATGACGTCACGTTTTAGAAAAATGAGGTTAAAACCCCTGAAAATACCATTTCTGGCCATGTAGCACAACTTCGTACGATTTCAATTCAAATTTATTTTTAAAATTTTTTCTTCTATTTGACTTTTTAGAAAGAAACCGATTAAAAAATATTTAAAAATCGTTCAATAGATTTTATTTTGACTTTTTTTCCATCCACTGGCAATCAATATCAAAAATTAGGAAAAAGTTTCCACATTTCGGGGAGGGGGTCAGAACCCCCAAAACCTCCCCCCTAAATACGGCCTTGCTGATCACGAATCTGTCATTGAAAATTAAAAAAAAAAAATAATGACGAATTCAATATTCATTAATTTCTCAAAAAACTTACCCGATCTACACAAAATTGTGTATTCCGAGGTTTTTACATTGGTGATCATAAATCAACGTAAGAATATGTATTGGTTAGTCTTTGGTTGAATAAAGAGCGTAATCATATAACTCAAATTCTACCTGTACAAATTTGTTGGTTGGCTCTGAAAAGAATATTCCATTAAGAGGCTAAAAGCAGTATAGAGCGTTTGACTAAAAAAGGCTCAATACCGCAGTGCCGGCTGTGTGACAGGACGAGTACGAATTATTCTTATTATACGCATTACCCTTTCCTCTTGCAGTGGTTTCAGGGATCCCTTTTGGGGAAACAAAATCAGTAATTACTATCGAAAGTAAGTAGCTCACCGGCGTCATTGTCTTTGCTGATGATAGATACGAATAACCAATACCATGAGAATTTGAAAACTATATTGGCATTAAGGCACACTTCGATCATCCCAGGTGCAAATTTTTCCATCAGCCATGTATGATTAGACCTAAGTTCAGTAGGATCTTGACTTATACGAACACATACTGGCAGAGAAATGTCAGTTGGATTCATGTGTTCAACATGAATGCATCAAGTCTAGAAAACGCCTCTACGAGAGTTGAACCTAAAAGAGTTGGTCCTCGCAGTATGTTGCCCATGCGCTAAAATCAACTGCTATAATTACTGGATTATACTTTCCTTTATATTTTCTGGAAGCTCTCCTAGTATGTTTATGATTTTAGTTAGTATGCAACTAGGTGGTAAGCAGCGTGGCCGTTGATAAATTTCAAAAAGTTGCAAAAAAGTGTCACTGAGAGTAAAAAAGTCTCATCCAATTTTTTTTAAATAAAAAGAACATTTATTTCATTTCGCAGCAGTTTGCATATAAAAAAATGTATTGAAAGTAAAAAAAAATCTATTATCACAAGTAATTAATACATTGAGGTGCTTCACGAAAAAAAAGTTGTTATACACTTCCAAAAATTTACCTCGGTTTATTTTATGATGATTCCATTTTGAAAAAAATCGCATTTTCTCTAGTCCGCTAGCAGATTTAAATTTGTATGCAGAACCCTAGCATTTTTCAGTATCTATCATTTGTGAACTTTTACTTGGCCAAACAATTATCCGTAAGTCAGTGTGGCAAATTTGAAAATAGCAATAAGTTTGTAAAAAATCTTATAAAACGACAGTGTTGCAACTAAAAAGTATGTATGTAATTAGTGTTGCGAACTTTCAAGTTAAAGGCAATGGATTTTTCGTATAATTTCATGTGAATATCACACTTTTTGCAAAAAAGGCCCCAAAAGTTGCAAAGATTTAAAAAAAAGTCTCAAATTTTGGGTATTTTCGAAAAGTCGTGTCAAAGTCTCCAAGCAGTCAAAAGCGTTGCAAATTGCAATTTTGGTCTCATAACGACCACGCTGGTGGTAAGTATCATTCCAGACTGTGCTTAAACAGAACCGCAGGTTGACTTTGTATGCTTGATTACCTATCTCTACTTGCAGCCGTTTTAAGAACTTAATTTGCTAATAGTATCGGAAGCCCTTTCGACATTGATTTTGCACCGATATAATTCACTGAGTATGAGCATCTGCGATGCCAACTTGCGGGGAATTCCCCGATTTGTGGGGAATTTTTCTTAGTACGGGGAATCGGGAAATGAGCTGTTTTTTGCGGGGAATTTGAAACCGTCCAGCTTTTAGTTAATAAAGTCTGTAGAATAATTTTTTGTCAAATTTTATGTAATGTAAATCGTTTAGCTTTTGCCCTGCACTTTTTTGGTTTGGAGAAATTGATTTTAAAAAAAGTGTTTTATAAAAATTTCAGAGAGAAACTCGAAGTGCTTTCGGCCGTTCAGAAAGGCTATGCTTTGCCTTTGTCCTGCACCTCCTAATTAATAATTATGGACTGCGATTGCACCGGTCACCGATCTGTGCGTTATGCAGATGCGCTACTCGATCGTATTGGGCGGGAGGATTCGTCGATATATTTAAAAACCTATAGCAAAAACTTTGAACCCGTTCTTCTCAAAACAAGGTTTTTGCCATTGGCACATACGGTCTAAAATTTAAATATGTTTTTCTATACAACAATGGCCTCAGTACATAATAGAAAAAAAGTTTCGTCAATTTTTTCCTCAATTTGCAACGTTGTGCTTTCGAAAAAAAATACAATTTTTGAAAAAACTAACTTAAGTTCGAGGACGGTAGAATTTATATATTTTGGTCAAACAGTCTCTGTTTTGGATCCATGTAACTAATCACCTATTGCATTTGAAAATTTTTAATCGAACACGTTTTTTATTTAATCTTCCAAAAAATAAAAAAAAAAATCTTAGAAATTCAAAGTGACCATTTTTTTTTTCAAAACCAAAAATAGTGTTGACTTTTTTTTTCAAAAGGTGAACAAAAGGAAACACTTTTTGTTTTTATTTGGGTCAAAAGAAAGTCCATCCATGTATTTTCCTTTGAGTGTTTATCTATCAAAATGAACGTCGAGTAACTCAATCGATTTTTTGAGTGGGTTCCTTTGAGATGAGGTCCCCCATGTGCCAAAAGAATTCCGGAGTCAGAAACCTACCAGTTACTATTAACCTACCAGTTCTGGAGTGCATTAAAATAGCATTAGCATTGATTAATTTCGCTGTTATAATATAAAACTATACCGGTGCGGGGAATTTGACTGAAAATCGGGGAATTTCTCGAGGGCTATCGGGGAGACAGAAAAAACGAGTTGGCATCTCTGATGAGCATATCAACTGCCTGCTCTCCATTGTTTAGAATGACACGCAATAAGTAATTTTCTTCGTTTTTCTCCCGGTGGATTTTTATATGATGAGCACTTAGGATGCGTTATTGATTGCAGATATTGATGCAGTTTTCAGTACTTTTTTACTTTACCACCAGAGCTGTAAAATTGAAAATACCAGTACCTACAATAAATATTTGATAGTGGCATAGCAGTTCTTGATAACAAATTTTGTTCTTTTTTCAGCACAGTACGAGAGTTTTTCCATCAAAAAGCTTAGTATCTTATAACATTGTGTTACATACATAATATTTGTTAAGAACAAACAAAAGCTAAATTTCATATTTCCAGTGTGATATTTATCTAACATGAGTCGAATATTCAAAAGTATTGGTCAATATTGATAAAATATCTCTGTTTGAATAAGTTCGCAGAAATACATACCTATACAAATGCACAAATGCATGTATGTAGATATTGGTACACAATCCAAACACTCCGAAAATGAAACTCAAATAGCTTTATCTGGTGAATGTGTGTGTAAAACAAGCAATAAAGAGAACGCTTAAAAACGCATGCAATATTTTTTGTGCTATATCGAAAACAAAAAAAACCAACAAATTAAAAAACTAAATTTTATTGAAACAATAACGAAGCAAGCTAAAATAAAAACAATAACAAAACGAAAATATTCATGAAACAAATTTGTGTCCTACATATGCAGTAGCAACAATGAAGCCAACTTTCAAAAAAAATTTCGTGCAACTTTTTTTGTAGCTACTAACACTCAAAAAAAAAAACAGCAAAAAATTTGTGGAAAAAAATTCAAAATCAAAATCTTGTTGAAACAATAACGAAGCGCACAGGGATAAAACAACAACAACCACAATTTTGTAATAATACAAAACGATGTGTAATAACAAAAACAAGAAACAAAAACGCCAATATATATGCGCAAAATATATTTGTCAATTAGAAAAAAAAAAAACATAACTGGAAAAAAAATTAAAAAAAATTTTTTTCCCAACTAAATTGCAGCATTTCACTTGTGCAAATATATTTTCATATTTTTTTGTTTATTTGTTGCCATGGCAATTTTGCTTCTTCCTTTTTTGCATCACTGCTATTGCATTTTTATTGTGGCGTCATGTCCTGCTGTGTCGCTGAGTGTGTATACGTGTATGAATGTGTTGGTATGTGTTTTTGTTATGGGAAATAGTATGTAAAACTTGGGGATTTGACAAGCCTAAAAAATGTTGCTGCAATAAGCTGAAGAAGCAGTAGCGCCGCCTAGCTGTTACTATATATAAAATAAACTGTCATGCACACAATTTTTTTTTCACTTTTTAGGATTTCATTTCCTTTTTAAATTTAAATTAATTTTTGGAAAATAACTGCCGGAAGCTGTATTTGAATTTGTCATGCAGTTTTTGTTTATACATAACTAAATAGTAGCATTGAAGTTTCATTTATTTATTTACTTAGATACAATTATTTATTATTTATTCAATATTCAAAAAAAAAAAAATAAGAGTGTAACAAAGTTATTGAAACGAATGATATATAGATTTAGGCTTTGAGGCTAAATATTGAAATATTTTGTAAACTAACAAAAAGCACATAGGTGCTTTGTGCAGGAAATAGTTTTTGAGTTAAAATGCATGATCTTCTGGCTCCTAAGTTAGCAACAGTGCTGCGAAACTTTTGAAAGTAACCTGGTTAAAACAGGAATATTATTGAAATCCCTTGCATTCTATAACTACAAACGCATTTTTTCGGTACTAATTTTTCTTTCAGCGGCGAGAAAATCACAAAGTAAATTCCCTTCTCCTTTATATTTGATGTTATTGGTCCATCCACTTGCATATGTTTTCAGAAATGATAATCGCTAAAGCATTATTAGCACCACATTCTTTTTAGATACACATACATGCACATTTACTAAGTCAAGCACACTCCTATGTACACACATAAGCGCAATATAGTAAGTACATGCATAATTGCGTAGAATATTCATCGGAAAATATTCTCAACTTGCTACAAACATATACCAACAAATATGTAGAAAGCAAAAAGTATAAAGATAACAACAATAAAAAAGCGAAAATAGCTGAAAATGGCTAACGCGAATATAAGTACTTACCATCAACAGCTACTACCATTGCTATTATTTCGCCTACTGCTTCTTCTACTACTACAAAATAGTGGAATGTTCATGGAAGCAGATTAAATATTCGCAATATTCATGCATACATATATGTTAATACATATGGACATACTCATATGCAGTGGCGAATCTAGGATTTCAGTTTGGAGGATCTGTAATTGCAAAATGATAAACCAGACTGAAAATCAAAATTCAGACCGAAACTAAGACCAAATTTTAACCAAATCTCAGATCGACATTTTAACTAAAAATCAAACTGAGTGTCAGACAAAATTAAAAAAAAAAAATAGGTCCATATTTTGACCATAACTGAAAACGATATTCTGATCAAAAATAAGACCGAACGCCAGGCTCAAAATCGATCCAGAATTTGGATCCATACTCAGGTCAAAAAATTGCACTATATTCAGATCGAAACTCAAACCAAATATTGGAGCAAATTTAAACCACAAACTGAACTAAATTCTGACCAAAACTTAGATGGAAACGCTGATAAAATTTTGCTAAAATAAATCAGGCCGATATTCAAACATCAGCCAAATATCAAACCTGAATTCAGATTTTTTTTCCAAACTCTAACTCAGTCCAAAATTCTGACCAAAAAAATTATAGGTCGTCAGGCCAAATATAAGACTAAATAAACTGACCACATTTTGACCAAAATTCGGGCAAATATTCTGACTAAGACTCAGCCTAAATGTCAGGTAAAAAACCAGATCAAAATTTAGGCTAAAAATTAAACACACATACTAGACTCCTACTAGACCAGAAGTAGGAGCAAATCCAATATTCATACCAAAACGCATATCAAAATTAAGCTTAAAATCAGATCGAACTCAAACGAAAATTTAATCATATTTTAAACATAACTCAGGCCGATATTCTACTCAAAAATAACAGTGAAAGTGAGGGAAAAATCAGATCAAAAATTGGACCAAAGTTAGATAAAAAATTAGACCAAAATCTGGCTAAAGCTGAAATCGAAAGTCACGTGAAAATCAGTGAAATTTTCTAAACAAAACTTAAGCCAAAGTTCAGGACAAGGTCAGATAAAAATCAACCCAAATTTTGATTAAAGCTCCAACCGATACCCAGGCCAAAAATTGAACTGAAATTCGGATACAAAATTAGAACGAAATACAGATCAAAAATCAGACCAATACTCAGACCATTTTCTAGATGGAAATTCGAGTTAAAAAGCAGACTAAAAAATAAGTCTAAAAACCAGTCCTAAAAATAAGTTGGAAACCAACTCAAAAGTGCGCTCTTCAAAAGTAGGGGGTCTAGTGGCTGTTTGCAACACTTTTATCTCAGGGCTTCTGGGTTCGACTACCGGCAAGGGCATGGCCTACAATATCTACGATTTTTTCAAAAAAAATATATTATAAAAAAATATACATCCTTCGAAATGCTAGCCGAATAGCACTGTAGAATGATGTTAAAAGGCTATATGCATTCATAGTTTTTAGGAGGGGCTCCAGATCCCATAACTCCGTATAGATCCGCCACTGGATATATGTTTGTTTATATAAGTGGTAAGTGTTGCTTTTGTTGTTTGTTGCCAGTGTGTGTTAATGTTAGTGGTGTGTGGCTTATGCACTTTAATATCTACCATGTGTATGTATGTATGTGAGTATATATTTATTTTAAGAACCTATTTATTTCTATGGCACATGCTAAGCATTTTAATGTTTGGCATTTTCGCTGCAGCGACGAAAACGGCCAAGAAGACCAAGAAACATTTTGCAGCTGCATATATTTTTTGCTGTTGCTTTGTGCAACAGAATCTGTTTCAAAATTTCAAGTACGCAAATTCATACACAAAAAATATAAAATTATCATTATAATCAAGTTAGAAGTTTAAAATGTTATATTTAAAAACATATTGTTGTTTTTCTATTTTATTTAATATACAGGATAATAATTACATAATGACACTTAGCTGAAGTTGTCTTAGAAAAACCACAGTGATGAATATGATTATGCAGAAATGATTATGTTTATATTAGATATAAGCGTGAAAATGTAACCAGCTTTTCTTGCACATGCACTCAAATGAGTGCTGAAAGATAACAATGTATTAACAGCGACAAGCAGTAAAGTAAAAAGAATAGCAGAGTAGTATGGGGTGTAGCAAGTTGATAGGTAAGAGTCAATGGCGGTTAGCAGAGTAGTTTATTGTTGCGATGAAGATAATGTAATTGTGATTTAAATGAACTTATATAAAAGGTTTCTGTTCTGTATTACTGATGGCATCCGAAAATCAATGGTCTATTGAAACAAGTTGAGTTAATATGAAAAACTTGACCTAGACGCTTAAGCGAATGTTATTATTTGGTGTCAAGGCCATTCTGTGTCATACCATCTTCTATTTTAAACCCATCAGTGTTTCTTGCCGGGCACCGGGTCTAATTGTAAAATTTTTATTTTTTTATATCTGCCAGTCACTTAAAATTTTCTGGAAAATACATGTTTTTTACTCATAAAGTGAAAGTTTCGGGCAAGGACTGTCTTCAAATATCTTCAAAATTTATAGGTGTCCTGTAAGATCTAAACTTTTGAGAAGGTTTACGTTACGCCTGTGATATCCAGACAAGCTAGGCGAGGAAGTTTATTTAACTAAGATTGCGCTTTTGCTTGCTCTGTTTTTGGCCACCAAGCAATTGGTGCATTCAGGCCTCATGTTTCAATTTAAAGGCGTTGAAAAGCATGAAATGCCCTTGTCGCCTTTATAATAATATTAGAAAGATGTGAGTTCCAGGTGACCTTTTTATCAAGGGTAACTCCGAGATATTTAGCTTCATCCAAGAAGCAGTTCTTGCGCATTGAGTCTTATAAGTGATACAACAAAGGATTTCTAACTATTTCTTTATTGTGCAATTTGTTTTATCTCATTAAACGATTTGCCAGTTTCATTGTACATAGTTCTTTACCACGTCGCACAGTATGGCGAGTGTGACCAAAATCGATAAAAAATTAAGTCATAATATTATAAAAAAGAATTGCATTCTAAAGTAAGATCGTTGACTAAGACAATACGAAAATAATGTGTGATGATGAATATACAGCATTTTATGATCAGCTGCGAATTCAATGCACCCTAATTGCTTTCCAAGCTACAACAGACTGAAAAAAGCAAAAGATTAACTGCTTCCATACACAATTGTTACTTCAGAAGTCTCAGCTGAAGTTAATGTTTTGCTTAAGGTTATATACGTTTTCATGAGTCAAAAAATCGAAAAAATTTTTATGACTTATTTCGAACAATCATACTTTCAAGAGTTTATGTTCAAAATTTCATGTCATTCCGAGCAGTAGATCGTAAGTAGCAACTCGATTTGTAGCGCGCTACTGTTCATGAATAAAGTGCACTCAAAACTTTAAACGTGATTCTCTCCGAATTATTTTTTTTGAAAAATGCCTTTGCGGTGACCGCGATATCTCAAAAACTACTTGACCAATTCATCTAATTTTTTCTTAATTTTACTTGAATGATCATTTTTTCATGTGGAGTATTTGTCTTAACAAATAATTTTTTTTAAATACATTTTTGAGACTCAAAAAATCGACTTTTTTTGCATCATGGTTGCCGTAGGAGAAAAAGGTTTATTTTCAAAATTTTTCGTTCAAGTACTCGACGCTGTAGTACACAACCGTAAATTTTTTGTCTTCTTGATTACAGTTGAGTTCTTCTTGTACAATTTTCAATATTTTTCATATCCGACCACTCTTTTTTTTCATAACAATGTGTACTATGTATACCTGTTATGCTAGTTTCAATTAAATTATTTCAAGTAGTCCAAAAAAAATCACAAATATGCCCTAAGTTTCCCGTACCAAAACATATATAACCCCTTAACGAGACAACACAAATGAAACAGAAATTAGTTATGACTCGGATATAGATTCGGAATATTTTATTTCAAGTGAGCCATTAGATAAAAGTGAATGAATTGCTCATCATTCTTGATTATATTTTTTTTACAGATTTTTACGGAAAGTCATAAGTATAAAATATCCGAATAACAACAGATTTTTATAGACATATCTCATATAATGTTTAAGTTATAGCCTTTTAATTTATAAGTTTATACGGAAGGTGAGCGTGGCGGTGGCGGGATAAGGTTTATTTTTGCACCATATGTTTTTGTAACCAAAAATTTCATATGTGCAAAATTTCATCGCTATATTTCACATATGTTCGAAGATGTGGCTTTTTAATTTTTCTGTGGCCGTGTGAAGATTAAGTTCAAAGATCTTTGGACTTTTTGAATTCGGTTGCTAACGTCTTGTTTTGCACCTCCGTCTACGAAGAGAATACTTCCATGTTCTGAGCCTAAATTGCATAGTTTGGCCAGAGTATTTAACAACTTCGTCACCAATTTTAAAGCAGGTTGTATTTTGAAAATTAGTTAAAATAGTAACTAAGTACTTTTTGGTAAAGTCACCACAGGTATTTCTACAACCTACCTACATACATACAATTTTCTTCTCGGATGGGAATTGTTAGTCACAACCTCAATAGTGGGTTGCATGCCTCCATTAGGTGAGTAAAACTAAAAAAAAACATGAATTCATCTTAAAACCTGAACCTTTAATTTTCTTAAAACTTAACTTAATATTTAATTAAATTAAAGAAAAAGATTTAATATGTGTTAAATATTAAAAATTAGTAACATGCGAATATCTTAAGTGCTATATTTTATAAAATAGATTTAAGTTAAATTAAGAACAAGAAAAAAACATGAATTTGCAAATATGAATTTAAGTGTCATGCGATAAATAAGTAGCGTAAAATAATGTTAAGGTGCCACACTATTTTATCCAACATAAATTAAACATGTTCATTAAAAGCATCATCGTCGTCACTGGGCCCAACGTAACTTCGATGGAGCGTCAATCTAAGTTCGTAAGTTAAAACAACAAAACTTTTATATTATAAACTTTAAAGATAGTTTGGCATTATTATTATTAATTTTTTTATACTAATGATTTTGTTTGGGTATGTTTAAGTAAACGTTAGGTAAAAGAGAAAATAACTTATTTCTTCTATCTCTCTCTACTTACTCATCATTAGCTGAAGAGCAAAACAGCCTAATGCACTCTTTTTTTTCGTATCGGTATCTTTACAGTATAGAACAATTTTACAAATAATACTGTTTGTTTTTATTTTAAGTTAGGTATACTATGGATGAATTTATAAAATGAACATCATATTGTTCGAAATTAATTTAAATATTTCTTGGTTTTTGTTATATTAAAATGAATTTTAAGATGAATTAACTTTCTTTTGTAATTGATGAAATGTAAGGTAAACATTTTAGTAGTGGGAGCAGAAGTATCTCTTTGGGTTAATGAAACAACAAATATTCTTCATTAACAGGTTGGGTGGGTAGAGACCTAGAGGGAAATATTCAGCTTTCCTCCCTCACTTCTATAGTTTCATATGCCCAGTAATAAACATTTGAACGTCAGTTATCTGAGGTCAATCTTCTGGTTGGCTCAGTTTGTCTTCTTATCTGCTGCATACGTTTAATTTATGTGATCCTCCTTGTAGCATGACGGCGAAGCAACCCCACTCCCATTTTCCCTGAGCCAAGTCTGAAGCATAGCTAGGTATGCAGCAACCGCTTTCAAGTCATGTACCACGCATTTCAGACCATCTTATATGCAAGAAGGTAAAGGTTCGTTACATATCTTTCAAAGGAATAATGCGATTGATGCTATTGCTGGATAGTTTTCTGGTGATGTTAAATACTGAATCACTTTTAAATGCTGCTATTTCAGCTTCGTTGGCTAGTTTGTCGTAGAATACTCTTTGATCTGTTCTTGGTTGTCTTTTTATTCTTTTAGTTAGTGTTGATATCTCCCTATCTCCTTGCACAGTGCCAGACTACTCCTCGTGTTATTATCCTTATCGATTTTCTTGATTCAACTGGTTGCCAAAATAATGCACTTAGCCACACTCTATTATTTCTTCAGTAGCTGCTGTCAGTATGGATGATTTTGCATTTTCCCATAGATTACCTACACCTTTTGCTTCGTTCACTCTGGGACTGTTCTTATATTTGGAGCGCATTGGATTCGAAAAAAATTGATTTGACACCATTTTCTTGTAGTCAACAGATTTAGAATCTTTTTCTGTTAGAGTTACTTTTATAAACGATTTACGAGGTTTTTAATTTTATCACCGCTATTACGAGGTAGTAGTCACTACCCATTTCTACACTGCGCCTATTTCTAACGCCGAGTAAAGTGGGAATCCAGTGCTTACTAACACAAATATGATTAAATTGAAATTTCCATAATAATTTTCTTGTTAAGTGATGAACTTTAATATTTTTCTTAGAAAAATAAAAGACAAAATTCCTCCTTGAATTGTTTTCATTGCTGACCCAAATTAATAAATTCTATTTATGTTTTTATTGAAATAAATTGAAAACACAAAAAGCATAGGAAAATATTTTATATATGAACATGAATATGAATATCCCCTGGTCATTAATTTTTATTATAAATATAATATGAATTTTTCAAAGAATTTGTTTTATTATTAGATTGTTTTATTCTAAATGCCTTACAGTGCATACATAAATACATAAAAGTGAAACGAAAAAAAAAACTTTCAGTTTACTTTGAATTGAAAAGAAAACAAAAACTTAAATGTAATGAAAAGTAAATTTTCTTTTACTAAAGATATGCATAAAATTGTAAGTGAAATTTTTTCATTACTGATTTCATATTTACTTGTTTTTTTGTTTTTTTTATAAAATTTTTGCAGTACTTTTAAATTTTATGTTATATGTTTTTATGGCTGCCATTATTATGACAAATGTGTTTCCTGTTTTCAAATGAAGCAAACAAACTAAAAAGTTCAAACTACATATACCTGTACATACATACATATACAAACCTCTACTCTATACACATAAGCATTGAATATAAAACGCAAACCTACAAAAATTGTAATGATGTTGTTGATAATGACGTTAATGATGCATACTTTAGGGGGCGCGTGCACACGCATATGAAAACAAGCAGTAGAAAAACAATTTAATGCGCATTTAAGAAAAGAAAAAATATATAAAAGAACTGTTTTTTAAATTTCAAAATAATTAAATTAGCAAAATCATAAGAAATGAAAAGAAAATTTTACAGGTTTTTTTTTTGTTTTTTTAAAGTAAAATTTAAGCAAAGATTTTCTATATAACAAGAAACAGCAAACAGAAAGAGCCTGCTCTAATTGCTTTTAAGTAGAAAAACAACCACCAGCAGAAGCGAAGCTGCAATAGCATAACTGGAGGTTCACCTTCTTGTACTCCGCAATGATTGTAAGTCACATTTTTTTCCACTTGCTTTGTTGATGGTTTTGAGTTGGTGTTTTTTTTATTATTGCCGCCGGAAACGCAAGACACTCACACACACACACATTCATATACAAACAACAAGCGGAAACACATTCGGTTGCATTAAAGATAATTTCTTTATAATGCAGGATGGCAAATAATTCTTCTTCTTTTTTCCATGTTTGTGTGTATGGGTGTTTATTTCGATTTTTTTTTTTTTAATGTATAAAAAAAGTTGGGAGAATAAAAAAAAAATAAATAAATTGTAGACTTTTTTTTAGTTGTTGTTTTTATTTTTTATTACACTTTTTTGTTGTATGTATACTTATATATGTGTGTATGTATGTATGTAGTTATTTTTTAGCTTTTTTCGTACGTTAGTGCAACCTCAAGTGTAAATAAAAACGTTTGCTGTTGTTGTTGTTGCTCCTGTAATTCCTGCTGCTGTTCCTACCATTACTGTGTTTCTTGTTTTTCTGCTGTTGCTATTGTTGTAGCGCGCTCCTGCGGGTGCTTATCACTTAATGGCATATAAGAAGACAAAAGGCGGAAGTGGTTGGTGATGATGTTGGCAGCAAGAACGACAGCAACGGCTATGGCTATAAGTGCTCACTTACACTGTGTATATATGAGTAAGTGTATTTGTGCCTATATATGCTTGTATGTGTGTGTGTGTGATTGTGTATATGTGTTTTTATGTATGTATAAGTAACGCCAGCGCAGCACATCACAGGCAGGGGGTGTGGTTGTTACTGCTGCTATTGTTAGTAGAAAGTTCATGATGTTAATGTGTATAATTTTTTATTGTTGTCAACTTTGTTGTTGTTATTATTGTTGCTTTTATTGTTTCTTTTCTTTTTCTTTTCTCTCTACTTTTGTTTTCTTCTGTTGCAAATAAACAACATGAGGGCAAGCAAAAAATAAATAAAGAAATTAAAATCAAAAGCATGAAAGCACCAAAAAAAAAAAAAAATAATAAACAATACAAAGCATAGAAAAATTAAAGAAAGACCGGAAATGTATTCGCGTATTCGCCTCGGAAAGCAACAAACAACTAAGCACCCAAGAAACCATAAGCAAACAGCAAAAAAAAAAACAAAATTATTTTATATGTAGGTATTATATTATTAACACACACACATACACAGCAGTAAAATTAAATTCAAGCATTCTTCAAAAAAAGCAAAAAAAAAAAACAAACAATAAAAACGAAATGTATAAAAACACTTAAATATAATTTCATAAGAGTCTTAACTAAATTAATATTGAGTTCATTGTACTTTCCATTTAGGTATGTAGAAGCAGATTCTGAACTATGCTATGTAGAAAAAACTACGCTCATGTTGCAAGGTATGTTTAGAAAGTCAGAGAGCTGGTTAGTTAATGAAAGGATTGCTATGGTGGTAGCAGAAATTATAAATGTACAACTAAGAAATACTGTCGATTGATGTTCACAAATGAAGCCCAGGCAAGCCTGTTGAGACGGGAGGGGGATGGGAGGGCTAAAGCGCAATTTCCACAGATTCCGTGGTTTTAAAGGATGCTTTATCGAGCTCAGAGACGTAACCTGACAAGGGAAAAGAGGGGAATTTTTATGGCACTTAAATCAAGCGCTCTTTACGGTGCGTTTAATTTCTATATAATTAAATTTGTTTTCTGTATTCCTCATCTAAATGGGGACTCAAAAATGTTTTAAACTAATTTTTGGTCGCTGATCACAAATCTAAAATCACTGAGTATTGAGATGGTTCTGTTTTGTTTGTTTTGGGCGGGGCATCCCACTCTAATAAGTTAATGAGAAATATTTTTATCAATGAATATTTGCCATTTTTGTTAACACTTTGTTCCACAGGGCTATGATCAAAAATTGTTTAATGAAAAAATCTATGAAATGTGAAAAAAGTTGATAGTATAGTCGGTGATATAGAAGAATAAAATGTTAAGAATTTCATAGCAAATAATTTTTTCCCTGATTTTAGAATAATTTTGTTTCCTAAATTGATCGAACTTTAGTCAGCGGTAATTCAGAAACTCCAAAAGCCGAGATCTCACTTCATGGGCAGCGACACAAGATTAATTTTAAAAACTTCTTAGATCCCCATCTTGGCAAAAAACTTTTCATTTTCGTTGTCCACAATATATTTATTTGTTAAAGACTAAATGGAACATGAAACGAATGAAATTAAAATTTTGAAATCGATATCCTGAAAAAAGTAAAAGGAGGCAGCTTCTCCTCTAATATTTTATGAGCAATATTTTTCCCAAAGGAGATTTCTTACTTGTGTCAACTATTTGATTTGAAAATTTACACTAATAAAATATTTTTCAAAAAAATCCCAAAATGGGGAAAATTGTATATAGTAGTTGAAACGGCCCTGAATTCTCTAGTTTTCACTATTAAACGAGCGCTTCACTTCAAGGAATACACTCAATATGAAGAGGGCTTTCAATAACTCGATCGCGGGTAGATAAAACAATAGCAGCGTTCTACTCGTGCAAATGAGCAATAGGAAACGAATGGAATATATAGCAGTACATGGTTCACTAGCTATATACTTTTGTAATCAGGCCCATTTGGGTGTATGCTGTCGCGGTCATATGAACATGCTTTTGAAAGTGCAAAGAACTGTTTCACTCTGCACCACTAAGAAGCATGCCACCAAGTCCTTGGTCCCCTCCTTCCTCTTGACATCTATAGTAAACAATGTGCAGCCAGCACTGCCCTGAGACTAAACTCCACTCATTTTAGTTTCGTATCTAAAACAATTAGTTATAACCTTGCGGAACCAATCTTTAACCCTATTCATCCCACGCAGTGACTTTGAGTCACTATTGAAATTAAAATCGTTATATTTTTCAGATTTCTTACTTTTCCACTGGAAGGGCCTAATGTATTCGTTCATTTACCGGTTATCTTCATAAAAATGGATTTATTATTTTGTTTTCCTTTATTAGTCAAAAATCATTGAATAAACAAAAAACTGCGTAAAGTCCCACGTAGTGACTGTGAGTCACTATATTTATTTGTATATTGTAATAGGTACAGTACCACAAATCAAACCCGAAATAATAGTAGAAAACGATGTGCTTAAATTTGTTTGTAGATGCAGATGTGAGAAAGCATGGCATTTGTCGATTATGGAGAGTTTTGTGATACTTTATACGGCAATTTGATGTTGCGTGCTTAAATGTCAAGACATAGATTTACCGATTTATCGCGTTATTTGGCATTTGATGATAGGACCATGGTATCGGTACTTAGATCGCATCATAAATTTACTTCGATTAGAAATCTTTGAAACTTGGTAAATGAAGACGGCTACACAAATATGGTATGAACATTTGGTGGACTTGCGATAGCGGATATTTTACTGTGGATATACTGTATGTATCTAAGGAAGGCAGCGGTAAGAGTTAAATCTTGGCACAGCATGAAGTGGAACAGCTCTGTAAGCCATATGAATGACCAAAGAGAAATATAAATTCCGAAAAATACTTTAAAAGTTTAGAACTGTCGTAAAGACTGTTCTCAAACCAATTAACTTCTGCTAGTACGTAGCAAAAAATAAATAATTTTCTTTCTAACAAGAATAGAGAAGTAGATAGTAGGATCGTTAATAAGTTATTTGCAAAAAAAAAAATAATGCTATTAAACAGGTGATTTTTTTTTGTGGTATTCGATGTTAAACTGGAACAACAATGACAGCAGCTGTCAAATCGTCATCTGAAAGCTCATGTACTAAACTGAAGTCTAGCACAAATTTTCCAATTTCATTTTCAAAATCAGTCGTCTATTACGTTAACGCAACGTTCGCACAGACAAAAATATCGTTTGACAAAAGTGCTAACAACGAAGTCATCGTTCCTGACTTTTTCTTGTGGGGATACTTCATAAGTCAAGTTTATGCCAATACACCAATGCATTACAAATGTAACGTTAACCACCAGTTAAAACGGTTATATCTTTGAAACGACAAAAGTTAAAAAAAAGTTTGTTTACGTGAAACGTAAGCCTTGAGGCCTACTTTCATGTCAATGTAAAAAAAAATGTGGTTTCATGGGATATTTTCGACATATTTCCAAAAATATGCGTACGACTGTAACATTAAAGACCAAAAAATATATGCCATATATAGTCTCTTGAACAACTTAAGGCCAACAAACGCAACGCAATCGCCAAAATTTCACATGAAACACTTAAAAAGTACAAAATGCTAAAAATAAGGGCTGAAAGGGGGGAAAGAGAGAAAGGAAGAGCAATTCTGTAAAATCTGCAATAAAAAGTTTTTGTTCCACTACTTGCGTTCAAAGTAAATACAGATTACACCTGTATTTTTGGAAATTATATTATTCTTGTTGTGTTTTTATCAGATTATAAAAAATTTTAGAAAAAAATTGAATGAAATGAGAATAGCCGAGTAATTCTATATAGTGACTCTAAGTTACTACGTGGGAGTAAACATTATAAAATAACGTGGGAAGAATAGGGTTAACGACAAGTTCGATACGTTTATTCCTGACTGACATGAATAGGAGGATAAGAAGTGGTTTCAAAAGGATTTAATCCACTTCTACACATATTGCTCTAAACTGGATGGCAGAGTAGGAGCTGGGATCTTTTATGAAGAGCTTGGTGAAAATATATCTTTTATATAGAACAGGATCAAAGACAAAAAGTATTGGGAGGTCCTCCTTCCAAATATAGAAACAAATATTTAAGATAGACATATACCAACACGCTCTTCATCAGTATTGTGACTTGGGTGATTACTGGCCACTGCCCCATTGGAAAATATGCAGAACGACTGGGTCTTTCATATAGAATTCACTGCAGGATCGAGGAAGAACAGGAAAATATAACTCATCTTCTATGCGAATGTTCAGCTCTGACTCACGTACGAAAGAAACATCTGGACAACTTATTCTTCGGTGACCTTAAAGGTTTCACACTTACTTAGCCTCCTAAAAAGTACTTAATAGTTCAAATGGCCTGAAATAGAAGGATAGGGGCTTAGCTTTCCATCGTATCACTACAGGCCTTGTTAGCCTAAGTGTGCTGGCGCTCGTAGGCAACCATTTCAACCTAACCTAATTTGACTCTAAATTGTGCAAAATTTTCAGAGCTTCATACCGGATTAGTCTTTCAAGTATATCAAATACTAACATACCTAAAATAATTCACGAATACCCATCTTGTTTTTATTTATGACACAGCGTAATTGGTAACATAAATGATAAAATCAAATCCACCCAGTAAAGTGATTGCATTCATAGTGTGATCTGCATACTTACTGTGACCTGCATTCAAAGATATACATAAAGTCTATTATAGTCTATTCCCAATGCGAAAAAAACAACAACATAAGTATATAGAACGGTAGTGGTAGTTTCTTTATTTGGAATCAAATCTGTAATTCTGGGTTATGATTTCAAATATTAGTATCTTATATAGGATATTAAAAGATTAAAAACTATCACTAAGATCACTGATGAGGAATTGTGGCGGATTCCGAAACGGCCGTCTGATTTGCCCATCTCTATATACATTGTTGTTGTGATGACTACATTTGTTCATTAAGCCTGTTTATATATAACTTCAGATAACGAAATTAGCATGAACTTAAGTCATGACTTTTAAAATTAACCTCCAGATTTAATTTTCATAGTGGCCTAAAAAGATTTTTGGCTTACATCATTCCTATTCCAACACCAATTCCTACATATTTTTCCCCCAATTTTTATAATAATTACCTAGAACCAATTTAGGATAGAGTTCATATCAGCCATAAAGTTAATCGACTCTCTTCAGTCATATGCTTATAGTTCTTAGCTTCAATTGGTCATAAAGAACTATTTTTCGTTTTTAGGCAGACCTACTTATATGTTCATATAAATCGGCTTTAGTTGATCCTACACCAAATAAATAATGTTAACCAAATATTGCTATATACCTGTACCCAACACCAGCCATCAGAAGATTTCTTTCCTAGCTAATACACCTTCATCGTTACAGTGGCCATCAATAATTATTTGCCATCAATAGAAAGAAAATAAATTAAATAATTTTAACATACTAATATCTGTGTTCTTTAGTTTAAGGTTCTTGTGGATACTGTTCAGCAAATCTCAACAGACTGAGCTAAACTTCAAGGCACAACTTTCATTTGTTTACTTGTCGTAATACGTTAAAAAAAGATAAATTTTCAAAAATATCTTCATCCAAGGCCTTGACGTAAATATTTTTATTGTCTCTCCAATGTCTCTAACTTAATTTAAAAAAAAAAGTGTGATTTTGATTTGCAATGGCTTTTAGCTATTATTTCGAAACAATAAGTAAAGTAATTGAACAGTTTTGTTGCAGTTTTCCCATTTCTCATAAGGAAATGAGATAAAGGTGTTAGCGTTTCATTTTATTTCATATTTATTTCATTTCAGTTATAGTGGTTCTTAATGAGATTTTTCCATTGATATTCGAAATAACCATTACAAAATATAGCAGTTTTGTTTTGCTAGAACAAAGAAGTTTGAGTATAAGGCCATGATTGCATTTAGAATGATTTTTTAATATACTTTTCACTTAAGGTTCAAACCACAAATGTTAGTAACTGTGACTAAAAACAATCAGTTTTTCTTAGTATTATCATAAATATAAAACTCAAATATTTCAGAAAATGAGATTTTGTAATGAAATTGGTTCAGTGTCTAAAAAATAGTAGACTTTCTCAGTTCAATTACAGTTTTATTATTTAAATAAGCCAGTTTTTTCAAATACAATGATTTTATATTACAATCTTGTCTGGGATAAATTACAATTAGTAACGATGACTAAAAACTAAAAGATTTTGTATTACATTCATAGGTAAAAAAAAAAAAGAATTCAAATAAAAAATTCTCATTTCAGTTCCAGGGATTTTTAATGCAGTTTTTGTAACTATTTGCAAAGTAACAATTGCAATAAGTAGCAGTAGTGAAAAAGTAACAATTATTTTCAGTACCATAAAAAACTTAAAATCTGAACATAAGACCATTCCATTTCAAATACAATTACTTTTCCATATCATATTCAAAGCATTTGTGTCAAAGTAACAAAATTTGTTTCGTAACAGTGACTAAATACCATCAGAGTTCCCTTTCACTACACAACATATAAAATTAAGATATAAGCTTATCATATAAAAACAGTGATTTGTAATATAATTTTTTCAACTACTTCGTTTCAAAGTAGCAATATCAATTCAAAACATAAAACGCCAATCCGATTTTTTGCCCAGGTTTTAAAGTAACAATCACAGTTAGTAACAATAACTAAAGTAGTAGTTTTAAATGCAAGATATTAAATTTCTTGTTACAAAACCAGAAACCAAAAATTAATTATTTAACATTTTTCGAAACACTGTAGGCGTGGCATATCATCCCCCAACTAAAAAGCAGCGGTATAACCAAGTCGTTTCAGATTGACCAAAATAAACGAGAAATTCCCTCACTAGAATTTTACATGCCACACTTCCCATTCCACTTTTTATAGGCAACACTTTGATGATGTTGATGCTGATGATGATTGTTCTACAAAATTCATTTGAGTGCGAAATTCTTTGGCCTTTATTTCACTTCATTATTCAAAAATTTAGACATTTATCTACATTGTGTACCCAATCAACTAAAAATTTGTCAACAAAATGCTTTAGTAAATGAACCCACGTAGTCAGTAAACAATATGAAGGAATAAACAAATGAATGCATTCAAATAAACAATAAAAAAATAAAGAACAAAACAACAACAAAAAAGGCACAAAAAAGCAAAAATAGAAAATGGTAGTAGTTGAAAAAAAAAAAAAAAATCTTAAAATAAATATAAATGATTGGTTAAAAAATTGTTCGATTGTTGTTCGAAATTGAAATTAAATTGTGCAAAAAAATTTTTAAAATAGCACCAGCTAGGGCATACATTTGTTGTAAGTAATAAAGTAGTATTTGTATATGAAGCTAGTGTAAAAAAAAGGTTCTTGCTCCCTTTTTTTTATATATGTATGTAGCTGCTCCTTCACAAATAAACAGAAATGCAAACTTAGGCAAAAATTCGAAAATTTGCATTGAAATGAAAGTAAAAAGCAATGATGAAAAAAAAATGTTAAGGCAGGCAGACATAAATACTTTGCTGGTATTGTGTGTATGAAATATTTCTCAGTGTTAGAATAAATTATTTTAAGAAATAAAGAAGAAGCAGAGAAAGAACACATTTCAATCTGCCCAATAAAAATTTCATTGAATTTTTGCATATCTCATTGGAAATTCTTTTAAAATAATTTACTTTTCTAGAGCAAAATTTATCCAAGGAGAATTGAAATAAAATTTAAAATTTTTTAATGCAATTTTTGAATACTATTTCTACGAAATTTAGTTTATTTGTATTGTTTATCAAAGTGCAAAATGAAATGGTAAATAAGTTAACTAAGAATGAAGCTCTCCAAATAAATTGATATTTAAATATTGGCTCAAAACATTTTATTCTATTTACAATATATGAAGTCAGAAGGAATAAAAGGTTCTTAGTGATTTACAGAGGATATCTGAAGAGTTTATTGGCACCGATTAGACCAAATCAGTTGCAGTAAAAGCTATTCAAGGGCCATATTGTGGCAAACAAACGGAGTCAAAAGCTTTAAGTCAAAGGAAACTAAATGAATCCCGAGGCGTCCTCATTACGCCAAATGCATCAGTGTTTTTTTTATCTTTTTTTGCAAAATTATCAAAAATAATTTCAGTGCAGTTAATGGTTCTTTTCTACCCTATTTTTTGTTGGATATATTATACGATCAGTGGCGTGCCTAGCATTTACTGATCAGGCAAGCCCAGTGCATTTTTTGTATCAAACCAAAAAGGCTAAAATTGACAATAAGGATGGAATGCTCAAGATCCCGATTGAAGCATTCAAGAAGGAATATGGGAGCTCTGTTTGGACTTTACCAACGTTTTTAGACGTGCTAAAATATTGACATTAAAAATACAAAATGAGCATATAAATTCAGGAGGTGAACGTAGAAAGGGCATTTTTGAACTTAAATTGATATAGGCTCCGCAAAGGTATCATTTAAAAAACAAATCGTTGAGTGAGATACTATTTTTTAAACTAAACGATTATTTCTCTTAATATAAACCATATTAATAAAACTGCAAATTATCAAATATAAGAAAATGTCAACGGAATGAAAAAATCCAAATTGCAAAGTAACTAAATGTATGGATGTAAATCAATAAGTAAAACTTTTATTTGAAAAACCTTGTTTTGCTTCATTTTTATTTGAACCTGAACCGGAACACACTGTTATTTTTTGCTTGAACCTAAACCTGAACACGAACCCAAATTTAACCGGTTCAAAACTCTGCTAAAAACTAATGGCGCAAAAAAATAGGAGTAAAAGAAAGTGGAGTAAATACTTTCCAAATGCCAAACAAAAACTGAAAGCCAGCTTTTAAGTTCTATATAAAATCATACATAGTAGTAGAAAATTGGTATGCTGCTACTTTTTAAGAAACCGCACATACTTAAAAAGCTATTGAACTTCCTATAAGAATAAGCGAGATAGCATGCTATGAAAACAAACATTTCCAAATGATGAACTGCGATAGCATGAATGCTTGTGTGTATTTTATATAATCCACATTTAATTTTTTATTAGTACATATACGAGCTATTGAAAAACAGGGTAATACAAATAAAATTTTTTAAAAGAAAATTATTCTTTCAGTTAAAACAAAAGTAGTAATTTTGTAAGTACATATTATACAAATTTTCAGTTAACAATTCTTAGGCAAGCCCGGCTTTTGGGCTTATATGGACGTACCGCCACTGTATACGATCTACATTAATTTCTCTGAGTGTATAAGATATTAGTGAGGATTCATTAAAAAGAAAGTTGATATAAAAATAGTAGCCTTTGAAAATATAAATTTTGATATCTATGTGCAAATTCATACAACAAAAATTATGAAATTTTATAAAAATATTTTCATGGCAATTTCTCTTTTATAGACATATATATATGCATCAGCAACAAGAGAATTTATTTATGGTTGTCATTGCACTCATAAATGCAATAAAATCGATATGATTTGGTTTAGGTGATTGTATTTATTCCTACTCAATTTTTTTATTTATTTTTGTGGTTAAGTTTTGGATAAAACTCTGCCATTGCGAACTATGAAATTTTTAGTTTTGATTGAAAATTTTAAACACATATTTACATATGTGAAAAATGTGTCTGTGTGCCTGCTGAAATATGGGATTGACATTTATTGAAACTGATTATATCTCTACATTATATAAAAATCATTTTTTTTTTTGGTTATATCAAAAGGTAGAAGTAAATGTTGCAAATGCTTATTTAATTCAATTATAGACATCAATTTATAACAAAGAATTCCTATCTTTCAATAAATTAAATATTTTAACTTAATTTTAATTCATTAAAAATTGAAAACAAATTATTAATTTGTTGGTTACCAGAATTATTTTCATACTTTCTTGAAATCGTAATGAAAACGGCTGATTTCAACTATATATTTAAAAATAATTTAAATAAAAAATATTTTTAATATACCACGCTTTCAAAATGGACTAAAAAGTATAAAATAATTTCTCCTAACCCCATACAGATTCACAACCACATAAAGATTCTTTATCCCATACAGATTGTCTTGAAAATTTGTAACTGAGAATTTTAGTATTACGAAAATACTTGTATGATTTAAAACCACAAACGTGGTTCGCATGCAATAGGAAATTGATGGATGAATAGTTCACCGAAATGGCTAGCAATTTTATCTCTATCCATATGCGTCCCACGTTTTTCATTTTAAATCATACAAGTATTTTCGTCCTACTAAAATTCACAATTACAAATTTGTATATAAAGGATATATAAATACTGTAAATGTTGAAAGTTATTTGCTAAAAGAAATGTTAAATATTTATTTCATCAAACACGTCAAACTCGTCTATTCATACATTTTTGTCTGCTGGATGTGTTGACAACTGTCGCTGTCACACCATCGGTATTGCACCTCGCTGCTGTTTCTACGATTTTTTGTTTCGATTCCAGCAAGAGCAAATTGCGATCTCTTTACAATCTATACTCTGTAAGCGGAACAAAACGAAAAGAAAAGCTCGTTATTGTTTGTTTTTGTTCTCTCTCTCATTTGTCTTTGAATTTGTGTATGTATATACATATACATATATTCTACTCCCGCTAAAGCAATGATTTTAACAACGATGAATTCAATGCTTTGATCTATGAAAAAATGGAAAAACTTCCGATGCTAATATTTTAAATACTATTATATTTATATACATTTTACATACTTCATATTGCATTGTCTTCCAGTTCTGAACTATATTTAAAATTTCAAGTCTCTAGCTCATCGGGAAGTTAGTTTAAAATCGATTGCAAAATTTGTACCGAACAGACTGACACAGACAGACAGACAGATACCATTGAAAGCGAGTTGATATAAACGTGGTAAAAAGACGAGTACTTGCAACAGCATATAAAAATAAAGTGCTTATAAAAATAGAAAAAAACAGGGCTGCTTTTTAAATTACCAAAATTAGCTTTTTAAGAAAATGTGAAATACTATATAACAACTTCATGGTCAAAAGAAACTTATACTATGCTCCAACTGAGCCAAAATTGCATGACTTAGATAATTTCCGTGGTTTCGGCTGAAACTGCGTTAAAATGCTCAATTTTGGGATATAAAAATATGTCAAACGAAATCACGCTTTCTCCTACATACTTTTATTTCTTTACTAAATATTTCTTTTCTCATGGTGATTCTCTTTGTATTCGAAATTCGCGGCCACGCATATTCACCTGGAAATTATTTCACATTCACGTGTGTTCACGCGTTTCAAGTAAAATTTACGTCACGCGCCCATCTTTATAATGCAGTCGTAGAGAATCGCTAATGGTAGGTTGAACACCAATTTAAAGAATAATTAACAACTCAGTGAAACTAACATTACTCAATATGTTTAATTTCACTTTTCTGTAGCAAAGTTAAAAGAAAAAATCAGTGGGACCACGAAGTTTCAGATTTACAACATTTATTCAAAGTGTATGTGATAAACAGTTGAGCTATAGAATGATGTTAAAAGGTAATGAACATTCGCAAATCCCATACTTACTTAGTTGGCACTGCAACCGATGAATATTCTTCGCCTCCTCAATGAAACTTCCCCAGCCGCCTCTCCTATGTACGCGCTGGCGCCAGTTGGTAAATTCAAGTCCAGTCATGTTCTCCTTTATTTGGTCTTTCCAACGGATATTCGGTCGTCTTCTACTGCGTGTTCCACTACCGTGGTTCGAATAAAAAACCTTCTTAGCCAGCGAAGTCGCTGAATTTTTTCGCGCTCACGGCACCATCTAATTCTATACAAGCCGTCCACGCATATCGGACCATAGATCTAGCAAAGTATCTTCCTCTCGAATGAACCTAACAGTTTCTCATTATTAGTTGTCAAACTCTAAGTTTCAGCGTCATACATTAGGATGGAATGAGGCTTGTAGAATGCTATTTTTGTCCATCGAGGGAAATATTTGTTTCTCAATTGCCTACTGAGCCTGTAGTAACACCTGTTCGCAAGAGTTAATCTCCGCTTTGTCTCAATACTGGCATTATTGTTGTTGTTGATGCTGAATCTTAACCCTCTAGTTCACAAATTTTTTATTGACAAAAAAAAAATTGGAATTGTTTAATATTGGCGTAAAAAACATAAACTGATTTAAAAACCCCAAAAAAAACTAATGGGCGTGGTTTTATGAAGTGAGAGAGTTTATACAAATTTGTTTTAAGTAAGTAAATATTTTATATAAAAAACTCAAATTCTTAGCTATCCATAGCTATTTTTTTTATTTGGATACTATGACGGGAAGTATTTTATTTATTTTTTTTTTCATTTTTATTCCAAATACAATCAAAATAATTAATTTTCCTATTTTTCACAAATTTTTGACTTTGAATGTCGCTAACTTCTGTAATACGCATCATAGCTCATAACTGATGCATTTTTTAAAAAGACATTCCCTAAATAATATGATAAAATGTAGCAACAGAAAACTGTTATGATGGCAATTCCATCCCTTTTGGTTAAGGCCGTCTAGAGGCGGGCTTGGGAGCTAGAGGGTTAAGTAGACGAAATCCTTGATGAAGTCATCAGTCAAAAGTATAATTGCCAAAAGTGACATTTGGTCCAAGACGCCGCACAGTGACTATTCCATACAACGACGGAACAAAATTAGAAGGAGCTCTCTGATAAACTCAATTCTGAAGTCAGTTTTAATTAACCTGGTTTGATTTCGCCACAAACTAAGCTTAAATTTACAAATTTTGTTACATTTGATCTTCAAGAAATTTATTTTATTTAGTTATGTTGATATTAGACTTTTCAGAAAGTTCAACATTTTTTATTGGTATTCTTTAGTGCTGGAATAAAAGTGATACTAATGAAAGTAACTTTTGACTTTTCCATTTTTATTAATTTTTCAATGTGATTGCATACTTTTAGGGTTAACAAACAAATTTACTTCCAATTTCTATAAAAAAAAAAAAGTGTTCAGACTTATTTTTAAATTGAATTATTTCCTGAGAGCAGAAGATAGCGGACGATGTTTTTGCATATATCGATAAAGAAAGGTGCATTCGCATATTTTCTAGATTTTCTCTCCCAAACTTCGTCAGTTTCGTTTCGTATTTTTAAAAATACTCAATTTTAGAAACAATGCAGAATCTTTATTTTTCAGATTTTGACTAAAAAATATTACCAAAAATCTACTGATAAATTTCGAAATCAAAACTGGAACTTTCGGCAGGACATCATTATAAATTTATTTTTCAGATGTTTTTCACACAATGGACTAAAAAACTAAAATCAAACGATCCAAAATTTTTGAGCTGCTCTTGCACCCACACCTATTATTTTCTCGCCAAGATTTATTGGGGTTTTCTTAGTTTGAGAATTATTTTTAAAATAGCATACATTATTTGACATTATGAATTATTTGGATTTTGTCTATGAGACCAATCACTGTGCGCCCTAACTCTTTGTTTGCTAAAACAAGATATTTCGTCTCGTCCTTGTTCAACACTAGACTCACTCGCAGAGATTCTCTTTCCTCTTTGAGGATGCTGCATTTAGTGCTCGCACGTTGGGGTCAGCAAAATCATTATCACTAGCGAAAGCCAGCAGCATGATATTCTGGTAGAAGATAGTGTCAGAGACGTCGATATTAGCAGCTCGAAACATTTTATCCAGCACAAGGTTGAAGAAATGCCAAGTTTGTCTGAAACTTTTGCAGATCTCATAGCTGTGAGTCCGCCACTCATCAAATCTTTACAAGTGATTGGAATACTCCAAAGCCACGGCCGTATTTAGAAGGGGAAAGAGATAATGATGAAAATAGAGATACATGCGCTATTCTCAAAAATTATTTGTAATATTATTAACAACACTGCAAAGTTAAGTCTTGATAATAATACCAAATTAAATTTAAAAAATTTCAATGGAAAACTCGTAACCTTCTGTTTCAAATCTAATGCATCGCGTCACCTGGTGCCAGATCTTAAACAACATTATCAAAAGATTTGGCACTTTATTTCGTTTTAAATAAGTATAAAATTACAATGGATCGGCAATTCTTTCTGACACAAACAACCGATGTTTTTCCACACATGAATCGTGTTACTCAGAATAAGCCTGCAGTCTTTCAAAAATAAATATGTAGTTTTAATGCTTCCACAACAATCAGGCTTCAATATATACAGACATTAGCAGGGTAAGAAATAGAATCCATTCATAAAAATTAATTATGTATATTTCCTTCCCGGTTACAAAATTCCCCCCCTCTCCGCCCCTTTCAAAAAAAAAAATATTTGCTACGGCCTTGCATAGTCTTCAAAGCTGATTATAGTTAGTAAAGTTTATTGAAAATTAGCTTTATTCCTATTATTATTTATAATCATTATAATGATTACTTATTTTAAAATAGTTCACTCACATTCATAATTTTCAAACAATAAACTATAACTATTAATTAATTAAATGCACTAACAAACTATAAAATATAACTTTTGATATTTTCGCTTTTAATGTAGAAATTAAATTATAGCTTAATTGCATTGATTTTGCAATATTTAATTACGACTAACAACTACAAATAAATGATTAACAAACAACAAAGTTCAAATAATTTTCGCAACAAAATGATAAAAAAAAAAATTTAGCTCTTCATCGCTGTTACAATCAAATGGATTATCAATTTTTCCCTCTTTATCTTTTTGTTTTACTTCCTTTACTTTTCTTTGCATAACTTTTTCAAAAAAAGAAAAAAAAAATGGAAACGAAAGCAAACATGAAATAAAACGATGAAAATCAGCAGAAGAAGAGTAATGAAACAAGATGATTATGATGATGATAATCACATACAAACATATCAAATGATAAAACGTTGTTGATGAAGATGATTAGCATAAAAACAAACAAAAATAACAAATCACAAACAGCATTAGCGCAAGCGAGCAGTCAGCAGTGGCAGTAGTGGAAGCAGCGAAAGCGCAAGCAGAATTCACATTTTCATCAGATTTTCATCTTCATATGGTCAATCGCTTCCGAAAGCAAATAACTTTCACTTACTTACATACAAACAAAATTTGAATGGCGCATTTGGATTCGATATTCGTTGTAAAATTCAAGTGGAGAAAACTTTTTAATTACTATGTCGATAGTCACTTTCAGTTTTTTAATTCGTTTTTTACTTTTTCTCCCTGGTTTTTTTTTTTTTTGTTCCTTTCTTTTGATTCACTTTCATATTTATACACGAGTAAGTAGTTTTTGTGTTGTTGTTTTTTAATACACTACAAAAATTGCATTGAGTGCTGTAGGTGTATGAGTGTATTTTATTGAGAAAGTAGGTGTGGGATTTGAGATATTGGTTAAATTTTATAAGACTGAATTGACCAGCTGTATATGTTCCATGTGTTTTAATAAACGAGTATCTTAAAATGTGGTGATTATAAATTCCTGAAGCTAAACTCTTTAAAAATATTTAAAATTAATAATAATATTTCTAGAAATTTATCTCCCCATTTAACATTAGAAAGCTAATATAATTTTATATATGTTAAAGCTAATGTTTGTCTAAGTCTATTTTTTAGCAGTGCTTACAGAAAAGGTAAATAAGATAGGGTATTGAAATCAATTCATTTCAATACCCTGATGCTATGGAAATCAGCGAAAAATGTTAAATAGTACGCAGTATACGTCGATTAGATGAACATGAGCCATTTAGGGTTAAGGAAGGCTTCGGGAGCGTGCCGGGAGAAGTCGATATCAAGTGGGAAGTTTCCTTATATCTATTAATACCTTCTCCAAATCATTCTTTCTAAATTCTCTTTTAGAACTATTGGCATCTTAATGCCATTCACTTTGTATAAAGGATAGGTTTGGTTTTTATCAGATTTGATTTGCTTTGAGCTAAAACTTTTGGTATATGAGTTTTACAAAGTGTACCGAACTTTCATACCTTTTTATTCATTGAACAAAATTCAACAAAAAAAAAGATCAAGAAAATTTGAGTTTATATTTGAGGAGGTGTCCTGACATAACCCCCACAGCCCTTGGAATGGCTATACTTCCCCTATAAAAACAAAAGGGAAAAATATGCTCATATAGTAAATAGGAATAGTATGGAAATAAGCGCCTCAACCGCAATATTTTTACAAAAATAAACAAAGATATTGATTTTAGTTTAATTGAAATGTAACATTGAAACAAGCGTCACGGGTGAAAGCATCGTGCGATTTTTTTTTTTTTAAATATTTTAATTTTTTCTTTATTTTTGTAAGAAATTTTCACCTGCGGCGCTTGTTTCAATGTTGCATTTCAATTTAAGTAAATAATACGGAGGTTAAGAATAAACAGCAATTTGCTACTTGCTGAATCCGAAAAATAACTTTTTAAATTCAGATATACCAAAAATAGTTATGAGTAAAATTTTCCGGTTTCAGTTGATGTGGTTTTTACCACGTTTATATCAACTCGCTTTCAATGGTGTCTCTCTGTCTGTCTGTGTCAGTCTGTTCGGTACAAATTTTGCAATCGATTTTAAACTAACTTCCCGATGAGCTAGAGACTTGAAATTTTAAATATAGTTCAGAACTGGAAGACAATGCAATATGAAGTATCTAAAATGTATATAAATATAATAATATTTAAAATATTAGCATCGGAAGTTTTTCCATTTTTTCATAGATCAAAGCATTGAATTCATCGTTGTTAAAATCTTTAGCGGGAGTAGAATATATGTATATGTATATACATACACAAATTCAAAGACAAATGAGAGAGAGAACAAAACCAAACAATAACAAAATTTTCTTTTCGTTTTGTTCCGCTTACAAAGAGCATAGATTGTAAAGAGATCGCAATTTGCTCTTGCTGGAATCGAAACAAAAAATCGTAGAAACAGCAGCGAGGTGCAATACCGATGGTGTGACAGCGACGGTTGCCAACACATCCAACAGATAAAAATGTATGAATGGGTGAGTTTGACGTGTTTGATAAAATAAATATTTAACATTTCTTTTAGCAAATAACTTTCAACATTTACAGTATTTATATATTCTTTATATACAAATATGTAAACGTTTTGTTTGGATTTTATGAATTTTATATAAGTACTTTTAAATTTTTTTCTACTGATTTCATCAAATCAAAATGCGAAGAAATATTATCACTATTTTCAACATTTTACCTAAATATATGTATGTAAATAAGTATATTTAGCTAAAATGTTAGAACTTTTCATATTTTATATTTTAAAATATAAATAAATTATTCTTCTTGTGCATTTTTACATCCATAACAACAAATCTTCTTCTTACTATGTATTTGCAAATGTCTTTATTTCATTTCTGTTTCAAAATGTAGAATCACAACGAGGTGCAATGTAAAATCAGTATTTATTGAGTACCCATTTATGTGAGAAGATATAATTTGAATTCTGTTATATTTAATGAATAGGACTATTCGTAATCTGGGGAAAATGATCTTGCACGAGTCCAATAATTAATTGTTACATTGCTTAGATAATTGGTTTTGATTCAATGTGTCAACAATTTCAAATTCCAATTGAGTTCAAGTGACTTCAAAACCACAATTGACTTCAAGTCACTCCAATTTAGTGCAAATTGTCGGTTATTAACCATGACTTCAAGGTATTGCAATTAAATTGAATGCATTCTTCTACAGCTCTAGTCTTTACTTAAAATCGATTGTAAAATTTCACACACACAAGACTAAAAAGTAAAAAATAATAATTTAAATAAAAAATATTTTTAATATACCACGTTTTTAAAATGGGCTAAAAAGTATAAAATAATTTCTCCTAACCCCATACAGATTCACAACCACGTGTAGATTCCTTATCCCATACAGATTGTCTTGAAAATTTATAACTGTGAATTTTAGTAGGACGAAACGAATAACACCTAGCCGTATTTAGGGGGGAGGTTTTGGGGGTTCTGACCTCCTGCCTCCTCCACCCCCCACCCCCCGAAATGTGAAAACTTTTTGTTAATTTTTGATATGGATTGCCAGTGGAAGGAAAAAAAAGTCAAAATAAAATCTATTGAACGATTTTTAAATATTTTTTATTTCAATCGGTTTCTTTCTAAAAAGTCAAATATAAAAAAAAAAATTTAAAAAATAAATTTGAATTGAAATCGTATGAAGTTTGTAGGACGTCATTGCCAAAAACGGTATTTTCAGGGGTTTTAGCCCCATTTTTTTTTAAACGTAACGTGATGGGAAGTTTTGACCTCAGTGTTATTGAATTGGATTCAAAGTTCTTAATGTTAAAATATAATTAATCCTTTAACCTATTATTGCCCAGAGCACCCCAACTCGGAAGATCTCTTTCAATGCTGTGACTACACGAATTTAGGGAATATATGCCAACCTCATCCGGGCTCCTCATCATTGACAATGGCTCAAATTCCCACTGATAATCATTTGAAAAAAAATTAGTCTCTGACTATTTTTGATCATTTTTTGGAGGTTGGGTACATTATCAGTACTGGCAAGTTAATGAGTTATTCAAATTATGTCTTTCACGGCAAAAAATGTAATGGAATCTACATTGAATTATATTTATTTGAAAAAATTTAAATTGATTATTCTGTGATTTTTTTGTCATTTTCGGCCATTTTTTTTAGATTAAGATTAAGAAAACTTGGAAACAAACATTTTTCCTAAAGCTTTAAGACATTTATCCATTTTTCTCCCTAGCCTGATACGGTCCATCAAATGCATTATCGTATTTAATTTATTGTATTTAAACATCAGTTTCGTAAAAATTTTATATGAATATTTTCTTCGAATGAAACCCCTCCCCCCGAAAAAAAATCCTGGCTACGTGTATGACTTTATAGCACCCCTCTAGTTGAACACAGAATGCCCATATGGACTTAATAATCGCGTTGTATAATATACCTGTTTAGAAGCCATATTGATTTGAGGTTTTTTAGTTTCAATACACTTTTTGTGAGTACACAATCGAGATGAACACTAACATGTCAAAGCACTGGGAAATTGTTTTTCCATTTATGAATGAGGGGGAATAAGTGTCTTTTCTTAGAGTAACTGAGATATGTGTGCAATTGGTCGTTGAGACAGCTATTTTTCCAAGAAGCTAGATGATCCTGAAGACATTCTTAGGACAGTATGTGATTGTAAGGAGTTGAGAGAATCACAGTGTCATTGGCACAGGTAGTGTTGATCGATACCCACATAGTATCGATACTTTTACTCATTACTTGTATCGAAAAAAAGTATCGATGCCACCGAAAATATCGGAAAAAGTATCGAATATGTACTTGTATCGAATACTCCTTTAAAGAGACAAATTACACTTTTTTTTTGTTTGTGGCTCTGGCCAGAACGGCAAATTGTGATACCAGATGGTTGAACCTACAGTTTACACTACTCAACACGAGTTTTTCTCCAATACATCATGGCTTTGAGATATTTCCACTGGAAACATCTGAATCATATAGAAATGACGTTAACTTTAGTATATGATATTTATTATGTTTAGGTGGAAATCGCTAGAAAATTTATAATAGAAGGAAAACTAATCAACAGATTCTGGCTTGTTAAAAATATTTTATTTTAATGAAAAGGTTTGAGGAAACATTATGTTCTCCATGCATGGCAGGTAATATCTTCTAGAACTTCAATACTGTACTGCAATATTTTCATACATTGGAATATTGCGATATGAATTGAAATATTTTGAATATGCATATTGAATAATTCTGCAGTAGTATTTTGAAATATACTATTAATTGCTGTAAAATATTGTAACACGACTCACAATCTTAAATATTGTATAGCAATATTTCAGTTTTATAAACCAATGTTTTCCAAAAGTATCGAGTATCCGATACTGACCCTTTTTTGTCGATACCAAGCAAAATACTTATGGCATTGCATCGAGTAAAAAAATTACTTGAATCGAATGAAAAGTATCGAGTATTTACTTGTATTTACTTGTATCAAATCATCACTAGGCACAGGTTGACATAGTACTGTGACTACTAGTCAGCATATCGGAAGTGAACGTAGTGTAGAGCCAAAGACCTAAATTGCAGTGTGAATTGAAACGTCCTTTCAAAAATAGAAACCAAATTATTTACGTGTCCTTGCAGTACGCATGTTACGTATTCAATAGTCTGAAATGGTTAATATTATACGAAATAATGTAATTGCACTAACATTAAAAGCTTTATTTATTTATTTGAGCGACACAACGCTATTCCAGAGGCTTTAACTGAAACCTGAACCTAAAATGCATAAAATGAAATGAAAACGAATAATGTTTTCATTGGAATAGATAAAGCTCATCTTCATTTTTCACTTGGACTGCATGCTTCTGTTTTTCAGACATCAAGGCAATGACTATGTTACTGATGGCGAGGAAAAGTATTGTCTGTGCCGGTTACGCTGCGATTAGCCTTTACTTACTCATTTAATTACGTCTAGTTATGGCTATAGCATGAGTTCTTCGATGTCCAAGAATTTCAGAGAATAAATCCGCTGACTCCCCTGAAAAGTTTTAGAAACTGGTTTCTGATACCTACCGTCTACAGCCATTAAAACCACCATTAACGACGCATCGAGGAAACAGAAAAGATTGTAGTAGAGTGGGATTATCTACTTGTCACTTTTTTAGGGTAAACATTTAATTATGATTGGTGTAAGGAATAGTGATTTCTGTGTGAAAGAAGAGAAGATTAGGTCGAAGAACGAAGAATGTAAAAACGCAGCTGCTCACTTTCTTGGTATATCCTCTGCTTTCTGTCAAAACAAAGTTAATATATTTGGCAATAGAGCGTTGAAAGTCGAACAACTTCAGGAAAAATGCTGAGTGCTGCATTCTGGCATGTTTCTTATGCTATTCCAACGAAATAACAAAAACTTCTTGATTCTCCGGCTCTGGGGATTAACTTGATCGGCTCACAAATCGTTTTCAACAGTGATTAGTCAAATAGGCCTTGATCAACCCTTTACCGCTAATGGCATAAGTGCTTATTGCCTTTTTTACATGTTTTAACTCGATGAATATTCTTTAGGTTTCTGTTTAATAGGTGGCACGCTTGTAAACATTGTAGAGTACCTTCACTTCAATTATGCCGAAGACAAACCCTTACTTTCTTTACATATTTACTTTTCTTCTTTATCTAGCAGAATCAAAAATATTTTGCATATTTGTTTTTGATATTTATATAAAGTTTTCAATTCTTTTTTTTTTTTGTTGTTTGTTTGTTTTTTCCAAACTGCTGATTGCAGAAGGATCCTCTATTGAAAAATGAAGAAGTACAGCAGCAGCAGCAGCAAAAGCAAAAAAAAAAGGAAGCGTAAAAAGAAAATTGTTCATCATATTCACTTTGTTGTTTGAGCGGTATAATGATGCAAATAGTATTGAAAGGTTTATTTCAAAAAAGCAAAAGCGAAAAAAGAAATGAAAAATTTTTTTTTTAACTTTTATGCTGGTATTTACACACAAGGATTAATATAAAGTACAAAAGTGGTATCAAGGATTTACAATTTTACTCTTCACAAACGAAAATACAAAGAAGAAGAAGTAAGTACAAGAAGTGAAAAAGCGGGAAGGAAAAAATATTTCAACTAATGATTTGCAAAAGAGCTTAAAAGCAAAAAGTTTATTTTTTGTTTATGCTTAATCAAATGTAGCGTTGTTTTTTTTTTCAATAACTTCAATAACTACCATAGTAGTAACTTTTTATGTAAAGCAAGGAAAGATTTAATTTAAAAATTTAATTTGGATTTTTCCCGCTTTATGCTCACATACAATGGAAGCTTATTATGGCCGGAAGACGTGAAGTGAATAATGAAACTAAGAAAAGAAGCAAATATGAAATATTGAAAATTACTGAGCATAAATTGTTAAAACTAATCGACGTAAACTAAAACTATGACTTTCTAAGGTATGTAAATTAGATAGTTAGGTATGAGGCACGAGACATCACAGTTGCTGCCTAAAACTTAATACATACATATATATAATTAATTAGTTTAATGGCATTCTGAATAACAATCTTGAAATCTTTACTGAACAGCCACTATTAAAATGAATTTTCCTTTTTTCTTTTAAAATTAATTTGGCTCACTGTTGTATACAAGTATATGGATAATTAATAAATAATAAATGTACATACAGATATGTATACAAAAATTTCAATTAATCTTAAAAAATTTCTCTTCTTATTATCGTTTGTGTATCTGTTTCTGCTACTGTGACGGTGCAATTTGCTTTTGCAATTATTTTTGATTCATTTATTACTCAATTTCGTGTAAAAAAGATGTACGTACTCTTGAAAAATCATTACATTTTAATTCTTTCAACAGAAAAAAAACGCAAATAATTTAATGTGAATTAAACAACAACAAAGTAAAAGTTATAACAAGCAAGCAAGAGATGCCTTTCTCTCTCTCTCTCTCTTCATTATCCTTACACAAACACACACTCACATGTAAATTGCATACATTATCATTCTCTCATACTTCCGTTTCATATTCAGCATAATATTTTTTCAAGTGTTTGTTTAACTGCAGTAATTAGCAGTGCTTACTTATACCACACACATACACTCCAATACCTACGTAAAACACTCATACACGTGCACACATACATACACACACACACACAGACAAATGCAAACACTTGTACACGCAACAATTCAACTTTTCCTTCAACTTGTTAGCAGCGGTTTTTTATCGTTTTAAAAGATTTTTATTTTTTGGATTTTATGTGCGCTTTCGTGTTTTGTTTTATTTGAGTTTTAATTCCTTTCTCTTTTTTTTTCTTGTTTGTTTTTTTTTATTTTTTAATTTTGTTTTTGATGAGGCGCATTTAATATGCAAATCGGCACGTTTGCTTTGTAACTATTTGCATAAAATTTTACAGAAAGGGTTTACATATACATAAAAGGAAGAGTGAGCCAAAGTGGTATACATACATATGTACGTTCATAATGATAGAATGAGGTTATTGGTCACGTATAAGATATACATACTTTATGCATACATGCAAATGTAATCTGTATCATAATCATATTACTTTCAATTGAATTACTTTTTATTTACATTAAATTTATATAAAATAAAATTGTTTTTAAGGTGAAACTTATTTACGTTCGTTAGGTAAGTGTAAAAGCACTCAATCGACGTAGTTTTAAAAATATTAAATATAATTTGCATACAATTACACCAAAGAGCATAGCCGGGTTTCCATGTCAGAAATGTCCCCAAACCAAATCAAGTTTCGCATAGACCCTTTTGAAGCACTTACAGGGTGACAATTGTAAAGTGACGCAAGTTTAATACTCTGCAGCAAGCTTTGACATTTACCGTTACTTTAATTTAAAAAGCAAATTCATTCATCATTGGCTTTGCTTTTAATTTCATTTGAATTTTTGTTATTACATTTTGAAATTTCCATAAAAATGGACAAGGTGAAATTATGAAATTTCATTTGGCAAATTATAGTAGCCGTCAAATTGCAAAGGCCTTAAATTTGTCAAGTCGTACGGTAGACCGAGCTATTATTCGATATAATGAAACTGGGGGTTTTGGAGATAGAGACCGGGGAAAATTTTCAACAGTTGCCACTACTGGTTTAACAGAAAAAATTCGTAAACGAATCAAGCGAAATCCAAGGCGCTCAATGAGAAAAATCGCTAGGGAAGTTGGAGTAAACCGTGAAACAGTGCGAATCATTGCAAAATCAAAGCTTAATCTTAAGCCGTACAAGCTCCGAAAAGCTCAAGATCTGACACAAAAAAAGAAAGATTTGCGACTGCAAAGATGCAAGGCGTTGCTACGCTCCTCCGTGTTAAAAAATGTTGAAAATATCTTGTTTACAGATGAAAAAATTTTCACGGTTGAACAACATTTCAATGCGCAAAATGACCGAATGTGGCTAACATCATCATCGCAACAAAATAGGACTGTTGGCCGAGTTCAAAAGCCAGCTTCCGTTATGGTATGGGCTGGAGTTTCCGCTCATGCCAGAACTCCTCTAATATTCGTTGAAGAGGGTGTTAAAATTGACCAGGTTGTTTATCTGAGCATTTTAAATGAACATGTTCTTCCCTGGGCCCAAGATACATTTGGAAATGAAAACTTGACTTTCCAGCAAGATTCTGCACCTTCCCCCATGGCAAAATTAACGCAAACATGGATAAAAGACAATTTTTCTGGATTCATAACATCTCAAGAATGGCCACCATACTCCCCAGACTTGAATCCAATGGACTACTCTATTTGGAGTATTTTAGAGAGCAAGGCTTGTGCATCTCAACACCACAGTCTGGAGTCGCTGACAAATTCATTAGAGAAAGCCTGGACTGAAATTGATCAGGAAGTCCTGCGGCGAACAGTCCTACGATTTCCGGATCGATTGAAAGCATGTGTGCAGGCTAAAGGAGGTTATATTGAATGAAGTGGGGTTCAAATGAATGCTTATATATTCACCAATGTTAACATTTAATTGTACTTAATGGAAGTACGTCCTTTTGAAAATAACTGCTGAAATGTGTGCGTCACTTTACGATTGTCACCCTGTACTTTAAAAATGATTTGACTAAATTTTCAGATCATTATCTGCCTGATCCTCCATCTCTTATCAGGTAAGAGATGGAAGAAAAGTGAATACGCAAAATTTTTTACCTCTTTGTGCTTAACAACTTTGCTTCAGACATCAAATTCGTATCTGTTGAAATAAAGAAATGTCTTAATAGACACCGAAGACCCCATTTTTACGGCTTCACTGTCCATATTGTGGGTGAACTTGCCATCGAGAAAAATTGAGTACGCAGTCGGGATTAACGACCCTAAATTATTATACCGTTGAAAAATCTCGCACATGAGACAAAAGTTGAAAATTTGTTCCACTGCGTAACGAATGTGATCTATACATTTATTAGCGTAACTACAATTTTATTCCAGAAGATCCAGAAGTGCTATACTATCATATATATCAATTTAAAAAGCTTGACGAGTATGTTAGGCAAACATTATCAGATTTAAAATCGGTTTAGCTAATTCCAAAATATTAGCTTTGAAAGTTCTTTTAAATTCAATCATTGAACGAAGCATTGCATTCATCGTTGTAAAAATCATTGCTTAAGCGGGAGTGAATAACAAATGAGAGAGAGAGAAGACATGAGTAACGGCATTTCTCAGAATTATCTAATGAATTATCTGCATACATAAATAACAAATCAAACACCAACGAGTAGTTTGGTTCTCTTTTGATATTTGTTTTCTCATAAAGAGATTTCTTGAGCCAAAAAAAAAAAAAAAAAAAATATAGCCCCAGTTACTGGGGCCTTATCGACTAGTATACCATAACTCAACTAGGGTGGTAAAATAAAATTTTTAAGTTTCCTTAAAAAAAATTTTTGGAATAAAAATTTTCAAAAAAAATCTGCGAAAATAGCAAATAGTTAATAGCTGTAATTGATTTTCTTCATGGCCATTCGATTTCGGTTTTTAATTTTTTTGACCCCCGTCCACACCTTACCAAAATCTGAAAAAATTGGAATATGAGTATTCGAAAGAGACATAAGAAAAATCAGAGTAGTAAACCTATTTTTAGTATGAAAAAATCGCATGTAAAAAGTTTCGCGATTTTTTTCATCGCGTATTTCGAGTTAGAAAAATCGCGAAAAAATTCCAAATGTGTCTCCGAAACCAAAAAATTACTGTGAATTTTTTCAGATTTTTCCTATGATTAGTTAAATTAAAAAATGCGAAAAACGAAATTTACAAAATCCATTACTCATTAAAAATTGCAGATAATGACTGAAAATTTAGCCAAATAATTTCTAAATCAATTGCTTCAAAAGCGACCATGCGAAACTTGATTTGGTTTGGGGGCATTTCTGACATGGAAGCCCGACTATGCCCTTTGCGCACATATTGTTTCGTTTATACTCTATTTTATTCTCCAGATAAATATAAATATTTTTTACGTGCAATTATAGAGTGACCTACATCACACTCCATGTAAGTAGGGAATTTGTTATCAATGGCATCAAAAATATTTTCACTCTGAGTGAATAATACTGCCACTAGCGAGTTTTTATTTTAACCTATATATGTATCACTGTAAAAGGCCATATTTTATTTATTTAAATAGTTGTTAGTAAATTCTTATTATGAAACTATGCGGACATTTTTAAAATAACAACCGTTATTTTAGTTACTGTCAACTAACAGACTAAAAAATTTATTATAAACGCATTGCAATATTATTGTTTCATTTTCATGAACACCACGTCAAAACATCCGCAAATAAATAACTAACGTCGAACAAAGAATACCAGAAAAATACGAAATTTCCTTTGTCCGGATGAAAAAAAAAAAAACTGAACAATAAAGAACTTTTGTAGTTCTGTAGCTGTAGAATAAAAAAAGACAAGAATGGCAAGAAAATAAATGAGCAAAAATAATGAAAATAATTATGAAAATTGTAGTTTGCTATCACACAAAATGCCCCCCCAGTTCAAAGGCAACACAAGCACACACATACTCACAGAAACTAAAAGAGACCGTATATGTGGATGCGAGTGGGTAGAATGACTGCGAAAACCGGAAATGCGTCAAAAGTATTCCGTCAAATATAAATTACTCAACCAGCAAAACTTACTTCTGGTTTTCTGTGGTAGTATGCTTCATTCATATTTTCATTTTTATTGCCTATTAGTTATTTCCAAAATTAAGTGTAATTATAATTAAAATCTATTTGGGTGCGCGTGTCTATAATTTTTAGCTAACACTTAGCAGCATTGCAGGCAAATTCTAAATAATTGAGCACATAACTAAAACCAAAATAATCAAAACACGCTAAAAATTATTTATTAATCTGCTAAAATTCGCTACAAGTTTATGCAGGTTGTATATTTATACGTGAATAGGTGATTATACAGCAGCCAGCATAAACAAGTATCAAAGTACAACGAACACAAATTTGAAGAAACATTTCACTAGAAATTAAAATTTTTTGATCAGTTCTGAAGGACTAAGAGTCGAAGAAATTTATTAAGCATCGCCTAAAAAGTCGTCTACTTAACCTTCCGTTAGGTACCAAATAATATTATCCGATTTCAAAAATTCTTCTTTTATTATTTTTGTACACTCAAGAAGAAATGAAAGAGCTTTGAAATTTGAAAAAAATTTTGGTCAAAGAATTTTGAAAAATCATTATTTATTGTCGAAATTTCGGTATTTTCAAGACCCTTTTGGAAGTAAGAAGTTGTCTGATTTCAAAAAAATTTTCCACTTTTGTTCATCAGGATCTGAAAAAATTTTACTATGCTGCCGCTTTTTAATTTTTGGCTTATGTCCCTTCATTTGTTCAATTTTGTTACATACTGTATATATCACTAAGCTTGCATTTAATGTTAATTCTAAAAAATATTTATTCGACTGTGTAATTCAAGGTCTTAAATAGTTTTGTAACATGTCTAGCCTATAAATAAATAAATATGTAAATGTAAAATTGTAAAATAATGAATTATCTATGTTTAGCGTGTATTTACTGTACTTAATTCATTTTGTTTTCTGCCTGCATAATTCATTTGCATTAGTTAAATCGATCAACAAATTAATTTGATTTTTGTTATGTTGTTTGAGCTCATTAAAATATTTAAATATAAATATATATTTTCGTAAATTAATGATGCATTTCATTTGCGTTTTATACAATTGAGTTACCTCCGTTTGGCATACATACAATGCATACGTTGATAATTAAATTTATTTGGGTTAGGAACAAAAAATAATGCATAAATTACAGTTTTGCTACAATTCAAAAAAAAAAAAAAATAATAATATACTAGTTTATATAAAACGTAAACAATTTTACATTTAATATTACTTGATTCAAATATTTTACGCAACTAAGTAAAGTATAGACATAAATATTCCAAAGACCTTCAGACTGTACTGAATGAATTAAAGACATCTCTATTTACATATATGTATGTAAATGTGCTTAACCTGACTCAATAATTTGCTGGTTCGCTTCACTTACTGACTAACCAAGAATTAAAGCTTTTAAGTCTAGTTGCATAAAATTGAGAATATATTTTTCTCACATCTGAGAATAAGAAAAAAGACTCTTAATTAATGCACCATACACATTGATGACGGCAGCTACACGACTACATCTGTCAAATTATAAAAAATACATGTTCTTATGGAGACGATTATTTTGGCGACGACACGGCCACATGACCACCGACCACAATTGTGGCTGTAGCTAATTTTAAAGCCCCCTTAACAATGGAGCGAGAACGCGAGGCGATGTTCGAAAGCGTCACGTCGACAAATTTTCATTCAATGTGTTTCAATGTGCGCATAAACAATGAAGCGAGGCGAGCTCTTGTCTCGCCAGTGAATTTCGAAAATTTGAAAAAAACCTCGCGAGCGAGACGCGATGTTGATACCTGTAGAGCTGCCAGATGTACTACATACTGTTGAAATGAAATAAAATATAAAGTATGTTAGTAGAAAACTGTGGAAAAACGGAATAATCCTTAGTGCAGCAATTATTGAATGAGTAAATAATCTTTTTTATTAAATTTTGCTGAAAAGAACTTGATTTTAAAATATACACACAATTTTTGACAATGAATGATGGTAACTCTTAATAAAGTAAACACACTTTAAAAAGCTGTTTCATATTCATCGCGCCTCGCTTAATTGTAAATTGAACAATTAGAATAGCGACGAGTGCTCTCGTTTCCGAAATCGACTTTGAAACACGCCTCGCGTCCGCGCTCCATTGTAAATGGGGCTTAAATCTATTTCTAATTTGACTAGCGACAGAGAGAGAGGGAAGAGAGTTTGCTTTTGTTGTTTTGGCTGCGATTGCTGTAGGTGGTGCAGCTTCCATTGCGTTTAGTAGCTGACTACAAGGCGATGGTGGTAGCCGTGTAGGGTTCGTGTAGCTGGAGTTGTCAATATGTATGGACCATAAAACGGCAAATTCAACCACAGCAATAATAACATGTTATATATAGATCCAGGTCATACTCAGTAGTGTCCGACCGATTATTCGGCTTCAGTTCTTCGGCTATTCGGCCTAAAATTGCACCTTCGGCATCGGCTTCGGCAAAAAATGGCCGAAGTATTTAGCCGAAGCCTAAGATTATAATATATTTTTTTATAATAATTTTTAATATAGATTGGCAGTAAGAAATTATACAAATAAATGAAAATGAAGTGGTTTTATAAAGGATTTACATTACAATTTCTATGTTATATTTTCTCCGTTTGCTTGTTCCATTTTTACTTTTGAAATAACCCACAGATTTACAATCGTAGAAACAGTAATCAGTGATTTTTTTTAAATGAACTACCTGCTGGGACTAATACAATTAGAGGCAGCAGAAGCGTGCAAAACTTTTTTACTTTTTAAGGAAGACTTGATGCGTATTGAAAAGAAGCGTGAATTGTTAGAAAAGACGACATTTTCCATTACTGGCGTTTCAATTTTTTTTTTTTTTTTTTTTGTTTTCAAGGAGGTCAAAAATATTGAAAATTGTTTTGGCTAAAATCGCTCTAGAATATATGTGTAAAGGGATTCTTTGAAATTCACAGTCGATTGAAAGTTACAGATGTTTATTTGCAGTCCCTAATACAGCAATCATGCATATTTGAGCTTTGAAACCAGTTTTTCTCAAAACGGCATTTTTCGAAATTGCTGCCACAATATCTCCAAAACGAATGAACTGATTGCGCTTAAATTTTCATCGTATTTTTAATGCAACTGTAATTCTACTCCGTTCGAACCAGGATCATTGTGAAATCTCTCAATGTTTTTTATTTAAATTGAAATAGTTAAAAAAACGATAAAAATCAAATACTTATTTTCAAAACTAGATAGATAAAAATACAAACTTTTAATGACTTAACTAAAAGAACATAAGTACAATAAAACTATCCCAAAAATTCAATTTTCAATATTTTTACTTAACCCTCTAGTTCGCAAGCGTGTCTCTAGACAGCCTTCATCAAAACCGATTTAATTACCACCTTAATAGTTTTTTGTTGCTAAATTTTATCACATCGTTTATGGAATTTCCCAAGCTTTTAAAAAATACATTAGTTATGTGTTATTATGATGTTAGCGACAATCAAAGTCAAGGATTGTCAGAAACAGAAAAATTAATTATTTTGTTTGAATTTGAGATAAAAATAAATAAAATACTTCCCGTCATACTAGCCAGATAAAAAAACTAGCTGTGAGTAGTTAGGAATTTAAGTTTTTCATACAAAATATTAAGTTATTTAAAAAAAATTGATAAAAAGTTTATTTAACAACAAACACTTTTAAGCATTCAACTTTTCTGGCTTCATAAAACCACACCTAATAAATTTTTTAGGGTTTTGAGATCAGATTTATGCTTTTTACATTAAAATTTATCAATCCTAAATTTTTTTAAATCAATCAAAAATTTGGGAACTAGAAGGTTCTGGTTCCGGCTATAGGTCTATCGATTAATACGCTGATTCAATCTTTGATTTTAGATAAGCAGAATCAAGGCAGCCATCGGCCAACTTTTTTTTTGACACAGGTTTTGTTGAACGACAGTCGTTGTAACTGTATATTTTGACGTAAGCCAATTTTTAAATGATTCTTGAAATAAATAATATTTGTCAGCTCCTTCGACAGTGAACAGTTATTTAGTGTTGCTACTAACTATTTATGTTTTTCTGTATATGTTTGCAAATACATAGGTAAAAAACATTTACTTTCAGATTTTTATTTTTTATATTTGAAAAATCCTTCGGTCTTCGGCTTCGGCTTTCCGAAGGTTAGATGAATGGCCGAAGTTAGGATTCGGCTTCGGCCAAAAAATCACCTTCAGTCGGACACTAGTACTCAGGTACAGTACTCTTTGGACTGAGTTAGCTTAGCAAGCATGGCATCTATAAAAAAAAAAAATCTCATGAAGTATTGGGTGTTTAACTTGAAAATGAGGGATTTACAATTGATGGTGTAACGTTATCACATCTGTCAATAGTGTAGCTACTTTCGTGTTTTAGCTACTCATACACTAAGCTTTTGTTTTGATTACGTATAAATTTGCCAACGTGTATACAACATAACCTTTTTCCGCTACAAAAATACGTGCCAAATAAACAGCATTTACGGGAAGTTTTGCTTTTCTTCTTTAATTCGAAAAAAAAGTGCTGCTGAAATTTATCAACTTATGTCGGAAGTTTACGGTGAATATACTTCATCGATTAAAACATGTGAATTATGGTTTTTACTCTTTAAAAGTGGAGATTTTGACACGGAAGACAAGGAACGCACAGACCAAATAAAAAAGTTAGAAGATGAAGAATTGGTGAAATGTGGCAAAATTAGATAGCTTTCTATGATCATTACTAATAAATTCATTCAATTTATTAGTAGATGCGCTCTCAACTTGTGCAATTCAATAATATAATAGAACTAAAGCTTTCCATGTAATGTTGCCATAATCTTTACCAAATGTTTTGCCTATCCACTTCCATTTCTCTTTTCTGACAGGATATAAAATGAAAAATCAGAGCTCTGAGTGAGCGGTCATATATCACCTAGTTATTGATTGCTCTATTTTTAGATAAGTCGATTAGACTTTGAGCTTTAAAGTAGGACTACAGTTCCTCATGTGAAAGAAAAGCGACAATTTTGAAGTTTTTTTTTTTTTTTGAAGTTATTTCAACACATACTAAAACCAGATTTTGTTTATTAGGTTATTTAGGCTTTAAAAAAAAAAAAATTTTTTTTCAATTTTAGTTTTATATTTATATTATAAGCGTTTTTTTTATAAATCTCACTTTTTTTGCATGATCGACAGTTAATCTCTAGATTGACTAGGCCAAGTTTTATAAAACTTAGTGCATTGTATTTGTTAATTTTACACCAAAATCAAACAAATTTATTTCGAAAAATCCCGGACAAAAAATTTCGCAGAGGGAAAATATCTGAAAAACGTGGATGTTTCTTAATTTTTTTTTTTTTTTTTTTTAAGACAGCAAATTTTTTTTTTTTTTTACGTTTTTTTAAAAAATCTAGCCACTTTTTTATCATCGTATTTTTAATTATATTTTATTACAAAAATATACAAATAATTAATTTAACACAAAAAATGGTATTTCACATTCTATTTAATTTTTTTAATAAATATTTTCGCGGTTAAAGTCAGAAATTTGAAAGTGCATATTTTAACGCATAATATAAAATAAAAAAGAATTATTTTATTAAAAACGAAATATTATGATTACAATACATTACAGAGTACACAAATATTTGTTTATTGAAATGTCGCCGCGCCTCTCTTAAAAACTGTATACGCCCCCTAGGGGGGCGTGCCTCACCACTTGAGAACTACTGGTGTAGAACAACCCGATGTTAATATGTATCAAAATACCTTCAAAAAAAATTGTAATTTTTTACACATGAGGAACTGTAACTTAATAGCCGAACTTTAAGACACTATACCAAATGTAGCTCCTGATTTCAATTTCAATGTTTTTTTCAGTTTTACCAACTGCAGCGTCTTTACTTTCAATGTAAAAAAGGTCACCACTGTGAGCTTCAAAGGAATCAAATAAATTTAAATATGGAGACGTTTTAACGATAACAGTGAATACCGAAAAATACAAAAATATATTCAGTGAAAAATGCCAGGCGAAAGATATGTAATACTTCAATTAAGGAGAAACTAAACCAAAAACTTGGAGGAAAAAAATGTTTGAAAACAAATTTCCAAATTATTCTTTAAAAAACGCACAAAAGTGTTATAAACCAAAGAGTTTTTTGCCCCGACTTACTCCAAAATATATAATTTTTTAACTTTTTTCAATGACATCTCTTGTACCAAGACGCTGTTTTTGATGTGTAAACATTTTAGCTCACGGTATGGGCAAAATTTTAAATGTGTAAAATGTAAGAATAACTGTATCGTAAGATGTAAGTTAACTGTAACGTCCAGTTCCCCTCTCGCTCGCACTACTGCGCGACATGACTGTGCTACTCTAAAAAACAAAGAGAAGAGAGGGAGAAATTAAAATACGAGCGGAGTTTGTTTGTTTATGTTTCGATCAATTTACTCACACATATATGTACATACGAAAACAAAATGTGTGTGTACATTTATTCGTGGAAGAATTATTTGTTGGTGTTAAACGTGTGGAGATTGACTATACCATACTAGCAGAGAAGTCGCCGTAGCAAACACAGGCGTTTGATAGGTTTTGCATTCGATTAGTTAGAATGCATTAAAATTAAATACTTTTTTAAAATATAAAAACAATACAAAATGATAAGTTATAAAGAATCTAGGTTTCAATAAATGTATAAACAAACTGAAGTGATAATGATAGCAAACCACGGCATTATAAAAATTTTGAAAGGCAACACTTTTTTAGCAAATATGTTAAACAGAAAAATTCAAACTTATTTATTGTAAAATCACTTATTTACTTCAATAAAAATACATTGTTTCTTATTTTTATTAAATGCAGTTAAGGCAAATCTCTTTGCGGTGCTTTTAAAAAGTAGTGGGGTGACTGGTCACCCCTGTTACCTTTCTAAGGTTAAATGCGGAAAGCACTTATCGTCGCCTGAGAATTGATTTGGAGTATGTGTGTACAAACTCATACACCTATACGCCAAATCAATTCTCAAGCGACGTTATGTAAAATTTTCACATCTAATAAAATTTCAAATCGACAGGAAGAAAAACTTAAAGCACGGAAAAAAAGATGCAATTACAGCTACGTATATGCGAACATATCGTGCCCGATGCATTGAGTAAAAGAAAAATAATGCAACTACGATTTGGTGCAATTGTAAAATATTTTTGCATTCACAACAACAAATATATACAATATGGAATAAAAATTTGCATTTGCAATGATGCAAGACCATTTGCAATTTATAGTGATAGCCCAATTCCCTATAAAAGATAATGATATCTAATAAATTTTTAAGTTTATAAAAGAATTGTTTTAATTTGAATTGTTTACCTAGCATGTAGATTATACATCAAATCCCTTTATATGGCTATACATATTTGAGCTTATGTACATGGCATTCAGTTGGCTTAACTGTTTACACATCAAATATCTTGCGTGCCTTGCACACATCTATTGTTTTTTTTTTTTTTTTTTGAAGTGTGGGTGTGCCTGCGAAGAGGAAAAATATAACTTTACCTATTGGTTTAATGATATTGATATTGAAAGCCAGAGGCTTAAGGATATACAAAAAGTTTCGAGAGAAACTGCCTCAATGCAATCAGTAACAAATTCCTCTCATCGTTTTTAATAAAATCGTAATTTGTATGGCAAGTGCGAAATCAAACATTTTGTGTACACATAAAAAAGTGTCAGGAATCGCTTGAATGTTGATGACCGACTGATCTTCTGTTGTGTAAATGAAATTTGTGTACACATAAAAGATTTAGAGCTGTTTCGCATATGGGCTACCTTTTGGTCCACGCTGCTCTATATAAATAAAGGTATCCTCAGCAAAGGCATAATTTTGCCTTTTCTTGGCGATTGGAAAAGTACACTCTGGTACTAAAGTTCGTATAATTTTTGTAAACCCAATATGTTTACTGCTAAAAAGCAATAGGACAAGGAATTAGTAGATTTGCCATCTTGATGCAATTTAATACTGTAAACGAGCGCTCCTGGTTTTTAGTTAGGGTATAGTAAGTGAGTAATCAGGGTGAGAGAATAATAACACATTATGAAGAGCCCAACATCCGGACGCTCTGATAATATAAACTTTCTATACTATTCTTCCATGCGGACGCATCATTAAGGTTTCTTTCACATAAGCTAACGATAGAGGACAACAAAACCACCAAGCCACTTGCTTAGGCCACGATTTAAGTCTGAGTATCTTTCTCTTTGCAATGCTGGTCCTTTTATGTCATTTTTATGCCGTATTATTCACGTTCTTTAGATATGAGTTGTTGGTAGTATATTAAGCTAAATATTTATAATATGTATTGAAAGTATATATATATATATACACAGTAGATTGCCATCTGTGCAAAGCTCGACTTTTTCCTGCTCATAGTGGTCTCTAGTGGAAAATAGTCAGTCGGTTTTGAATCAAAGGCTTAAAAACGGGCTTCGAAAAGGTAAATAGCTTTAATCGTTGATAACTTCTAAAATATTGAATTTTGAGTGACTGTTCAAAACACTTTTTTTTAAAGATACCTAGGGCAGTATTTCGTTCTTAGAAAGTTTTGATCTACGAGTGAAATTTAACCATGTTTTGATCGAAAAGCTGTCAATTTTGTACAAAATTTCCATGGGAAAAATTCTTTAAACGAATTTTTTTCAATTTTTTAGAAGTTGTATTTTCTGTTTATATTATAGAGAATTAAATGAGAATAGATTAAAAAAAAAAGTTTTTTAAAAATGTTTATTTTTAAGAAAAATAGGCCGTCTCAAATTTAAAAAAAAAAAATCGATTTATTGAATTTTTTTTTTGAATATTGAGTTTATTTATAGGTAGACGAATCTTTATACAGTGGAACCGCGATAATTCTTACCTTAAAAACAAGGATTCCATTTTCTACCAATCGGAGATTGCATGGAAAAACATTTCTGTGGACGTTTTGAGCAATTTTATTGAGTCCAAGCCACGTAAATGTGCAACAGCTCTGAAAAATAATGGATACGCTACAAAATAGTGGAGAAGTCGATTTTTTTTCTTAATATATTCCATATGTGCTTTAGTTTTGTCGCGTCAGTTTTATGCATTTTGTTACTTTTGAGTTAATATTTTTATTTTATGTGATAAATAATATTATATTTCTTATATTTTATTATAACGACACTACATTCTTACTTACTACATTCATAAAAAAAATTTCAGTCCAAGCATGTTTTACAATATTACTGAACAAAATGCAAACAAGGAAGAATCCATACTTTAGTTTTGTCCGACACACAAAACTAAATTCACTGTAATTTTATGTCGTCACAATACATACTTAAAAAAACAGCCTCTACCGTCAGATATCATTGCACGCATATTTTTATTTTTAGACTTTCGGCGAGGAAGAGGTTAATATCATTTAAAGGAACTCATCGATCGTAGAAAAATCGATAGCAAACAACGTTGCGCAAGTAGCCAAAAGCAGACGTGAGGATGCAATGCATCTATGCTAAAGCATACCACCACAAACATCACCTACTAGTGTTACTTCGAAGCTCTTTAGGAGGAACGCAAAATGATCGGAGCAACCCCAAAAACTTCAGGATATCGTAAGACTTAGGAGTGAAACACACGGTATGGAGAAGCAGCAGTTCAAGGGGAAAATGGGCGACATTGAAGCACCATATGAAGAATAGACGGCAATAAACCGCCAATACTTGATCAAGGGCCAAACATCTCGTTCAAAGCGGATGTGGAAGAAAAACTGGATGAATATATACATATCTATGTAGGACGCTTGCATGTAACAAGAAATTATTTTTTTAACTGAGCTATTTTGTTTATATAATTTTCTAAATCTCCCTCTTCTTCCTGAATAAGTTTTATATGAGCCAATTTACACAAAGATATTTTATTTTCGCAATAACTTTTACTTAAAATTCAAATTAAAAATTCGTAAAAATTTCGCAAAACCCAAATTCAATTACCTAAAATCTCAAAATTTACGATTTTTTGATAATTCTGAAGAACACCTAAAATTATGCTTAAGAAAATTATAAATTAAAAATGAAACTGTTAAAAAAGGATATTTGGGCAAAACAAAAAATATGTTGCGCTCTCTTTTTAGAGAGAGCATTAATTATAATTAAAACGGCAAGAGCGGCCAAACATTAAAACCACAATTCAAAACTGCAAATGCAAGCAAAAAATTTTTGGAAGAAAAAAATATATATAAATAATTATATTTCAAATCCGATTAAAAACATTAAAAACTCAAATGAAGAAAAGTGTAAAATGAAAAGAGAGAATATAATTCAAAGTGTGAAAGTCAGCGAAAAATAGTTAATTACCAACAATAACAACAACAACAACAACTGCTAGCAATAATGAACGTGTTAGGGTGGGCGTGTTAGAGTTAGACTTAAACACGTATTTTTCTTGTTGCTATAAGTTTGTGAGCAAATCATACAAGTTAGAATTCAAAGGCGAGGGCACGTTAAGGATATTGAGGGTGATTACGCAGCAATAGCAGTGAAATACGCGACAATTAATTGTGATGCGAAAAAATGCGGGATTCGCGCAAAATTTAAAAAAAAAAAAAGTATTATATTTTTTTAAAAGAAAATCTTAGGTATACGATTGTAACTAAGTAACTGGAAAGTAAGCAGCAGGAGTAAGAAAAAAAAGTGCGAAACGTGCAAATTAGTTGAAAAAATACGAGTGGAATAAACTAATTACATTTTACGCAAAAAGGACGACATTTATGTGAGACACGCTGGTATTAGTGAACGACATTTTGCTACACATTTTCCTTTTTATTAAATATTTTATACATAAGTATGGGGTGGTTGGTGTTTTTGTAGATTTGTGCTTAGATTTTATACGTTAATATTAAATTTTGTTGACTTTGCAAATGGCAAATCATTTTGAGACGGTAATAAGTAGAATTCAACGAATACAACGACAACTTTTCATTGCCACTGTACTTAAGTTTACTTAAGTTGCTGTATCTACCGCCGCGTCCTTTAATTGAAGTCCTGTTCCTTCCTTTCTACTACTACTACAACTATACTTCATTTGCTGCTTCTTATGCTTTTTAGCTGCTACTGCTTCACTTTCAATTAGTTTCAATTTCAATTTAAATTTTCTGCTCTTATCTTTGCGTGTGCAGTTGGCAAAACACAAAAATTGCAAACGGAAATGTGTGTTTGTGTGTGTGTGTGTGTGTGTGTGTATGAAATGCTGCTGCGGCGCAAATGCTCTGACAAAATGCTGAAAGTGGCAAAGGCGCATATCAGTTTATTGTGTGTCCTAGATCAGCAAAAATAAGTTGAGCGTAGCGTTTGTTGCTAAATGTTATTCACATACTTATAAATGTATATAAGCATATAGCATTATTACTTAGAGTAAATAGTAGCTAAATAAAGTAAATATTTTAAGTAGAGAAAGACAAAAATAACAAGTCGAAGGAAAAGAAAAAGAAGATTGTATTAAGAAGTTGTGTATGTTTTGCCATAACAGCCGCAACGGAAACGCACTTAAGCCGCAGGATAAAAAGAGGTAGCTATTCTACACACTTAATATTTAGGAAATGGAAGTGCACAGTGTAGCAAATGGTAAATTAAATTCGTTTTATGTATTCGTGTTCATTGATAAATAACTAAATAACGAAGTGGGGTCAGCGATAAACCTGCACAATGGCAATGGATGGATATGCTCTACTTTGAACTTAATACTAAAAACAGGGTTCACTAGTAGAATTCAAGAGTTTGGAAGATGCAGTAAGAGTTATTCCAAGTCATTGGTAAAATATTTGAAGCGAATACTACAGTGGTTAATTAACCAAATCTCGTTAAATTTTATAGTTTTTTACAACAATTCATCTCGGCTAACAATATTTTTTATTAGTTTCATTCTATTGCTAAAAATTTGCAAGTTTACATTTAGTTTTCTTTCGTTTTTTCTTATTTTTTAAACATCCGACCACACTGTTCGTGTGTAAAGGAAATGAGAAAATGTTGACATTAAGTAAGGACAGTGGAAGGAAAAGCATTAGTTTGCCTGGTAATATGTATGTAATGCATGTTTTTCTAGGTATAGCGCAATTATGTTAGTATTGTACGCTGTCACGCATTAACGGAAATTCATTTTCAATTGCATTTCTTCCGTTTATCTAAACGAGCAAATACTTGATGACAGAGAAGGAGTAGTAATAGAAAAATGGTTAGATTAAGGAGCTTATATAATAACTTCCTTTTGTTTGAAAGCATCTACATTATTACAATATAATACAGCACATTTACTATTAACTTATGGCATTGACCCCAATAAAAAGTTAATATCTTAATTGAATAATTTTGTTAATTTGTTTCAATAATTTTGGTTCCTCATATATATAGACCCTGTACCAATAAAAACGCATCACTGCTTAAATTTGATGCATTTTTAGTTTTTATCCTCCTTTTATTAACCCTTCGATGGGTACCTCTTTAGGAGGCGCCAACATAACCTCCTGGGCTTTATTAGGCCCAGTGAATAAAACGATAGTTATGGCCTATTACAGAAGAAAATATTACCAAAAACAAGAAATATATTTCAAACACAGAAATAAAATTTGGTAGATTTTTCTTTTATTGAGCTCAATAATCCTTGTTGACACAATGAACGGTGATCACATACTGAGCAGCAACGCCATTCAATGCCTACTTTGCATTACAAACATAAACAAACATATTCAAATACAATATATGCGTAAGTGCTAATACCAACACACAAAAAGAAATAACGATGACAAGACAATAAAAAAAAAATTTGTTCTACCAACATATTCCGATCGACACAGATTTTGTTTCTTTGTGCTTAGAAAATATTGGAGCAAGAAGTCATGGCGATCATCCTAGGGTTAAGAGGGTTATCATTTTTTCATCCCTTATTTTTCTTTTTTTATTTGTGGCTAATTAACAAATGCATTAAATTCTTATCAGTAAGGAAAGGGGCGGGCGAGGTGGGGGGAGGTGGTTAGGGGGGCAAAGTTGATACGCCCATTATCAAGCCAGTATTTGAGAATTGGTTTGGTGTGGAACAAGTAAGTCTTAAATTAAATTGCATTGCTTTGATATTCGAAGATATTGGATTTTTGTGAAAATGCCACGCCCACTTTGAGATACGGTCACATTTTATAGCCCACAACTTGACATATATACAAGTGCATCTCTACACCAAATTTGACTAAGATCAGACAAACGATTTATGATTACATAAGCAAAACACATAGATGTGGCAATAATTTGTGTGTATGTGTGTGTATGTATTTACGCATACATACATACATTTTTTTATATATATATTTCCCTTAAACCCCATAATTACATTTTACATCTAAATAATCCTCAAATTCAAAATAATTTGTTATTAATTTTACCAATACACAAAATAAACACCTGGCCATGTTTCGGCCCAGAGGGTAAGAGATTGAGGCAATAAAAAAAAATGTTGTTCTATCAACTTATTCCGATTGAAACAAATTTTATTTTTTTTGTGCTCAGAAAACATTGGCGCAATAAGTCATGGAGCTTCAGATCGATTCGTCAAGAAACAAAAAAGATAAGTGTTTAAACTCAAAATGGGCCTAAAAAAGCCCAGGTGCCCATCGAAGGGTTAACAATTAATTTTACTTGAAAACCAATTTTTTTATTTCATTTTGCTATTTTAGTATTTAGAAATGGTATGCTGGTCTTTTTTGGTTTTCCTATTATGGCTCAGAGATTCATAAATTGCATAAAGCAGGGCAGAACCGCTTACACTACCTTAGACTAGGACCTGTATTGCATACTAGGTGGATGACAAAGGCATTTTATGCAGGATATACCTATTTCAAAACCAGTTTCTGTTATCTCATCGGGAGAAGAACTCGTTAAGAAGAATTTGTATTTTTCTTGCTCGAGTGTACGTTTGAGTCTGGTTTCTGTCATCAGATGCAATTAAAGCACCTTATCATGACTTCTTGTTCATGCGTTAGTTTATAGATTATTACGGTATTGATCCAGAAATCAGTAAGGCTGCTGTGAAAAATATTTTACCAACCATCTCTGGTATTTTCCCCTCGAAACTAGGGTTCTATCCTTATTTAATGACAATGTTGCAACAACTGTTAAGAATGTCACAAATTATGTTGAAAGGTGAAGAAGAGAAAGAAGAACAAAATCAACTGAAGAGGTACATTCCACACCAAAATCATTTTCCTTCCTATACAAGCAAATCTCCTGGTACAAAAATTTTCTTCAAGAAATTTTCTATCAGCACCGATTTCCTCGACAAACATGTAAAAATGATCCAGGTTACAAAATGGATTTGAAAAACTTGAGAGACAGTTGTTGTCAATGACTTTGCAGAACAATCTCACAAAAGATAACACTGAGAAACAACTTGTTTTATAAATCGTTTCCGGAGACCAAAAAAAATACCCAACAACTACTTAATCTTCTCGTAGGAAGAAATAATATTCAATGCTTGTTCGTTTACTTTGTTCGAATTTACTTTGGGAAAATTTGATTCAGAATGATTTCAAACAATTTCCAGGATGTGTCCAAATAAATTTTTTTTATGAAGAACCATGAAAATTGTTAAGATAAGAAAGACTAAACCGCTTTCGAACAGAGTTAATCGTTGCATATACTATGTTTCATCTTCAAGGCGTTTGGGGGTCACCTAGCAGTTGTCCGATGGGACTGAAGTTTTGCTCAGGCAGGTTTTTTCTCGATTGGAACCAGATTAGTGGAAGGGAGTAGCAACATTTTAACTTTTGAAAAATTACCTATAGCTAAAGGCCATCCTAATATATATATATATATATATATACTAGCTGACCCGGCAGACGTTGTTCTGCCCTTCCTACGAAGAAACGGAAAATTTAAGTTTATTTCAATGAAAAAGAATGAAGTTTCTTGGAGTTCATTGAATTTGGTAAAAAGTCTAGATTTAAAAATGAGGCACCAAAATTGGCATTTTTAAAAGTATTTAATTTGCAGACAAATATCAAAGTATTGTAGTAAAAAAAAGTATAAAATAATTAAACATAGTAGTAAAAAAAGTAAAATGGAGTGGGAAAAAGTAGCAGAAATAATAGTAAAAAATAGTAGTAGAAAAAAAAGTGAAAAAGTAGTAGAAAAAAACAATAAATCGTAGAAAAATGTAGTAAAAAAGTGGTTGAAAGTATTAGTAGATAAAGTAGTAAAAAAGTAGTCGAAAATAAGAAGAAAATGTTGAAAAAAGAAATTAAAATAGTAGTAGAAAACAGAAGTAGAGCATGGTGCAACACCCACTAATCCAACAAACTGAATGAATTTTTTAAATCCGGTATCGACAAATAATATTTCCATACTAAGATATCCCGTAAAAAAATTCAGGGTTTATGGAAGGTGTCGCTTCCCCTTTGTCAACCCACCCATATTTTTGTTGTAGCATGGCATTGATATTTCACGTTCTTTTCTTTTTTTTCGTTTTTTCTGAACTGTGCTATAAATGATTTTTGAGATATACCTAAACAAATATTAGGATTTTATGGGAGGTGACACGACCACTTTCCTAAAAGCTTTTATGAATAGCTATTTTTCTTCCTCTGGTGAAAGCAAACATATTCTGGAAATATGATTTCTATCGGCCAAGTCGTTCAGAAGTTACATTAGAAGTTGAAATTATTTAAAAATTTTAACCAATTTCATATTTATTATAAATATAGAATTTGTTACTGCGCCACCTATTAGATTTTAAGATAGCTAGGCAAGGGTCTTAAGATATTTCATAAAATAGTATAAAATAGCAGCAAGTATAAAATAGTAGTACCAAAGGTAGTAGGAAAAATAATAGAAAATAGTATTATAAATTGTTGTAAGGAAGTAGTAAAAAGGTAGCAGAAAAAGTAGTAGAATAATAGTTAAACATAGTAGTACAAAAATGGTAAGAATGGAGTAGAAAGAGTGGTAGAAATAATAGTAAAAACTAGTAGTAGGAAAAACTGTAAAAAAGTAGTGGGAAGTAGTAGCAGAAAATAAGAAAAAATGTATTAATAAAGTAGTAGAAAAAAAGTAGTAAAATAGTAGTAGAAAATATTGATTGAAAAAGTAGTAGAAAATAAGAAGAAATTGTGGAAAAAAAGAATTTTAAATGTATAGAAAATAGTAGTAGAAATAGTAGTAGAATTAGTAGTATAAATAGTAGTAGAAAATAAAAAAAAATCATGATGCCACACCCACTAATTCAACAAACTGGAAGAATTTAAATTTTAGTACCGTGCCATAAATGCCTCCTAAGATATCTCATAATGGAAATTCAGGTTATATGGAAGGTGCCACACCCCCTTTGTTAATCCCACCCATATTTTTGTTGTAGCATGGCATTGCCAATTCTCATTATTGTACCAAATTTCTGTACTGTGCCATAAATGGTTTTTGAGATATACCCAAAAAACTATTAGGTTTGTATGGGAGGTGACACGCCCACTTTCCTAAAAGTCATTATGAATAGCTATGTTTCATCCCCCGCCTAAGAAATTATATTCTGGAAATATGATTTCAATCGGTTCAGTCGTTCAGATGTTACACGATGTCATACCCACAAAATTCTACGATTATATATATAAAGATATATATATATATGTATATATATATATATATAAAATAAAATGTCTTCAAAGTTTTAATTTGCAGCTTTAAACCCAAAAGATTACTAACAACTCGACAAAGCTTTTTTACATATTGTTAAAAATATAATTTTATTGATTTCAAAGATTGCCAATTTTTGAATGTTATAGCGGATTGGCTGAAACTTTCTTTGTGGCCGTCGGGACCGAATCGCCCTGTCTGTATAATAAAAATAAAAAAAAATTTACTGAATTCACTCAAGTTCAAATTTACAAGTGGTTGTTTTTTTTTAACTTCATATTTTGCTTTAAAATCTTGGTCCATTAATTTTTTGTTACTATTATTTTGCCATACTGGCAATAGTTAAAATAGTTAACATTTTTAGAAATCAAATGTTAAATAAATTTCTGTAACAACTAGAGGTTTCGCAGTTTCGATCTAAATCAGGGATGAAATTTTTCAAATTTGAAATTGTATCTAATTTACCAAAAAAATTTTACCTAAATGAACATGAATGTACCTAAAATAGTTTTCTTCATTCGTAAATTTTCATTTAAAAGCTAATGATTTAAAAAAAAGTAAACAAAACATGAAAAGGATATTAAGTTAAATTATTGCAGCACATATAGAATGAGTAAAAAAAATTTATCATAAAAAATTGCATTTAAAAAGGTACGAAAAATCGGAAACTAAGAGGGGAGAAAAGTTTTTGGTCATTCTAAATGAACACAAGGGAAAACAAATTTTTAAATCTAATAATATTGGTAATGAAAGTTCCGGAATTTTTATCATAATTTTCACTTTTTCAAAAATTTCCAGCCACGATTTGTTTTAAAGCTCAGAACTCTGTTACTACTGTTTATAAAAGGAAAGCAATATCAGAGCTGTAAGCTTTAAAGTTAAGCAATACAGTACAGGCAAGTTTAATTTAAGTAGGTACTTATTACAAAATATTTTTTTTCGCAATTAAGTGTTAAATTTATTTTGGCCAATGACAAATTGTACCTAAAATATGCCAATTGTACCTAATGTACCTTGAAGTTCGAAAAAGTCGGGAAAAGGTACAATTGTACCTACTTTTTCATCACTGATCTAAATACGTGGTAAATACTTAGCACATATAACTTTGTAACAATTCCAAAATCAAAAATTTACTATAATTGTTTCCATTTACTAGTTCATACTTGCAGGTATATCTGACTGTGTGTTAAGTAAGTATATCACTTGCTTCATTCGACGATGTGGCATACTTTTTAGAGTAGATCGAAACACATGGAACTTTTTAGCTTTTATTATTACAGCGTTTGTTAACAAGAGGGGTAAATACAAGATAGCGGACACTTTTCGTTTTTGTCAAAAAAAATTCTTCCCCATATTTTAAGTTCTATAAATTTGTTACTAAATTTTGCTTCGAAGCAACTTATGGAATTTTTTATATCAAAATAGTCAAAAATTATCAAAAAAAAAAAATTTGGTGCACCAGATTTAAATTTTTCATAAAACTGAAAATGCGGAGGAAGAGTTAACAATAAACAAAAAAATGTCAACCATCTTCTAGAAATACAATGAAATAATTTTTTTTTTTTATATCCTTTTATTCCACTTGCACCCAGAAAAATACCCATCTCTAAAACGAAAGAAAAAGTTTCCTCAATTTGAATCCACGAAAATTTTTCTCGTTTCAGTAAATTTTCCTCAAAATGAAGAAAAATGTGCCCCTTTCATGCAACCATGGTGTTCAATTTGAAGTAAGTCATGTCTTCATTTTTACAAATTTAGTTGTATAGAAAATGTAAGAAAGAGACGAATATACCAAAAATGTGAAAAAAAAAAAAATATATTGAAAAGATATAAATTTCAATAAACTTCAATTTATAAATTTTTGATGGCATAGAAATTTTTCTCTAAAATAAAGAAAAAATATTTCCTCAATTCAAAGAAATTTTGTATATCTAAATGAGGAAACCGTTTCTATGGCGCCAAATCATTCCAATTTTTCCTCAATTTGATAGCCGTTTTCTTCAAACGAGGTAAGTATTTCTCTGGGTGTGGGAACATAGGAATTCTACAAACCATTTCCATCGTGTTCTATTCGCTGCTGTTCTTTTTCCAACGGTCCACGTCTCTCCGACTGCTCTAAGATCATTATCAATAGACTGCTTCCAGGTGTTGCGAGGACGTCCGGGATGTCTGTTACTTTGAGGGTTCAAATCTAACACCATTCGACTGATACTATCGCATGATTTTCGTAAGGTTTGACCTATCCATCGCCATTTTCGAACCCTTATTTGTTTGTGAATCGGCTTCTTCCCCGTTAATCGCCATAATCGTCTGTGTTGCTTATGATATTCGATTTTGCATATGATGCGAAGTCATTCGTTCACGAACACTTGAGGTTTTTGCTTAAAGTAGTTTGCAATCAGCCATGTCTCGTTGTCGTATAGCAGTGCTGACTTTACGCCTGCGTAGAAGATCCTCAGTTTCGTTTGTCTTGTAATCTGCGGACTTCTTCATATGAATTTGAGCCTCCCAAACGCTGATCTGGCTTCGCGCAACCTGCTTTCAGCATTTTCTTCGGCTCTTCCATTGGTTGGAACTATGCTGCTGAGGTAACAGAAGCTATCTACGTATTGTACCGCCTGTCTTTCGACGACGATGTTATTGGCACCGGTGTTATTGCCTTTCATGGCTTTTGTCTTATAGGTGTTTATTTATAGGCCTACACTTTGAGCCGTAGTGCCAAGTAGATTTGCTTTTGTTTGCTAAAAATTGAAATAATAGAGGATACAAAATTAATCCACTCTAATACACACACATCCATCTGTCAAATTGTGTGCATATTTTGTCTACATGTGTATACTATGTATATAAAATGCTCGCATTTATGTACATACATATGTATATACCAATATATCTGGTAGATAGTCAATATGCCAGAAAGGCAACATACGCAGTCAATTTGTAAAATTTATGAATGCGTAAATTATGATTTGATGATGATGACAATGATGTGGTGTATGTGCGTGTGTGTGTGTGTGTGATCGTAATGGTAATGATGACGATGATGATGTTGTTTATTCAGGCACGCAATTGTTCCATTTACATTTCATTCTGTCACTACAAATGACCACTAGAAAGTTGTAGCTATATGGTCGCAGTATGACTTTAAATGTGCTTCTGTATGTATATGTAAAATATGTTGCATATTTTACAGCAACGTAGTGAAATGATGCATAAAATTGGAAAATTATCATCGATTTTTTATTTAAAACTGAAGTATTCAGTTTACACCTACCTTTGTCTGTCAATTGCCATTAATTTTAATGTCAAAATTAAAATAAAATTGCAACTGAAGTAAAAAGCTCGATTCACTAATAGCAATGTGATTTTTACAAGAGTAAGAGTGAATGAAATGGAATATTTACTGAAATGAATACAGCCATAAAGCTTTATATGAATTTCAATATTGGATAACTCTGCACCGTTTCCCTAAAACTATTTTTCGCAAAGATTTAGTAAGCTATAACGAAAATTTCGACTTACAAGGAGCTGTCTTTTTTCAGGCAGATTCATAATTAGCAATGCGGATTTGTTTTTAAGAAGCCTGTCCTCGATTTTCTTTCCACTTTTTACGAACATTTTTCCCCAACTTTTCGCTGGATCTATTCCACAAACTTCTTTAGGATTTTTCTTAACTTTCTCCTGAGCCCATTTAACATTTTTGCGTTTTATTTAATATTTTTGCGTTTTGTCTAAACTTTTTCGAAAATCTATTCCTTTGGCTCGACTTTTTCTTAGATTTAACTGATGGAATTTTTAAGCGATCTCTACCTTTTATGAAAATATTCCACGAACATTACCAAGATTTTTTCTCAACTTTTTGCTACATCTGTTGAATATGAATATTTTCTCGTTTTGTAATCAGGCTGAAAATATATATGCAAGAACCATCAAAGTCTAAAATTAATTACAGCCAACTATTGTATAAAACAACGTGCTGCCGTGGTTGGTAAAGGGTTTTGCAATAGGTACACCCAGAAAAATACCCATCTCTAAAACAAAGAAAAGGTTTCCTCAATTTGAATCCACAAAAATTTTTCTCGTTTAGGTAAATTTTCCTCAAAATGAAGAAAAATGTGCTCCTTTCATGCGATCATGGTGTTCAATTTGAAGTAAGTTATTTCTTCATTTTTACAAATTTAGTTGCATAGAAAATGTAAGAAAGAGACGAATATACCAAAAATGTTCTCCATACAAAATTTTGGTATACACAAAAAACTAGCTTTACTCTTTTGGCCTTAGCAGACAATCGCGTACGCTTTGTTTTTCTTTTGAATTTTTTTAGTTGGCGTCTCTATTTCAAGCGAAGCGGTTGTGTTTGTGGCTGTTGATATAAATAAATAATGTTGTGAAAAAAAAAAATATAAGGATCTTTTGATCATTTCAAGGCGACGACGCCTGTAGTGTGTGTAAAAATTCTTCTGAATGTAAACCTTAATACTTAGTAAAAATAAAATAATAAATGAATACAAGTAAAAAAACATGATTTCTATGCCTTTTAATTAAAACATCATTGTAGAAAATATTCCATAAATTTAGGATTTTTTTTCTAAAAATGTAGTAAATTTACTTCAAATTATGGGAAATTATTCCTCAAACTGAGGAAAATTTTACTTAAATTATATACAATTTCTCATATTGAAATAAAATATTATCCATTTGAAAAACGCAATTTCTACAAATTGAAGACATATTTCTTTAATTTATAGAAAACTTCCTTCTTTCAAAGAAATTTTTCTCTAAAATAAAGAAAAAATATTTCCACAATTCAAAGAAATTTTGTATATCTAAATGAGGAAACCATTTCTATGGCGCCAAATCATTCCCATTTTTCCTCAATTTGATAGCCGTTTTTCTTCAAACGAGGTAAGTATTTCTCTGGGTGTACATACAAATTTTGTATTAAAATACAAATGCATCCTTTAATTTTTTTTTTTTTTTTTTTTTGATTGGGCATATATGAAGTTCACTAACGAGCAACGTTTAAAAATTACTGAAAATTACTACCGGAATTCTGAGTCGGTGGTCGCTACTTTAAGAGTCCTGACTCCAATTTTCGGTCGCAATAATAATCCAACCAGACTGACTGTGCATGCTATAATGAATAAATTTTAGTCAAGATATTCACCATTGAATGTTCTGTTCCAGTGAGACAACGCACCGGTCGAAGTAACGGAAATATCGCAGCCATAAGTGTTACAGTTTAAAAGGAGCCAAATCAATCGATTCCACACCGTTCACCGGAATCGAGAACCTCTCAATCCACATTGTGACGAATCTTGTTGTTCACCCTTACCAGATCAAATTAACTCAAGAAGTGAAGTCTCCTGCTCATTTCAAGCGCCGAAACTTTTACGAGTAAGCTCTCCAAAAGTTTGATGAAAGTCGATGAATCTCATTTTTGGCTTAATGGCTTTGTCAATCAGCAAAATACGAGTATACATTATTGGACAGCAACAAATCCACATATACTTTAAGAGACTCCAATGCTTCCACAAAAAGTGATTGTATTTTTTTGTCGATGAAAATGATCGCCATGTCAATTGAGTTCGCTGTTGTTGGAGTACCATGTTTAAAAACTATTTTTGGGCAGAAGTAGATGAACTTGACATCAGTGACATGTGGTTCCAACAAGATGGTGTCACATGCCACGCAGTTGGTTAAACAATTAATCTATTGAAGGGGATGTTCGGTTATCATGTTATCTCTGGAAATGGTCCAGTTGAATGGCCACCTCCCTAATGCTAAAGCCATTGGATTTCTTTTTATGGAGTTATGTTAAATCGTTGGCTTATGCTAGCAAGCCAACAACGTTACAGAAGCTCAGACGTAAACTTCGAAAAATGCACAGTTATATCCCCAAAAGACAGAAAATGCCAATTCATGAGTACCAGCTTCAACGGACTGTACTGAACGCCCTACCAAGACTTTTGGCTAAATCCTATATAGGGTTTTTATTCTTAGGTCAACTACTTTTCAGCTTTCATAGTCGTTACGTTAGATCCGAAATTGTATTGCACAGTGTAATTAAATACCAATCTATCTCTGAAATATTTAAGTTTGAAATTACGTATAAATATTTTTATTAAATTGTACAATTTTTCGTATAATACAAAACTGATCCATAAGCACTAACTTGTAATCTCTTATGAAACATACACTTCTTATTCTACATCTACACATATCCAACTGCATGAAAATCCTGCATACGGTATGTTCATCGTGTTACTAGCTTACAACCTGTTATCGTTTTGCATGATTATTACAAAATAAAAATTAAGTGGTGTTCAAAAGAAGTAGGAAAAGTAAGAAAAAGGGAGAAATAAAAATAAAGTGTTCAGCAATGGAAAGTAAAAACTAACGCGAATACGTGGAATTCGTACTTAGAACAACGTGCAAAAAAAAAAACACAACGAAGGATTTAAAAGGATAATAAAAGCGCCCGTTGCAACACCTATGCATGGATATGTGTGGTGTGAGGTAATGCATGCATATGTATACTGTTGTGCGTCTGTGTATGTTTTGCATTCCACAACATTGTGTGAAGGATTGTGAGTTACATATGTGTTTGTATGTATATCCTTAAAATTACTATACTCTTTTATGCAACAGCAGAAAACTGCCAACGGTTAACTGACCATACTTGGAAAACACTTTCAACACGTGAATGCTGCTTATGTGTGTTTGTTGTTGTGTATTTATGTCTGTTTCTGTTGTTGGTTTTAATTTTTTGTTACTAGTTCTAGTAACGGGATTTTTTAGTTAAACAATTCAATTTTGTTTCTGTATTTTTACTGTTTGCTTTTGAAGCGTAACATAAAATAATCGAGATTTTCATGGGAAAATCAACTTTTCTGAGAAAATTAATTATTTAATAACGCAAAAATAAAAAAAAAATTAAAATATAAAATAACAACAGCGAAGAAAAATATTATTAAAAATTCAGCAAAATGTTTATGTGTGTGGCACCTACGTACATAACAAATTTAATTAATTTGTCTAATAATTATCGTTGTATAGAAAACGCTTTACTACTCAATTGCATTCAATGCATACGCAGTACATGCTCGAACAAACTTCCTCGCGTGGTTACGGTCAGGAACTCAGCTGGTATTGAGACAAGTGCCTCAAAATTAGGCGCCTAAAAAGTGCATGCAAGAGTACCAGATCAACCGAAAAGTACAAAGCAACCAGACGAACAACACATAAAGTTTTTAATCAAACAATGAAAACAAGTTTCATTAAACGAGACACTATAAACGATTGACCGAGCGAAAAAAGAAGCGAATTTGTTGTCACGTGGCAGCAAACCAAAGTAGTTGCAACACTTTATTTAAAGTTTGTGCGTTTTATCTTTAATATGTTTTCAATTTTTATGTAAAAAATATTTAAAAATATTAAAAAAAAAAAAAATGACACGTCAATAAAAATATAGGGATAAATAAATCGATACTCGATATTTTTTTTTTCTCTCTCCTCCTTTTCTCAGCTAAAGTAAGCAATCATTGCTGCGCTTGTTTAGCGCTTAAAGTACTGCGCTAAACAAGCGCTACTCCTCTAGGACATGCAATGTTAAAACGAATATGCAACGTATTTAAGGTATTTGCTAATAAAACACTTAAGTGCTAGCAGTTAAGCACTTGTAGTACCTCAATTTACCGCTGAGAATTTTATCAAACGTTTTTTTTGTTGGAATTGAAAAAATTATGACTTGAACAAAATTGTTTATATTTAAAGCAATTGTAAAATCCTATTGGATCTATTTGCTATTCTTAACATGCAGCAACATAGAATATTTTCCTGTCATGACAATAGCAACAACAATGACGCTGACAACAACTGTTGCAACCGAAAATGTGGAAATTCAATATAACAGTTATTACAGTTACTCTCAAAATAATAGTAGTGATATAAGGAAAAATTTCATATCACGTCAAAAATATTTCTCAATTATAATTATTTATTCATATAATATTTAGATATAAAATAATAGCTTGAAGTCTTGAGTATCTATGGATATAGAGCCCCGGGGCCCTACGGTATTTTCCAGGGGCTCCACGGGAATATGATAAATTTTTTAAAGAGTGAATTAATTTTCGATTTCAAATCACTAATGTTGTTTTTTTTTTCAATTATGATTTTATTCTAAGAGCTCCGCAAATTCGAAATCCAGCCATAAAGGCTCCGCGGACGAAAAAGATTGAAAACTACTACCTTAGAATATGATGTTGTGTGGAAAATACCAATATTCAGAGGCTCTATGAAATACGGCCCCAGAAAAAATAGCCCCAAAACCATAAGTGAAAAATCACCCCTACTATTTACAAAAACACGAAAATTTGGGGCCATAGTTACAATTGTTTTGGGGCCATTTTCCTTTTTTTGCTTGGGGTGATTTTTCATTTTGCAAAAAGGGGCCCAAAACTGCAAAAACATAAACAATTTGTAACGAACCTTCCTGGTTCCTTTTCTTTTTGTCAGGGTATACTCAGCGAGTAACCAGGGTGCGTAAATAATAACTCACGATTTATTTCGGTTCACTTGTTTATTGATATTCTTCACTGTTATTTTATTTACACTTGATTCGTTAGTATTTTTATCCTTAGTACCTCGTATGTTGTTTGTTCGTTCGCCTTCGTTCGTGCTCGTTTCACTTTGCTTGCCTTTCTTGGCGCTCGGATTTCTTGCTGTGGCTTCGTTGCCGCTCGTTCCTGTTCCTGTATTTACGATGCGTGTCCTCGTGACACGATGGCTAAGTCTTTGTCGTTTGCTGTATGGTCAGTGGCAACTTTGTTTATACTACACCAGTGAGGCTGTCGCACACCCTGGTGTTTAATGAATACCTGATCTTTTTATACCTTGGTGTGATGTCTCACTCGCAAGGTCCCATAAATACCTGACCGATTTCTGAGAATTAAAGAGGAATCAAACGTGCTGTCGCTTCGTTTGATATTAGCTACCAATGTCTAAGCCTTATCCTTCCGTGCTGACGCAACCGTAAGGAGTATTTCATATAATCTAACAAAGAGAAGAAGAAATAACCTGTGCCACAGTCTAAGTCTGAGTGTCTTCTTCTGTGCGATGCATGTCCTTTTATATCAATTTCTTCTTGTTGTACCGTATAATTTCCGTTCTGTGAAATATATATATTATAATTACTTAAATATAAATGTTAATATATATTTTAACGGCATATATGTGCTAGTGGTTTAGGGTTGTGCGATTAAAATTACTGATAATTTTATGTCGTCACAAATTAAAGGCAATTTTCAGCGGTCATAAAGCCCGCATTGTGATCGGTACCCATGGTATTTATTGCTTTTAATGAAAGTTTGTTTTTGCCATCGGTAATGCATTGTAAATGTAAGAAAACAAAGAATTTTTGAATGAGTTTCAAACAAGCAACATCAGTGAATCAGTGCGTTAAAAAGTGTCGATCAACAAACGATACCAAGTGAATTAAAAATGGAAAAATTATGAGGATAGTAATGAACAAAGACACTTTATTCACAAAAAAAATCGAGAGGAAAAGTTCATTTAGGAAAAAATCGCTCGATTATTTTCTAAATAAACTTTTCCTCGCGCTTTTTTGATGTGTAAACATTTTAGCTCACGGTATGGGCAAAATTTCAAATGTGTAAAATGTAAGAATAACTGTATCGTAAGATGTAAGATAACTGTAACGTCCAGTTCCCCTCTCGCTCGCACTACTGCGCGGCATTACTGTGATACTCTAAACAACAAAGAGAAGAAGAGAGGGAGAAATTAAAATACGAGCGGAGTTTGTTTGTTTATGTTTCGATCAATTTACTCACACATATATGTACATACTAAAACAAAATGTGTGTGTACATTTATTCATGGCAGAATTATTTGTTGGTGTTAAACGTGTGGAGATCGACTATACCATACAAGCAGAGAAGTCGCCGTAGCAAACACAGGCGTTTGATAGGTTTTGCATTCGATTAGTTAGAATGCATTAAAATTAAATATTTTTTTAAATATAAAAACATTACAAAATGATAAATAATAAGTAATCTAGGTTTCAATAAATGTATTAACAAAATGGAGTGATAATGATAGCAAACCACGGCATTATAAAAAATTTGCTTTGTGCATTGACCTTAGAAAGGCAACACTTTTTTATCTATGTAAATAACAAATATGTTAAACAGAAAAAATCAAACTTATTTATTATAAAATCACTTATTTACTTCAATAAAAAAAATTGTGTCTTATTTTTATTAAATGCAGTTAAGGCAATTCTCTTTGCGGTGCTTTAAAAAGTAGTGAGGTGACTGGTTACCCCTATTGCCTTTCTAAGAATAAATGCGGAAAGCACTTATCGTCGTCGCCTGAGAATTAATTTGGCGCATGTGTGTACAAATTCATATACCTATACGCCAAATAAATTCTCAGGCGACGTTATGTAAAATTTTCACATCTAATAAAATTTCAAATCAACAGGAAGAAAAACTTAAAGCGCGGAGAAAAAGATGCAATTACAGCTGGTGCAATTGCAAAATATTTTTGCTATCACAACAACAAATATATGCGATATGGAATAAAAATTTGCATTTACAATTATGTAAGACCATTTGCAATTTATAGTGAATTGGGCTATTATATAAAAAAGATAATCATATCTTATAAATGTTTAAGTTTATAAAAGAAGTGCTTTAATTTGAATTATTAATAAATATCGTTAAATTGCTCGCTATTTACCTAAGCATATAGATTATACATCAAATCCCTATATATGGCGAGCTTATGTATATGGCATTTAGTTGGCTTAACTATTTACACATCAAATATCTTGCGTGCCTTGCACACATCCATTGTTTTTTTTTTTTGTAGAAAAAATTTTTGGCTGAAAGGGTTTTCATTCATAATTTCCTTATGAATATTTTTGATCGAAAATGAGAAAATTTTTAAGATAATAATGAACAAAAAAAACTTTATTCACAAGAAAAAGTCGCGAGGGATAGTTTATTTTTGAAAAAATCGAGCGATTTCTTCCAAAATAAACTTTTCCTCGCGGCTTTTGCTTTCTGGAAAAAATTTTTGGCTGTAAGGGTTTTACGTTCAAAATTTTTTTATTAATATTTTTACCTCTTTTGCCTTTAAATCGCAGTCCACCTCACTTGCTAATAATATGGAAAGCTACAATTCTCCTTTTTGTAAATGAAAGAAGATGATACAATTAATGTTTTTGTAAATTTTAGGAGACACTTAAATAAAATTTGAGAGAAACAAATATTGGGGCCTTTTTTCATTTTAGTTTAGGGCCATATTTCAATTTATATGTTGGGGTAATATTGCATAATGAAAAATTGCCCCACTTTTGGGGTAATTTTCACTTTTGATTTTGGGGCCATTTTTCCAGGGGCCATATTTAGACGCTTTAAATTGGACGCATTAAATTAAAAAATCGGAAGCTATTTGGTTGAACTGAAAATCGTACAGATTTCATAGTATTTTTTTCTGAGTGTACGATCTTCTGAGAAGAATGGAGCAGAAATTCATTCAATACCAAGGAATTCTGAAAATTTAATAATCAAAACAACAGAGTTTTTTAATTATCATATGAAAATATTAAGTAGTTTTAGATGAAAATTATGAAAAATATTATTATAAAACCCTTCATAAATTTTTAGCAATTTTTATGTATGCTTTAGCTTTTATGTTTGAAATTCATAGATAAAATAAAAAAAAAAATCATATTCTTATGCAATGGATTGGTAAATTATGACCAATTTCCAAATAAAAAAAATTGTTGTGGAAAAAAACAAAATGATGTTGTCTTGTCCTATTGATGCTGATCCGCTTGGCTATCAGTGGTGAACACCATGACTATATCATCTGCTAGGTGACACTAGCATCCCTAAAGGAGGATTGGATAACACAACTTTAGTTTGGTTTTAATAAAAAAATATAAAAAAATTTACATTGTACCTTTCTGGGGTTTTTCTCAAAAATTTTGAACTGTACCGATTTATCACGATCACACAAAACAATTTTGTTGTAACTTAAAAAAATGTACTTTATTTAATTTCACTTGCAGAGAGACAAAATAAAACAACAGGTCTCGATCAGTTCTGGAACACTAGTTTTAGGTTTCAGAAGTGATTTTGATTACCGATCCACAATTTACTTTGTATATTGAAATGGTAAAATCGTATGATCGTTAATATTTATGATGCACTAACAAAAAAATGTTGCGATGGAACTATGCGGCAATGCTGCTAATGAATTTAGTCTTCACTAACAGATTTATTTAGTCTCCGCTAACATCTAACTATAACCCTGTGGTAAATTAATTTGTCTTTTGCTATACATACTCACTTCTGTGTTATAAATACTAATTTCTATATATTAAAAATATGAACCATTACAGCGTCTTTTTTTCTTTATGCTTGGGTATACTCAGGCGAAAAACCAGGGATTACCATTTTTGTTTTAACTTGGCGTCTAGTAAGAGAGTCCGATTTATAAATATCTTAAACTTACCTGCTCTAGAAAATTTTTCAAACGAAAAAACTAATCCCCACTACCTGTGAACTGCAGGATATGGCTACACAACTTATTCAAAGGAAAAAAACATTTGTAGGTACATCTACATATTTGTACTTGTAGTTGTGCTTTAAAGCTAATTGCAGCAATAAATGTTTGTCTGACTATAATTAGTTAATTATTTAACTAAATTTTGATTTCTATGGAATATCAAAAGACATAACTTCATTTATGCATTCGTGTATGTACATTAGATGGCTTATTTGCTCCACACATTTTGCTAAAGTATTTCAGATCTTCATTGTGACAGCAGAATATGAAAATAGGGTGCTAAAAACCAATTAAAATGAAAAAAAATTTAAATTTGTGAAAACTGGATGCGCTACTCCGAAAACCGTGATTTTTAAGGATGTTTTACAATAGGTTTGGGGTTTTGTATGGAAAAAGCATTTAACTTGCATATAAAAGATTTTTAAATATCTCTATCTATGTCAAAAATGCCGCTAAAGCGAATGACGTTTTTGATACAACTGAACACAAAGCCACCCGTAGCGCCTAAAGTAACCATTTAGCACTTTTTTTTTACAAATTTTTAAATTCGCCCGTTAGGATTTTGAATATAGCGGTAATTTTTTTAAAAATAAAGTAAGTAGAATTGTAGGTAATTCAATTTGGTTTATTTAAAGTACAAATATTTTCCAAATCAAGTTATATTTGAACTAGTAAATTAACTTTTAGTGAACGCATGTCGAGTACAATCAAGTTCGCCTTTGACAAATATCGTCAAAAAATTGCACGAAAAAACAAGGCAGGAGTTGAAAAAATTGTCTTATCGCGGAAATTTTTATTCTTTATTTTCGTCTGTCAATTACAGTATTATATGTACAGGTTTCCCACATATAACACGGCAGTCGTAGAGCACGATTTCGCTCCAACACGATTTGTTGATAGCAGAAATCCCCATATAACACGATGACACTATAGCACGATTTCCTTCCAACACGATTTGCAAATAGCTTAGTGAAATTAGTGAAAATAATTTGGAAATTCAAATCGCTTTTTAAATTTGTTAATAAGCTATTTAACTACAACTCTAATTTTTATTTGCTAAATTTATCAAGAGTTCACTCTGTGTTCTAGTTTCATTGTTATTTTTGCTTGTTAAACTCAAATTTTTTCTTTAAATCTTCCAATAAATTATCTGTTAAGTGCTTTTTATTACAATTTTTTTTATATAAAATCAATATACTTACTTTCTGTTTTTTTTTTTACTTTTTACAATCAAAATTAAAAACTTTAATTTATTAATAAAAGAGAGAAAATGTATCAAACCGTACAAAAAGTTAAAATATACATAAAGCAAATGAATGCCCCTGCATGTGACAGCTCGAACGACACTAATCCCAAAATGTTGTTTTTTAAACTCTTGGAACAGGACCCTATTTTTGTATTACTTGTACTATATAACCCTATTTTTGTACGATATCGTATATAATACGGCAGATTTCTAAATTCTTGGAGCCTAACTCCGCTTTTTATACTGGTTCTCTGTTCCGTATAACATGAATTCGCACAACACGTTGCTTTTTTGGAACCTAACTATCGTGTTATACGTGGACACCTGTATTACATATTGATATAAATACACAATTGTACTCGACATGGGTTCACTAAAAGTTAATTTACTAGTTCAAATATAACTCGATTTGAAAATTTTTTTTGATGTGTAAACATTTTAGCTCACGGTATGGGCAAAATTTCAAATGTGTAAAATGTAAGAATAACTGTATCGTAAGATGTAAGATAACTGTAACGTCCAGTTCCCGTCTCGCTCACACTAGTGCGCGACATGACTGTGCTACTCTAAACAACAAACAGAAGAGAGAAGAGGAAGAGGAGAGGGAGAAATTAAACTACGAGCGGAGTTTGTTTGTTTATGTTTCGATCAATTTACTCACACATATATGTACATACGAAAACAAAATGTGTGTGTACATTTATTCGTGGCAGAATTATTTGTTGTTGTTAAACGTGTGGAGATCGACTATACCATACAAGCAGAGAAGTCGCCGTAGCAAACACAAGCGTTTGATAGGCTTTGCATTCGATTATTGATTGGATTAAAATTAAATATTTTTTAAATATAAAAACAATACAAAATGATAAGTAATAAGGAATCTAGGTTTCAATAAATGTATAAACAAAATGTAGTGATAATGATAGCAAACCACGGCATTATAAAAATTTTGCTTTGTACATTAACCTTAGAAAGGCAACACTTTTTTTATCTATGTGAACAGCAAAAATGTTAAACGGAAAAAATCAAACTTATTTATTATAAAATCACTTATTTACTTCAAAGTAAATACATTGTTTATTATTTTTATTAAATGCAGTTAAGGCAAATCTCTTTGCGGTGCTTTTAAAAAGTAGTGGAGTGACTAATCACCCCTGTTGCTTTTCTAAGGTTAAATGCGGAAAGCGCTTATCGTCGCCTGAGAATTGATTTGGCGTATGTGTGTACAAATTCATATACCTATACGACGTTATGTAAAATTTTAAAGTCTAATAAAATTTCAAATCGACAAGAAGAAAAACTTAAAGCGCGGGAAAAAAGATGCAATTGCAGTTGCGTATATGCGAGCATATCGTGCCCGATGCATTGAGTAAAAGAAAATTGATTCAACTACAACATATCAGCCCTATTCACGATTTGGTGCAAATGCAAAATATTTCTGCTATCACAACAACAAATACATGCGATATGGAACAAAAATTTGCAAGGCCATTTGCAATTTATAGTGAATTGGGCTATTACATATATATATAAATGATATCTAATAAATTTTTAAGTTTATAAAAGAATTCTTTTAATTTGAATTATTTACCTAAGCATATATATTATACATCAAATCCTTATAAATGGCTATACATATGTGAGCTTATGTATATGACATTCAGTTGGTTTAACTGTTTGCACATCAAATATCTTGCGTGCCTTGCACGCATCCATTGTTTTTTTAAATAAACTAAATTGAATTACCTACAATCGTACTTACTTTAATTTTAAAAAAATTACCGCTATATTCAAAATCCTAACGGGTGAATTTAAAAATTCGTAAAAAAAAGTCCTAGATGATCACTTTAGGGGTGGCTTTGGGTTCAGTTGTATAAAAAAAAACTGGGTACGCCATTCACTTAAGCGGCACTTTTTACATAGGTATGGATATCTGAAAATGTTTTACATGCAAGTTGAATGCTTTTTCCATACAAAATCCGAAACCTATTATAAAACATCCTTTAAAATCACGGTTTTCGGAGTAGCGCATCCAGTTTTCGCTAATTTAAATTTTTTTTTTTCATTTTAATTGGTTTTTAGCACCCTATTTTCATATTCTGCTGTCACAATGAAGATCTGAAATACTTAAGCAAAATGTATGGAGCAAATAAGCCATCTAATGTACATATGTGTGTGTTTAAGCATATTGCATTAATACCTCATATTAAACTATTTTCAATAGATTCTCTCTTGATTTCTGAGCAGTTGTTAAGCTGCTATGCATTCATCTAGTTAATCGGATTTTAGACTTCTCAAAGATTATTGTATTCTGCTTTATTGCTATTATTATTAGAAGCTCCTTTGATAAATTATTGTTGTAGAAAACACGCGTAAGATACATAAATATAAACAAACAAATGCATATAAATTGATTTTAATTGCATTAATCATGTACCGAATTGCATATCCCAACGGAGAGGAAATAAAGAGAACTCTAAAAAGTATGCAATAATATAAAAGAGTACGGTACCTGCTCACGCTATTAGAACGCTTATAAGTATTACATTGTTATTTTATTTTTTTCTTAATTCCCTTTCCGAAAAATTATTCCATGATTTTTATTTATTTTAAAAGGTGAATAGAACGAAATTTTTTCGAAAAACTTTCAATGACCTCTAAGCCTGATTATGTCATTTTGACTTCACACTATATTTTATATGAAAACTTGTTTTCTTGTCCATTTTTATTTTAAAAATTTATTTATGAGTATAAAAAAATAAGTTACAAAACAAGTATCAGAATAAAAACTATGAAAATTCAAAATATTTACTGTAAATGCTGCAAAAGCCAATGGGGAATGTGAAACTAACTGAATTTATATTATTACTAAATGAACTTTTATTTTGCTTTTCTTAAAAAAAAATTATTACAAACTCCTTATTTACAACGTTTTAAAAAATATTACAAAATAAATATTTTATTGTACTATTTGTTTTATTAATTTTTATGATATCATAGCATTTTATATTTCATTTTGGTGTAATAGTCAAATTAACACCCTCTAGGCATTTAAGAGTGTAACAAAAGCCAAGTATCCTAGTATTAAAACTACTACAAAATGTAAAAAAATTAAAATTAAAAAAAAAAAAACAAAACAAAATTGCGTTAAAAATTATTTATTTAACTTGAGTGAGAGTCGAAATTGTTCTCTATTATCAAAGCGTTCTAATATAGCAAGCTGGTACTGTAAGTTAAAGTTGACTATGTTCTTGACTTGCAATTGTCTAATTTCTATGTATATTTTAATAATTTCATTAAATGTTTTACTAATTTGTGGTTTTTTGTTGTAGTTATAAATTAACAACAACATACATGTAACTGACATTTGTGAAATATTTTCTAAGATATTTCATTTCATACGAAGAAATTTATCACGTATATGTGCATAACTAACTATAACTGCTTCTACTTCCTTTGATTTAACTAGAATATATAAATTCGTTTGAAAATAAATTCCAAACATAATTGATCTCTATTGATTTCATCAACACACTTATATCTATGCTTACACACTTACATAATATATAAATATTTACATATCTACATTCAAGTACATAAGTATGTCTGTTTAAGTATTTATATTTTGAACTGTAGTTGTCCTATTATTTTTACCTTTGATTTAAAATTAATTGACAATTTTGTGATTTGTTTAGTTAAATTATTAGCAGGATTTAGTTTTGTTTATTTGTTTTTAATACTTTTTTTTGGTAAATAATTGCTAGAATATATACATATCTATATATATTTATAATATTTTACTCAAGACATTTCATTTCATTTATTTAAAACATCTATGAATTAGTTATTTATTTTTCTTGTTAAGTATTTCATATATGAGTGCAATGATTGTATTAGAAATTTTCAGTAGACAACATAAGTTTGAAGGGTATTTAAACAATCAAATAAAACTACGTCGACGCATTAAACATAATTTCGGTGCATGAACGATTGGAACGACTGAGAATAGAATTGCGGCATTAAGACGCAACGTTGTCACTTTTTATAACTGTCATATTATACAAATTATACAAAGCTAATAAGCAGATAAGCTAATCAGATGCAACCTTGTCATGCCATGAATAAATATAGGTCCAAGTAGGCGTAAATCTTCAATGACTTCTCATGCTACTATTTCTGTTTTAATTGTGACAGCGATTTTTAATCGGGTAAAAACGAGCACCCAGTGGAGCCTTTGGGTTCAAACTTGAAATTAAAAAAAAAAACAATTTTCGAAAAAGATTTCATTGGTGAAAGAATTGCTTTCAAAATATTAAGCTTACAAACTTTTAATCAGAATAATGAAGCGTGAAATAAAACACAGTGCTACAAAATCATATCTTTTCACTTAGGGTGCCTTGAATGGTTGTGTTTTGAAAAAATTTAACCATGAATAGAAGAATTAATGTTTATTAGTATGCGTAGCAATTAAGGTTTTTTGGTATGAAGCATTAATGTGTGAAGTTTATTGTTTTTTATAATCTACGCTTTTTATTTTGGTTTTTCAAAGTTTTTAGTACAATAAATCCATTTTTGATGTTTATTTTATTGAAATATTTCACAAAAAATCAATTTAATTTAAATAAAATAAAATACAGTTTTTGCCAAGAAACTAAAATAATCCGAACATTACAGGAAATGCTATCCCAATAAACGGTAAAGATGTGATTATGAATCGCTGAGCAGCGACCATATCAATAACGCCGATTACAAATACAATGAACTACAAAGATATACCCAGTGAACCAAGCAGCGAATGATCACCTAAATTAACGCAAACGAGCTAAAAAACGAACATTTTGCGGTCAAAAATACGAGAGTCGCATGAACATTCGCTCAATGTTCGCAAGCGTGCTCTTAAATGATAATTTAGCGAACATAAATATGACAAATAAACAATAATAAGCAAAAGAGACCACAAACGGTTTCTTTGGCACACGACAGTGAACGTTCGCCGAAGTTATCGCAAACGGGCTCATGAGTATTTTTCCGTAAAAAATACAAGAGTCGCAAGATCATTCGCTTAATGCTCGTAAACGGGCTCTCAAACGATAAGTTTTCTCTTGGAGGTTTCTTTCCATTGTCTACCAAGATATGTTCTTGTACACTTTCAGGGGCACTCCTATGAATTGTGTTGGTTGAGGAAGGAAGATAGATAAGTGGTAGGAGGAAAAAAGAAGAAAAAGTTGTGAACGTTTGCTTTAAATTTGGAAAGGTCGTAAAAATCGGAAAAAAACGGTTGCAGGGAGCTTATTCCATATACGCGAGGTACGGCAGAGAAAAGAACTATCTATGTAATGCGTGGTGCGATGGGGTACCATATCCATGTGGGGTGCGTGGCAACTGCTTGTGATTCGTGTAGTTTCTGTGAACACAGCAATCAGATTCCGTATCTAAGCGGAACATCTACCACGAAAATACCTGTAGTCACACAAGCCAAGTTTCTACGAAGCTCCAAGGAGTCAATAGAGCTGGAAATCGTACTCCCATTAGCTTTATCGCTCGATGCTGAATACGGTCCAATAGCTCTATATAATCCTGCTTGATTGCGCTATGCGAAGGAATTTGATTTGTTGTCTTTGACATGAATATGAAAAAATATGAAATTTTTTACAATATTTCTTAAAGTTTTTTCAATTTCAGACGGCTCACTAGAAGTGGTTAAATTTACAAAAAAAAGTGTAACAGGGGAATAATGACCTTGATAGTCTACAAATACACTTCCTTAGTAGGCAATGGCAAAACCACTAAGCGCAATGGCCAAAACCACACAGCCATTTGAAGTCGGCGGTGGTCTAGGGGCAGTGCACTGAACTCTCTTCTCAGGGTTCCCGGGTTCGATTCATAGACAGGGTATTTCTTACCCATCTTTCTGGCCTTCTTTATTCCATAATATGGAGCTTTGGTACAAAATATTTTAAAAGCTTTTGCGTTGATTTTTTAACCTCAATTCAAATCTGTGGTCAAAAGCAGTAACCGCTTAAGTCTGAAAATCTTATTTCGAGTAAACACGGTTTGAAGTTAATGTGATTGGTTGCCATTCTATGTAAGCGAATACCTTTCTTTTTTTTTGTTTTAAAAAACATAGAAATACTGGGTTTTCACGAGCAGGTGTGCATTGGAATAAGAAGAATATGATAGCATTTATAACTCAATTCTGTCTTAAGTCGACTTAAGCGTTTATTGCTTTTGAACACAGAAATAGTGATAGAGAAGGAGATCGTGGAAGCAGAGAGCTATTCAATATTCATAAAAAAAATCCCTTTGTAATGTTATTAATAAGAGTACAAAGTTTCGGTTTGAAGAGAGTATCCTTCAGATTTTAAATTGAGTTTTCGAAATTGAAATTAAGTTCAATTCAGAAACATTAAAAATTTTTAAATGACTGCGTTTTGTTACAATTTTAAAAATTCAATTTAAAGCTAAATTTTTTCAAGGCTAAATTTTCTTGTCATATAGATAATATTATGTAGACTTTATTACGAAGTTTGCGTAACACCCTGCCTTCTCTTTCGTCCTTACCAAAATCTTTTTTTACTCTTTTCTTAGACGACACCTGAATAAAGTGAAATTCTAAATAATATCAATATGTCATGCTTAATTATCTTTTAAATAAGTTTAAATTGAAGAAAATCCAATCAAGCTTTACTTTTTTCTAATTTTTTAACTTTTTAAGCTCAGTCCAAGAACGAAAAATTCGAATATAAAAAAGGCCCTTAACGTATGTCACACAGTTCTATTTTACCACGTTTATTTCCACTTGCTTTCGACGGTGTCTATCTGTCTGTTCGGGTGGAATATTCGATTTTGAACTAACTTCCGGATGAGCTAAAGACTTGAAACTTCCAACATAGCCCAGAACTGTACAGCATACTTCCAGGCTGGTGTATAAATAAGGAGTACGGTGATAACTAATAGATGGCAATGCATTTTGGAAAGTAGATATTTGTCAATAAGATTCATAGATCAAAGCATTGCATTCATCGCTGTAAAAATCATTTTTCGATACGATCGCATTTTTCCCACTACACTTAAAGGTTCTGAAATACGTCAGAACATAAGCAATAGCCCTGTTCACTCTTTAGAGTAAAGTGCTGGTTAACGGAGTAACAGAGTAAAAGTGTAAAGCAAAATTACTCTACAAAAACAAAATATACGACATTTGCTTTTACTCACACTTTACACTTTTACTCTAGTTCGACCCTTTAGTAAAATATTTGTTACTCTGTTACTCTGAGTAAGAGAGAAAATTAGTGTTGCCTACTTTTCGATTTGTACGACAACAAAAAATAAAAACAAAAGTTTTGTTCCAGGAGCTTTTAATTGGGAACATTGATCGCAGAGAAAATAAAAAAAAGCTGTCAACAATATGAAATGAAAAAATTTTGAATTCTACTCATATTTTTATTTATAAGAACGTTTGAAAACTATTGCGAATCAATTTTATCTTCTTTTCACCTTCAACACACTTAAATTTGCAAATAGCTTCTAGCATTAAAGGATGTTTCTGCACTTTTACCACAAACTTTTTCAATGGAAAAAAAGTAAACAAATAATGAAAAATATATTTTTTGACTTTTACTCCAGAGAATACTTTTTTAGTTTTAGAGGCGTTCACGCTCTAGAGTAAAACATTACTTTTTTACTCCGTTACTCAGCGCTTTACTCCAAAGAGTGAATAGGGCTAATATTTTTAGTGCACTTTCGTATGTGATATTATTTCAAAGAAAAATAAAACTGTGCTGCTTTTATTATTTAGTTGCTATCGTTACACAGTGCAACACTGAAAACTTACAAGGGCTTAGGCTTATATAGTTAATGGATTGGCAGTAAAAAATTTCACACACACAAGACTAAATACAAGAAAATAATTATGAACGTATTCATACCTACTAAAATTCACAATTACAAATTTTTAGGACAATCTATATGGGGTTAAGAATCTTTATGAGGTTATAAATCTCTATGGAGCTAGGAAAAATTATTTTATACTTTTTAGTCCGTATTGAAAACGTTGTAGTTATATTAATTTTTTTTTTTTAATATTTAAATAATTTTTACTTTAATTTCATTTAATAAACGAGTTGCAAGCCGTGAAAAATTCCGACCAAAAAAATTTTCCAGTCATCCCCTCACCAGCCTGAATTGAGTCAATCTCTTCCAATTCTCAACAATTTCAAATATTTTAGCTTTGCAGGTTAATGCGTCTATGTGCATAAATATAAGTAAGCATCTTAGCAAAATTTATGACATGACAATTGAAAGGCAATGTCAACTTACAATTTATTTCACAACATTTTGTGAGATTATCAAAATTTCCTCTTATGTTGTTGTTGTAGTGGTAACATCAATTTTGAACGTTTTGTGGCTGATGACTCCTAAATGTGCGCGCTGGTCATTGCCAAAGGCAATTTTCATTAATATGTGCTAATAAAACAATAGCAAACAATTACGTGTGTGTGTGTGTGTATGTATACATGTAACTAAACATTTATGTACACACATACATACATATAACTCTATAATATGCTTAAGTGCAATTTTACCTACGTGTATATGTATGTGTTCATATAAACTTGTATATAGGACATTTGAGATTTGCTTATGGTCGAATTGTTTTAATTGAATGTGACAATATTTAGTGTAATAAAGGATAATCATGTTGAGCATAACAATTGTTTGCATATATACATATTGGTAAGTATAAATGTGTGTGTGTAGAAAGAGATTAACTTAAGTGCTATGGTTGTTGTTTTGTTTTCAATGTATACATATACATATAAATATCTAAAGTATAGTTGAAGGTTAGTTATTTTGCAACTACATTTTATAAGCAATATTTAGGATAACTTTTTGAAGATCTCTCTTTCAAAAACAGACATGGGTTTATAGCCACATTAAGTTTTAAAGTGTGTAACATTTAATCAGAGCTAGTAGCGCAACCAAAGGGGGTTAAGGGGGCTGTAGTTCCTTCCAAATTTTGAATCGGTATAAACTTTGAAAATCTCTTTACTATACCTTATACACTTCTTCCTCACTATTTCCATTTGTACACGAATGAAAGGGACTCGCAATTTTATGCCGAATACGAATGGTGAAGTGAAAAGCTTTTTCTTAGGAAATTCGTATTCTCGAAGATTTGTCCTTGCCAGCCAAGTTAGTAGATATTTCCTTTTTGATGTCATTGCTTTAAAATCTCGATTCGAAATTCGAATTTCGGGAAGTCAAAATGGCGAACCGAAAGTGATTATTTGCGATTAAATTTTCCAATTTTTGTGGAACACTAAATAACATTTTTTTTGTGGAATACTGTGAAAGGATGAAATTGGGGCTCATATTATGTTGTAATGCTAATGCGCAGAATGTTATCTGGGGCAGCAGCAAGTGCAACGTAAGAGGGACCCATCTTCTTAATTACATACTGTCTTCTAGGCTGAACATACAAAACGTTGGGAACCAACCCACTTTTGTGACACCTACTAGACAGGAGGCTATTGACCTAACTCTTTCGAATGAATTGTTGGGGCAGCGAATTACAAACTGGAAGGTCCTTAGAGAATATTCTCTATGAGACCACAGATATATTGAATTTCAGTATGGCGTTGAAGTTAATCCTTTACCGTTTATAAGAAATCCGAAAAAGACAGATTGCGCAAAGTTAAGGGAAGAACTGGCTTCATTAAGCTATGCTCTACCCCCTAAACTACGCAATTGGCGAGGTTTGGAAGCAGCGGTGGAAAATCTCACCTCTGCTCTTCAGACCAGCTTTGAGCGTGCCTGTCCTCCTTTGCCAGCCTCTTGCTAAGATTCCTGTTCCGTGGTGGAGCAAGGAGTTGCCAGCCCTGCGGGTTGAGTCGAGAAAACTTATCAACGTGGCTCTCAAGACTAATCTTGATGAGCACTGGGCTCTATATCGCCAAAAGCAGAAGGAGTATAAAAAGCTAATTTGAGATTCGAAAAGGGCTTCTTTAGAAATTTCTGTAGCGGTATTGAAACCATGTCTGAAACAGCTGGGTTGGCGATAATCCTCAAAAAGGGTCAAGCCAACCGTCTGTGTTCACTCAAAAAATCTGATGGCACTTTCACGGAATCAAAAAGTGAGATGATTTGCTTAATGCTTGAATCCCACTTTCCGTGCAATCAGGTCTCTGTTTTCTATTTTTGAGCATCGAACTTAGATACTCTGCGTACCAACACAGTAATCCACAGTTAACTAACTCCCATTTAATTATGTTTCCCGTTTAATTTTATTATGCTTCTTGATTTAAAATGTAGTCAGATTTCTCGGTGAATTGCACTCCCCAGCTAATTAAACCAGAAATTGTTATTTTAATCGACGCAATTAAGCGGGGATTATTTAATAGGTTTAGTTTATGGGTTTTCTAATTTTGAATTTTTATATAATGGTGTTTGAATTATTTGTCATCTGGTTCCAGGTCTGGTTTTATGGTCTGGTTGATATTAGGTTTTTGATTGAATTATGTTTGAATTTTTATCTGATTTATCTTGCTCTGAGACTTAAACTGAATTTAATTTTCTTTTTAGTCTGGCTTTCGATCCAAATTTGTTCAGGTTTTTATCTCTTTTTTTGGATAGACTTTTCACCTAAGTTTTGGTTTGATTTTCGGTCTTAATTGGTATGGGTTTCGGTATTTGGTGCATTCGTTCTAAATCACAATTTTGATTTTAGATTCGTTCTGAATTTGTTTTAGTTTTGGTCTGTATTTCAATCTGAACTGTAGCCTTAGTTTCGGTTGAATTTTGATCTGCGCTTTAGTCTGATTTTTGGTTTTGAACTTAATTTAAATTTTAACCTGAACTTAAAGTTTAATTTTGGTATATGTAAATTCCAAATAAATTTTCATCTGAGTTTTGGTCTGAATTTTGTTATAAATTTTGATCAGGTTCTGGGACTCGTTTCGGATGTAATTATTAGTCTGGCTTTTTAACTAAATTGTAGTCTAGCTATTTCTATGATAGCTTTCAAATAATTTGTTAAATAATAGACCCACCATAAATTTTGAGTTCAAATTTATAATCAGTAAATTATAAAAATCGAGTTTTAACTTGTTTTGCTCTAGTTTTAGAAAACTTAAAATTCTTTTAGGAAAAAATTAATTCAATAGTTTTGCTATGTAGCTCATACTTTATTACTTTCAAGCCCATTACTCTTTACTTCTATTTTGTAGAAAAAGAATGTTAAAGTTACATTTTTTCTAATTTCAAAATTTTTTCACACTTTAATTTTTTTCTTTACTTCTTTGCTACTTAGCAGTTTGTACTGCTGTCGAACTGGTCCCTATTATTTTTATAGTAAAGCTGCCTGCAGTTTTAACACTAATGCACAAAGACAAGTTTCCGTTTCCGTTTTTGAAATGGTTTCAAATAAAGAACAAGGGGAACAATGTCAGTAAATGGAAGAAAGGTGTGGAGGAAGTGAGTGAGCGGGAATGAAGTAGCAGAAAAGATGAAATCACTAAAACAAACTTAAATTTACACTCAATAGAAAAGAAAACTGAAAACTTTTGTGCACACTGTTCGTTTCTTTTTACTCTTTGTTCTTGTTCAACTTCAATGTTACTGCAAATTTTTAAACTTGTTCACACTCTTTTTTTTGAGTTCTTTTTTTGCTTCTTTTTGCGCGTAAAATAAACGGAAAGAATATAACGGACGCGCAGCGCGACACACAGGAGATGAGGTGAGGGGAGGAAGATTGCACAGGCGTGCAAACATTTGAACGAACTTCAACTTGAACTAAGGTAATCAAAGTAGCAGAAAACAAAAACACAACTAAAAAAACTTCATTGAAAGAAAACAAAAAAAAAAATAAAAATAAAATAAAAAATGAACTGCAAAGTAAAAGAAAAAGCGATGAATTTCAACAGAAAGAGAGTGAGATAAAGAAAAACTGAACAACAAAAAACTGTGCGACAAAGTGCAAACAAACATGGCGCACGGAAATGAATAAAAACGGCGTTTTCTTCCTGCTTCCTTGCTGCTTTTCTCTAACATACACAAGCATACGCCTTTGTCCATATCTTCTCCATGAGCCAAAAAGAAAGAAACTAAACTATTTAAGCGTAAGCAATGTAATTGTATTAGTGTAAAAGCAGCAAAAGCAACAGCAACTACAGAAGCAGTCGCTCCTCTATACAGGATAGACGTAGCCCAAGTATTTTCAAGGTACATACCATAAAATACTAGCAAAAGTTTACATTTTCAATGCAATTGGAAGGAAATAAAACGAAAACTAGCAACAATGTTAATAAAAATATATACACATATATGGATATAAAAAGATTTCTTTGAAAAAGGTGAAAAATGAGTGCGAAATAAGAACAATAAAAACGACAATAAAGAAAATACCAAACACACACTCATACACGCTGTGAACACTCAACAGCCAAAAGATTTTGTTGTCGATTTGGAAACACTTGCAAACAATTGAAAATCGAATTTTCTTTTAGACATAAATACAAAAAAAGTTTTACCATTTCAGTGTAAAAATAGAAAGCAGCCAAACTTTTACTGCAACTAAATTTCTTTTCATAGACACACACAAAAAATATTAAAAATAAAACTAAAAAATATAAAAGAAAATTTCTTTGCCATTTCTTGTTGCTTGGCATGAGTTGAAGTGTTTGAAAAACTAAAATAAAAAATAAAAATAAAATAAAACAACAGAAACTATTCAGTAAAGTCTTTAGTCCTTTCAGTTTTTGTTTGGCATGGATCATTTGATTTTTGATGGTATTTAAACTAAACGTTTACTCGCTCTTCGACATTCAACCAACGACAACAATTGCGTGCAGCTGTAACCAACAATGAGTAGCTACAGCTACAGCAAACAAATAACAAAAAAAAAAAGGGAAGCAATTTTCTCTACTTATTCGCATTAAATGAGCCATAGCTCCAGCTATGAAAAGCATTTGCTCAACAAAATCACTTTATGGTCAAGCTCAATTTTTTGTATGCTATTTTTTGTTCTGTGCGTTAAATGCGTTGTATGTGTAAAAAACGTAGGTGTATGTGTATATGTTTATATGTGGTTTTCTTTTATTTCGGAATGAAATGTAACCAATAAAATTATTGTTTAAAAATAAAAAGTAATTTTTATACTAAAAAAAGATTTTAACAATTTTTTTAGGCAGTGTGTTTAAATGAGCATGCACATTCGTTTTCCTTTTTTGATATTTAAAATTCTTTTTATTTTTTTAATACAAATAGGGTCAGCCTGACCATTCATATTGGGCTTATATTATAGGCAAATATCAACTTTGAGCGAGACACATTCTCAAAAGCAAAAAAACGATCTCACGCAAAGTTTTGAGAAAATTATTTTTCACCTATTAATCATACTCACACTTCAGCAGTGATGTCAAATATTCGTATTTAAAATTTACTTGAAAACTTATTTTACCAAATTTAGGACAGAATGTTTCATGACTAAATTATACAAAATATAACTTCTTTTCACAAAGGTTCAGGGCCGTAGCCAGAAATTTTTTTCGGGGGGGTTTTCATTCGAAGAAAATATTCATAAATAATTTTTATCAAACTGATTTTTAAATACAATAAATTAAATCAATGATAAATTTGATGGACCCTATAAAATTAAAATTTTAGGAATAATTTTCCGATTTTTTTTAATCTTAACCTCAAAAAAATGGCCAAAAGTGACAAAAAAATCCCAGAATAATCAAATTAAATTTTTTCAAATAAATAGTATTCAGTGTGCATTCTAATGCATTTTTTTTTTATCGTGAGGGACATAATTTCATTAACTCACTGACTTCCCACTACAAATCGGATTTGATCGCATAGTGTAACTAAGATTTCAAATTTATTTTTTATATTTGACTTTTTAGAAAAAAAAACCGATGGAAGTAAAAAATATCGTTAAATAGATTTTATTTTGACTTTTTTCCATCCATTGGCAATTAATCTCAAAAATTAGAATAAAGTTTCCACATTTCGAGGGGGTCAGAACCCCCAAAAGCCCGCCCTAAATAGGGCCTTGCAATGGTTGATAGTATGATTTCATTATATACTTAATGGCTTTTCTTCAATGCTTTTTCGTATAGTTTATGACGTTTATTGTACAGTAACCAATTGAAGGCCTAGGTCAAGTTTTTGTGCAATGTAGAAAATATTACCTTTTCTATTATAAATTTGTTTATTGTGCCAAGCGTTTGAGAATCTGTGACATCAAGAAGTTATGAATTTTTTTAGAAGTTAGAGGAAAAATGTCATACCCTTGCCGGGAATCAAACTCAGCACACCAGACACAAGAGTCTAGCATGCTGCCAATTACGATACGTAAATTTAGTCAACTTGTAAATTTAAATAAGCCCAATCTCCTAAAAATTTTCGGGATGGAGATTCCTTTTCAAATGTTTTCTGTCTGGTATGGTTTAGACTGGGTACTCTGCTAAAATTGTGTAGATGTCTCATCTATAAATATATATAAAAGTGAAATATGTTCTTTATAGGCTACAAAACCAACAGTTTCTCAAAGCAGACAGAAACAAACGCTGCATAAAACTGACAAATTTTGACACTAAAGGGCACCTTCCAATCCAATTTGGTATAAGGGTACCACATATATCCTTAGAGGCAGGGCCGTAGCCATAAATTTTTTTCGGGGGGGCGGGGGTTTTCATTCGAAGAAAATATTCATAAATAATTTTTATCAAACTGATTTTTAAATACAATAAATTAAATCAATGATACATTTGATGGACCCAATAAAATTTAAATTTTAGGAAAAATTTTCCGATTTCATTAACTCATTGACTTCCCACTTCTGATGATGTACCCAACCTCAAAAAAATTACCAAAAATAGTAGAGGCTCATTTTTTTCAAATGATCATCATTGGGAATTTGAGCCATTATCAATGATAAAGAACCCGGATGAGGTTGGTTTATATTCCCTAAATTCGTGAAGTCACAGCATTGAAAGAGATCTTTCTAGTCCTGGTGCTCTGAGCAAGAATGCGTTATAAAATTAATTTTAAGATGGGTTTGCTAATAAGATGGTGTTTTTGCGAAAGAATTTTTAACATTGAACACGAATCTGAGGTCAAAAACTTCCCATCACGTAACGTTTTAGGAAAAAAATGCGGTTCAAGCAAGTCTTATTTTACAAGGATCCGATAATTTTTTATATTTTTATTAATTTTTAACTTTCCAAACTGATTCAGGACGAAACCTTAAATCAAAAACAGTTACTGACCTAGAAAAACTATGAATGCAGGAGTGCTCAGTATCACCTTCTCTCTTTGAATCCGTAGTCAAACCTCATGTCGAAGAAAACAAATCGGATTTGATCGCATAGTGTAACTAAGATTTCAAATTTATTTTTTATATTTGACTTTTTAGATAAAAAAAAAACCGATGGAAGTAAAAAATATCGTTAAAAAGATTTTATTTTGGCTTTTTTTCCATCCATTGGCAATTAATCTAAAAAATTAGAATAAAGTTTTCACATTTCGGGGGGGGGGGAGGTCAGAACCCCCAAAACCCCTCCTAAATACGGCCTTGCTTAGAGGGTACCTCCTATATAAACTAAATAAAAGGGTCATAAGAGGAAAGTTGGACCTACGTGTTTTAACCTTTTTTTTTATTTTGGTGAACCTCTTTAATTCAGGAATGAGTGGTTGTATGCACTGTATACATGTTACATAGTTCAAATGAAATTTTATATGGAAATAATGAATACAAAACAGAAAAATTAAGGAATACTAAATCAAATAGTTCACATTTTTTAGAAAAATTCTTAAATACTACACTTATTTCGAGTGAATGAATACTTATAATACTTTTTGGAACTTAGGTGGTAGCCTCTGCTGCCTTCTTTCCATTGGCTGTTTCTTCCTTTTCGGTCTTCTCCTTATCACTAGCTTTTGTACTGTCTTCTTTTTCACTAGTTTCCATTTTAACATCTTCAGTTTTGTTGTCTTTTCCATTGGCAGCTTCTTTTTTATCACCATTAGCAGCAGGCAACTCCTTCACGCCTGTTGACCCGAAACCAGCAGAACCACGCTCGGTATTATCCAATTTATCAACCAGCTCCATCTCAGGATAGAAAATTTGCTCGCAAATGAACTGAGCAATCTGATCACCGCGTTTTACTTCAAAGTCGATATCGGCATGATTGAAAAGTACTACACCCAAACTGCCGCGATAATCTTCGTCAACTACACCGGCACCAACATAGATGAAGTTCTTAACAGCAAGTCCGGAACGTGGTGCTACACGGCCGTATGACCCTTCGGGCACTTGCACTTGGAGATCTGTCTTCACAACAGCCTTTCCACGCCCTGGCACGACAATATCATAAGCGCTACGCAAATCAACGCCAGCTGCACGCAGTGATCCACAAACTGACTCAAATGCATGTTCAGTCAATTTGGCAAAGCGTAGAACGCACTTGGTATCGACTTTAATTTTTTTGGCAGCAGGTAAATTAATAGATTCTTTGTCGTATACAGACATTTCGGTTCTGTGTAGTTAAACAGCAATTACTCTTTCTCACTCCTGCGAAGTAACTCGAAAAATTGGAAAAATTTAATTACTCGGAAATCAAACAAGCTAGGAAGAAAAATCAAAAAGGGTTTTTGAAGACGATATAAACTTCAATATCCTCTGCCATTTTCATTGAAAATTTCTTACTTTTACCGGATTTTCAGAAGTAATGTCTTGAACTAGAAGATAATACATTTATAACATATAGTGAATCCAGTTATTTTTATTAGGCCTGCAAATAGTAAAAGTAGTAAAAACCAACAGACAACCATACTATATTGTTATATATTATCATCCGTTGTCAATGAAAATGGCAGAGGATGTTGAAGTTTATATCATTTTTTTATTTTTCTTCCTAGCTTGTTTGGTTTCCGAGTAATTCAATTTTTCCAATAGGCACCGCACTCAAAAATTCAAATAAACAAAGAAGAGCGCGCATCCACAGTTCATCCAAAGTACTAAATTTGCAATTTATTAAATATTGAATATCTCGAAAACTATGACATATACGAAAAAATTACATAACACCTTTTTTTTTAGAAAATCACTTAAGCTTTTTATGTGTGCTAGATAATTTTTTGATATCTCCAACGGTTAACCAGTTTGATTTTTGTGGTTTTTCCATCTATCATACCCCCGCTAACAATTATTGAAAAAAAATCGCAGTTAAGAATTTTTATGAACTTATGGTGCATTTTTTACTCTACCGACTGGGTTACAAAGGGATTGTAAAAAAAAAAAATTTTATTGTTCAAGGGTTAATTTCTTAAAAAAGTAGGAACTTGGTAATTTTAACCTTGGCCGACCCTAACTATTAGGAGTATAAATGTATAAACTCGTATTTTTTTCGTAATTTGGACATTTATTGTGAAAAAGTGATTATAAATTTATTCTTTAAAGTATTGTCCACCGTTACCCACGACCTTTTCCCATCTTTCTGGTAGCATACGGATTCCGCGTCGAAAGAACTCCTCATCTTTTGAGGCTATCCACGAATCGATCCATTTTTTGAGTTCTTCGAAAGAACGGAAGTGCTGTTCAGCCAGGCCATGTGTCATCGATCGGAACAAGTGGTAATCAGAAGGAGCAATGTCTGGAGAATACGGCGGGTGGGGTAGCACTTCCCATTTCAGCGTTTCCAAGTATGTTTTTACTTGCCTTGCAACATGCGGCCGAGCATTGTCGTGCTGAAGAATAACTTCGTCGTGTCTATTCTCATATTCTGGCCTCTTATCCTTTAATGCTCGGCTCAAACGCATCAATTGTAGTCGGTAGCGGTCACCAGTGATCGTTTCATTCGGTTTTAACAACTCATAATACACGACACCTTTCATATCCCACCAAATATTCGACATTTTCAGCTGTAGTAAAACACTTTTCTAAAATTATGAAAATTATTTGACAGATCAATTCTTATAGTATTTTTGGCGCTCTTCGAGATAGAATAGCTGTCAATGTCAAAAAAATGGCGCGTATGATAGATATTGTAACGAAATAATTTTTCGTTACCATCATTTTTTTTTACTACTTAGTTAGACCTGAATACCCCTAAAACATAATACTGGTTTTTTGCTTGTGCACTCACTTCTCCATTTACCACCCACACTTACATACATAGGTACTATTTTTTTTGCACGCTACAGCCAATGATCGGTAGAGATGAACCGCAGTCATCTACGGTACGAAAATATTCAATTAGAGTAACTAGAATAGAGATAGTGAAAGTGATAGCTACTTATTAGTTTCAGGTGTAGGGTTATTGGCGACTCATATTGAAGGTGCATTCTGAAAATGGAGGTAAATTTCCCCTCCAAGCTGTTTTCAAGCTGTACAATAAAACGCAAAATTTACTGAAAAATCATACGATTTTACAGGTTTCAATAGAAAATTTCTAGGAAAGAAGAAGAATTTAGGTTTCTTATGGATGTATAGTAAAATGAAAGGGCATTAAGTTTCTTGCTGTAAACCGGAGAACATCACCTTCCCGGGTATCCCATAAAAGTTTTTTTTTAAAGAAAGTTCCAGAAGTTTTTTTAACTAAATTTGAGTGTATATTTTGGAGCATACAATTACTATATAATATTGGCACGTGGTTATAAAAACCAATCCTGTTCTGGATGGCAAGCATTTTAATTTTTGGACGCTCATAAAAAGAGCCTTGCTGACATCAAAGGAGGAGCAGCATAAGAGTTTCCTGTTGATATAAAGGAATAAGGCTTAATAGCATAATCAAAATTTACATCCTTTTGTTTCTGCTACAATGTTTTTTTATTTTTCAATAAGATATACGTGTTCTAAATAAGTTCTAGTGCTGTAAATTAAATAATTTCGAGAAACTATAAATTTTAAATATGCTAATTTATAAATTTTTTTAATTCTTACATATATATATATTTTTGAATTTGTAAAGTTAAATGCAAAAATATCATTCAATTTAGTAATTTCTTATAATTTCAAATAAATCTATGAAATATTAAAATAAGTATTCATGCAAATAAGTACGTATAAATTTAAATAATAACAAAAGCCTAAAATGAAAACATCAGTAAACCGTCGTCGCTGGGCCCACCGTCGTTCCGGAAAACTCATGTAAGTCATAAAATCTAAATTTTTTTATATATACATATTGTATTGAATCTCGCTACATACTTTCTTGCATCTATATTTTTTTTGGGTATTTAATTATTATTCTAGTATTTTCTAAATTTGATTTTTGAACAAAATTTGCATTTTTCTACGTAATTTTAAACAAAATCAGATTGATAAAATTATAAATTTAAAACAAGTTGCATTTTGAATAAATACCTAACTTTAACCTTAAAATAAATTAATGAATTATTTGCTATAAAATGAATTACACTTTCCAATTTTCTATTTATTAATAAATCTCTGAATATGTTTATATTGTAAATACAAGCGTGTTTGGTCTGAAATTCAAAGGATTTTTATGAGGAAATAATTATGTTTTAGGGACTTTCAATTAACATCTAACGAAGGTCATGGATGGGAGGGCTAGGGCATCCGCTTTGAAATTAGTGTGATGCAATAATGGGAGAAATGGGGTACAACAAAATAGGTAACATGTGTGTGCGATATCCAATCCAGCAGCAGTTTGTAGTATTTGAGTGATTAGATAGAGTTATCGCGTGCATATATTTTCTTTTGTTCGTTTGTCTTATTCGTGTGAGAATTGGTGGATCTTAAGAGCCTCTAAAGAACCTACGAAACTGAAGCTCCGGGACACAGCTAGATGCACGCAAGAGGGTCCTTAAGATGTACACATATAATTACCCTTCACATTTACACCAAAACCAGTTCTATAAATATAATCACAGTGTGAATACGAAAAGTCAGCTCGCACAATCACGAACACAGGGAAACCATAACAATATTGAAGTTATTCACAATTACGAGTTTATACATTCATACTCCCAATATTTTCCGATGGGGAACATTTTTCACCAAAACCTAACTATAGGTTTCCTGTCCGTTTACCCGGTATAGCCATATGTCAAATAGTGGCTTTATATAACACCCAAAAGGGGGTTGAGGGGGTGTTTAAGTCCAAGTAATTTTTTTCCTTCCTTACGTGATAAACAACTTTCACTTAGATAAGAAACATGTACAAGGTGAAATAAAAAAAAATTTGTATTGGTCCCGTGCATACCAAAACTATGGGTTTTGCCCCCATACCGGGTATCCCAGACGTAATAGAGAAAATCTGAGTACAGGGTCGGAATCAGCGATCCTAAATTACCCTTAAAATGTTATCCATTCGACATTTGATTTTATAAACCGTCAAATTGTTGAACAATGTAATTAATTGCTAATGGAAATATTATTTTTAAAGCAAAAGATAAAATATGTTTGCCCTTGATTCAGTAGCATTATTTTACTACCTTCCATAGAGAACAAACAAGAAAGTGAGGTGTGATACTTTTTTGAATTCGTAAAGAAATCGTGAGTAATCACGAATCTGAAAAAGTCCCATTAAAAAGATGAAAGCGTTCAAGATATTACAAAGCAAATAAGTTTAAAGATTGTACTTAGTATACTTTCAAACATAGGCTTTATCAAACTTCCAAATTTTCCCCATAGAGGGCGCTTACCATTTAAACTAGCATACATTGCATTAACAAATAACAACGTTTCTTTTTTTAGAATTTATGGTATAGAAAAAAAATACCTTTAAAGCAGTTACCCTGAATAAATGAATATGTGAAGATTTGCCTTGAATGCTTGGGGAATGATTAATTCTGGCATAAAAATTAATCAATTTAATGAAAAACTTTTTGAAGGAACGAAAAAATTAAACTCCGTCTTTTTAATTTTGTTACTTTTGCCGAATGTAGAATCCCAGGGACTCTACACACTAGTCCCTGCACATGTCACTTACGCCGTGACGATGAACATGGCCTCACTCTTTCAAGTTTTCATAAAAAGTTTTACTCAGTTTGGCGTGTGTAATCTTGTCCAGGAATGGACTTCAGATTCAAAAAAACGAATATTTTGCTGTGTTTTCTTCAATTATAATTTACTGTCTCTTTTTTGAAAAAAAAAAAAACAAATTATTCGCATTTCCATTCGCTCTTCCCCATTGTTCGCACAACCTTAGTTTTTTCAATTCGACATTAAAGCCAATTAGTTTTATTATTACTTTCCATAAATAATAATAAATAAAAAATTTATACCGATTTTTTATGCAACTTTTGGTTTAAAGTTTAGTCGGATTATTGGGCTGATTTTTGCCTGGAATATAATCTAGTTTCCGATTTCATCTCTAACCTAACTTAGCTTACTCTAACCTATTACAAAAATATATTTGCTGTACTCTGTTGTTATATTTTACTGTTCTGCAGTAGACTGCAGAGAAAAGTTTCTCAGTTCGAAAATCCTTAAAACAGTGAAAGACAACAACTCAATGAATTAGCATTTCTATTACAACGAGAGGATTAATAATCTTAATTCAAAAGCAAAAGAAAATGCATTTTCTCTTGTTTTCCTCCATCTGTTGGGAAGTGGCAAGAAAAGGAGAATAGCATTGACGCTCGCTCAATTAAAATTCATCTCAAGGTGGAGCCTTTTTGAAAACATGCAAATTGCTTTCATTAAGAAACCGCAAGCTAATTCTTTTTTCTGAGAACAGTTTGCTGCAGTTGCGTTGCAAATGTAAACTCCCCCAAAAATTTTGTTTGCATTGGCTTAAATTGGTTTATTGGATAATTTACATCCAATTTCCATGATTGTTTTTTTGTTCCTGATTTGTTTTTTAATAATTTTTTTCTGGATTCATAACATCTCAAGAATGGCCACCATACTCCCCAGACTTGAATCCAATGGACTACTCTATTTGGAGTATTTTAGAGAGTAAGGCTTGTGCATCTCAACACCACAGTCTGGAGTCACTGACAAATTCATTAGAGAAAGCCTGGACTGAAATTTATCAGGAAGTCCTGCGGCGAACAGTCCTACGATTTCCGGATCGATTGAAGGCATGTGTGCAGGCTAAAGGAGGTTATATTGAATGAGGTGGGGTTCAAATGAATGCTTATATATTCAGCAATGTTAACACTTAATTGTACTTAATGGAAGTACGTCCTTTTGAAAATAACTGCTGAAATGTGTGCGTCACTTTACGATTGTCACCCTGTCACCAATAATTATATCAATTTTAGTATGTAGCAGCTTTGTGCTTGGTAAGCTAATTTTGTCTAATATATTGAAAATACAAATAAAAAAGCTTTATTCCATTATTTCGAACGACGTTTCGTTAGATTCTCCCAACTTCGTTCAGGGGCATTTTATTAGTTTTGAATATATTAATTATCATGTTAATTATTTTGTCAAGTCCCGGACATAAACGTACATTTTATGACTAATATTTTAACCATATTTTCCTTCTGCTTCATATCAATCATACTGAGTCATGTGTTTGCGCCCACATGAATAAATTAAAATGAACGTACGAAAACATTAGATTAACTGTTGCAGTTTTGTTGAAAATCTTAATTTCCTCTTTTAGTGTAGTAGAATTTAATCATGTGTTCAACCAACATATGTATATGAAATTCTAGAGAGGAATAACATAATCATTTAGCTTTCAGTCGATGTATTGAGCCAATACAAATGCTTCATGGAATATACACACATATACTTGCAAAATAGCAATATGCAAAAATTCATCAAATTATGCAAATATTATCAAAAAGCCATTTAGTCCAAAAATATGCAACATTGAATTCAAATGATGACAACAACAAAAACAGCACCAATAATAACAACAACACTAACAAAAATAGCAACAGCACTACCAGCAGCGTCAGTCTGTGCCATAACGATAAAGTAGCAAACTGATAATAAAATTCAATTGAATTTAAATGACATTAAATGCCTATAAAATACACACACACTTACACAAACAGAGGCAGACAAACACAGATACGTGCACCTACGCAACTTGCTATAACTTTATTATATGCAAAATGTTTCATTTCCTAAAAATATGCTACCTGTTTCAAACTATCGCTGCTGCTGCCATTTACTGTTGTTGCTACTGCTGCTGGTGGTGTTGTCTGCAACTACTTTGCCAGACTCCTCCTGCTGTTGTTTTTGTTATTACCGCGCATGCAGTCGAATATGAATTATAGCCTACATTTAGGCATAGCACGACAGTGGCGGCAGCGGCATATTTCATGTTGCTTGCTATATGTATGTATAATCAATTTCCGCTCTTTTGAGATTTTAAAATGCAGGAAATGAAAATGAATTCATGCGCTGCTCCACTCAGTGGATGTTGCCAGGTGATAATGTATACATGCATGTGTATGTGTAGCAATATATACCCACTCGATGCAATAGGGTTTAACGCATGCTGCAAATTAGAAGTTTTTATGCCGCAATATATGCTAAATAGTTGCAGTTAGTGCATAGCTATCGTTCCTGCTACTGTGTTTTTTTCTTCATAACTTAGGATATTGCATTTTATGAGTTATTTGTAAGTGTGTGTGTGTTTGGTATGAGCTGAGTGAAATAAATTGAAGCAAATAACTACACGATTTAATTGAACATGAGATTTTTGTGCACGTTTCGCAATTTTCCCATAGCATACTTTTAGGCACACAGTGGCAACAGCAATTGAAATTTTACACTCAAATTCAAACTCATATGAGCGATGAAGCCTTAACCAAATGAAAATTTTAAATCCGCTTAAAAACTTTACGTTTCAGTTCAATTGTCCGCAGATTCTCAACATGCAGGATGGAGTGGGTCTCAACAGCAATTATACTACATTTCCTTTGTATGCCTCCGGTTTGAATTTTAGTTTTTTCTGCGCTTTTTTTTTTACTTTGTTTTTGGTGCTGTTGATATTCTCATTTCAATTGCTGCTGGTGTTGCTGCTTCATCATAATGAAACAATGGATATTGTGTGTGTATTTTTATACATGTTTGCATGTATGTGCATGTTGGGAACAATGAAGACGCAACAATTAACAACACACGCCACAGCGTGCCATAACCAAAACAAAAGAATGACTTAACATCCGGTCAAAGTGTTTCCTTCCGTTTTCTCTGTTTCTTCGTATTTTTTGCAATTATTTTAGCAAGAGCTTTTAAAAATAAAGGCAGCAATGATGTTTTTGGATTGGTCATGCTTTTTAATTTCTCTGCACTTCTTCTTTGGTTTCTCTTTCTTTTTCTTTTTTTTTTTGCTGGTTATTTTGTGGCCTTTTTGGTTCTTTTGGTTTTGGTTTCGGCACTCAAAATACAACATCCGAAAAATTAACTAGTCTGGCAGTAGTTGATGGTAAATATTTATGATGTTGCAAATGCAAAAATAACTTAACTTAAAAAAGAGTTTTTTTTTAACTATTTGTGTTTGATTTTATCATAAGATATTTTCACAATATTTTTTGGAGAATATTTTATAAGCAAAGAGCTGAAGAGTTTTATATTTTATTGGAGAAAATGCACAGCATGTGACAAAATATGTCTGCAATTCTTAAATGATATATTTTATTTCAAAGTTTTGTTGAAGATGTCCAAGAAATTGAGAAGAGATTTATACTTTTACATATTATGCTTACTTCTAATAACTCATTAGTATTAGTACACAGTCCAACATATGAAAGATTTTTGCTTGTAGCAGAGTAACCTTCTGAAAGGAGATATTTTTCGGAATATTTTTGTTGAAGTAAGTTATAGTCGTGGTTTCTTCTACCTACTTTTCCAGATCAAGGAACCCATGTCACCTTAATCAATCTGTAAGTATATACACTTCACGAGCTAGAGGTTTCATGTTTGAGACAACAACTGCGTTACGTAACGACTTCAAAATTAAAATAGTTTATAAAATTAATTTAAATAAAATCATAAAAGTAGATGAACCTTGTTTATATAAGTACGGCAAGAAAACCGAACAGTAGTTTATGGTATAAAGCCCAAAAGCTACAAGTTTCATTAAGAGTATTATAACAAGCAACATTTTCTTGTTCCATCAAACCCTACCGATGCAAGTCTCAAACAAAATAAATTTTGAAGATACGAAAAAATTACCAACAACAATTTTTTAAAAAAATTATTAAAAAATCAGAAAAAGGGGGAGCTGCTACCATACTATAATGCGCCAGCTCACATTGCTGAAAAAAACCATTAACTTCTTTACGTTTACAGGCTAGAAGAACATCGCCTCGTTTTTATCAAATCGCACTTTTTATTACCCCTGAATTTCCATCTAAAAACAAAAAAAGTAATAATGCGGTAATATTTAATGCAAATAATTTTGAAATTGAGAAACTCCAAAAATCCGATGTTTAAGAATGTTTTGAAACGTGGATTTATCACCTTAACCCATTTTCGACTGCTGTTACGTTTGTCACCGTCACTTTCGCGCTCAAATTAAATTAACGGAGAAAGACGGAACTTCTGCGTTGCCAGCTATCTCAGTGGAGAAGTGGTCGCAGGTTCAAAATAAAATGAAAATAAGAATAAAAAAAAAATATATTTTTTTGAAACGCTCGATTTCTGTAGCTCAATACTGAGCTACCGCACAATTTTACAAAATGTAAAATTAAATTTCACCCGCACAACCTGCTGGGCTCACGAGCACACAAACGGACTTTCACAAATTTAAAAAAAAAAAAAAGGAGAGAAAATAAAGTTTATAGTAGGAGAAGCCTACTCCACAAACAAAATAGTCACTTGCAGTTAGCACCAACTGCCAAAAAGTGACCACAAAAAAAAATAATATAAAAACAAAATGATACTCCCTGGGTTAATGGGTTTATGAACCCTTCTATATTCGCGCACAAGGATCGCGACCCGAAAATTAATTCCCGAACAAAGTAACCCGGCTAAAATTACTTTACCACTGTCGCTACAAGTTAGCGACACAACAAAATAAAAATTGATTTTAACTTCTAAAATGTCCGATGAACCACGACTCGGTGCTCCGCGCTCAATATTTAATAGAATTAATAAATTTAACACTATTGGTCCACCACGACTTGGTGGTACCAATCACAATAATATTAATTTAAAATACTTTTGGTTCACCCGACTTGGTGATACCAAAGTACACAAAAATTAATTCACCAAAAAAAAAAAAAAGGACACAAAACAAAATTTAATAATTCGCACAAAAAAAATCGCACAAGATTCAAAAAAGTGTATAATTTAAAATAAATCGTTAAATATTCGCACTAAGAAAAATTCTGGTAGTCGCTCTCGAAAGCTAGCACAGAACTGAATATAAGTACGGTGCAAAAATATGTACCACTTATATTCAGCCACATACATTATATTTTCGTCCGCTATGTCAGCAGGACACAATGCAGTTTCTCTAAGAAACTGGTCTCTAAACGGGAAATCATCATACCCATACATGTGTGGGTGTACATGATTACACCCTGGACAAAGTCCCCGCCCCAACCAATTGTATGAGAATTGGCGGCAATGCACCTGTATTAGTGCATAGCGGAGTCATACCGTTGAATTCTCACTAGAAAATCAACCAAACGAGAGAACCAAAGTTTTCCCGTTTTTCCGCAAATTTACAACAAATACACCTCTGCGCTCTCTTACAGAAGTCTCCATATCCCCATTCCCAGTAGTATAATCTAGTACTAAATGGTACTCTTTTACTATTGTGAATGTGGATATCGGCCAAAAAGAAGAGGAAGAGTGACAGAAGAAAGATAAAGAAAGAAAAGAAGAAAAAGGTTAGGAAGTGCAGCACGCGGCTGCGCTTCCTAACAAAATTAAAATTAAATAGTTTTAATTTCGCGAGTGACGCGCCGCGGAATTAAATCGCGATACGTTTTCGCAATACCAACTTCAAGCATTTGTAAAATACATAAAACTATGCGTATCCCATTTAGGTATTTATTTAAATAATAATTTTAACTCTTGGCTTCACAATTTTTCTTGTAAAAAATTTTACACCTGCGCTTTTACCTTAATATTTGTATGTTAAAATTCATGTTCTTAAAATGGCTCGTAGAGTAATTCAAATATTTTTTTATTTATTTTAACAATCATATTCGTGTTACTAATATACCAAAATACAACACTAAAGACTATCTGATTGATTTTACCTTTTGAAATATTCCAAGTGTACTGTTGAAAATTGATGTTACGAAAACGCAACGACGGCTGATTGCATACAAATCACTTTGACATATTACATATATAACTAGCTTGGCTTCGCCCAGCTTCGTTGTCCGGACCTAGCTAAGTAGGAGTAATGCAAAAATTACAACAACTAAAAGTTTTGCAAGAGATATATCTATATAAGCAATAATCGAATCATTGCACTAATCATTCATATCATTTACATGAGTAGTTCCACTTCCACGTGTTTAATGGTGTCAACATTCTTCTCAGTTTTTGCTATCAACATCCCATCTTAACATACAAACCTTCACCATCTTTCTTACTATGGCTCTCTAATAACTATCAACATACATCCTTTACAACTAAATTTTGATTGCTTGCCTTATTATGGTTCCCCATATTGCTGCCTTAATTTGTTAAAGCCCTAACACGCATTTTTAAAATTTTACAGGAGAACCAAAAAACTGAGTACTACTTCGAGAATTTGTAATTTAAACTAAAAGAAAAGATTGCAAGTTTTCAGTGTAGGTTTCTGAAATGTTTGGTATAGGGCACATTTTTTATCATAATCCATCGAAAACTCTATACTGAAAAACTGATGTTAGGGCCTTAGCGCAATAAGGCAGAGATACATATATACCTTTTGAAGCATTTCCTTTGTATGCCAAAACACTTTCACTTTCTTCCCAACAACTACTACTAACCATCCGCCTTTACACACAAACTGCCAGTGTGTTCTTTGCAATGGTTTCTCAAGAATACGGTTTAAAACATTTTCTTTGCATGGCAGGTGTCACGCATATTTTATTTATTCCATTCATTTTTTTCTAGCATTTTCCATTGGCAATCAAAGCTCTCTAACCACAAATAATTTAGTGAATATACCTTAAAAACCGAGGTGGAACAGTCACTAACTCAAGTCTACCCATACTTTACCCACCAAATTCCATTGCCAAATCATATTATCATTCCAAATCTTAGTACTGCACTACAAATAGTTTCTAAGATATACAATAATGAAAATTCAGGCTATATGGAAAGTTCCTCGCCGTCTTGTTCAATCCTAACCACATTTTTTTTTGATGTGTAAACATTTTAGCTCACGGTATGGGCAAAATTTCAAATGTGTAAAATGTAACAATAACTGTATCGTAAGATGTAAGATAACTGTAACGTCCAGTTCCCTTCTCGCTCACACTACGGCGCGGCATGACTGTACTACTCTAAACAACAAAGAGAAGAAGAGAGGGAGAAATTAAAATACGAGCGGAGTTTGTTTGTTTATGTTTCGATCAATTTACTCACACATATATGTACATACGAAAACAAAATGTGTGTGTACTTTTATTCGTGGCAGAATTATTTGTTGGTGTTAAACGTATGGAGATCGACTATACCATACAAGCAGAGAAGTCGCCGTAGCAAACACAGGCGTTTGATAGGTTTTGCATTCAATTAGTTAGATTGCATTAAAATTAAATATTTTTTAAAATACAAAAACAATACAAAATGATAAGTAATAAGGAATCTAGGTTTCAATAAATGTATAAACAAAACGTAGTGATAATGATAGCAAATCACGGCATTATAAAAGACAACACTTTTTTTTATCTATGTAAATAGCAAATATGTTAAACAGAAAAAATCAGACTTATTTATTATAAAATCACTTATTTACTTCAATAAAAATACATTGTTTTTTATTTTTATTAAATGCAGTCAAGACAACTCTCTTTGCGGTGCTTTTAAAAAGTAGTGGGGTGACTAGTCATCCCTGTTGCCTTCCTAAGGTTAAATGTGGAAAGCACTTATCGTCGCCTGAGGATTGATTTGACGTATGTGTGTACAAATTCATATACCTATACGCCAAATCAATTCTTAGGCGACGTTATGTAAAATTTTCACATCTAATAAAATTTCAAATCGACAGGAAGAAAAACTTAAAGCGCGAAAAAAAAGAATGCGATTGCAGCTGCGTATATGCGAGCATATAGATCCCGATGCATTGAGTAAAAGAAAAATAATGCAACTACAACATATCAGCCCTATTCACGATTTGGTGCAATTGCAAAATATTTATGCTATCACAACAACATGATGTAAGACCTTTTGCAATTTATGGTGAATTGGGCTATTATATATAAAAGATAATGATATCTAATAAGTTTATAAAATAATTGTTTTAATTTGAATTACCTAAGCATATAAATTATACATTAAATCCCTATATATGGCTATACATATGTGAGCTTATGTATATGACATTCAGTTAGCTTAACTGTTTACACATCAAATATCTTGCGTGCCTTGCACACATCCATTGTTTTTTTTTTGTGGCGTGGTTTTGTCAACCAATGTGGGTAAAAGCATTAGAGTTTAGCGGAAAAGGCGACGCCTATCCATATTTTTTCATAGAATGCCATTCACAAATAAAGTTTTTTAGAGACGTGCCACAAATGAATACTGAGATATTCCATAGCTAAAACTCAGATTATATAGGAGATGCCATGTCCGCTTTTTTCAATTTCACAGACATTTTTCCTGCGGCATTACACTGCCAATTAACATCCTTGTACTAAATCTCTGGTTGTGGAGATATACCCAAAAATTATCTGAGTTATTGATGGGCATATGTCCATGAAATCAAATTACAGTTTTATATAATAGTAGAAAAAAAAAATAATTATTTGTATAAAAAAAGAATCGCTTGGCGGTTCACCTGTAGTGGGATTCGAACTCACGATACCAAAAAAACTCATAATTTCATTGCACAATTACAACTTTACTCTCCTTTTTAACTCACTAAATCACAAACCTTGACAAAATAGGGTGATCACATAGGGTAATATATAATAATGCCTTTTGTGTGTCTGCATGTTTTATATTCACCTTTGTCGGTATTTGTTTTTTGTTGTATATTTATTTTTTTCCACCACACCGATAAAAAAAAAAAACTACTTGGTCCCGCTTGAAGTGGGATTTGAACTCACTATTCCACAAACTCTTTCCTGCATCCACTATTTTATCTTCCCTTCTAACCAACTAATCTACAAACCACTATGAAATACTCTGATCAAATTAGTAATATGTAGTTACACTCGTGCAAATGAAAAAAAATTTCAAACGCAAAGCTCATACGCATTCTTTTCTGCTTTGTGTTTGTGTGGTGGAAATCACAGCGAGCGAAGTAAAAAACTTTTTGGTTTTGATTCTAGGAAAAACATAAATATTTACAATAACAAATGTAAGGGGAACAAATTTTTAATATAAAAATGCACTTTACAGGTAAGCTGTTAACGTTAGATATATGCCACCACTGACTTTATTTTAGCAAACGATAAGATCTATAACCTTTCAATACATAATTTTTATATACTTCTTATAGTTTAAGCAGCATTTTGCATTAAGTAGTGTAACGAAGCTCTAGCCTGGGTATCACTCGCCGAGTCCAGGGTTCGAGGCAACAGAAATTTATTTGTTACAGGGACCGGGGCGAACTACCTTCAATTTATGAACACTGCACAACACTCACTTGGGGATCTTTCCCTTCTCTTTTATTTAATTTCACTTTTTATTCTAACTCAAGGCGTGGCCTTGTGGTTCCTCCTAGTGCGTGGCACTAGGGAGCACCTACTTATAATATATCGTATGGTGCGCTGCACCTTAAATTCCGCTAGGCGATGGAGTGGCCTATCGCTCGAGTCCCCCCTAGTGCGTGGCACAGAGGAGCATCGATCTGAATCCGGAAAATGGACCCTTTAGTACGTAGCACTAAAAGGTGACGAACAAAAAGAACACAAACTCACTTCGTTTTAAATTTTAACTTTTGTTTATTTAGTTTTTCTTTTTTTTGAAAATATTACTTTTTTTATTTTATTTAACTTTAATTTATGTATTTGTTTTTTACATATATAACACTGTGGGGTGGACGGCGTAGCCTATCCCGATGATCCTCCTGGTGCGTGGCACCAAAGAGCGTCGATGTCCAAAAAAAATGGCTTCCTCAGTCACTTTCCTTCACGGGACACTCAACTGAATATCCGTCTGCTTGCTGCTGCTGTTGATCGCCGAGTTTTCTTCGTTCGCCGCCATCTGCTTGTGGTTTCGTTGTCTTTTCTTCGTTAAGTTCTAAACATGGCGTCATTCAGCTAGATGAGTGTGTTCACCAATCGACTATTAATTTATGCAATTGAAGGGTTGCATTTTCGTTTTAATTTACAATTCTTCTTAGACTTAGCAATTTTACATAAAATAAAAATGTCCCTTCATGGGCAAATAATAAAAAAGAACTTAATACTTAAAGAATAACAAATTAATAATTCAAAAAGAAAATAATAAAGTAAAATAAACAATTTATGATAATATAAAACGACTCCACTGGTGAGACGCAAACGAGGGGGTGGGCAGACTTGCGTCCTCACAGTAGCTAAATTTTATAAAATAGCTGAGTTTGGTCCAAATAATGGTCTATATTAAAGAAACTATTTGAAATTAACTTAAAATAAATATCGACTTAACTTGAAAAATGTCAAAAGCAATTACATACTAAATTTCATGACAATCCGTTGCGAAATATAGAAACCTATTAGGATTAAACATTCAACAGAGCTCTATTTTATATATATAGATTTTCCTTAGCAAATTATTGTTAATGTTTATTTTCACTGAACATTTTGTGAAATACTATCTCTTAGCTAGTTAGAGTTAGAGTTGAGGGTTGGGTGGGACTAAACCAAAGCACTCAGTCTCAAAGACCAGACTATAACCGATATAGAGCGTGTAGAAAAAAGTAGAAAGACAGGAAATATATGTAAGGGGATAATTGGGAATAACTAAGAAATATAAAAAACAAAAATAAATTAAAATTAATTAGTTGTGGTTTTATAATATTTTTTGTTAACAATGACAGCAATACGTTTTAGCAAACAAACGGAGTTGAAGAAAGTAATAAATTCAGTAGGTGATGACGACAATAATGATGAAATCGCTTTGGATGATGATTAAGACATGATGTCAGATATTCCAACGAATTTAGAGATAGCTGGTGAAGTTGAAGTTCAATCTGAACAATCACCGCCTTCAAAGTATAGAAAAAAATTCACTTTTGGTGTACCGAATGGGACCAAAACAAAACGTTTCCAGTTCAGAGACACACTTAGGCCTGAACAACTCATTGTACTACAACATGGTTGGGCCTACATTTTAACGCCGGTTCCGAGTGGCAGTGTGGCAATTTGCTATCACTGTGAGCATTTTCTTATAATTCTCATTCATCGATAGTGAATATAAAAAGTTTATGAAAATTAATCACCAGACCAAGACGGGAATCGAACCCGCAACCTTCTAGGTGAAAGTCAAGTGCACTATTTACTAGACTATTGAGGTCGTCTAACACTATTGGTCAGACCTACCAGATCTGTATATACCGATCATTCACAATAATACAGTATTTAATTAACGTGTAGCTATACGCGGTAAAAAATTGTGGTGGCCATTGTGAACAAAATGTGTCCACTCGACTGTAGCCAACGCTTGGAAAATTCACTGTCTGATTGCAAAACAGAAGGACACAACTAGAGTTCAAGTTCGAAATAGCTCAAAAGTTACTTTATTCCAAGTTACACCAGAACCAAATGAATCAGACGAAATGGATATTGAGGAGTCTGAAAGTAATTCACAAACAATATAAAGGGTGTTTTTTAAGAAGTGTGGTTTTCAATCTGGCAATACTTTTTTCGGAGTTGGTCTTTTTGACAGCTGTCACTTGATTTATGCTCAGTTGGGTTTACTCCTGAACAAAGTTTGCAAATCGTGCAAATTTATTACCAAAATAATGGTTCGGTTTGCGCGACGCATCGCGAGCTGCGTCCAATATTCGCTCGACATAATCGCCCAGTAGAGTCGGTAATTCGAGCAACCATGAATCGGTTTCGTACCACGTTTACTCTAGTGAATAACGCACATACTAAGAGACGCCGTACAGTGCGCACCGAAGACGTTATTGCTGCTGTGGAGCAGAGTATCGAAGAAGACCCGAATGAGTCCATCCGCCATCGCGCGCAACAATTGGAGCTATGCCCATCCACTTTATGGAAGATTTTGCGGAAAGATTTTGATTGGCGGGCTTACAAAATCCAACTCGTGCAAGAATTGCAGCCGAACGACCATCAAGCGCGTCGCACGTTCGGTGAATGGGCCCAAAACGAGATGGCCACCGATCCCGATTTTCACAAGAAAATTTTGTGCAGCGATGAAACTCACTTTTGGTTGAATGGGTACGTTAATAAGCAAAATTGTCGCATTTGGAGTGTTGATAATCCACAAGCCATTGTTGAGACGCCGTTACATCCTCAAAAGTCACTGTTTGGTGTGCTCTATGGGCAGAGGGAATCATTGGTCCATATTTCTTCAAAGATGAAGCCGGCAGTTACAGTCAATAGGGAACGCTATAGAGTCTTGATTAATTACTTTTTTGTGCCTGAATTGGAGGATGTTGATGTGGACGACCTTTGGTTCCAACAAGACGGCGCTACATGCCATACAGCCAACGAAACAATCAATTTATTGAAGGAATCTTTCGGTGAGCGCATTACCTCGCGTCATGGGCTTGTGGAGTGGCCTCCAAGACCGTGCGATTTAACACCGCTGGACTATTTTTTGTGGGGTTATGTGAAGTCGAGAAAATTATTTATAGAAGATAAAAAGTTTATGAAAACTATCAGTTTTTTCCAACCAACTAACAAAATTCCGTTAATCCCTCCATAAGGCACAGATATTCACATATATGGTCAGACACACTTTCACACATATGTATTTATCCACAGAAAAACAATTGAAAACAAATTTCAATCACAACTTTTGCAGCATTATGAATATGAAAATAATGAATATCTACAACAACATAAACGTCATAATTATCAACATAATTGAACAGCTGCAGTGCCACAATTGCTTCTGAATTTGATAGTTTCTACATTTCGCAGTAATTTTAGGTGGTATCGTTAATTAAGGTGGTATTTACAATAAAATGGATACAAAAACCATACATACAAACATATATGAAATACTATTTGCATGCATGTATATAAATATATGCACACCTACAGTATACATATTGGTCAATTATGAAATTATGACATTTTAACCTAATTGAATAGCGTTAAACTTGAATGTCTCATTTCTATATACAGTAGTTTTCCGATTTAACGATAATTTGTTTCTACGAAAACCGCAAATAGCGAACAAGCAAATTGATTCCATTGAGTATCTTAAATAATGAACAAAAGAAATTTTGCTGTACTCAGTTTAACGAACAACAAACAAAATCAGAGTGTTTCAGCAGGATAAAACGTTTCAAAAGCAGAATACAAACTATCATCATACAGGCAAAGAAAAACAATTGAAAAAAAAAAACAGTTATATCATCATACAGAGAAACAAAAACTGTCGCTGTCGTTTTGAAATTTTTTTGTGAAGTGAAATTCTTAAAAAATCGAAGTGATTTTTAAAAAAGTGAAATGGTTTTTGATGCGTATTAAGAAATTGATATATTTTCACAATTTATCTGGTTTTATGTGCTTAGTTTGGGAAAAAAAAACTTTTGGTGGAGCGCTACCGTGTGGCAGACAAAATAAGGCTCCGAAGGGAATTCTTCAAGCCAAAAACGAAATGGCAGAATTCTTCGAAACTGTCGCGTTTTTGCACAAAATCATTTAGAAATAAAATCCTTCATTCGCCTTCTAAATCGTCTACCTCTTTATTTTCAACCAAATTCTAATAAATTATATGACAGTGTGTCATCAGTATTGTTACATAGGTATTTAAATAAACACAAAAGGTCTCAGAATATACTAAAGGATGTATGCTAAATGGTATCTTTTTACTTTTTATAAGAGATATAAATTCAAACATCAAGAGATGAGCATATTTAGATTATTTTTATCGATTTTAGGCTTTCATTGAAACTGGGAAACCGAAGTGTTTTTATGAAAGAGCAAGTGACAAAGTGTCAGGCTTGAAAGGGGAGTGAAAAACTTCAATTAAAGTGACAGCGACAGCACTGAGGGGCGTTACTCTGTAGTTCGATTCGAAAGACAGTTCTATTCGAATACCAAATTCAATCCGAAAAGGCACAAAATTAAATCTGAACATCGAACAAATATTATTCGAAAATGTTTTCTAGCGTACTAATCGCTCGAATTCGAGTAAATTTTCTTTCGGATCAAACTACAGAGTAACCCCCCAGTTATGTCAAAAATTGGTTGTATTTTTTGGCATTTTTTGTCATTTTATTGTCTATGTCAAAGTGCTCGAAGTTTGGAGGGCGCGCCGCGCAAATTAGCCGCAAATTGTTTAATTTGTGTTTTTAAAATACAAATCATAGTAACAATGCAGCGTGCTTTACCGTTAGCCGTTGATTTCTGCATTACATCCTTTAGCTGCTATTTGTGTTTGGTATCTGTCGTTTAACAAACAAATTCCAGTGTAACTTGATGAAATTTTTTCAAAGTTAAAATGAGACGAATAAACATTTAAAAATAAATGCTTAAAACTTATTTAAATATCACTAGAAAGCAATGATTTTTTTGCTATAAATAAGAAAAATTGCAGTCGATTCTTGCAGCTAAATTGCCGCGGCGCGGTTAATAAATGAATTTACAATGTAGCTTTTGTTCCTATCAGTTTGAATGATTATTTCAATAAAATAATTTTGTAAACACTATTTCTAGTCATTTTAGTCACTTTTAGTTTAATTAAAAGGATAGGCTATTTGATTTTAGTACTCAGTTTAGCGAAAAAATCGAATTAACGAATTGGCCTGATAACAATTGTGTTAGTTAAATCGGAAAACTACTGTATAGACACATAAATATGTACGTATATATTTTTGTATAGATCCTTGTTTGAAATTTATATATTTATATGTGTATGGAGTATCCAATTCATGCTGTTCAATTCTGCTTGCTATATGCTGCAATATACGATATGGTTATGACAGTAATTTTAAACATGCGGTTATGTAATTTATACCACAATTTGATGATATAAAGCTTTGGTTATAAATATTGCTTTGTTTGCCAGCCTGAATGTATGCCATGTTATATACCTACATATACATAAATAGGTATATAGAGTATATTTATGTAAGTGCACAAATATTTGTATACCTCACTTCGATTATATACTATATGGGAGCATTAAATAGATTGCTGTTATATATTTTTCGCCATTTTTGTTTTCTTTTTCTGTTATCCTTGTAGGAAATTTTGAATAAATATGAAAAGCTTTTGATTGTATTAGTGAAAATCAAATATTGTATGAACTTATATTTATTTTTCATAGAAAAAGAGTGGTTATGTTAATATTTATATTTCTTTGTTACCTTAGCAGCCAGAGTGCCACTTACATTTAATTAATAACTTTTTTTTTGCTCTTATTGCAATAATTAAAATTGTATTTATTTAGTATGTTTCTCTTTTCGTAGTTGTGCAACCTTTGAATATTGCTTACATACATATTTTATGTGGTTATGTATGTTTTTAATGAAAACTTATAAGTTTTCTTTCAATTTTCACATCGAAGGAAAAAGTATAAAATCAACCAAAACAAAAAAAAAAAAAAAAACTGCTGAGAAAAGAAAATAATGAAGGAGGAAGAAAAAGCACAAACAATTTAATGAGAAAACTTTTTACTACTATCTGATTTGGCGCATATGCAATTCTTTTATACATACTTACTGTATATATGTATTTGTCTAACTATATAAATAAGTATGTATGAAATAACAGCGACTCTCAATATTGCATATGTAAAAATTTGATTTAATTAGTGGAGGTGTGAAAATTTATCGATTTTTTTTTAATCTTCGACTAAGAATCAAAGTGAAGCCAGAAGTTAGAAATTTATTAGAGCTCAGACTATCTTTGAGACTTAGGTGAAATTAATAAAATTCCTATTCATGATAGTAGATACAAAGATTTAAGCTGCTGTTGCAGTAAAACTAATTGTAGCCACTTCTTCACGGTTGTACAGGTGATCTCAGCTAAGTTTAAGCCTTTTTAGGCTGTTTGCTATTGAGAGAAATAACACCCAGAGGCTTACTAGCTCATTGCAATGCTATCATTGACACTCTTCTAATCAATAGTAGATAGACTAACTTAAATCATACCGATGATCGTGTGAATCTGGAGTCACCTAGTTATTCGAAAAAAAACGTGCCCCTAAATGTCCACAGCGTCATTCTAGAAGATCAGCATAGTCAAATAACAGACGTTATTTGACGCAGTTTTTATAGGAACCAGATCAGAGCTTATCAGAACACATTCAGTAAACAGCGATGAATCTATAGTTTGGATTTGATGAGGGCTAGTTTTGCTGAAGTATAGGACAATAGAATAGAAAGAATGAAACTCAGAACAAAAATCATACCAAAAACCATCCCAAAAATGTGATAAAAATTCACAATCAAAATTGAAATTAGAACTTATAATCAAAAATCAAGACCCAAAATCAAACTGGAAGTTTAATTGAAGTTCAGTACAAATTTAAACCAGAAACAGATAAAAATTCAGAACAAAAGCAAATCAAATTCTGACCGAAACTCAAAGTAAACACTACCTATAAATCAAACCAAAACTCAAACTGAATCACGAATCAAAATTTAGACCGAATTCAAATTAAAATTAGTTAATTCGGACCATAATTCAATACAAATTTCAAACTAAATTCAGACCAAACTCAGAGCCAAAACAAATTAATTTTATAAAAAAACGAAGCCCAAAAATTTTATAAAAATTCAGATCAATACTGACGCCAAATAAATTATGACTAAATAGCAAACCAAAAATCGGACCAAAACTCATTCTCAACACAGATCAAAGCTTATACTAAATTTAGATCAAAATTAAGAGAAAAAGCATTTCCAAAATCACACCAAAACTGAGACCAAATTAGGATCTAAATTCAGGCCTAAATCTAATAGAAATCATACCGAAAATTCAGACCAAGTTAAGAGCAAATACAGCCCAAAAACCATACCAAAACTCGGACTACAAGGCAAACCAACAGTTACACAAAAATTATGATCATGAAATGAAAATCAGATGAAAACTTAGACGAAATTCAGAGGAAATCAGATTAAAAGAGCAGTCTAAAAAACCAAACAAAATTATGACTAAACTAAAACCAGACAAAATTATGACTAAATCAAAAATCAAACTGATACTAAACTCAGATTAAAATTCAAACCAAACTCAAACTAAAGTTTAGACCAAACTTTAAATCAAAATTGAGATCAGAATAATGAATAAAAGCATCCTCAGACCAAAAAGCAAATCATGGGGGGAGAAAAAACTGGAAAAATTTAATAAACAACAGGTGTTGATACTGATTTCAGAAAAAAAAAAATCGAAAAAGATGATATACGTGTCTCGTTGCTTCTATGAGGGTTAGAAGGGCAAATTAGTCGTCGATCACTTTAGTTTAAAAAAATATATTTTATGAAGAATTTCATTAGGGGTCACTAAAGACAAGAAACGCCTGCGGGTTAAAGGTAAGGCGTTTCATCACACAACTAAACATAATTGAGTTTTACACCTTACTTTCAATTCATAAGTGATCCATGCCTTTGATGAGCCCTAGTGATTTTTTTCGTAAAATATTTTTGCAGCCTACTTTAACAATTGCATAATTTCAAAAAATTGCTAAAAATACCTATATTGGTTGAAGTTAATGAGTTAAAGAATTTCAAGGAAAGATTCCCTGTAAAATTTTATTATTGGTTTTAAAAGGCAAGATTCATCCTAGATTTAGACTTTTCTGTTGACAAAAAATTTGTAAATTCCAATCTACTGTAAAATCGTGACCGTTGCTTAACTTGTAAAACTCACTTTACTCGCCTATGGTAGTACATTCACCTCCCAATCACCGTATAGTGGAAACATGAATATTTTTGAAAAATGTTTCACTTTGAAATCAAATCAATTCACATTAGAATTCAGATCAAAACCTAAACTATAAAATTAGTCTTAAAAACAGATCAGAAACCGAACCAATCACGATTATAATCATGCTCTCGAAAAGTAGGACCTGGACTCAGTTTTATGGAAACTATTTCCAATTGAATCCATCAGTATTTCTCATTTTTATGTTATGATTTTGTTAGTCATGGATTCAGAAACCCTTCCGCTAATTTTGTTGGTAAATTTATTATATAACATGATCCCTTGCTCCCTGACAAGTTACGGTGTTACTCAATCAATGAAATTATCTAGCCAACAGCACCTTCCTTTACAACGGTGCTAGAGATCATTTACGACTAAATTACAATCTAGAGTGTTATATGCCAGAAAATACCTTGTCTAAGTCCGACTTAACCAAACGCTCAGGCTTCGGCTCCACTTAAAAGTGAGCACTAAACAATAAGAAAGTTGATGAAGAAGCAACCACAGATGCGCACTTATTAAAGACAAGATGAAGAAAAATATATTGTAGAAAATATAAAAATTCCTGTTGGGGTTCAGCGATGCCAAATTGCGGGGAATTCCCCGATTTGTGGGGAATTTTACTTAGTACGGAGAATCGGAGACAGAGCTGTTTTTTGCGGGGAATTTGAAACCGTCCAGTTTTTTTTAGTTGATAAAGTATGTGGAATACTTTTTGTCAAATTTTATGTAATGTAAATCGTTTAACTTTTGCAATACTTCATATTTTCGGTCTTATAATCTTCATCTCTTAAGCGCGCCCTGCACTTTCTTGGTTTGGAGAAATCGATTTTTAAAAAAGTGTGTAATTTGAAAGTATTATGTTTCAAAAGTTTTTTGTAAAAATTTTAGAGAGAAACTCGACGTGCTTTAGTAGATATAGACTATTATAGTGGCGAGTGTCAGTCTGGCCAAAACAGTCGCGCAACGCTTCGGCATCACTTTCGGCCGTTCAGAAAGGCTTAGCTATGCCCTCATTTAACACCTTCTGATTACTAACTCCGGACTGCGATTGCATCGGTCACCGATCTGTGCGTTATGCAGATGCGCCTCTCGGTCGTATTAGGCGAGAGGAAAGTCGATTCGTCGGGATTCGTCGATATAATTAAAAACCGATAGCCAAAACTTTGAACCCGTTCTTCTCAAAACAAGGTTTTTGCCATTGTCACGTACGCTTTAAAAATTAAATATGTTTTCTATGCAACAATGGCCCCAGGACATGAAAGAAAAAAAAGTAATTTTTTTCCTCAATTTGCAACGTTGTACTTTCGAAAAAAGTCCAATTTTTGAAAACCCTAATTTTGGCTGTCCGCCGAAATTCGCGTAGTTGGAGGGCGGTAGAATTTATATATTTTGGTCAAACAGCCCCTTTTTTGGATCCATGCAATTAATCACCTATTGCATTTGGAAATTTTTATAGAACATGTTTTTTATTTATTCTTTCGAAAAATAAAAAAAAAGTCTTAAAGATTCAAAATATGACCATTTTTCTTTTCAAAATCGAAAACAGTTTTGAATTTTTTTTCCCCCCTTGAGATGAAATCCCCCATGTGTCAAAAGAATTCCGAAGTCAGAAAGTACCTTACTATTAACCTACCAGAGCGCATTAACCTTGATCAGTTTTAAGCGTGTGTCGCTGTTATGATATAAAATTATACCAGTGCGGGGAGTTTAATTGAAAATCGGGGAATTTCTCGAGGGCTATCGGGAGACAGAAAAAAGGAGTTGGCATCCCTGTTGGGGTTACTTCCTCTTCAATAATATTCTATAGCAGTAAAAAACTAATGGCAAAAAATAACCAACTACGCTATTACTCGAAGTGTCTATACATATTTAGTTCCCAAAAAAAGAAACGCTTAAAATTTACTTTGGTTTGGTAAAGACCAATTACAGCAAATGCGAAGTAAATTTTTTTAAGACGCCAGAGATTTAAAGTAAAAATCTATTACTTATATAAAAAAAAAATCAATCAATAAACTCAATTAAGGTTTGCAATTGCTTTAATGTAAAAAAATTAAATTATACAAACTCAATCAGCATCAAGAAAATATAAAAAACAGATTGAAAATGTTTGAGAAAAGCTGTCCTAGACTGTATTTACTACGATGTATTGCACACATATCTTCAGACCTTCTCCACCGCACCCTAAAAAAAAAACGAAAACTTTTGCTGCGATGATATAACTAGTGGGTGTTTTAATTTTTTTAATTTCCCTTTCCAAGATGATTTGAAAAACTTAATGAATAAGAAATTTGCTCAGCAACAGCAACAGAAAAAGAAAATAAAATAGTTAAAGCAAAATACAAAAGAAAACAGCAACCAAAAAAAAGCAGCACATACAAAAATGTCGTGACCATATTTGGTATACCAGCAAAGTTGTTTAACCCATTGTTCAGTGAAAATATTGTATTAAAAATTCTTGTGGCTTCGGTGTTTTTCTATCGCTTAAGTATTTCAACGTAGACTTGCGATAGTGACGGCCATTCTCACACAATTTCACAAGGTGAAAGAGCAATCAGAAAAGAAAGAAAATAGAAAAAGAAGAGATGCTTAGGAGAAGGTGGCAACTGGAAAATGAATAAACCGATTAAAAATGAATTTGCAGTTTCCTTTTATTACATAGTTTCTCGCAACAAATGAACGCACCAAAAAGAAACTAACAAAAAAAAATTTACAGAAAATTTCTATTAAAGGATAAGAAGAAATGCGCGCCAAAGTAATAATGCTAAAGATGAAAGTTAATTATTTAAGCGAATTCACGCTTCTTTCGCGATGAAACGGATGTGATTATGGGAAAATGCCGTAGAATATTTTAGTTTAAAAGTTAGTCGTGGACTCAGATTGAGTTGAGCCGCATACTACACAAAAACACAACAACAACAAAAGAGGTGATTATTTAACTTCGATATAAATATTTAATGAAAAATTAACAATTGTACTGAAAAAGCAGTAGCTAAGTAAAGAAGCTTAAAACTGTAGCGTTTTATATATGTATGTGCTCTAAAAAATATTAAATTAGAGCATGCTTTTAGGCGTTAAAGCATTTATTAGCATATAAATTTGATTTATTTCTTGCATATCTTAATTTGCAATTGATTATAATTTTTTGCATTTCCCGTTATGCACAAGTAAAATTGAATTAGTGCTTATTGTTTCTAGTGATAAATTTACTCATACATATTTCCAAATTACACATTATGAATTTTTGAAGCATAAAATATGCAGTGATTCTTTTTTAATGTATTTATTTTTCCAGGATAAAAGCTTGAGTTTTTCTTTCATATATTGGACAAAAAAACAGTAAAACTTTTTAAAAATGGATTCAGCTAGAGCTCAAAAAAATAAGTCAGTAAGAGTGCCGGCGTTTTGAAAGTTTTTACTTAATTTAAGTTTTACGCGGGCTTAAATTTTACCAGTTTTGTTAATTTTGTAAAAAAAAACCTACGATATCTTGGTCAATTTCGCATCTAGGTTAGGTTAGGTTGGAGTGGCAGCCTTCTGCTTGAAAGCACACTTAAACACATTTAGGCTCATTGTGATACCACAGTACGGCGCCACTCCCCATTTACGGATTGGAGAACCATGAAGATTCCATAATGAATCTGGCTATGTCCTTAATATTCACGGATGATAGCTCGGACAGACTAGTGAAGAAAGGTGAGGCCAGGAGTTTTAGTCTCCTCCTGGCCAGGGATGGGCATTCGCACATGAAATGGAGGATTGTTTCTTCCTCCTCTTTAGAGCCGCAGCCCCGACAGAAGTCATTGAATGGCAGTCCTAGTCGTGCAGCATGTCTCATGCCGACGAGTTAGCAAAACAGGGCTCGCAGCTTACAGATATATCACCTTTCTGCACGATTGGTGTCCCTCTTACGTCTATTAAATTAGCCATTAAGCAAAACTACCTTGACGAAGCAAAAAGATCCTGGGTAGCGGAGCATACCTGTGGTATTACCAGGCTAACATGGACCACTATGGACAATAGACGAACTAGACAGCTACTCAATCTTAGCAGAAACTCCATCAGCATTACGACTTCGGTGCTCACGGGACACTGCAGATGCATTTATTCTTATCGAATGAATCGTTGCGAATAAGCCACTTGGACGCTTGATAGATAGCCATTACTTCCGCCTGACAGACGCTGCAATGGGCAGGAAGTCGGAAGGAGAGTCTGAGATCTAACTTACTAGAGAAGATGCCACAGCCGACTCTTTCCTCCGATTTGGATCCATCTGTATAGATGTCAATTGAATTGTCAGTGACCACCTCGTCATTGACCCATTCCTCTCTACTAGGGATATGGGTGAAGAACGTGTGGTTTAAATTAGGGGTAGAGCAAATGTAGTCTACGTTAGTTGGTACGGACGTATCGTGGATTAAAATCTTGGCATGGCCCAGGTTTGACCGGGTCCAGCGAGTTAGGGCACTGAGTCTGGCAGCAGAGCACTTAGCTTGTTGCTTAATCAGAAGTGAAGTTGGCAACCAATGAAGGATTGCGAAGAGAGCTTTTGTGGAGGTAGTACGGAGAGCCCCAGTAATAAATATGGCTGCCGTTCTTCTAACCTTATCCAGTGGCTTAAGGTTGACCGCCTTTGCAGTAGCTGGCCACCACAAGATGGATCCATAAAGAAGATTAGGCTCGACCGCTGCTGAATAGAGCCAGGAAGTGACTCGAGGTTGGAGACTCCATCTTGTTCCTAATGCCCTCTTACAGCAGTAGAGAGCGCAAGAGGCTTTCCGTACTCTCTCTGCTATATTAGCTTTCCATTGAAGTTTAGGATCAAGAATAAGTCCCAAATATTTGACGCGCTTGCTAAGGCAAAGCGAGGTACCATTAATTTTGGGTAGGGCAAAAGTTGGTATTTTATACTTTCTAGTAAAAAGCATAACCTCTGTTTCGGCAGGATTAACATTAAGACCGAATTCACGGCACCAGTGAGACAGAATGCTAAGTGAGTGATTTAGCCGTTCTGAAAGAGTAGCAACGTATTTGCCGGATACTGCGATAGCAATGTCATCTGCATAAACTATTATTTTGCAGCCGGTTTGGTCTAATCTGTTTAACAGTGTGTTCACCGCCAGATTCCAAATAAGAGGCGATAATACACCTCGTTATGGTCTGCCCCTATTGACAACCTTTTTGACTTTATCATTTCCGATAGAGGAGCTGATGATACGTGTTTTAAGTAGTTGTCCTATAAATTTAACCAGATTAACATCAAGATTAAGATTTATTAAGGCATTAACGACAGCGTCGGGGCAGACGTTGTTGAAAGGCCCCTCGATATCGAGAAACACTGCAAGCGTGTATTCCTTGTTGGAAAGTGATTTCTCAACTTCCTCAATGAGTACATGTAGCGCTGTTTCCACAGACTTCCCTTTAGTATAGGCATGCTGTAATTTGGATAAAAGAGTGGGATTGATAGAGTTCCTGATATGAAAATCAAGAACCCTTTCTAGTGTTTTTAAGAGAAAGGAGGACAGACTGGTCGGTCTGAAGTCCTTTGGGTTGGTATGGGACGCCTTCCCTGCTTTGGGTATGAAGACTACAAGAGCCTCTCCCCAGCTTTTGAGAATGTACGAGAATTTTAGGCAAGCATTATAAATTTGCAATAGCCATGATGTTACGTGTTCAGACCCTTGTTGAATATCCGCGGGAATGATACCATCTGGCCCTGAAGATTTATAGGGGCTGAAGGATTTGATGGCCCACTTTAAAAGAGTGTCGGTCAATTGGAAAGGGGAGGGGTTACTTAAAGGATGATCGGTCACAGGAGGACTATGATCAACGAAGGTTTCACTCCCCGGAAAATGAGTATTCAGGAGCACCTCTAAGGTCTCGATTCCAGAAACAGTCCAGTGACCATCAGCTTTTTGGATACAGTCGAGAGCCTTGAGTCATATTGAGGAGTTTTCGAGGTCGGCTGGTCTCGGAATAGCTTTCTATGCTACCACAGAAGTTCCTTTCAAGACGCCTTTTTGGCTTTTCTTACAGCGTACTTAAGTTCCCTTTGTTTTGATTTAAAGGGAAACCAGTCATTAAAAGCCTTGGCTCTATTTAAAGAGTCTTCTTTCGCATCTAAGATGGTTTAAGTTTAAGTGTGTGAATATTTATTTGCGACATCTTAACCCTTCATCTCCCTTCTTCTTGGATTAATTTTGCTATTTTTACCAGCATCTGTATTTCATCTGAAATTATTTTAAAAGATTTAATATATTCTAAAAAAAAGTTATTTAATAAATTTTATTGTAGATGAACAAAAAAAATTTAAGGTTCTAAAGCATATTAGATTTATTTATTAATTACAGCTCGACTGCAATGGAAGGTATCTGAGTTCCACATTCGACACATTCAAAAGTCTAAAACAGCAATACAACAAGGCACTACTTCATGGCTGGCAATGGCAAACCACCAATGGTAAAAATTGTTTAAGAAAGGTCTCTGAAACATATTATTCTCTTTTGAATACTAAATTGAAAAGACAATTTCCTTGGAATCCCCAGAAAAAAGGATTAATATTAAAAAAAAAATATTTAACAGACTTCAACCTTCTTAGATGCAGGCTAGGATAGAAGCAAAAGGTTGTACACAAGTTGCAAGAATTGGCTTTATTCGTGTGATAATGGCACTCGCTGTACAGTTAGGGCTTGAGATACATCAACTACATGTTGTCACAGCATATTTAAATGCCGAAATTGAAGAAGAAATTTTTATTCGAATACCAAAAGAATTTGACGAAATTTTGAATAAAAACGAATTACAAGAATATACAAGAATATACTGATGCTTAATCAAAAAGGGATTTGATGGCTTGAGGCAATCCAGCAGGCAGTGGTATAAGAAGCTGCACGAAAAACTGAACCAGCTGTAGTTTAAATCACTAAAGTCTGATGCCTGTGTTTACGTCCAAAAGCAGGGGACAGACATCATAATTGTAGCAATGTATGTCGATGATTTGATTGTTGCATTGAATAGACAGAAGAAATGGCAGCTACTGAAATCCGAACTAACAAAGTCATTCAAAATGAAAGACTTGGGGCTGTTGAATTTTTGTCTCGGAATTGAATTCAAGCAAGATTTTGAAAACCAAGAAATCACAATGTCACACCATTGGGAATAAGGGCGAATGTCCATCGTCCTTTCGTGGACTGCTCCCATCTCTTCTGCCATTTTTGTACCGACTTGGCTCTTTCCTCCCCTTTACGCTGTGCCGTTGGTTTTGCACCCTGTGTTGTGTGCAGGCCCTGCAACTCCTTGGCCAATAAGTCAATTGGCATTTTCCCAGCTAGTATGCATGCCGCATCATCAAGTCACACGCAGTGCGCTATGGCGATACACGCGTCGTACTGCTTCTAGGTGCGTCGTTCTTGCATTCGCCCAGATTGGCGCCGCATAGAGCAAGACGGAGTCTATCACTGTCGACAGGAGCATCCGCCTAGTGCCCTGTGCTCCTTAAAATTGATCCGTTGGTCAATAAGGACCCCGAGGTATCTTATGGCTGGTTGAGATACAACGTTATGCCCTCCAACGTTTACCACCATTTGCTCCAGTTTTTTCCGCGCTGTGAGTAACACCACTTCCGTTTTTTGGGCTGCTAGCTCGAGATCAGCGCTTACCAACCACCTTCTAATGCTGGAGATTGCGCTGTTGCATTTTAATTGCAGATCTTCTATTCTTTTTGCAACCACGACCAGTGCAATATCATCCGCGTACCCCACTAGCGATGCATCCGTCGGTAGCTCCGTCCGCAGAATGCCGTCGTACATGACATTCCAAAGGGTGGGTCCCAGTACGGAGCCTTGAGGAACGCCACCCGTCACTACATACTTTTGTGGACCAACTTCAGTGTCGTACAAAAGGATTCGGTTGTTCAAATAGCTGCGGATTATACGCCGCAAATAGTTAGGGACTCCAAGTTCACGTAGTGCCCTCAATACATGCGCCCATTTGGCCGAGTTGAACGCGTTTTTAATATCAAGCGTGATCACCGCGCAATACTTCATCGTACCGGATTGCCACCTGGTTCCACTTGTTGCCTCCCTCGCCGTATCAATAACTCGTCTGATTGCATCCACTGTTGACCTTGCTCGCCTGAAGCCGTATTGTTTGTCGGATAGACCGTTGTTTCCTTCTAAGAACGGTTGGATTTTGTCGCAGATGAGCCTCTCCAGCACTTTTCCCACCGTATCCAGCATACAGAGTGGTCTGTACGCAGAGGTTTGGCCTGGTTGTTTGCCCGTCTTGAGCAGCAAGACCAGTCGCTGACGTTTCCATTGTTCAGGGAAAATACCTTCTTGTATACAAGCATTATACAGTGCTGTGAAGACATTTGGTCTATTTCTAACCGCTATCTTAAACGCTTTGTTTGGAACACCGTCCAACCCAGGAGCTTTCTCGTCACTGATGACAGGCAGACCTGGATGCTAGACTTTATCGAAGGCTTGTGTGATATCAAGGAATGCAATATTGCTTATTTTCAAGAGCACTGCTTATTACTTCGGTTACTCGGTGCACTTGCTCGATGGTTCCATGAAGTCGTCGAAATCCAAATTGTTGGTTAGGGATTAAGCAGTTGGATTCAATAATAGACATTAGTTTACTTAGGAACAGTTTTTCGAAGAGTTTTGAAGTTTGAAGTTCATTTTCTCACACACACACACTCTCCCATGTACTAGACTTTCAAATAACGAACTGTTATGCAGACTAGCTACGATGGGAAAAAAACAACAACATAAGTGTATAGAACGGTAGTGGTAGTTTCTTTCAATATCACTATTCAGTGAAGATATTTGGAATCAAATCCATAATTCTGGGTTATGATTTCAAATATTAGTAGCTTATATGGGATATTGAAAGATTAAGAACTACCACTAAGATCACTGATGAGGAATTGTGGCGGATTCCGAAACGGCCGTCTGATTTGCCCGTCTCTATATACATTGTTGTTGTGATGACTACATTTGTTCATTAACCTGTTTATATATAACTTCAAATAACGAAATTAACATGAACTTAAGTCATGACTTTGAAAATTAACCTCTAGATTTAATTTTCATAGTCTCCTAAAAAACTATCATAGTTTTGAAGTGATTGGAAGCAAGCTGATTGGTTTGTAGGATGAGGGTTTGTGAATTGGCTTTCCTGGCCTGGGAATTATAATTATTTGCGCTACCTTCCACTCTAGTGGAAAGTAGCCAACTGTGAGAATGGCATTAAACAATTGAGTGTGATATCTTATTCCTGAAAAAGAAAAGTAGGTGAAGAATATTTTAAGTCGTTTTAATATGGGAGATTGCAAAGTAGTTACAACTCCTATGAACCCGAACAAAAAACTTTCCAATGAAATAAACCCGAAAAATGTTGATGAAAGGAGAGAATCAGAATTACCGTATCAAAATCTCATTGGATCTCTAATGTATTTAGCTGTTTCGACACGCCCTGACATTGCACATGCACAAGCGTACTCAGATAATACAATACGAATTACGAAAAACAGCACTGGATAGCAGCAAAGCGAGTATTACGTTATCTTAAAGGAGTTGAAAAATTGGGTTTAGTGTACAGAAAATCCGAAGAACAACTCGTTGGATATGCCGACGCAGACTGGGGCGCAAGCATCGATGGCAGAAGATCGTACACTGGGTACGTCTTCAAATTAGCGAATGCAGCCATTAACTGGGAGTCTCGCAAATATTGTAAAACTATAGCTATGTCTAGCACAGAAGCAGAACATACTTATGTCACTCTCTGAGTCAACAAAAGAAGCAATACATCTTTGAAAAAGTTGATTTTTACCGGACACTGCAACTTATTTATTTTCGAATTTTGTACATAATAAACTGAAGTGTGTGCTTCACACCAACATAACATTCCATTTACATCCGATTGTATTTGAAAAAAATTGAGCTGTCATTAAATTTCACTTTTGATGCCTAAAAATATGCAACATAATTTATTGTTTTCAATATGCATACTCCAAAAATTTACTTGTATGTGTATTTCAATTTTCACTTGTATTTCATGTAATTAATTATTTTCAAATTTCTCAATAGTTCGCAAGCCTAACAATATGCAATGCAATTTTCCAATTAATGAATTTTGTCTCAAACACCACACACACACACACACACACAAATTTGTCTCTAAATTTTAGCTTTTAAGTTTTAGAAGAATCTAAAACAATTTCAATTTCAGCTTTTATGTGCTTGCAAAAATTTATTGTTTTAAAATTTCTCAATATATTCCAGAATTTCCACATCCCCAAAAATATGCAACGTAATTTGCTATTCTAATGTACACATTTGAACGGTCATTGCTTCGAGTGACAAAAAATTTGTCTCTAAAACAATTTCAATATGTTAGAAAGCAAAAAAGCACGCGAAATTAATTGCCTAAACTCATCATCCGACACGAGCAGACAACGACAGTCTACAAAAGTGTTTGCATACCTACTGTATATACGTATGTAGGTAGTAGGTATTGTTAGTGTATGTATGTATGTGCTGCAGCAAGCTAACAGGACAGAAGGATATACATAGATGCAATTTATGCTAACGAGAATATTAGCGCTAAAGTTTACACAGCAGCAGCAGCGCATTGGAATACTTTCAAAACTATTCAAATAAATCACACGCTTTTCGTAATTATTGCAGCGCGCGCCTATATATATGCTATACAAACCAAACTCACACACACACACTTACATAAATAAATATGTCTGCGTATACACAGAGGTATGCACACATATATTTGTATGTATGTATTTATATGCCGTGAAATACACACTCAGCGTGTATGGAAAACGCGCCATAAGTTAAAATGGCAGCGGTTTTTATTTTGTCGCTTCTTTGACACAATGCAACCAAACAAAAAATAGTAAAATAAAAACTGAACGCTCCAAAAACAACAAAAACAGGCAACGAAAAATATTGTTGCAGCACCATCAACAGCAGTTTCACCAAAACTAACAGCAATAACAATAACAACAACACAAGTAACAGCAACCCAACAAAAAAAAAATAAAGTGCATATGCTGTGTGGTCTTTATAGTGAATGCTTTGCAATATTTTTATTTTGCAGCAAGAGGGAATCCGAAGAGTAAAAGGAGATCCAAGGGGTAAAGATATGGAAGAGAAGGGCGAAAACAAAATTTGATTTATTCACATTTTGGCGCGCTCATTGCATATTTTTGGAAGCTTAACTGTGCGACACCATACAAACAGGAAATGGAATGAGAACAACAAACACCGACAATATAAAATGATGGCATACTTTTAGGCTTGAACGCGTTTATAGCGTAAAATTGCACAACGACGATAAACAAGAAAAATGTCGCAATTATTGTGGTAATAATTATATAGCCCAACATTTAAGAGGTCACCATCACTACCTATTTGACTCTGTACTTTTGTATATTGAACCGCAGAGCAGATGAGAAAACAAAGAAAAAGGAGCGGTCATCTTTTGGGCGTTGGTCCTACACAAATATTCTTTTACAGTAGTGACCTAGTAGTATAAAATACAATGCAATAGCAATTTCAAAGAAAAATAAATTTTTTATGTAGGTATGTGTGTAATATTGAGAGGCAAAAAAAAAAACATTTTAGCAAATCCTTTTGTATTCGTTTCATTTCGTTTTAATTTCCCCAAACTATAACGAAATTCCGAAAGGAGAATTCAAAAAACTGCCAACTTAAGTAAATTGTCTTTTAATTATTCACTATTTGTGTTGTGTGTTGGTGTATGTGTATGTGTGTGTGTTGACTCTGCCTTTTCTCTTCTTTTACTATGTATACAACTCTAAATAACAAAGAAGTGGTCAAATGTTGTAAAGAAAAAATAAACTGCTTCATCTGAACCAAAGCAAAAAAAAAAAAGAAGCAAAACAAAAGCACATATAAAAGTCAAAAAATCTCAGCTAAAATCCGAAAAATAGAAATTCTATTTTTATTTCACGTTGTGATTAGGCAGCAGAGCCAACCAACACGACTAGAATCTATGTATGGAAACGTGACTGTTGCATAGGCGCTTGTTTAATTTTGCTTTAAATTTCATTTTCACCCTGACAAATCCCATTGGCAACACTTTAGGGACATACATGCTACGAGTACCAAATAAATACACATATATATACATACTAAAATACTAATGTTTAATATATTATGGCGTGCAACAATACACTCAAAAGAAAAAGGGTATTGGATTTATTCATGTAATTAATATAAAATAATAAAAGCCGTACGTTTTTGAATTTAGACTTGTAAAAGAAATAAGTCACTTCAGCCGATGTTTATCCCAGACATTTATATTTTCTAATCCTCTACCGAAAAATTGGTGCTCTAAATGGAAAAATGCTGCTCTTAATGACGTTTTCGGATTCTCGGGATTTCATCATATTTTGATTTTGTTTTCATGCCAATGTATCCTTAATGTATCCGTAAACATGATCCACGAACAGCAAAATATGATTAATAAGAAAGCAATCTTGCATTCACAGTTTTTTGTTTAAAACTTTTGTCCTGGAATGAGGATCAAAAATTTTAAAATTGATTAAAAAATAAAAAACGTTGTCGGACCTTTATATATTTTAACAATTTGAAAAGAAATAAATTTCGTAATTTTATTTAAAATTTGTGCGTTACCAAAAGGAAATTGTAAAACTTAAAAAGGAGTCAAAAAGGGAAATAATTATGTAGTTCACAGATAGAGAGCATTTGTTTTTCAAACAAAAAATCTTTCGATCAATCAACAAGTCTGCATCAAAATAGAATAAAATTTACTAACTTCAAATATTTATACAGTCAAATCTGCTAATTGGGACTTTCTGCAATTGGGACACCTTCTAATCGCACCGCACTATTAATTTTTTCAAAAGGAAGGATTCAAAAGAAATTCCTTCAAATTGGGTCATGAGCCGCACTTTTAACAATATTTTTAATGCCACAGAACCTTTTTAATCGGACCGAAATGTTTTTTGTATTAAAAATAAAAAACTGAAATATTAATGCCGCCGAGGAAAAGTGTTTATCTCATAGGAAATAGGCGGAAATCTTTGAAATAAGCAAAAGTTCAAGTTCAAAGAATTTTGTCAACAAAAAATCTTTAAAATTGTGCAACGTATAAAATCGTGTGCATAATTTTTTGAGATTAATTTATTGGCTTTTAAGATGTTTGTTCTAGCACGCCAAAAATATTTTCCAATATCGGAAACGATATTGCAACTTTAAGCGAAAATTACACTGTACAACAAAATGAGATTTTAAAATAGTAGTTGAGATGTGCCTTCATTTTTCTGGAGTATTTTTGATCGCTGATCACGAATCTGTGAAAACCATCCAAAACTCTTAACCCTGGAAGGACTTGCTTTGTCGAATCGACGACGCATGGTTACGTTTCACAATTTTTCTTTCTAAGTAAGTGTTAGTAAACATTTAATTTATGAATAAATGCTATTGAAAAAAATGTCTATTGTTGTTTTTCTATATGATAAATTAACTAAATAATGGGAAGCAATCAACCTTTAAAGTTATAGGTCTGCAGATCATGCCGTCATAGATTCGACGAAGCATGAACTTTGCGTATAAAAATATGCTGTACTTCCAGGGTTAAAATTGTATGATTCATATAGAAAAGCAAAAATGTTCATCCATGAACCCCTCACCTTATCAAATTTTCAAAAAAAAAGAAAAGTTTTTACAGATTCGAGATCAGCGGATACTTTTTTGTACTTGTACAGTGTTATTTCTCAAGCATTAAATATTTCCAATTTTATGGCATCAAACGGGTAGCTAGAAGCATTTAAAACTAGGTATAACATCGTCTTCAAATTTTTAACAGAAGAATCTCAAAATCTGGAATATTCGAAACCCTTTTGAAACCTGAAGATATTATCTGATTTCAAAACTTGTTTTCCCCTTGTGTTAGCTCAGATGAGCAAAAACTTTTCTGGCCTATTTATCGCATCTTAAAAATATATGAATATGGGATCGGATTTTTACGTAAAATTTAATACAAGTTCGTTGTTGCAAATTTTAATCCATTTCTAAAATTGTAAAAAATCGCCAACACACATAGAGATAGATGTTCTCTTGGATACGTAACTTTTGCAAAAACTATGACGCTAAGGTTTAGAGGGAATATCAACAACATATGTACCAACTTAACAAAAAAAGCAGAACTCAAATCAGAAATATGGGAGCGCCACGCGGTGGTTATTCCGGGAACTTTTTGCTCAAGGTGGTATCCCATCTTCCAGTTTTTCACTAAAAAATATAACCTTTCAAATCGGACCACCTCGTAATTGAACCGTTTTTGCTTGGTCCCGAGAGGTATCCCAATTAGCAAATTTGACTGTACTTTTTTTTCCTATTAAGCTTTTTGAGTTGCGTTGCTTATCAATTTTAAAGTTCAACTAAAATTAGAAAGGATTTTCTAATCAGAAACATAATTTTCGATATTACCTCCCATTTATCCTGTCACAAATTGAATCACTTGGTTCTAGCAAAATTTTAAATAATATCGTCAAGTATTTCGAACATTACACAGGCCGACAAAATCAGGTCGACCCTCTAACACAGAAACCAGAATATATTTTACCAAAGGTTTTTGATGCGCTGAATTCGGATCCGAGGCTTAAATCACTCAATTGGCTTTGGTTTTGGAGATATCTTAACCTAAAAGTGCAAAAATAGTGATTTTGGCTTATATTTCAGATTATACAGATTTTTTCTCAAAAAATTATGAACACCATCTTAAAGTACAAGCCTTGCCTTTTTAAATACCGTTGAGTATTTTTTTTCGCTGAGATATCGCGTTATGAAGTTTTTATGTTTGAGAATTTCTTAATATTTGAAAACCCATTAAGGACCCCACAAACTTTTCGTAACTTATTGCAGTAATCATACTTACATCGGAAAATTGATAATATGTTGGATAAAATTAAATTGAACAAAAACTAAATAAGCAAACTGTACAAAATTAGATTGATTTTATTATGTTTATTATTTTTTTAACTAAAAAAAAGGTCCTTAACCCTTTCAGTACATGTTTTTAATCGAGCTCGAAAGATAACTTTTATATTAAATTTATGATTACTCTCAACGTCTACAACAAATTAAAAAAAGGTTCACACCTCTACATATCCTTGTTTGTCCGTTATTGAAGGTTGAAAAAGTAAACTTCTGAAGCTATAAACAAAAATTGGTTAACACTTTTTCCTCAATTTTCAGATTTTTATATTCTCTTATCTTTTGCAAACATACTTAAAAAGTAATATTTTCACTTAGCAATAAATTTTAGATTTTTTATTAAAATAATGCAAACTGATTTGATGATCAAATTTTGCACATAGATTTTTGGTTTGTCTTCAACGACAAAACTCTTTAAAAAAAAAAACTATAAGCACAAAATTTCAAATATTTGGCAATCAAAAATCATAAAGTATACTTAGCAGATTCGAATATATATAATGTTATTAATAATATTTGTATTGCATCTGTTTTATGCCAGATTAAAGTGAGTGTTACCGTATGGTAACAAATTACTGAAAGGGTTAAATTCACTTACCTTGAAAAAATGTTTAAAGGATTGCACAGTAGCGCTTCCACTTTTAGAATCTGTATGTCGCACATTATACTAAATCAAGGGGCGGATACAAGGGGGGAGGAGGGTGGAAGGGGAAATTTTCCTCCCCCAAAAGATTTTCAAACACTTAAAAACTTGATAACTTAAAAAGGCAAAAAGGAGTGAACATAATTAGTTATTGTTGTTTTTAGTTACGACGATTTACTTTCAATTATAAGAATAATGAATAATCTTGCTCATTAAACCACATTAAACCAAATAAACCTGAAAACTCAATGTCCTCATATAGACCTATAAGTTTGTTGGCAATATTCTCGAAAATATTCAAAGTAGTAGATTGCTAATAATACTAGAAAATTAAAATCTAGTTCCGAATCATCAATCGTCATAAGCACGGTACTCCTGAGCACTATCATCAATGTTGTTACTGACATTCTGAAACGCAAAAAATATTGCTCTGCCATATTTTTGGACATTCAAGAAGCGTTCGAAAAAGTTTGACATCAAGGGCTGTTATGCAAATTAAAAAATTTACTCCCAGCTCCATTTTATTTGGTCTTAAAATCTTATCATTCTATGTCAAAGTAAATGATGAAACATCAGCCAAATGTCAAGTAAAAGCCGGAGTACCACAGGGCAGTATTGTGGGTCCTGCCCTTTATTCGATTTTTACGTGCGACTTGCCTGAAACTGATAGTGTTACTATAGCTACTTATCCAGACGATACTGCCATTTTAGCGTCAAATTAATCTCCTACAGAATCAAGTTCAGAAATAGTTCGACAACATTCAACAATGGTTACTTCGTGGATGAGTGCTTGACTGGAGTTCCATCTGCCTCAGGTTCGATTCCCAGATGAGGTTAAATTCTTAAAAAATTTCCAAATGGATTGTTCTAATAAAATGGATAATTTCGGTGATTTAGTTCTTAAATACGTGACTCAAGTACCAGTTCAACGGGTTCTATTTTCAGGTAGAGAATTGAATTCACTAAAAAAAAAACAAAATTATAGGTTTCGGGTCGATATAAAAAAAAACCCAGATAGGAAAGAGAAAATTTGAACACTGAGTAGGAATCAGCGACCATAAATTATTCTTAAAATTCTACTAATACTCGACTCATTATAAACCAATCTAAAACCGAAAACTGAATAAATGTATCCTATTTTTATATTTCCACGATCCTTTACCTTAGAAATAGATAATAGAAATTGTGATATGCTTTGCTACAAGAACAGGGTTTCCCCGAAATGCGTAACATACCAGTAAGTTTTCACATGCCATACCTTTGAAATTGTTAGTCACCGAAATAAAGTTTATGAATAAGCAAAAAGAAAAAAAACGATACACGAAAAAAAACAAGTTTTGGCGTTTTGGTTCATATGAAGAATTTTTATTTCTTATTGAAATTTTTTAGTTTGACAGTTTGAAGCACTATCTTCGTATACTTTTTCCTAGTTTAAGATCGCAGTCTAATACGAGATATGTATGTAAGCACATAAATCATTTTTATTATGTAAGCACTTATACATGTGACTCAAATAAAGGAACATATTTTTGGGATGCGATAAATAACAGGAAAAGTTTTTGGTCATCAAAATTAACACAAGGGGAAAACAAGTTTTGAAATCAGATGATATCTTCAGGTTCCAAAAGGATTTCGAATACTCCGAAATTTTGAGATTTTCCTGTTTAAAATTTGAATAGTTTTAAATGCTTCTAGCTACCCGTTTGATGCCATAAAATTGGAAATATTTAATGCTTGAGCAATAACACTATACAACTACAAATTAGTATCCGCTGATCACGAATCTGTAAAAATTTGTTTTTTTTTTAATTTTTTGAAAATTTGATTGTTCATGGATGAAAATTTTTTTTACTGATTTTTTTTTTTTTGTTTTTCTATATGAATCATACAATTTTAATAGTCTTGGATGATTTTACAGATTCGTGGTCAGCGGTCAAAAATACTCCAGAAAAATTGGAAAATTGGGGCACTTCTCAAATACTATTTTAAAATCTCATTTTGTTGTACAGTGTAATTTTTGCTAATTTTTTTCTGTTGTTAACAAAATTCTTTGAACTCGACTATTGGTTATTTTAAAGATTTTCGCCCATTTCCTATGAGACTAACATATTTATTTTCAATAAAACAAAAACATTTCAGTCAGATTAAAAATTTCTGTGGCATTAAAAATATTGTCAAAAGCGCAGCCCATGACCCGTTTTGAAGGTGGCCCAAATAGCAAAGGGAATTTCTTCTGAATCCAAGAAAAAATTAATAGTGCGGTTCGATTAGGAGGAGCCCCAATTACAGATAGTCCCAATTAGCAGATTTGACTGCCTTTATTGTTAATTTATCATCCTCTTTGTCATTTTCGATCCATTCTATAATGATTGAAAAGCAAGTTATTTGCAGTTTCACTTGTTATATTTTTGAATAATTGTTTCTCTTGGCTCCATCAAAGTTGAATGCAATGTTGGTTTTTTGATTATTATTAGTTGTCTATAGATTGTGGCCAGAACAAATGGAAGGATTAGGCGTACGTTCAGATCAACCCAACAATATCACCAAGTCGAAGAATCTATTTTTCAAAAATCACTTGGATCGTTGTGAAATAAAAAAAAATAACCGTCGAGCATTTACTCCAAAGCTGTGTAATAGCGAATCATTACCATCAAAAGAAGCAGTATTAAAATGCTGTTATTTTCAATCTGAAATAGGTTTTGTTTTGAAAATAACTATGTAAGCTAAATTCAGACATTGGCTTTCGATGTCTGCACAATTTTTCTTTTCTGCAATTCATGTATTTTTCCATCAATATTAAGTTACTTGTTATGAAATATTTTTCATTTTACACCAACCCTTCACTATGAGTCGTTGGCCAGAGTTGGGTAAATTCTGTTCCGTTACAATTATATTCCTAATTTAAAAAAATTGGAAGTTGTAATCATCAAGTACAATTCCTTATAATGGAATTAATTTTTTTGTCAATTCTATTTCAGGGAAGCGTATGCGGTAATTAAAATTTCTAATTTCTCAGCAATGGAATTGCAAAAATGTTCAAATCCCCTACTAAAGTCCAACTTGTAATTTAAAATATCCAATTCCTCAAAGGAATTCAAAAGCTTCTTGAAAACTGAGGGATTTCTCTTCCCTTGTGTAATCAATAACTTTAGTGGAATTGAATTCCAAAATGGTAATTAATTCCATTTGGCTTAAATTTCAATATATAGAGGGACATTGTTAACGTAGCAATACTTTTCACACATTACACTTTATAGGGCCTTGCATAGATTAATGCAAATTTTAATCAAACGCAAAAGCATTGTCTAAACTACTAGTTCCATGAACTTATTGACATTCTTCTGGCATCATTATTCATTTAAAGCCTATTAATTTTAATATATAATAGCAAATGGAATTAATTACTTTCGGGAAATCGTTTGAGCTCTTTTAAAATTCCGTTCCACAAAAGTACCATATTTAATTACACAAGGAAATAGCAATTCAAGCACCTTTTTAATTCCTTTGAGGATTTGCATAATATAAATGGCAAATTGCATTTCAATAACGAAATTCAACTTTTTCCAATATCATTCCATAAGAATTAATTTTAATTACAAGGTATTGAAAATGTTAGTTATCAAATACAATTTTAAATAGTTGGATTCACCCGCCAATTTCCATCAGCCACCTACCCTGACCTTGAAGTAGTATTTTATGTATGTCATCAGTGCAACGGTTTGGGGTAATGTCTTCTGCCAAAGAATATTAATTCATAATCGCAGATAAAGAGGTGTACTCCAGACTAACATATGGGGAATGAAATATGGACAAATGCATTTATGATAAAAAAAAATTATATTGGAATGAATTTGAAAATTTTGTTAGCACGTTTTATATTGGCGATAGTAACTGTAGTTTACAAAAAAATTATATCCATAGCGATCGGCATTTCTCACATTTTTCGGTACTTGTCCCATAGCTTTTTGAATTCCATTTGTATCGATTTCCTTAAGCTCTTTTTTAATTTCTTGTGTCAAGCAGTCCAAACTTTTGGTTTGATAGCCTTTCCCATATACTTTCCTTGTCAAATTCGCCCAAAAAGTTTCGATTGAAATCTTTCGGTACATATTCAATGTTCATGGTATCTAATGCATGCTGTTTTACTTTAGCATAATGAGCTGATGCCAAGTCAGGCCAAAAATTATTTGACCCTTTTGGTGGTATTTTTCAATGAATGTTTTCAAAACTGGAAGACATTTTTGTACATATAGTTGAGAATTGACAGCTAAACCACCCTTAATAAACACTGGTTCACTTATGCCGCGTTCATGACGACCTCGATTGTCTACTGGATAGTGCACTAGACTTTCATTCAGAAGGTTGCGGGTTCGATTCCCGGCTTGGTCTGGTGGTTAATTCTCATAAACTTCTTATATTCCCTATCGATATGAAGTGGATGAAAATTATAAGAAAGTGTACAAGTACACACCTTGGTTGGTAATGGCAAAACCACCGAGCTGATAAAAAATTGCCACACAGCCGTTCGGAATCGGCGCTAAACTGTAGGTCCTACCATCGCCACTGTGGTCTAGTGGCAGAGTGCCACTCTTATCTCTGGAGACCTGAGTTCGATTCTCGGCTTGGGTATGTTTCTTATCTATCTTTCTTTCTCTTTCTTTCTTTCTTAGGGCTTTGGTACAATAGATCTTATAGGTCGCAGTGCCTGACTTTCGAGTCGTCCTCTTTCAAATAATAATAATAATATGCCGCATTCGCTTAAGGACAGCCATATGTAAAAGTACCTTCCCAGGAAACTTTGTTTTGCGGATTTGCTTCACATTCTCAGGTGTTTCTTTATCAGAACTCTCGAAGTAATACTTTGGCGTCCATTCATTTCCTTCAACGGTGAATTAACTCTCGTCATCCATGATGCACTTTTAAGACGCCGCAAAATAATTTTGGGAAAGAAGACGCAAGCGCGACTTAATAGCTGCTGATTTCTGTTCTGTAACTTTCGGCACAACTTTTTTTTGCTTTTTTCTCTCTCATGTTGGTGGTATGATTTTGCAGTGCAGCCAGCTGTTTCAGCCTTTAGTTTTTCACAATTTTTGCTGTCTTTTAAAGCGAATATTTTACCTGAACCAGTTTTTCTTTCAGCTGGTTTTCTTATTATCTTATATATAAACGACTTTTTAAACCCCATATCATTAAAATGATGGAAAACTTTATTTTTGGTTTTCGTTGGATTTTTTCACAAAATTTGCAAATTAATTTTCTGAGTTTTAATTCCTGCAACGACATAAATGATTAATTTTTTAAATAATGATACCTATAGCATATGATTACTAATAAAGTTCCATTACTCCAAAATAACTTGTTTGTTTTAGTTTTTTTACATACGAAGAGAAGCAGGGCCGTAGCCAGGATTTTTTTCGGGGGGAAGGGGGTTTTCATTCGTCGAAAATATTCATATAAAATTTTTATAAAACTTTAGGAAGCTTTAGGAACAATTTTTGTTTCCGAATTTTCTTAATCTTAACCTAAAAAAAATGGCCGAAAATGACAAAAAAAAAATTCACAGAAAAATCAATTTGATTTTTTTCAAATAAATATTATTAATTGTGGATTCCAACACATTTTTTATCGTGAAAGACATAATTTCGATAACTCATTGATTTGCCATTACTGATAATGAACCCAACCTCAAAAAAAGTATCAAAAATGCCAAAAATAGTCAGAGACTAATTTTTTTCAAATAATTATCAGTGGGAATTTGGGCCATTATCAATGATTAAGAGCCCAGATGAGGTTGGCATATATTCCCTAAATTCGTGCAGTCACAGCATTGAAATCTTCCGTCTGGTGCTCTGAGCAATAGTAGGTTAAAGGATTAATTATATTTTAAGATTAAGAACTTTGAAGCTTATTCAATAACACTGTCCTGCATGGGTTTGGTGACCAATATTGTTCCTAGTGTTTGCGAATGAATTTTTCATAGTGAACACGAATCTCAAAAACTTCCCATTACGTCACGTTTTAGAAAAATGGGGTTGGAACCCCTGAAAATACCGTTTTTGGCCATGTAGCACCACTTCGATTTCAATTCAAATTTATTTTAAACATTTTTTTTTTTTATATGACTTTTTAGAAAGAAACCGATTAAAAAATATTTAAAAATCGTTCAATAGATTTTATTTTGACTTTTTTTCCATCCACTGGCAATCAATATCAAAAACTAGGAAAAAGTTTGCACATTTAGGGGAGGGAGGCAGTGCCCCCAAAACCTCCCCCCTAAATACTGCATTGAAGGGAAGGGTTCCCATTGAATTTTGTCCATATTTCATTCCTCATACGTTACTCCTTCAGCTCGATCCTATACCAAATCACCAGCATTTCACAATGTCTTTCGATAAATTTTTAAATTTCAAACAAAGAGTTTTGTAATAATAGCTTTTCTCTAAGTGTAAACCCATACACACACACATACATATATACATTTAAGCGAACATCACGTTCTATGTAACTGAAACTAATTTAAGTGCTCTCGCTGTGACAGCCAAAAGAATGCAAGACTTGTAAGCAAGCTCCCAACATAAACGTGTATGCCATATGTGTGTGTTTTGCGTATACAAATATATATACATATGTGAATGTCCTATTAGTAATCTACATAAGCATACATACATACATACATATATGGGCAATGCGCTCGAATTTCTGTATGTTCGAAGACCTTTCAGTTTACTATGCCCAGTTGTTGTTGTTGGTTTTGGTTTATGTACAAATATCGTACATGTTTGTTTGCTTATATATTCGCATAATGTGTGTATGTGTGTGTTTTACTTGAATGCGCATATACGTATATATATATACATATATACTAAAATATATTTGTGTGCATTGTGCCTAAAATTAAAACTAATTTCCTTATAGTATGACGCTATAACAAACTTTCGCTCTGCTTGTGTGAGTGTGTGTTGGTGTGCTGCATTGTAAAGGGAATTAAAAATTGCAAAATGTATGAAGTAAAAATGCAAATTTAATTTGTTCGGAAATTGTTGTTCGCATTTATAGGTAGCCTACAGTGCTTCTTCTTCTTTCTCTGACCATTTGAGTGTGTGGAATTTACTTCAACAGCAGCAGCAGCTAAAGTTAGCTATATGTGAATGTATATGTGATGCTTAATAAAGTTAGTTATTAACTGTTTAGATTAATGTGCAACTTTTTTATGCCCACACTCCGTTTCTACCGTTTTCTTTTACTAAAGAAAATATTTATATAATTTACTTTTTCTCATTTAATTTTTCTATTTATTTTAAGTTTTTTTCGTTCATCATTTTGGCAGCTGTAGTTTTCTAACATGACCAAACATCATTTTTGTTTTTTGCCACAGCTTTTGTTGTCTGCTTGCAATTTAACTTTACTTTTTTTCTCTCTCCCTTTCTCTCGCTCGGTTTCTATTTGATGATGACAATGTCCTTCGGTACTTCGGTATGTTTTTTTTTTTTTTTGTCGTCAGCTACTAATTTTTGAGTTTTTCATGCTCAGTGTTGGTTACTTGTGCCTGTCACAAATTTTTGTCCACTTTCTCTAACAAAATAATTCAAAGTACTTCATTCATACGATAAAAGACATTTGTTGGTTCAGCTGGCAATGTAATATGTATTTGTAGCAAACATACATACATACATACATATAGCTTTTGAATTGAGCAAGAAAAAGAAACGAAGTGAATGGAGAAGGGAACGCGATTGCACAGAATAAAAGCAGAAGCCGCGCCGCTTTGTTATAGTTATACACTGAGAAAAAACGACAAATGCTAAAAAATTAATTAATTGTGAAGTAATTATATGCAAGGACATTTTTCGTTTTAATGGGCAACATTTGTAACATTTTCGCAAGGATAATTTGTGTTTTTTTTATTCAAAGGTTTATGCTTCAAGTGAAGTGGTGAAGCAAAAGTTTGTGGAATTGTGAAATACCCTCAAAAATGCTGTTCTCTTTTGAAGATTTTTTTTGGAAATTTTTTGGTAATGCAACTTGCAACAGTTGCACATGTTACCCTCAAAAAAAAAAAGAAAAGGAAAAAACGAAACCGCTTGCTGCTGCTATTTTGAGCAATGCTTTTGCGGTACGAATGCAATTTAATTTGCTACAAGGCTGTGTATGTGCTGCATATACACAAGTATTGGATATTCAAATATTTACGAATACATGGAGTAAATGCCTGTGTGTTTGTTGCATCAGTGTGTTTGTGCGGCTGCCTCTTATACATATTTTGTTTTAATTAAATTTTATAAGAACATGCAGCTGTGTGTTAAGTAAAATCCCATCTTTGCCAATTTCAATAGTTACTTACAAAGAACATTATACTTTTCAAAATGAAAACTTAACCTTTAGAGCAACTGAATTAAAATAAGAAATGGAAATTTAAAATAATTATAAAATTTCTAGTGTAATTTCAATTGATAAAAAATATGAAGTGTTATTGTCCAATTTTGTTCCATCAATTCGAATAAGTAGAAAAATGTGGGCGTGAGTGATTTAGCTTTATAGAAAACACTAGTATAATTTAAATCAGGTGAGGTCTTAACTCAAAGATTTTTGCATCTAATTCTCTCATTTAATACGGAATTGTTATCGTATAAGTGAAACCTGACACATATGCAAAGAAGGGGCTTCGGTTTCCCATCCCAATAATTTTTGTAAATCAAAGCGTATAAACAAATCGTAAACGATTTTATAAAAATCTTGAAAATTGATATATAATTCTTCGCTATGTTATACATTAAATATAAATGCAAACTTTTCAGTTTTTTAAAAAACAAACACCAATACAATATAAAAAATTTGCTTATGAGTCATTCCATAATAAAAATTTCGTTTCTGCTATATTCCAGATCTTGCTCAAACTTTGTGAGAATCTTCTTTAGGGTTCCAAAGAAGGAAATCCGACGTCATAAATTTTTCTAATGCTCCGATGCGCGACAGCGCGAATTAAAAAAAAGGAAAAGTGTAATTTTAATGCTTTCCTTTTTTCACTGTAAAATTGGTTTGGTTAAAGATATCTTCACGTTTGAGATGGCGTTCTAAAGCTAAAACATAGTAGTTTTTACAAATTTAATTTAACTACATATTTAATACCCACGATTAATAACACCAGGCTGAAAATATTTACATTTTTCTGACTTTTCGTGGTTTTTAGCTGACTCCAATATCCATACGGTTGAATGTAAGCAGCTAATATTTCTCACCCTTCAAGAGCACATCTTTCAAAAGAAAATAAACCTACGATTGGCTAGTTCCGCATGCTCCTTATAAAAATAACGGTACTTGAAATTTATAAATTTCAAAAACTTGCATACTTGGAAGTGCAAAACTGGAAATTACATAGTATTTAAAGTTATATATAAACAGGCAAATGAACAAATGTAGTCATCACAACAACAATGCTTATAGAGACGGGCAAATCTGTCGGCCGTTTCGGAATCCACCACAATTCCTCATCAGTGATCTTAGTGATAGTTCTTAATCTTTCAATATCCAATATAAGCTACTAATATTTGAAATCATAACTCAGAATTACAGATTTGATTCCAAATATCTTCACTGAATAGAGATATTGAAAGAAACTACCACTACCGTTCTATATACTTATGTTGTTGTTTTTCCCCATTGTAGCTAGTCTGCATAACAATTCGTTATTTGAAAGTCTAGTACATGAGAGAGTGTGTGTGCTTGTGAGAAAATGACTCTAGGTGTGATTTTTTCTGAACGGGCCCCATTCGATTAGTTCATGAGAGTTTTTAGGAGACTATGAAAATTAAATCTAGAGGATAATTTTTAAAGTCATAACTTAAGTTCATGTCAATTTCGTTATTTGAAGTTATATATAAACAGGTTAATGAAGAAATGTAGTCATCACAACAACAATGTATATGTATAGTATTTAGTTCTTAACCCAAACCCTGTAAGCTCGCTTTGTTATTCTCAGAGCTTGCGCGTGTATAGCCGGTTAAAGTAAGCAAAAATATCAGTAATTTTTTTGTTTTTGAAACAACATTTTATTTATATATATGTATACTTATATGTAGGATGCTCCTCATCTCTTAAAGTAGCAATAATTTTGCAAGGCTACAGTTTTTCATCTTTCTGGATAATCTGGGTAAAAATTTCGAATATCTTAAACAATTTTAATGATTTGTTACATTTTCCGTTTGTATGGGAGGTGGGCGTGGCAATTAATCTATTTATCGCATTTGAACAATTTTTTCCCATTCAACATAAAAATGAAAGTTGTCAAATAATGTTACTCTGGGAACACTCTGTTTTTTTTCTGCTCTCAGTAAGAAGCTGAACCAACCACTGTGCGATATTGCCTTTGTTACAAGAATAGTAGGTATTGACATATTACTGTTAGTTACTAATTACGTTGTTCAGTTCGTTTTTGAGTTATTATATACATTCATTGCCTTTGGGGGCTCTTATTATAAAACAATCAAACAGAATTATTTTTTAAATGTTTAATAAAAATGTGATACTCAGACATTACGAAATGTAAAGCAAGTCAGAAACGAAATTTGCATCACATAAAAAATATTTTTTTCGCCGTTAAACTATTGTATACAGTTAGATGGGGAGCATTGCGCATATATATGTGTATTTACACATATATATAAATGAATTTTTTTTTTTCAAAAACAAAAAAAAATTCTGATATTTTTGCTTACTTTAACCGGCTATACACGCGCAAGCTATGAAAATAACAAAACGAGCTTACAGGGTTTTGAAGTTTGGGTTAAGAACTAAATACTATGTAGTTTTCAGTTTCGCACTTCGTCCCAAACAAGCCTATTTTATAGCCTAAAATATGCAAGTTTTTGAAATTCATAAAGTTCAAGTACCGTTATTTGTTATAAAGAGAAGGCAGACCCAGCCAATCGTAGGTTTATTTTCTTTTGAAAAATGTACCTTTGATGGCATAGGAACAAAGTGAGATTCACACTTTATAAATTAATCAATCAATAAAGATTACACTGTTCTACAAATGAAAACTTTTGAAAACGAGCAGAGACGGGACAAATGCACTTAGGGTAATGGGGGGTCGCTGAATCCGAATCCGTGGTCCATTTCGCTCTGCTACGTCGCAATTATTCTTTATTGACATCAAAATTTTTAAAATTGAAAAAAAAAAAAACAATTAAAAACGCAGCTCATATTTTTATTCGTCAAAACATCCATTTTTACAAATAAAAATTTTTCGATTTTTTTTATTTTTTAACTTTAAAAATTTAAAAAAAAAATTTTGTTTTTTTAATTAATTTATTTTTTCGTAATTTTCTTCATCCTCGTTATCATTGTTCACTTTTATCTCGTTGTTATCTTAACCCAGTAATGCCTAGCGGTGCCATGCAAAATGAGCTTTAAACTCTCTATACATATCGTATACGAATGCGTATACACATACGCCAAATCAATTCTCAGGCTACGATATGTATGTAAGAATGTGATTGGCGTATTTGAATAAGATGTTCAGTACGTAGTTAGAGAAAGAAAGCAACAACAACAGCATAAGTTGTACCGTTTTTAGAATGTTTAAAAGCCACTGCGTTTGCAAATCTACGTCTCCACAACCATGCCTTAGTCTTCACTGAACAATGCCATTGAAACGTTCAAAGGCAGAGCAGTATAAAATTTCGACTTTAATTTAATGTATTCTTGAACAATTAAATCCTAAAAATTAATTTAGATCTTGTTGTTAAATTTCGAAGCAAGTTTAGAGTAGGCTGTCACCGGTTTTATTTTTGTACAAACTATTTGTTTCCGATTAGTGTTTGAGAATCGCGATGTTTGCAAAAATGGAATCTAGCGTGTATGAACCTAAAATTAAACATCTTCGGAAAAATTATGAATAAAATCTAAAATTGAAAAATAAATCTTTTTCTTGTCAAAAGCTATGATCATAGGTACTTACTTACGTACAATGTGTTCAAAAATGAATACGTGAACGTGTCAAATAGGAAACAACCATATATAAATTTATGTGTAGGTATACACAAAGAAATTTTTAGGATTTAATTGTTCAAAAAAAACTGTTTTTGAACCTGGCTCAGGAACGGCTCATCGACAAGGTGCCATATGGCACCTCTAGGCATTACTGGGTTAAGATAACAACGAGATAAAAGTGAACGATGATAACAAGGATAAAGAAAATTATGAAAAAATAAATTAATTAAAAAACAAAATTTTTTAAAAATTTTTAAAGTTAAAAAATAAAAAAAATCTAAAATTTTTTTCTTGTAAAAATGGATGTTTTGACGAAAAAAAATATGAATTGCGTTTTTAATTGTTTTTTTTTTTTCAATTTTAAAAATTTTGGTGTCAATAAAAAAAAATTGTGACATAGCAGAGCAAAACTGTCCACGGATTCGAACTCAGCGACCCCCCATTACCCTAAGGACACTTGTCCCGTCTCTGGTCATTTCTGGCTATTGAACAGTGTTGTCAATATTGGAATTCAGTCAAATGAACGTCCATGACAAAATATTTGACATTATACATAAACTAAGTCTGACAAATTTTACTTAAACCACAGCCAAAATTAGCCTGATATGGGTCAATGAAAATTTACCTAGTACATGTGAGAAGGTGGGCGTGCCTGTAGAGTGATATAGCTTTTATAATATACTTCACTCACATATTTCTCCTCTAAAATGTACAAAATTTTTACCTATTTATTTCAGTATTTTCGAGTATTTTGAAATAAAATTTCACAGTTTGTGATCTAATCCTTTCGGAGCCGTAACGCTCCTTCTCTCTCTTCTAGAGAGCGCAAAATCGAGTCCAGATTGGTGTTTTGTGACCCCCATTTCTTGTTACAATTTCAATCAAAAAATTACTTTTTTGGCCTCGAATTTCGTAGATCACAGGTGGTTTTTCCACCCTCAATAAACTTTTTTTAAACATTTTCCAATATATTTTTATAAGTCTGTTAGTATTAACCATTCACTTAATTCTTTTTTGATCAGAAACGATGCAAAGGTGACAGAGCAAAGTCAAGAACGGATTGGTATTTTCAGACCCCTTTTTTGTTGTAAAAAGTTTCTAAAAATTTTTCATTGAAGACCAAAGGGTCACCGGTGAACCATAACGGAACTAAAATTTTCAAATAATGCAAACAAAAAATATCTGAGAATCAATATTTGAAGAAATAGTTTTTCCCACAACATTTTTTAAAATTTGACAGCAGTATTTGGTAGAAATGAGTGAGCGATTGAAGATAGGTAAAAAAAAAATATATGTATTTCGTTATTTTAGATCATTCTGGTGTCATCATTAGATAACAATGCCAAATTCTTTATAATAATAATTTAAGCACAATTAAATTTTCTTTTAATAAAGGATTAAGTAGTACATATGCTGCATGGTATACCAGCTTCAGTTTATTAACGAACAGATAAGCAACAAAACTGAGTTGGCGTACTTTACTTGTTTCTCTATATCACATGCCCTTATGGGCTTTGAAAACCTTAGTCGGCTGACCACAACCAACATATTCTACACACGGTGTATGTATAGAGTATAATATAAAACATTTAATACCAACGAAAAATTTAGAAAATGACCAAATACTAATTACATAGGTAGATAGCTATGTGCATATACATTTAGGTAGTTATATACCAGTGGCGAGTTCAAAGCAGTGATTCTAAATATTTTATTCTTGTCGAAAAAATCTTACAAAAAATTATAATATTATTATAATTAAAAAAAAAGTCCAGTTAAAATATTTGATAATTTTTCAAACCTACTTCACTCTCATAAAAAATCTCGTAAACCGCTACTGTTGTGCAACTACCAACCATTATTTCATAGCTACCAAAAATATTATTCTATAAATTTTGTATTTTCATAGCAAAAATTTTTAGGTACAATAATTTTGCAATTTCGCTTATGTTAGTTTTTAGCATTCAACTGCACTGTGCAGCCTTGGCCTTCACAAACGCGATGCGCACGCTTCACTCTTTCCACAACCCACTCTAGATCTCTATGGTTTCATTAAAAATCCATTTGATTATGTCGCTGATTGAGTTTATTTATTATGCAAGTGTATTTCATTTGGTTTTACAAGTATGTTAGCACATGGAGGTTATTAAAATTAGCTGTAACTGCTGCTACAGAAAGTTAGAGCCAGCCATCATTAATAACTAAAGACTCAACAAGCACAGAATATTTAAATTAAGACTTAACGAATATTTTTGAAATTAAAGGTCTTTGGAAAATAAATTTTCATATAATTTAAATTATTTTTTTAGTTTATTCTGTGTGTGACTTTTTGGTTTTGTATATTTTATAAAAAGTTTTTTTTTTTGTTTTTTGTCAGTTTGCTAATTAATTAAAAACTTTGCATTTCTGTACAACGTTTCCACATAATTAACGAAACTTTTTAAAGTAACATTGGAACAATTGCTGGAAACAGAATAAAATAAATATAAAAGCAAAAATAAAACAAAAGACAAAAACTCACATAACGAACAGAAATTTTAATATTCAACAAATTAACACAATAAAACAAAATTCAAAGTAACACATACAAAAAGTGTTGGAAAAAATGCGAATAATAAAATAAAATGGTAAAAAAGGAATCTGCACATAGAGACACAAGTCAAATTGCTTGCATGCAATTAAAAACGTTACAGTTTCTTTTAGCTTAACCCTTTAGAGGGTGCGCTCTGAGAAGTTACACGAGAGGGCGCGCCGCGGCAATTTAGCCGCAAGATGAATTTCATAGTATCGACTGTAATTTTTCCTATACAATATATAGCAAAAAAATCATTAAAATAAAACAACTGACTTGTTTGACTTGTTCAGGCCAATTGAGATTAAGATTTTGACTGAATTGGAATATAAAGAATCTAATCTAACTAATCATTAATCGAAACTGCTTACTGCTTTTTGGCATTAACCCTCTAGTTCCCAAGCGTGCCTCTTGACAGCCTTCATCAAAACGGGTGTAATTACCACCTTCATAGTTTTTTGATGCTACGTTTTATCATATCGTTTATGGAATTTCCCAAGCTTTAAAAAAAAAGCATCAGTTATGAGTTATGATGCGTATTACAGACGTTAGTGACAGTCAAAGTCAAAAATCTGTGAAAAATGGGAAAATTATTTATTTTGATTGAAATTGAGATAAGAGTTAATAAAAAAATAAAATAAATAAAATACTTCCCGTCATAGCAGCTAGATAAAAAAAAGTAGCTGTGAGTAGCTAGAACTTTGAATTTTTCATATAAAATATTTAATTACTTAAATTACTTACATTACAAATTAATTTACAAATTGATAAAAAGTTTTTTCAGCAACAAATACTTTAAGGCATTTAACCTTTCTGACTTCATAAAACCATGCCCATTAAATGTTGGTAGGTTTTTGAGATCAGATTTATGCTTTTTACATCAAAATTGATCAATTCCAATTTTTTTTAAATCAATCAAAAAATTTGAGAACTGGAGGGTTAAATGTTTTAACACGCAAATTAAATATTAAAGCACCAAAATTTTACATTTAACGAATCATTAAACACCCTGTAACAAGAATCAAAAATAAATGAAGAAATGCATATTCCCTACAAGTTTGTTTGTGACTAATAACGGGTTCACCAATACATACGGCACCTCGATGAACTTTTGCGTTCTCGAGATAATGGGGGGTGTCGGGTTCACCTACAGTGACAGGTTCACCTCATTTTCCCCTATATATTTATAAATTTATAAACGATAAGACCAATTCCATAAAAATTCAAATATTTGGACTAAACTAACCCAATTCCATTGACTTTCATTAATTTCGATGAAAAATGAGAAAATGAAGAAAATGTGAAATTTCATTAACAAAATATTTGAAACAAAATGAAACTGAAAACGGACAAAATAAACTGATGACAATCATTTACCCACATTTTGACAATATTTTTCTGATTTCTGACAAGTTATTTCCCACTTTAGACAAGCATTTTCCCATCGCCCATATTTCTGGTGGATCATAGATAAGGTTCCAACTAATCTCCTCTATCGATTAGGTCTCCAGACATTAATTGTATTTCTTGAAACGATTTTCCACTATCGTCGATTTATTTTTCAATTGTCCGCTACCATCCGCAATTTGCCGTACCACGTCGTTTGCTGCCGCCGGGGTTCTATTCGAAATCTTGCTGGCAAATGCTTTTATGAATAGCACGATGGATTCATTGCCATTTTCTTTTCTTGATTTCATCAACAGTTAAGGTTCCTTTACACTGGAAATAAAGCTAACTTTCAGATCTTTAAAAGTTTTCTTAGATACTTGTTTTCAAATATTTGGATTACACATTTCCGTTTTATATGATATAAGTAGAAGACAAAGTCTAAAAATTATTAACACTGATACGTCGTTGATATCAAATTGCTACACTTTTCAAAATATAATTTTGTTCACATGTTTGATCACATAAATAATAAGAAAAATAATAAAATAAAGTAGTTTTTACTGAATCAAGTAGCAGAAAGGGTTATAATTCAATGAAAATACGCAGGAAAAAAAGAGGTTCAAATTTCAGAAGTTTCGACCATTATTTATACTTTTCATACAATTCTTGCTGAATTTTTTAAAACTTACCAACTTAACTTTGTACATCTTGCTGCACCAATAAATATTACTCGATTTGAAAAATTATTTTTGCATTTTGTTTATACACTCAAGGAAAAATAAAAGAGCCGTGAAATTTGAAAAAATTGTTGGTCAGAAAATTTTGAAAAATCATAATCTATTATCGAAATTTTCAGACCCTGTTAGAACCGGAAGGAGTTATCTGATCTTTTCAAAAATTTGTTTCCACTTTTGTTCATCTGGGCGCCATTTTTTGGCTATTTTCCATGTCCTAAAAATGTCCCTTCATTTGCTCAATTTTGTTATATTGAATGAGGTGGGGTTCAAATGAATGCTTATATATTCAACAATGTTAACACTTAATTGTACTTAATGGAAGTACGTCCTTTTGAAAATAACTGCTGAAATGTGTGCGTCACTTTACGATTGTCACCCTGTATATTGAATTGCCATGATAATATCAGACTAATTTTGTCTACAAAATCAAAATCATCTTATTGGTTGGAAAAGTTCTTCTAGATTCCCCGTTTTTCATAACATTATGCGGATTGTTGTCTTTAAAAGAGGACTTGGGTTCGGTTTCTAAAACATGTAATGCTATTGAAAAAATTTGCATTCACAGTTTTTCAAACTTAGTACAGTTAAAAGCTTTTTTATGTTTGAAAATTTCGTCCTGGAGCTGAGTTTAAAAAGCACAAAAATTTTTAAAAAAGGAAGCACTAAAAGATTTTTGTAAATTAAAATATGGTTGTGAATTTCCGAGATTCATGATTTGAATCCTGGAGTGAAATTCTATTTGGTTTACGCCCTTGAATTTATAAATTTCAGTATAAGTCAGGTTTTCTATACGACATCTGAATATATTACTCGAGCAGTGGCCACTCAACGTGCATATCAAGCTATGTCCGTCTAACCATGACTACGGTAATTCAAACCAAACTTGAGTTATAGGTAGATTCGGTTAAAGTTCGAAAATCGTTCAAGTAGGCGTGGTACCTCTAATAAAAGCAAAAAGAGTGAAATACTACTTTAAATGAAATTAGATACACTTTATTGGAATCGCCTTCAAAACAACTGTTGCAAAAATTAGTGCAAAACATCGCAAACATGGGGTAAACATTGGGCAAGCATCATTCAATAATCTCGCCTACCTCCCATACAAGTGAAATTTTTAGGCTTTCCATCTATCAGTGAGCGCGGTACCTCAAACGAACCTCTATACAATCCCAACCAAATTTTGCATAATAAAATTAAATAAAATTTCGAAAACATGATTGACATCCATTTTTAAACAACTAAAACAAATAAAATTAAACTTGGTATAGCGAGATTAGACATTATTTCATTCAAAAACCGAACAAATAAATCGAACAAGAACTACGTCCTCTTACCTTTGAACAAAGATGTTTAAAAACAATGTGCTTGCTTTTTAAAGTTCAACCATGCCGGAACTTAGCTTTCCATCTTGTTGTAATATATTTTTGCTTCGCATCACTTTGGCTTAACTATAAGTGAATGTAAAGAGATAAAAAACAAGTATATGTCAATATAATAAAGTTCATGTAAATATTGTCATGTTTTATATGTGAAAAAAGACAAAAAGTTTATTTGATGCAATGAACAGCAATGTGATCATAACAACAGAAACTACTATAACAACAGCAATGAAAACAATAATAAAAGCAACACCAAAAAAAAGTGACAATTAACAATTATTGTTTGAAAATTGTTGCAAATTATGAATATAGCAAAAAATAAAATAAAAATAAAAACTCTCGCTTGTTTAAAGCTTCAATAAAAAAAAACAGAAACTATGCAATTTGTTGTAGAATTGTTACAAATTGGATGGAAGTATGAAAAAATTAGCATATTTATAGGCTTTTATACACACACACACACACAAGCGTACACGCAACTAAATTTCATTCAAAATTCAATTTTTGTTATAAATTAGTAGTAAATTACTATATTAACTTCATTATGGGCAAATGCGCTAGTAGGTAAAATTGAAAATTTTCCAATTTCCTCAAACCAAAATAATTTCCCAACATTTTTCGTACCTACGCATTTGGTACTCAAGTATATATGAATGTGTGTATCTTATGTATATATATATATATATATATATATGTATGTGTATATTTTCACAATTTCACGCTAGCAAGCACACAATTTTCATAAACTCTTAATTAAAATCCCTATAACTATGTTGTAAATTATTGATCAACTATTAATTAACTAAAAAGCAATTTTGGGTTATACATAATGTGTAAGTATGTAATTCGCCTAACCTAGCCTAGGCTTAAAAATATTACTCATATAGTGATGCCATATTTGCATTACTATGCTGTGGTTACGACACACACCCACACAAAATAGGCACACATACTTTGACGTAACACTTCCGTTTTCCGTTTTAATTCAAAAAAGGTATTCAGACACACACACAACCACAAATACTTAAATACATTTTGTGTGTGTGGTATTTCTTCAGTATTTGCTTTAAACTGTATAGACTATATAGTATAGCATACTTTTGAGCACTATTGAGTTGAGCTAACTGTCTACTTATACATATCTTTGTAACCTACCAATCTGTCTATCTATCTATCTATTTTCTGTCAATTTGGTTTGAGGCCATCGAAGTAAATATACTCTAAACATTTTCGCACTTTTGCTTTATGGTATGTATTGCTTTCGTTGATTTTTCTTTTGTGTATATGTGTGTGTGTGTACGTGTATGTTAAAATTGCCTTACTCACATTCCATTATATTTGATATACTATGTATGTATGAATGCTGTAGTGCCTCGGCGTTTATTCGTTTGAATGTATGTTTCTGCTTGTGTGTATGTTTCATTTTCCGCGTTTTCTCGTAACTTTATCGGATTAGGCTTTTGATCTTCAATATCCTTCCAGGTAAATACATAATTTTTCACTTCAAGGAACATTAAAATTGCCTTTTTTTGTATCATCATCCTCATTGTTGACTGTAGTGAACTGGTTGTGACCTTCTCATTGCCTCTTCTCTTTGACTTACATGTAGCAGCAGCTTATATTTCTGTTGGTCTTGCTCTGATTTTTCTTAAATTTATTTGTGGGCTTTCTCGCAATTGATTTGGTTTTTTTTTTTTGGTAATTTTTTCTTGTGGCTGGCTTTACCAGGTATTTTTTATTCTTTTTTTTTTTTTTTTGTATAACTTTTACCTTATTTTTGTGTGTATTTAACATACTTATGTTAATAAATTTGTATATTTTTGTACGCAAATATGTGTACGGAAATGTATGAATGACTTGTTTTACTTGAACTGATTAAAATTTAAATTAAAGCGCTTATTTTCTTTTTTGGAGATTTGCGTACATAAACTTAATATTGTTAATTTATTGCAAGTGGAAAATCGTTGAAAAAAAAAACCTAAAATAAAAAATGAATTGAAAGCAAATCTATTTTTAAATTTTTGCATGGGTCTCGTGGATCAAATTAACACTAGAATTATACCAAAAAGAAGGCAGTTATTAAGGTAAGACTACAGTTCTTCATGTTTCGCAGGTTTTTATTCATCAGGTTTATCAATCACGTTTTCTTTCGAAAGTTATTTAGGCTTTCAAGAATACAAAAAATTTGTGTTTTATCAATTTTATTTTGATATTTAAATTGTAGGGGGCACCAAAGTCGAAAAAAGTAGAGTCTCATTCATTTTGTGTACTCTGGAAAGTTTAGATAACCTAACAAAAAAACCGACTTTAATGTAATAAAATACCTTAAAAAAATTTTCCTTAAAATTGTCGTTTTTCCCACATGAGGAACTGTACCTACCTTAATGTCCTAAGGACGGCGATGAATAAAATTGTCCGCTACAAAAATTATAAAATCTTATGAACTAATAGTCCGATTTTTATGAACTAAAGTATTTTATTTTTAAAATTATTTTTAGATTTGAATAAGAAACAAAGAATTACTAGTCAGTAAGGCCCCAGTAACTGGAGCTATATTTTTTTTTTTTTTTTGCTCAAGAAATCTCTTTATGAAAAACAAATATCAAAAGAGAACCAAACTACTCGTTGGTGTTTATTTTGTTATTTGTGTATGCAGATAATTCGTTAGATAATTCAGAGAAATGCCGTTGCTTATGTCTTCCCTCTCTCTCTCTCTCTCTCTCTCATTTGTAATTTACTCCCGCTTAAGCAATGATTTTTACAGCGATGAGCGAATTTTGAAAGACTTCCGACGATAATATTTTGGAATTGGCTTAACCGATTTTAAATCTGATAATTTTGACTGACCAACTCGTTAAGCTCTTTAAATTGATATATAATATATAATATGATATCAAAGAATATATAATACATAGAAGGCGCATCACGAACAAATTTATTTGCACAAAAATTTTGTTCTATGGAGCCATAACTGGCTCCATTTTACGCTCAAAATTAAGTGTTTCTCATAAAAGCAATGAGTGGTTAAAATTATTTGTTTCTCTTTGCTGTTGGCTTTGTTTAATGAGAGGTTTTTTTTTTTTAATGAGAGTTTTGTGTTCTCGTTTTTTCGTGTTTCTTTTTTTTTGGTTTTCGTGCTTGTAATATGTGACGCGAAAAATAGGTATTTTTCAAGAATTTTTTTCAGGTAAACTAATTTTTATAAAAACTATATACATATTAAGTATTTAAAGGTACATGTATTAACTAATTTCTATTCAAAAATATTTAAAACTTTATGTGTAATTAGCGATCCCGTCGACACCTTTCTGAAAAAACATGTTTTGCGGTGACCAATATCTTGCAAATCTAGATCATTTGAAATCCAAAAATGAAATAGATTTACTTTTATTCTAAGATTATCTTATGATAAATCGAAGGATTTGAAAAAATATGCACATTTAATAAAATGGCCATAATCGTGGTCACCGACTTCAATAACGACGTTTTGAGAAAAACGCGTTTAAAGTTTCAATTCACTTTTATGTCAGGAAGAAAATTTTTTTTTTGGAAATAACAAAGAGTCAAAAATTTTCTTCGGATCAACTTCTAAATTTTTAGACATATTTTTGAAAACATATACTTTAAGAAAATCCAAAAACAGGTCGATTTTTTAAAAGTTACTACTGGAGGTGCCCCCTTAAAAACTTTCTAAATCGATTGATTGCAACTAGGGCTGTGCGATTAATCGTTTAAGTAAGAATTCTGATTAATCAAAATGCTTGACTATACAATTGTTCGATTAATTAGGATTTTGATTAATCAAAATGCAAACTATTCGATTAAACAGGATTTTGATTAATCTAAATTAAAATTATTCGATTAATCAAGATTCTGATTATTTGGAATAAAATTATTTCAAGCATTTTAATTGCTCAGAATTGTTGATTAAACGATTAATCGCACAGCCCTAATTTCAATGCTTTTTTTATGCTTTTTCGAATACAAAACAAAAAATATTACAAAAAAGAAATTTTGCGACGACCATAATCTTGGGTCACAAATTGAAAAAAAAAAAAAAAATTGGTTAGGTTGGAAAGCAATATTGATATTCGGCAACAACGCAAAAAAAAAACAAACATGTATCTACATATTCTCCGCAAAAAACCCATTCATATGAAACTATACGCAGTCGCACTTGGCGGCACTCTGTAAAAATGTGAGAGAGCCTAAGAAAAAAAACATCATGAGAGTGCATGGGAGAGAGTAAAAGCAAAATAAATGAGTGGTTTTGCTCTTCCTCTTTACTGCGACTTCCCGTCCCCGAAACGAAGGCAACATATTTTGGAAAAGTTTAGAGAGATGCGCCTTCTATGTATTATATATTCTTTGATGATATCGTATCACTTCTGGATCTTCTGGAATAAAATTGTAGTTATACTAATAAATGTAAATGTATAGATTATTTTTTAATGAAAAGTTTAACTTTTCATGAGCCCGTCCATTAATATTTTCATGGTAGTATCCGACACCCCCACAGCTGCTGAAGACCACTTTATTTTAAATCCTTGAAAGTCTTTGGCCATGTTTTTTGTTAACTTCACCCCACTTTTTACTAAAGCCCAGTATCTCTTAATCGGCCTTAGTTCTGAACAGTTTGGTGGATTGGCTTCTGTAGAAACTAAATCACTTCATTCTGTTGGAACCACTCTAAGATCGCATTTTCGTATTGATATGAAGCGAGGTCAGGCCTGGTTCAATATCCTTTAATAAAACGTTTCGACTCCAACCTAATTTTTACTCAAATTAGAATTTTCCTTCCTAAAATATTAGTTTAGATTTTGAGATATGCCCTTCCCATAAACTTTCCATAGTAATTTGTTCATTGTATCATTTTACATTGCCTAAGAGAAATATCATATCATAAATCAGTTTAATATACAATAATTCTTCACACTGAAAAAATTATTATAAGTAATCCACAAACTCTTAGTGATCTGCAAGGAAAAATGTTTATGGTCACAAATTTCCAAGAATTTCGGGATGAATGTCCTTGGGTCTTTGTGACCCCAAGGTATAGCAAACGCAATTTTGGTTAAGGTACAGACAAATGGTTTATAAATTTTCATTTAATATAAATTCCCTTACATGATGTTAATTTGATGTTGATAACTTCTGCAGTAATTTGTATGAATCTTCCACAATGCCTTTTTAACCCTTATTCTCCTGAATAGGTACACGTGTACCTTTTGCGTTTTAAAATGTGAAATTTATGAAGAAAAATTGGTGCTAAAAACCTGAAATATTGATGAATAAATGCGAGTCAGGAAATAGTCCCAAACTTTATACCAACGTTAACTACCAAAAAGGTGCACATAGGGAAATGGTATCGGTACTCGATACTTTGAGTACTCGATGCTTTTATCCTGATACCAGATACTTTTTTAATCGATACTTTTATTATGAGTACTTGTACTCATTGAGTATATTGATGCTGGTATCGAAATTCGATACTTTTCAAAATTTCCTGTACAAAAATTAGTACTAAAAAATGAAAATGCAATCAAAATTAAACAGTGCGACTTGTACTTTTTTGAATATATGTATAATCAGATGATGCTAATGTATTTTTAGAAATACATACTACAAATCGCTACCTCTTTTCTTCAACCACGTATCTCCGTTTTGGGTGAAATTGATTTGGAAATTTTTGCTTACATTTTATAAAATCACCTAAGAATCCAGATAGAAGTAAGTTCTCAGAGAGTTTGAATGAAAAAAGAAATTTTAGAGCCCGTTCTTCAACCTGAACCAGTTCTTCCACTTGAACACGAAAGTTGCTTTCCATCTTCTTCTTTATTTGCATATTCGAATACGAATGTTGAGCGATCATACAAAATCATAATACATTAATTTAAGAAATTATTAAAAACTGTTAAATTATGCTGTTGACTTTTTCATTGAATGCTTCTCTATCTCTTGCAACGTTCCATAACTCCCTTATGTTGTTGAGTCCCGTCCAGTGACTAATATTTCGCAACCATGATAACTGCTTTCTTCCAATGGTACGTCTTCCTTCAATTTTGCCTTCCAGAATAAGCTGCAGCAATTGATATTTTGGATTTCTGAGGATATGATCCAAATAAGCTGTTTTCTTTTTTTTATTGTGGTTAGAAATTGTCTGCTGCTATTTATTTCGGCGTAGAACTTCACTATTTGAAACGTGGTCAGTCCAAGGTATTTTCAGTATTCTTCTAAATAGCCACATTTCGAAAGTCTCCAACTTGTTCATGTCTGCTATTTTCTGCGTCCTTATTTCCATGGCGTATAGAAGTATTGACCATACGTAGCATTTACTGAATCGAATCTTACCTTTAGCTTTTTCCGAAATGGTACTTTTGGAGATACGTGCTTGAAGAATGGAGGTAGCGAGATTGTTGAACAGAGGATCGGTCGGTTGAACAGAGGTTGTGCCACATTCGTACTTAGGGTGCGATATCTATCTATATTGAACAATTATCTACATTTTTTTATATATATGGGGGCGTATATGTATTCATTATTTACTTATGTACTTATGTATATATTTCATAAAATTAATAAAAATCAAAAATTTACACATAATTCGCAAATTTTATAAGCGGATTTGATGTTTTTTTTTTACATTCAGTATCGAAACCTGATACTTTAGGTATTGAGTACAATTATGTCGATACTTTTGAGTACCCGATACTTTCGACCGATACTTCAAATGAATATAGTATCGATACTTTCGCCCCGATACCATTTCCCTAGGTGCACCTGTACCTCAGCACATTTTGTATGGATTTTATAAACAAATAATTATTTTTTTCATTTTATTACATTGTTATGAGAAAAGAACAAGTAAACAATCAAGAGCAAGTAAATAAATAATATGTAAATAACTTAAATAAATAATTTGTAAAGCCAATCCATAAAAAAAAATTTAGCCATGATTTTCCAATTCAACGGGAAAAAATTCATTTTATAAACTATTGTAATTTTGAAGTCATCTATATTTGATTGTCTAAAGTCCCCCCCCCCCCCTTCCCCCATGTAACACTTCGTAACAAACCGTCGGACTCCCCTTCTCCCTAGCGCGTTACGTTATATGTGAACGGCCCCTTACTAGCCTTACCTAAATATATAAGTTATTGATATTTGAAAACGTAACCGAGAATTACAAGATTTTTGTTTTAAAAAATGTAAAATAATTAAAAATCTCAAAAGCTGCATGCATTAAAACAACGCTTACTGCAAAACTTGTAAAAGTAATCTTTAACTTTTTGAAATTAGCAATTTTAATTCCATTAACAAAACAAATTTATTCAGAATTATGGTATATTATTAATAGACTATGAAAATTAAATCTAAATGTTAATTTTCAAAGTAGTCAAGCTTTGTCCATTATTAATATTATCAATATTATTAATAGGCTATGAAAATTAAATCTAAATGTTAATTTTCTAAGTAGTCAAGCTTTGTCCATGTCTAGTTTATTTCAAGTAATGTATATCAGGTTAAAGGAACGTATATAGTCATTACAACAACAGAGTATATAGAGACGGGCAAGACAGAATCAATCTACGCCTTCAGCTTTTAAAAGTGCAACTTCAAGCCTTTTATTTATAGCGAAACTGTTTGAGATTAATGACCCTAAATGTGATATTTCATGACGATTTGAGAACTATTTCGAATTTTTTTCCAGTTGTTGTATACTGCAAAGTTCGACGGGATTGTGAAACCTTGCAGCGATTCACAACCAATGAATATCTAATTCGGTTTATAAAAGAGTGGATGAAAAAAATTTCGCTGCAATGCGAAATTGCAATATCCAGCATATGATATTTGGAACGTAATTCAAAATTTTTGTTTTTGGTTTGAAAGTAGTAGATAACTTTCTGTATATATATGTTATTGTTTATTTTATAAAACGTAAATGAATTGAAAGAAATTATGCATTTATTTGCGCACAGTATATGAACATAAGTTCAAGGCTGTCGCATGCAGAGCATTCGTACAATAGCCCGATATGTAAGCCATATCCACATAAAATTATAAATTATATATGTGTGAAATTTTATAAAAGTTTTTTAACCTGTAAATGTTGTTGCACTTTAAACTTGGGAAGAAAAGAAAAACAAAATAAATAACACTGTGCAACAAAATTTGATCAAACAAAAGTAACTGAGCGGGGACTAAAAAAAATTAATACGTTTTTCGGAACTTTGCGAGATCATATCTAGTTTCTGTGTATATAATTAATTTATTTTAACGGATTAGATGCATTTTCGGAAAAAACCTAGGAAATTGTTTTTTTTTTCAATTAAAAAAACTTTAGTATTCATTTTTTAATTTTTAAAATCCGATCACTTTTGTCCAACTTAACAACTTCAACAATAAATTAATTAATAACTCGGAAAGAAGAGTTGTTCTTGAAAATCCCAAAACATAGTAAATTTTTCGGTATTACTGGGTCCACATTTTCCCTGGTCCCAATTCAGCTATTTGTATTTATTTATTTTTTTTTTTTGCTCAGTGTAAAATTTTATTCAATGTAAATAAATAAAACAAATGCATTTCAAATGCATGCATAACCAAATAAAGAATTTACAAGTAAACTTTCGCACTTTTTGTTTATATATTTTGCTCTGTAGGTATATATTTACTTATACTTATATATTTTCATTATTTGTTCTTCTTATTCAATATAATATTAACATACAATTTGCCATTGTTAAGTATTTAGCTTAAGTACCGGTTATGAAACAGTTGCAAAACTGCAAGCGAGTGTCGCGTCACGTTAACCAAAATCTAAGCCGATTTATTTGCAAAAAAAAAAAATAATAATAATACAACAAAATAATAAAAATAAAAACTAATAATGTTTTATGTTATAAAAGTTTTATATAATGAACTGGAAAAAGCAGATGAGCGATTTTATAGAGGTGTGCAACGAGATTCGTTGAGGCATTTGCTTAAAATTCATTACAAATTTCCTTAATATTTAATTTTTTGCTTCAGATTCTCGCACTTCACACTTACCATTATTGGGTCCACCATGGGCCATGGTTATAATTCTGATATTGTATTTATTACTGGTAAATAAATGGGGTCCCAAATTTATGGAAAATCGTAAGCCATACAATGTTAAGCTGCCAATGCAAGTATATAACATACTGCAAGTTGTATTAAATTTATATGTTTTTTATAAAGTTAGTATGCTTTTTAAACTAGATGAAATTATTAGTTAATAAATCAGTTTCATTTTCAGTCATTGCGCTACTCTTACTGGCAGCCATATTTTAAGGTATCCTGTCAAGAATATGATACAAAAGATTTTCGCCCAACAGCCATGCAATTGGTGCCAGCAGCATATGCTTACTATATTAGTAAATATTTGGATCTATTCGATACAGTAAGTAAAGAAAGTTAATGAGCAGGTATTTGGATTTAAATATTGGATTTGATTTAAAATTTCATTGCTGCTAGAAATTTAGAAAAGTAATTTCAATTTCGATATTTAAATGCACCTCGATTTCGCCCGATTACATATGCTTAAGCTTAAAATTATTTCTAACTTAGGGACTTGGAGCTTGAAGATTAATATCTAACTCAATTCCTTTTATTCTTTTCATACTAATCCTGAATCGAACATTTCTTAACACCGAATTTTCTGGTTCCAACTCCTTATCAGTTTTTGGTTTCCACTTCGGCTCTGATTCTCTATCTATCCGATTTTGAGTTTGACTCTACAATCAACATTTTTTGACTCATTTTTTTTCAAAGCAGAATTTCTGATTCTGCCTCCTTCAATACAAATTTTTTCACTTAAAATATGATTTAAACTCTTGAAACAACGAAACTTTATGAGTTTGAATCAGTTTCATGAAATAGCGAGCACTTTGACTCTAAATCCGTTGACTTCGCCGCCGCCTCCGCCTTCAACTCCGAAAAAAGTCTCCAGTTCGAGATTTCTCACTTTCATTCCAACTTATTATACTCTAAATTTTTATCGAATCCGATTTAAATTAGACCATTGAATGTCCTAACTGTATATAGCACTTTCAGCGTGGAGTTTTTTGATCGTCATTCTGGCTTACATCCTCCACTATTGAAATTTCGGACTTTGAAAATGGTATTCAAACACAGCTTGATTTTTACCATAGCATTTTCAATATAAAATTATTTGAGTTTCGTTCTCCAAAATTACATTTTTAACCAACACAGGTTCTTTAGCTTTGACCTTGATTCTTCAATACTGACTTTTCTGATTCCAAATTTTCCAAAAATATTTTATTCAAAACAAAATTTTCCAGCTCCTATTCTTCTGAAACTGGTTTGCCTGTCTTTGTTTCTTGCAATTGGCATAGAACTTTTGATGCCAATATCTCAGTCCTATTCCAAACTATATTACATTTGCTGACTCCGAATTTTTCAAAACAGAACGAAACTCCGACAAATTTTAACGCAGAATTTTTCAATACTAATGCTAACCGGTTCCGGATTTACGGACTCTGGAAATTATTTTTCGTACTATTTGATTTTGACTCCAAATTTCAAAATACAATTTTCTGACCTCACTTTCAAATTCTCTTACATAGAATTCACTACCCTGAACTTATCAATATTAAGTATTTCGATATTCAGTCCTACAAAGAAATACCAAAATTCGATGCTCAACCAAGAAATTTACTAGCCACACCTCCGAAGTTGGGAGAAAAGTAGAAAAAGTATAACTAGAAAATTTATATGTATGGGTCCACGTTAGATTTACAATTGAAATTTAATTTCAACCAAAACTTTTTTCATTTTTTTCTCTTGCATTTTTGAATTCTTGAGAAGAAAATAATTGACACGTATTTTTTTATTTCAATATGATGTTTTTTATTTTGAAGTTACGATATTTTAAAGTCTTCGAGATTTAAAAATAGAACATTTTTCAATCCCTAAAAACTCAAAAACTAACAGATGTAGGAAAAAATTTCCAGATAGTAAAAGTTCGCATATCGCATAAACTCATCGAAAAATTATGAAAATAAAATTGTTTTTGTTATTCAACATATGAATTCTGTAATTTTTATAAACAAGTTAAATTTTTCCATATTTAGACATTTTTTATTTTAATTTTTTTAGTCTGTAAATATTTATTAATGTGTTAGGAAAACTGTGTATAAAAGAAAAACTTTTGGTTGAAATTGAAATTTCAGTTGCAAATCTAACATGGAATGACCCATATATATAAAAATAGTAACGCTTACACAACAAAAACAAAGTGCCACTTTTTTGTAACTAATTTATGTACATTTCTTATAGGTTTTCTTTCTGCTTCGTAAAAAATACAATCAAATTACATTCTTGCATGTGTATCATCATGCATTAATGGTATTTGGTGTTTGGGCTTATTCTACACTACTATTTGGTAAGTATCTTAAATGAATTTCCATTATATTTCTTTCTACCTACATATAAAAATTTATTTCTATTTATTTATTTTTTCGTGCGTTAGGTTCCCATTACACCGCCACTGGGGTCATTAACTCTTTCATACACGTTTGCATGTATTCGTATTATTTTGTTGCGGCATTAAAACTTCAAACTGACTTGATACCGTGGAAGCGTCGCTTAACCCAATTGCAAATCATACAATTTTGCTACTTGACATTTCATTTTATCCAACCAATTTTCAATAATTGGTGCAAATTGGATTTATTCTGGTCTTGGGTGGCATTTCTGCAAAATTTCTTTATGCTTTTGCTATTTAGTGATTTTTATTATAAAGCATACATACAAAAATCACGAAAGGTAAAGAAAGTGCAAAACGATGGCATGAAGATACGCTCATTGGAAACTGATAAAACGAAAATGCTTTAATAACTATGAGGAGGAAACATAAGATTTATACTTATTTTTGAAAATAAATAATAAGTTTGTAATATACATATGTATTAATAAGTATGTATGTGTAATTTCAGGGCGGACTTGTGCATACATATGTTTGTATGAAAATAAAAGTTAAGTTTAGTTTTTATGATTAATTGGATCATTAAGCTATGAAATATCAATGAAATTATAATATTTCAATAAAAATATTTAATTAATTAAAACATCATATTAAAATTGTACACAAAAAATTGTATAAAACTTGAGTGCTGTTGATTGAAGTTTTGTGGGAATATAAATGCATATAAGATACTGTTCAAAATTAAAGCGTACTTAGAACTCAATATGCTGAAAGCTGAATAACTTCAGCATAAATCCAGAGAAATCCATTGGCTCTTTTTTATTGTGAAACTCTATTTTATTCTATACTAACTGGGCTTCGCCCAGCTTCGTTGTCCGGAACTGGCAAAGTAGTGGTAATGCAAAAATTACAACAACTAAAACGTTTGCAAGAGATAAATCTATATGAGTGTGCCAGTCTTCGATCAAAATCGAATCATTACACTGATCATATCATTTATATGAGTAGTTCCACTTCCACGTGTTTAATGGTGTCAACATTCTTCTCAGTTTTTGCTATCAACATCCCATCTTAACATACAAACCTTCATCATCTTTCTTACTATGGCTCTCTAATAACTATCAACATACATCCTTTACACCTAAATTTGTATTGCTTGCCTTAATATGGTTCCCCATATCGCTGCCTTAATTTGCTAAAGCCGTAACACGCATTTTTCAAATTTTATAGGAGAACCAAAAAACATTTTTGTATTTGGAGTCATGTATCGAGAATTTGTAATTTAAACTAAAAGGAAAGATTGCAAGTTTTCAGTGTACATTTCTAAAATTTTAGGTACAGGGCACACTTTACCATAATCCATCGACAACTCTATACTGAAAAATTGATGTTAGGGCCTTGGCAAAATAAGCAAAATATATACCTTTTGAAGCATTTCCTTAGTATGCCAAAAAACTTCTGCCACATTCTGCCCAACAATTATTACTAACCATCCGCCTTTACACACAAACTGCCAGTGTGTTTTTTACAATGGTTTCTCAGGTATGCAGTTTCAAACATTTTCTTGGGAGGTGTCACGCATATTTTATTTATTCCATTCATTTTTTTTCTAGCATTTTCCATTGGCAATCAAAGCTCTCTAACCACAAATAATTTAGAAAACTAAAACTCAGATTTTATAGGAGATGCAATGTCCCCTTTTTTCAATTTCACAGACCTTTTTCCTGTGGCATTACATTGCCAATTAACATTCTTGTATCAAATTTCTGGTTGTGGAGATATACCCGAAAATTATCTGAGTTATTGATGGGCATATGTCCATGAATAATAGTATGAAAAAAAATAATTATTTGTATAAAAAAAGGAATTACTTGGTCCACCTGTTGTTGAATTCGAACTCTCGACACCAAAAAAACTCAGAATTCCTCTGCACAACTTTATCCTTCTTTTTAACTCACTCAGCCACACACATTTATAAAATAATGTGATCACATTAGTAATATGTAGTTGATAATGTATTATGTTTGTTTGCATGTTTTATATTCACCTTTGTCTTTATTTGTTGTGTATTTATTTTTTTACACCACAAAAAAAAAAAAAAAAAAAAAAATTTGGTTCGCTCCAAGTGGGATTTGAACCCACTATTTAAAAAATCTATTTCCAACATCCACTACTTTACCCTACCTCCTAACCAACTCATCTACACAACAATATGAAGTGTTGTGATCAAATTGGTAATACGTAGTTACATTCATGCAAATGAAAAAGAATTTAAAACAGAAAGCTCTCACGCATTCTTTTCGGCTTTGTGTTTGTGTTGTGGAAATCAAAGGGATAGAAATAAAAAAAAATTTGGGTTTTGTTCTAGGAAAAACAAATATATTTACAATAACAAATGTAAGGGGAACGAATTTTTAATATAAAAATGCATTTTACAGGTAAACTATTAACTTTAGATGTATGCCACCACTGACTTTATTTTACCAAATGATAAGATCTATAATCTTTCCATACATAATTTTATTATACCTCTTTTAGTTTAAGCATTGCGAAATATAGAAACCTATTAGGACTAAACATTTAACAGCGCTCTATTTTTTATATATAGAAGATATATATAAATATTTGTAAATAAACAATTTTTCCATGACCAAATTGATAGCATATTATATTCTTATATTTATGTGATGAAAGTATAATATTTGCATATTGTATATACAGGGTGACAATCGTAAAGTGGCGCACACATTTCAGCAGTTATTTTCAAAAGGACGTACTTCCATTAAGTACAATTAAGTGTTAACATTGCTGAATATATAAGCATTCATTTGAACCCCACCTCATTCAATATAACCTCCTTTAGCCTGCACACATGCCTTCAATCGATCCGGAAATCGTAGGACTGTTCGCCGCAGGACTTCCTGATCAATTTCAGTCCAGGCTTTCTCTAATGAATTTGTCAGCGACTCCAGACTGTGGTGTTGAGATGCACAAGCCTTACTCTCTTAAATACTCCAAATAGAGTAGTCCATTGGATTCAAGTCTGGGGAGTATGGTGGCCATTCTTGAGATGTTATGAATCCAGAAAAATTGTCTTTTATCCATGTTTGCGTTAATTTTGCCATGTGGGAAGGTGCAGAATCTTGCTGGAAAGTCCACTTTTCATTTCCAAATGTATCTTGGGCCCAGGGAGAACATGTTCATTTAAAATGCTCCGATAAACAACCTGGTCAATTTTAACACCCTCTTCAACGAATATTAGAGGAGTTCTGGCATTAGCGGAAACTCCAGACCATACCATAACGGAAGCTGGCTTTTGAACTCGGCCAACAGTCCTATTTTGTTGCGACGATGATGTTAGCCACATTCGGTCATTTTGCGCATTGAAATGTTGTTCAACCGTGAACATTTTTTCATCTGTAAACAAGATATTTTCAACATTTTTTAACACGGAGGAGCGTAGCAACGCCTTGCATCTTTGCAGTCGCAAATCTTTCTTTTTTTGTGTCAGATCTTGAGCTTTTCGGAGCTTGTACGGCTTAAGATTAAGCTTTGATTTTGCCATGATTCGCACTGTTTCACGGTTTACTCCCATTTCCTTAGCGATTTTTCTCATTGAGCGCCTTGGATTTCGCTTGATTCGTTTACGAATTTTTTCTGTTAAACCAGTAGTGGCAACTGTTGAAAATTTTCTCCGGTCTCTATCTCCAAAACCCCCAGTTTCATTATATCGAATAATAGCTCGGTCTACCGTACGACTTGACAAATTTAAAGCCTTTGCAATTTGACGGCTACTATAATTTGCCAAATGAAATTTCATAATTTCACGACGAATTTTTTCCTTATCCATTTTTATGGAAATTTCAAAATGTAATAACAAAAATTCAAATGAAATTAAAAGCAAAGCCAATGATGAATGAATTTGCTTTTTAAATTAAAGTAACGGTAAATGGCAAAGCTTGCTGCAGAGTATTAAACTTGCGTCACTTTACAATTGTCACCCTGTATTGTCTTTGTAGGTATTTTTGTTGTATATTTACTTTTTTTCCACCACACCGATGAAAAACAAAAAAGAAAAAAATGGAAAAATAGAAAAAAAGAATATAAAAGAAAAAAACAATTGATTTACTATTAGTGGGATTCGAACTGAATACATCCTCCTCTTTAATTCTTTTTACTTTCTTTACCCTTCACTTTAACACCCTCATCCACACACCATCATGCAAAATCATGATCAAATTAGTAATATATAGTTACATTCATTCAAATGAAGAATTATATAAAACGAAAGCTCGCATTCTATTGTTTTGTGTTTGTGTGGTGGAAATCACAGGGAGCGAGATAGAGGAGAAATGAAATCAAACTCATTGTTATTAGTTCTAGGAAAAACATAAATATTTACAATAACAAATGTAAAGTGAAAAAATTTTTAATATAAAAATTCATTTTACAGGTAAACTATTAACTTTAGATGTATGCCACCACTGACTTTATTTTAGCAAAATAAGTTTAAGCAGCATTTTGCATTAAATAGCTAAAAAATTTTAAAAAATTGACTTTGATTCAAATATCGATCTATATTAAAGAAACTATTTGAAATTAACTTAAAATAAATATCAACTTAACTCGACAAATGTCCAAAGCAATTACATACGAAATTTCATGACAATCCGTTGCGTAATATAGAAACCTATTAGGACTAAACATTTAACAGCCTCTATTTTATATATATAGATAAATTAGTTTTAGAAATAAAAATGATCTCTATAATACAAAAAACAAAATATATCAAATTTTATTCAAAAGACTTTCGTATTTATTCGCAAAAACTACAGCGCACTTGAACTAATTAATTAGTAATATTTTATTATGAGCATCAAATTTAGTTTTTAGTATAAAGAAAAGTTACCTCTGTATTTGTTAATACATTAATACATAAATATCTGAAATGTGTTATAAATTTCTTAACAAATATCTAATTTTAGGGATCTCTAATAATATTCACTTAAATTAAAGGATATCTCTCTCCAGGAAGTTTTTATTCCAACATTAAGACCGTCGTTATAATTGTACTGTTTTCTATAGTTGATTCGTGCAACTATGGAAGCCACGACAAAATTTGAGAATTTTGGCTTACAAAATCCGATTTTGCAATTCATGATGTATGGCTCGGAGGGTTATCATACTGTGAAATTCAATATAGTGATCCAAGTTATTCATGAGATAGAGAAAATGTTAAGTTCAACATTCTAATGTGATTATATAATGAGATTCGTATCGAGAATAAACTCTTATTCAGGAATATACCCATTAGGGGCCGTTCACATTAAACGTAAAGCGCGAGGGGAGGAGGCTTCGACAATTTGTTACTTTAATTTAATGTAATTTTTTTTTTGCAAAGGACATTAACCTCCAAATTGCCCAGAGTTTCAGCCGATATTGGGCAATTTTGACAATTTTGGCACAATCAAAGATTTCAACAAAAAGTATCTGCAGGCCACCAAAATGATATCCAGAAGAACTTTGCAAAAGTTGATGGTGGCCGTTAACCGCAAACGTCGATTATTCCAACGCCAAAGCTTGAAAAACTAAAATTCTGTTTTTACCCATTTTTTCATACCAAAAGTTAAAATAAAATAACATATAAACATATTCTATATTCCTATCAAGTTATCTATTTGTAAGACCAATTGTTCAGACAATGAGCCGTTCCGCCGTGCCTGCCGTGATTTTAACAACCTCTATAATGTTGTCGATGTTTCTGATTCGGTAGATTCCATAAAACAAAATGTTGTAATTTTTTTTAAATATATAGATGTCGTTATCAGCTGATGATTTATAATCTGTAGCTGAATTTCAGAAGGGCCACTTGTTGGGTAGTGCGCTACCCCAACTTCCTTTTAAAAGAAAAAAAAAGAAGAAAAACAGAACATTTTTGAGATTATGATTAAAAAAATTATGGTTTACTTTTTGCAATTTTTAAAATACTTGTACTCTGACTAGACCTAACCCCTTAAGGCATCAATTTGGTACAAAATAAATTTTTTACCATTTTTCTTTGAGAAATATCGTTTTGAATAGTTTGTTTTAAATTTAAAAGTTATTTCAAGCTATTATTCTTATCTAAATGTTATATAGTAAATATATCACTGAAAAAATATTGTTTGCCTAATATAAAACATTTTATTTTTGTTAGTGATATTTCTTTGACTGTAGCTATATCATTTGTATGTAATACGTATTTTTATATATGGGACGTTCCAGGCCAAGTCAGCAGCAATTCACACCACATCTCCGATAAGCTTCAAATTTGGAGGGTCGATAGAAACATGAATAATAAAGAAATGCCAAATTTCAGTTGTTTTTATACATTTTTGCGAAATTTACAATACAAAAACACAAAAAATACGATTTTTTTATTTTTTCAAAACTGAGGCAGGGAAAAATTTTGAAAAATTTCACACATATGTATCATTAGATTATCTTTCTAAAAAAAATTTAAAAAATTTTTTACTCAAAAATTAACAACAAAAACAAATTTTTTTTAAACAAACTGATTTTTTAAAAAATTCCAATTTTTTTAAATTTAAAAAAATTCACAAAAATAGGCCTGAGTTTTGCGCAAATTTTGAGTATTTAACTTTTGGGTGGACTCCATAATTTTAGAAGATATACAGATTTTTGTGAAATGATACGTGTGAAATCACTGTCCACGAGCGACTTTTTCGTCTCGCCACATAAAAGCCCGACACGAAATTTTGGCTATATGACTCTCAAATAAAATATACATAACATAATTAGAACAACATAATATAATTATTTAATGCTGTACTTTTCATTAAAAAGTTCATTAAAAATTACACTGTGCAACAAAATCAGAAAAATTTTATAATCCCTAGGTTTTGACAACGGTTTCCGAAATTAAGTTGAAAAATATGATATAAGTGTCTCAGAGTTTCTATGAGAGTGTACTTTTTTCCATACAACCCAATATTTTAAAGTTTTCGTGTTATGTCCAAGTTGTCGGTGTATGTCATATAAAAATAAGTGAAAATTTGAGCCTAAAAACGCCGGATTTCGTTTTCAGTGTCTTAGGACAAATTGTACAGAAAAGTAAAGGAAATCTTTCATCTTGAGTAACTGACCCTGAGTATCTACCCCCTAACCCCACTTTTCTCCAAAATGACGAAAAATGCCATTTTTCAAACTCTTTTCATCGCAACTCCCAAACTATTGGCTTTCCCAAATATCTATCTTCGACAAGAATGTAACCAAAGTATTAAAAATTAACTTAATTTTGCATTTCTGAAACTGAAATTTTGCATTTCTTTATTATTCATGTTACTCTATCGAAATTTTAAGCTTATCGGAGACATGTGGTGTGAATTGCTGCTGACTTGGCCTGGAACGCCCCATATACTCCTTCTGCATTTGTCTTTATATCTTTGCATTTTGCATCATTCCCTTTGCTGTATGCAATGTTTTAACACTTATGTGAATTCCAATGTCTGGTCAGATACATTTCACCTTTGCAATGTTTTTTTATGAAGGCGGTCCCATATCGAGCTCTTCTCAAAGATTTGTAAGCCAAAAATTCAGTTTTGCATATTTTAACAATTTTTTTTTATTTATTTAAAATAAATTCGATAATTTAATATCATATATACAAGCCAAACGAGTATACAATTTCCTACAAAATATACTAGATTTTCAAATTTTTGTAAGCAAATTTTGGTTTTAGCTTTAACCGTTATACAGGTACATCCTCGTTCATCCTCAAGGCGTAATTTATTATGAAGATTTTGACGTTGAATCACAATCAGATGACAGCATCATGTCAGGATTCATTTAGTTTTGGATTGTTTTATGGTTTATTTCGATCACATATTTTACTATGTCAGATTTCTGATTGAAATTTTAAGGCTATCAAATTGAGAAAATGCTTGAAAATTTTATATATATTTTGGGTTATCCACCTATTTTAATAATAATTTCATTATAATTTATCTCAAATAAAAAAGATGGGATTTAACCAAACCGAAAACAATTTCAAATCAAAATGATTTTACTTTATTATGAAGAATTATCAAGTTCTCGATAAATTTTTAAATTTTTTTTACATGTCTGGCTAGACAAGAGAGGTTCTAGTCTATTGCATTACATTGAAGTAAGTCAACAAAAGAGTTAAAAATATGTTATATGCTATTATTTAGTATATGCAGTATATGAGTTTCTATGTGTGTGTGTTTGCGTGTATATGTATAACACCAATTAAAATTCTACCATTTATTTACATATTCGAATATATTCTTTGAGTATTCGTATCTAGAATGTATTTAGTATTCAGTTGAAAAACAAAACAAAAAAACAAATATTTTGTAATTAAATCAACAACAAGTATAGGTAGGGTGACCATTCGTTCTGTATAATACAGAACTGCACTGTTTTTGAAACTACGTTCTAAATGATTTACTTCTTTTTAAACAAAACATAGAAATGTTTGGTGTTTCAGTACATCAATGGTCAAATGGTCATACGTTGACTGCTCGTTAGTACTTTTTCCCCACTTTTGGATGAGACGACTAAATCGCAATATTTATGTAAACGAAATTTATAAGTCTGAGAAATATCAAAAACAACGAATTTTAGAGTTGATATTTTGTGAAAATCTTATTTTTAAGCCATTTCATATATTTTATTTTAATTGTCAGAAACAAATACACACTGGCTATATATGGCCACTGTAAGTATAGATATAAATTAATAGGGCAAGAAAATTGGAAGAAAATAAAACAAACAAACAAAAAAAAAAAAAACAAATCAAAATATTGTTTACTTTCGACAAATGACCCATTCAGATTCAAATCGTCTAGTTAAAAAAATTTTCGTACAAATTCATACGATTTCTTCTTATAGTGTGAACACATGAGAGAGAATTTCGTTTAAATTCTGAATTTCAAATTTAGGTGGACACACGACCAAAAAGTAATTTCAAATTCGTTTTTGACAGATTATAAGTTTAGAGAAGAAGAAGAAAAAGAATTTTTGTGTTTGTTTCTGCAAATAAAACTACAGAAAAATGTTGCATTTCAATTGGATTTGGACACCAAGAATTTATAGAACAATTATGGATAACACAGTTGAACACGTAAAAAAACAACAAGGTTCTGAAAGTGGATTCTGATAAAACTCGAAAAAAAATTTATACGGGTCTCAGCGTTTTAAAGTTTACATCTATTTTCTTTTTACGCGGGACTAAAGTTTACCCATTTCTAACAGATTAAGTATAATAAACCATACGATAACTTGTTAGTTTTGCATCAAAGCTTGTTTGTATGTTCAAAAATTTATATTAGAATTTTCCGTAGAATATTTTCTTCCAACATATTAACCCTTTGGCGCCCATCATTTTGGGTATTTTTTGCTCTTTTAGAAAAAAATTCCTTTTTTGACCCATGACGAGGGTTGATAGAGAGTTAATATGTGCAAGAAATATGTTGCCTATCAAATTTTACTGTAGGTTTCTAAACAACAAAAATCTGTAAAGCTTTGGTCTTAGTAAAAATAAACTCAAATTCCACAAATGTTTCAAATTTTCACTTTTTAAAAGTAGTAAACAAACATGCCTTGAATAGTATTAGTGCAAAACAAGTATTAATTAATTTAATTATACAATGGAGTATTAATCATATGAGAGAAAATGCGTAATTTGTGGAACTTATTTGACTTATTTGAGAAAAGCAATCACTTTCAAATAACAACAAATGCGCCATTTATGTACTTCATATTTAATAGTTTCCAAAATTAATCTCAATGGTTTATAGTTTTCCTTAATGCCGTTTTCCTATGCTATCGGAATCAATGCCTTGGTGTTATCAAAGTAAAGAAGCGGGGCTTTTAAGCTTCTTTTGGGTGAGTCAGTGTAATTGGAGGCACAAAAATAAATATTTTTTAACTCTTTTTTTTTTTAATTATAAACAATTATGATGTGTTGCAGAGCGCGCTAGAAAGTTATATTAATTATTATCAAATTAAAAAAAAAGAATCAAAAATATTGATTTGTGTAAACCACTTCGAATTTAAAATGCCAGAAGTGCATTTTCGAGAAATTTCCGATTGAAGATAATTCGGAAAATCTACGAAATTCAGGCGAAGGAAAAACTAGATATCTCGTACTTTCTCAATAAGAACCAATCGTATGAACTTGAACGAAAATTTTTTTAACTAAACGATTTGGATTGGAATGGGCTAAATATTACATTACTTACCTATTACTGTGTACATAATCCAATCGTAAGTGTGGGCATTGAAAAGGTATGAACTATAAGTATAATATTTCAAATGTGCTACGAGGGATGGGTGAGTGAGTTTTTATACATACATAAAGTTCGATTGAATCATGCAGTTACATGTTACATAAATTAAAGCATGTAAATGAAAAATATAGGGAAGTAAAAGTTTATTTAGTTTATGGAAGATTTTACATAAATACAAAAAAAAAAAAACAAAAAAAACTGTTTCATTTAGTTTATTTCCAATATTAGTTTTTGTGAATATAGATCCAAATTTACATATGTACTTGACATTTGATAGAAATTGTAACTAAATACATACTAATGAAAGAATACCGAAACAAATTTAAAATTATACTTTCATTTATTTGTTAAAGAAAATAAATATTTTTAATTGACGTCATTTTTTTTATGAAATGAGATACTAACCTAAATAGTTATTATTTCATACACAGAGATTATTGCAATAAGTTTGTAATTCTGAAATCAAATACCAATGAATGAATACAGTTTTTGTTTAAACTGAAAAAGTAGATCCTTTAATTTGAAAATCAATTTACTATATAAAATCGTATTTAATTACCAATTAATTTTAAAGCACAATTTTTAAATATTAATAAAAATCCATTATACAAATTCAAGTCATTAAAAATTGTATAATTCAAATCTCATTTTGTTTAAAAATAATAGTGCTATATTCTTCTTGCTCTCTCACTGAGAGCTAAACTGTTACTTCAAAATTTCGAAAAGTCTTTTATACATTCTGCGTGACATTTAAGATACAGTGCAACTTCTTTCTCTCATTTTTAATATTAATCGAATTTTTCTCCTATGATATTTGCTCTGTTCCTTGAGAAGCAAGGTGGCTCATGCAATTAACGTTTTACTTAAATGAGACTGCTTTTTTATCATTTTGGTAATAGCCTGCAATAAGAAAGACTCAGTGCGCAAGCATTATGACCTGGAAAATATTTTGTGCCAAAGTCCACACAAAAAAAAAATTGCAGGCACTTTTATGGAGTCCTAGCACAAATTGTAGGTCTAGTTATGCTAAGAAAAATGGTATGGCGGAAATTTAACATACACCCCCAAAATCTCGTTTTATGGTAAAAAAAAACCGTTTTTGGGTAGGTCGGTGTGAACAATGGCTCATAACTTTTTACTAATTTTTATCCGATTTACAATTTTTGTTCTTAGTTTCAAAGGGTCCTTTCTGACCATGTATTGTTTATTTTTATGAATTGAAAACTGTCGGGACTGCAGTTGAACGTAGCTGCGATTTTTCGATTTTTTAATCATTTTTTTGGCTTGGACGATGTTTTTACGATATTATTCGATCTTCGAGATTTTTTGCGACAAAACACACTCAAAGTAAATTTAATGCCGCGTTGAATGATTTTTTTTTGAATGAAATTGGATGAAAATTGACGGAGTTGTGTGAATTTTAAGATTTTAAGAACATTTTATTATTTATAATCATTCAGTACAGTGCACAGTGCAGAGTGCTCTTTGATTCAAAAACATTTGCCACTTTCATTTCAACGACTAGCAGTAATCAGCAATGTGATGGAGCTCTTGTCTTGAAAACGTTTTTCAATGATTTCTATTTTCTGGTGGAGTCATTCACCTTATGGCGGTGTTCTTACTGAACCTTTAGGTTGTTTCCCGACCCGCTTTATTATTCACCAAATATTATTTACCAAAATATGTAATTTCATTACATATGGGTTCAATGGGTCCAAGATATAGAGTTTTAAAAATTTCGTATATATGAGAGGTGGGCGTGGTAATAATTCAATCTATCCCATTTTTGCAATAATATATGGCAATAATAATGTTTATAAGTACACCAAATTTCATGATCATATCTATAATATATACCAAGTTATACCCTTTTCGCGGTTTTATTTGTATGGGAGGTAGGCGTAGTAATAATCCGATCGTTATAATTTTTCACACAGTGATTGTTAATGACCTCATGAGCCAGCAAACTAAATTTCAGAATTTTGGACGGCTAAAAACGGATTTGACCCCATAGTGAATGATTACACTGTTCAACAGCCAAAAATGAGCAGAGACGAGACAAGTGTACTTAGGGTAATGGGGAGTCGCTGAGTCTGAATCTGTGGTCCGTTTTGCTCTGCTACGTCACAATTTTTTTTGTTGATATCAAAATTTTTAAAATTGAAAAAAAAAAAAAAATATTAAAAATGCAGTTCATATTTTTTTTCATCGAAACGTCCAATTTTACAAAATAAAATTTTTCGATTTTTTCGAAAAATTGTAAATTGGATAAAAATTAGCAAAGTTATGAGCGATTATTTACATGAACCTACCCAAAGACGGTTTTTTAGTCATAAAACGAGATTTTGGCGGTGCATGGGAAATTTCCGCCATACCATTTTTCTTAGCATTACTAGACCTACAATTTGTGCTAGGTCTCCATAAAAGTGCCTGCACCTTTTTTTTTTTGTCACACAGTGTAATGAAAGCTAGAAAATACTTTCAGAAAAAAAATTTGATTTAACCCTAGTTTGGATGATGTTTTTCAAAACTAATTTATGCTGATGCGTTCCCTGAGGGATTTATGTAAAATGTATGGAGAATGCATGAAGCATGTATAATAAGTTTTTGGAATAAACGGAGTTTAATTTTTTCCAATGTATTCCGCGGACTGATACTATACAAAGAGGAAAGTATTTGTAGATAGACAACTGCTAGAGACTATCAAAATATGATCCGACGAATCTGTCGTCTCTTTTTCAGAAAAAATATTTATTAATAACTACTCGTTTTGACCTCTTTTTTAATTAAATTCTATTTTAGAGCAGCCTTAGTGTTGGATCCAGAAATACCAGCATCTAAACCATAATACAGTTTAAATTCGTCTGCATACCAATTTTGAACAGAGAGCGTTAAATTAGGATTTACCCCCAATAATCATTAAGTCCTACTTTCAAGCTGCAATGCCAATACCCTGCATACTGATATTAATTTTGATGAACAGTGAATAATAGATGAAAGTAGACCCATTTCATGTTTCAAAATGAAGATTGAATTGTGCAACAACAAATTTTTGCGCCCATCTGGTGATTCAAAAACTGTAAGCTAAATAATTTTTACTGATTAAGAATCTGAAAACAGTTTTTTGGCAGTTCTTCGAGTTTTTGAAGCACGGTATAAAATAATAGAAATTTTGTGTCTGAGAGGAAGTTATTCATTATGAAACTCCCAACATTTTATGTTCATATACTGTTGACGGCTCCGTGAAATTAGGACCCAATGAAAAATGGCCCCAAACTGAAAATCAAAAATAACCCCAAAATTATGGGCATATTTCCGTAATCAGGTAAGTCCCCAAATATTGAAATGAAAAATTATGAAAAACACCCCAAAAATAAATGAAAAATGTAAGTTAAAGCAAATACTGACTAAAACCCAAATTTCCGCATTGTTTCTTCATGACCTGTTATAAAAACAGAAGGAAACATATCAAGTATATTTTCTTTTATATCAATCAAATGCTTATACTTAATAACCTTGCTCTGATGTCTTGTCCATCCATATGAAGAAAATGGGAAATGTCTACAAACAACAAACTCATGTAAAATAAGTAATTTGAGTCGCATTTAAACTGTAGGCAAGTTTCCGGTTTTTTGGGGTATAAAGTATGATTGGAAATTGGAAAACAAAAACTCATGTTAAATAATTTGAAAAATTTTTAAGTTGTACCCAAACTTTAGGTTTTTTTTAGCGTTTTTTTATTTGTTAAAGCTTTAACATAAAATTTTTCAATTTTGGATTTTTGATGGACTATGATAAAGCGGTCCACATTCACCTGTACTGAAATTTTTGCACCGAAAACATTCGGTCTGTGAGTTCAAATTACAAATTCTGGAAACATTACTTCAAATATTAGAATGTTTTTTGCTTCTCCAGTAAAATTTGAAAAATGCATGTTAGGTCTTTGCTAAATTATGATAGCGACATGTATATTTTGGAGCCTCCTTTCATATGTAACATAATGAAATATGACCCAAAAGAGAGAAGGTCCCAAATTATATAATATAACTCCATAAACGTCAAAATTTGTTTTTGTTGCTTTCCAAACAAATTTTTTGGAACTCCTTTTTTTTATTTTGATTTGGGGCTATTTTTCACTGTGGCCAAATTTCAGGGAGCCAATATTAAACTCAGAATAAATGGTTGAGAAGATAACAAACGTTCATCGGTTAAAATGTTCCTCATGAAAAATTCGCAGGAAAACCAAAGTACCAAAGAACAGGTCTCAAACCTGCCATTTTTAGATTGATGACTTCAAAAGTAAAAATTTTCATATTAGTAATTAAAATATACCTACTAAAAAAATTTATTAAAATTTTTTCTATTCCTTGTATTTAGAAAATATATTGACCCCTCATCGCTCACTAGCTTCATCTATCCTTATTTTGCTTTGTATGCATATTTTTTAATACGGCGATACAATCAAATAAGTGGCAAAAAGTGCTTTATACAAAATTAGAGGGTACTCACACAACCATTTTGGGGTTATTAAAAAATTCAAAAGTTTACGCCAAATCGATATTGGAGGATTAGGAATCAGAAAATTTTGAATTTTTATAGCTTTAGAGTTAAATTCGATTGATCAGAACCAGGATAGAATTCAGTAAAAGCAAGTGTAAACCTGACAAAACTTCAAGCCCCAAAATACAAATTCAAAATGGTTACTCAATTAGCAAACTTAACAAATTTGTTCCATACTATGTTATCAGTTTTAATTTTTGAAATTCGAGTTCCTATTTCATTCATGAGCATATTAGATAAACTCACATCCTAAATCATGCATGAGTCACGGATCAGGGTAGCTATTAAAATATTAGCTCACTCTTCGTGGGAGTTATATAGCTAAAACTTTAATCTGGCAAAAGTCAGTGTTGGAAAAATTTCTGTCAGCGGACTCAGATAGAGAGAAAGGAAAATTTTGAAAAAATCTGAATCAAAGCAAGAATGTTCAGTGTTTGCGAAATTTGAAATAAATTGGACATAGATCATGAATCTATGGATCTAGAATTTAGAATCGGTAAATTCGATTTTGAAAAATTGGAGTCTGATTCTTTATCAGAATCTCATAAAGTGGCTGAGTTTCTACTTAGATAGGATCCAACATCTAAATTTATGTTTTTGCGCTCATTAAAGCCTAAAATATTATCTCATTCATTATTCTTTTTAAACATTGATCTATATTTTATTTTCAATACCTAGAAGCAGGTACTATAGGTACATGCATAATATGCATTGCATATGTATGTATACATTTAGATTTCCTATATCTTTTTTAGCTATACTATATATATATGTATTCGAAATATTCTTAAATGTAATAGAAACAGTATATGTAAATTGAATAGCGACTCGCTCATTAGCATAGGTCGGTCAAGAACATTGCTTACCGTTTAATTACTTTTGAGTCATTGGAGTAGCAAAGAGGACGCAAAAGAGAATACTAGACCCCCCCCCCCCAATATATGTATTTATTAATAGCTTAGTTTAAATAAATCACAATTACCTTTCCCCCTTAGCTACGCTCATGCTTCTAGTATGGAAAAAATCAAGTTCACTAACGTAAATTGTGTTTTTGCTTTGATTTTTATATTGTTTTGGAAATTTAATTAATTTGACAATTTTTTGTTTTTTTTTTTTAAATTTTTTATTTAAAATGCAGCAATTATTTTGTGAATGTCTACATACGTTAAAGTAAAACCATACAAGGTAATTAAAAAGTAAACGTAAAGTTTTTTTTCCCAATTTTTTAAACTTGGAACTTTTGAGGCTCATTTTGTTAAAAGGCTTTGCATGGTGAACAGTGAACTGTGAAATTGTGCTGTTGAAAATAATAAAAATAATAATAATAATTAAAGGAAAACTAAAATTATAAAAAATAATTGAATATATAAAAAATATACTTAAAAAACAAATTTATGATTACTTAAGAGGATAACAGTGCAGTAATTTTGGATTTGTAAGAAACTAGTTATGGCGTTTATAACCACATATTTATATCGCTTACTTAAAAATGTATTCGAAGAACATAAAGGTAACAATTTTTTTAAAAGTGCCTGGAGTAAAGGATACGATTCAAAGTTTTTATGTAAATGATTTCTTCCAATTAATTAGATCCACGCGTAGAACATTACCCACTTGTGGGCTCACCACTTCCTGTATTTTTTTTCATAATTGCGTATTTAGCATTTGTTAAGCACTATGGCCCAAAGTGGATGGAGAAACGTAAACCATTTGAGCTAAAGCAAGTAATGCGGCTATATAATGCAGTACAAGTTGTCGCCAATTTATTTCTATTCTTATATGTAAGTAGTCGAGATGACGTTGCTGCTACTTCTAATCCTTCCAAAAAAAATTTTATTTAATTTAATTTTCTTAATGGTATTTTTTATTTTCCTATTTTCTGGTTCTCATTTTTTCTTTCTTTATCTGTTTTAAATATTCTTTCTTCTTTTTATTTCCTATTATAATTTTTTGTTTTTTTTTTTGTTTGCACACAGGGAGCGAAAAACTCGTATTTACGCAAAGAATTTAGCTTAACATGTCAACCTATCGACTTCACCAACACTGAACCCTATATGCGGAATCTCATTTATGTAACCTATGGTTATTATATAACCAAGTATTTGGATTTACTTGATACGGTAAGCCAAATGTCAATTGCATATTTTGCTTTCTTATTTAAATGACTGTACATATATATTTACTCGTACATCCTGGTACTTTGGTATTAGCTTGCTGGTTAGCTTGAGAGTAAGTAAGTAAAAATAGTATGTCACAATCTTAGTCACGGGCGCGAAAGTCTTTGAATAACATTAAGTACAACTTTATTAACTTATTACTTTAATGCATATAAAATTTAATATTTTTCTGAATTAATTTAAATTTTTTGCATGTGGCAATTATTTTTTGCCAATAAATGTTTTGCTTTCTTTCATTTTTCCAATTTTGTCTTTTTTTTATTTTTTTTTAAATATTATAAAATAAAGCGAATGTGCTTCGATATTAATATGCAAGTAGAAAATATTGCTTAAATTAGTTATTAAATGAATTCTAGAAGAATAATTTTCTCAAACAAGTTTCAATTCGTCAAAGTTTCCATCAACTTTTAGAATTTTATTCTATATTCGAAAACTGTTTAGTTTAATTTTTCAAATTGCCTCTTTCGGAACAGGAACTATGAATTCTTTACCAACGTTTCGGAATCAAATGAGAAAATTAATGTTCTTAATACTCAATGCTACCTTGCGGCGTAGATAAATTAAGGAATAATATTGCTTTTTTTTTAGTCATGTTATAAAAATTATAGGGGAGACTGGGGTATTGTGGACCGCATTTCAGTTTTGACTCGCAAAAAAATAACATTTTTTGAAAATTTCAAAGCTGGAATTTGTAGTACGAGAAATAAACTCTCTTTGGGCCGCAGCAGTTCGGTCGAATTTTATTGAATTATACAATTTTAGAGATTTTGAAAAATCTCGGGGAATCACGGACCATTTTGTAATTCGATTAAAAATGGAAAAATGTGGTGGAAAAGCTTTATTTTTGATTCAAAATGACAGAAGATTCATTATAAAAAGAAAAAGTATAATGAAGTAAAAAATGGCAATGAAAATCAGTCCGAAACCCAACGCAAAATCAGTAACTTGCAGTCATTCTGGCGCAAGCACGCCAAGTGAACAGCTCTATCGCACACGCACAAAATATCGCATCCAGCTCGCGTGTATTCTTATTGAGAGCGAAGCGATACCACCGGTTAATTTTTTGAATGTTCGAAATTATAAATATGAATAATAAATATGTTCGCTTTTTTTTTTTTTTTTTTGAAAATGTAACCGAAATTCTCTACAGAACAGAACCTAAACTCAACATTGTATACTTACATTTTAAAAACTATTTTCGTACCATAAAACTAATGCTGTGTTGAAATATTGTGAGTAAAATCATCCCCATCAAATATAAGAAGTTAGCTGGTCAAATGTCAAGAACTTAATGGTCCGTAATTCCCCGAACTCTCTTTTTTTTACAATATAACAGCATATGCGTAACGCAATGCAAACTTCATGCAAAAAGGGTCTGGCACATAGAGTCCGTTGTGTACGTTAGAGCGAAGAATATAACCGACAACTACAGTAAAATATATGAAATCGTTTGGGGTATGGCTCATATACAACGTATACGTTAAAGTAATGCAACTCTTAACTTTACCGTACGTTGACAGAGTGTTGCAGCCATCAGCTGATTCATTTTTTGCATAACGTGTATGACTGCATATCCGTTGTCAACGTATGCTTTGTTTCGCTTCTTTCCTTCCCTTACTTCGTATCAGTTGTATACTTTGCTCTCACGTACACAACGGACTCTATGTGTCAGAGCCTTAAGGTTCCGCAAATGTTATGCACATATTTACTTGAGTTGATTTTCGAAAAATGTGGTAAAATTAAACGAAACGCAAAGTGAAAGAAAAATTATTGAAATATTGCATTTCTATTTGCCATCGAAACGAGGTAACAGTGTGTGTACACAAGTCGAGTACCAAAGAGAAAATGAGCTTAATAAGAGGCGAGTTATTTGCAGCTATCTACCACTATTACGGGAAATAATATGACGCCTTGGTCCATAACACCCCAGTTTCCCCTATTAAAATAAAGTACATAGTAACGATTGGTATATGTTTCGATATACTCGTGGCATGTTTTTTTATAAAAAAACTTTTAGTCGATTATGGAAATTGTGGCCTTTGTCCCACAACGCTTTTTTTTGTGCAGTCACTTGCTCAGCTGAAATTAAATAAAAAAAAAATAAAAATTTAGTTAGTACATTACGTACCTTGTGCGTGAATTATGGGTTTGGCATATAAAAAAATTTTCTGTAAATGAGGTAATTTTTTCGAAAAAAAACGATTTTTGGGATGTAAAAAATTTAGTCTAAATTTTTGTTCAAATAAAAATTCCTTCTTTCACGTACTGGACATTTTACAATAATAAAAAAACAGCATCTAAAAAGGTTGGATCGATCAATAAAGTAGTAATTAAAAAATCAAAAAACACAATTCCGAAATAATCGCGCTTAAAGTTTCAGATCTATGTTTTTCCCGTATAAAATTTCTTTCTTTTGAACATACATAGAATCGTCTTTACCAGGGTTCCAGTGCTCCGATTTTTATAAAACTTCTAAGAGATATCCACGAAAGCATATACTTTCAAAATACCTAATAGCTATTTTCGTTTTTTTGTGTCATCGCACATTATTTTTAATTTGAAAAATATCGCTATCTTCTGAACTTAAACTATTACTAAACAAATTAAATGAGCGAAAGTTTTTTCAATGTTTCTTAGAGGAGAACATATCGAGCTGTAACCGCTAAATTGCTACAAGCGCCCAAAAGAAATCTTTACAGTAGTTTCACAGAAGTGTTTTTTTTGCTACCATGCTGCAAGGTACCAATAACGTAGGTTAAATTTGGAAAAAATTGCATTCATATCATGCGCTAGCGATGACTAAAAGTTACTAGATATATTCACCCCCTCCCTCGACCACTTCTTTTCCACCACCAATGAAAATCTCATGCATTTCGATCGTCGATTAGAAGGCAAACAAAAAATTTTGAGGAAGAAAAAATTGAAACCCTTTCGCCCTTATAGTTAAAACCATCTAACTTCAACTTTGTAAAAAAAATTTAGCCCAAAATAAAATGTGATTTTTTCTAATCAGTACAAAGGGAAAAACCTAAATTTTTCAAATACAACGGTTAATTTCATTAAAAGAAGTCAAAATAAGGTGGTTTTGACTCTGATTTTATTACAATAAAGAGCATTTTTCTAGAAGTTACTATAATTAGTTTCGCGATCGTTTACCCATCAGTGTCATATCTATAGTAATGACTGTATATAACACCCCCACGGGGGAAAAAGGAGTTGACGCGGTATTGCTATTTTGCCTTTTCGTGACAAAACAACTTTTGAAGTTACCATAAAAGAAAATTGTATGTAGATCCCACCGCCTATAGCCCGACTAAACTGGAGAAAATCTGTCTATGCACAGGTTCGAAAGCATGGGCAAATTGTTTTTTTCTAGTTGACCAAGTAAACTATTTCTGCCTTTTCATGATAAACAGTTTTATCTTAGAACTAAAAAATGTTTGAGCTAAAATAAAGATGAAATGAATTGTTTTGGGCTTCGAACAAAGTGGAGTCTCACACGTGATAGTGAAAACTGTAGTGCAGGGTCAAAAATAAGGACTTTGAAATTTAAAATTTACACTGTAAAACAAAAATATAAAGACTAATGACGTTAAAAAGAGAGCACATAAAAACTTAAAACGTAAAAATAAAATGCATAAGTAATTTTTTCACGAAAAGTTGTGCACTGAAAAATTGTTTTCATTAAAATTTATAAGTGTGAAACGAAAAAGCTGTAACGGCAACTGTGCAGCAATTTGCAAGCAAGGAAATTAATCGTATAAGTATTAAAAAGCTTAACCCTTTCTTCTCAAACTTTTTATTTGGGGGTAAAAAAAAATTTTGTATTTTTGGCTCGCAGATTCGGACTTTGTCCGAAAAAAAGATTGAAAACAGTTTTTGGGAAAGGCTATAGAGATTTTGGAATTTTGTTCATTATAATGACCAAAATGCATGAAATGAGTAAAAACTCGAGAAAAAAATATTATAGAAAAACAATTATGGTTTATTTTTCAAAAGTTTAGAAAATATTTTTAAAGACACACTTGTTCACTGTGTGTAAAAGGTGAAATTTCAAACATTTTTGGAATTTGGATTTATTTATACTAAAATCAAGTACACTGATTTTTGTTTTTCAGTGGCCTATAGTAAAATATTTCTTGAGCATATTAACCCTCTATCAATTCTCGTAATGGGCCAAAAAAGAAACTTTTTCGAAAAGGGCAAAAAAGATCCATAATCGTGGGTGCCAAAGAAAAATATTTCACATAAAATTCTACTATAAATTCCTTCACATTACTTTATAAATGATTATACCTTGGAGGTAGTGAACACTTTCACTGATTTGGATATAGTTATGGATCCTAAAATACGTTTTAATCTGTGTGTAAATAAAGCAAAGAGAATTCTTGCATTCGTTAAAAGATGGGCCAATTAATTTAGTGATCCGTATATAACAAAAACACTTTTTACGGCACTGGTAAGACCTATTTTGGAAAATGGTTCAACAGTTTGGAGTCCTCAATATAATTACTATAAAGACAGACTTGAGTCAGTCAAAAACAGTTTCTCTTGTTGTTGCGTTAGGAAATTTACGTTGGGATCCATTACATAATTTACCTTCTTACATACATCGTCTCAAACTTATTGACCTACTGACATTAGACAGCAGAAGAACAATGCTGAATGTTATGTTTATGACTAAATTACTGAATAAAATTGACTTAAATATCCCAAATCGTTGTTCAAGTTATCCTATCTTGATTAAATTGAGTACTTGCCGATCTAACTATGCCCAAAATGATCCATTACGTTGCATATGCAATGATTTCAACAACCAACATGACTTATTTGATATAACTGATTCCTTATTTTCTATAAAACAAGCAATTTTAAATTCCTTAAATAATTAAACAGCTAATGATTATAATCTGTAGCTGTTTGAAAACCATTGGAATATATTACTTCACCCATTCACGAGTTGCGTTACACAGGCAGTCAGGCAGTCCGGACTGTTTCTGTTTCGGTCACCGATCTGTTCGCTTTTGCGGTTGTGCCCCTCGGTCGGGTGGGCGGGTAAGTGGTTCCGCTGGGATTCATTCGTAAATTGCTGAACATACAAACAAGCTCTGATGCAAAACTAACAGCTTGTCTTATGGTTTATTATACTTAATCTGTTAGAAATGGGCAAACTTTAGGACACGTATAAATTCTTTTCTCGAGTTCTGTCAGAATCCACTTTCACAACCTTGTTATTTGTTTCTTTGTTGAACTGTGTTATTCAAAACCAAATCAACCCTATCACAACCTTTCAAGTCTTTTCTACACTATAGTACCCAAATTATTTATTGTACGTTGTATATATTGTACATTAGAGTTGCGTGAATTTGTGCACTATAATGCACAATTTTTTTAAGCATGTAAAATAACTGTATCTAACAATTTTTTTTTTTAATTTAAAAAAAAAATTTATATACCAGTTCTAAATTTTAAACTTTATACCTTCACTTCTTAATTTCATATAAATGTAATTTGGACTGTTTTTCAAAATCAAATAAAAAAAGCTGTACTCCCGTTTTTACTCAAACTTAAATTGTACAGAAAAAAGCATTCTTGATTTAAAAGATATTTGTTTATTTTTAAAATTCCCGATAGGTTTGAAATGAGAAGTAGTTAAATATTTTTTAACATTATAATAGTCAAAAACAATGAAAGGGTTAAAGCTTTTTATGCACTAAAATTCCAATTTGGCATTGATTAAGAAAATATTTTCATCTTTTATATATCAATGAGATCATGATTTGTGAAACTAAAAATTTTGAACTTTATAGCTGAAACCCGCAACACTACTTTGAATCAGTGATGCCCATTTTACGACATCAACAAAATTAGCATGTCTCGGTAATTCAAAATGTTTTTGCAAAGAAAAGGTATAGTGACCAATAAACAACTTTTTACAGAGGCGTCAATCGTTTACCCACATATATGTGTTAAAGAGATTAACGCTATATTTTACAGTATCGCCAATGCTGTAAATCAAAGGTGCCCAAAAATTTCTTATGGAAGTGCAAATACCATTACATATAAACTTATTACTATAAACTCACTGAGGACCAACAAAGCATACGAAAGTATGCAATTCCTAAGTGCTTTTACAAAAATTAATGTGCACTATACAGGGTGACAATCGTAAAGTGACGCACACATTTCAGCAGTTATTTTCAAAAGGACAATTAAGTACAATTAAGTGTTAACATTGCTGAATATATAAGCATTCATTTGAACCCCACCTCATTCAATATAACCTCCTTTAGCCTGCACACATGCCTTCAATCGATCCGGAAATCGTAGGACTATTCGCCGCAAGACTTCCTGATCAATTTCAGTCCAGGCTTTCTCTATTTCTCTAATGAATTTGTCAACGACTCCAGACTGTGGTGTTAAGATGCACAAGCCTTACTCTCTAAAATACTCCAAATAGAGTAGTCCATTGGATTCAAGTCTGGGGAGTATGGTGGCCATTCTTGAGATGTTATGAATCCAGAAAAATTGTCTTTTATCCATGTTTGCGTTAATTTTGCCATGTGGGAAGGTGCAGAATCCTGCTGGAAAGCCCACTTTTCATTTCCAAATGTATCTTGGGCCCAGGGAAAAACATGTTCATTTAAAATGCTCCGATAAACAACCTGGTCAATTTTAACACCCTCTTCAACGAATATTAGAGGGGTTCTGGCATTAGCGGAAACTCCAGCCCATACCATAACGGAAGCTGGCTTTTGAACTCGGCCAACAGTCCTATTTTGTTGCGATGATGATGTTAGCCACATTCGGTCATTTTGCGCATTGAAATGTTGTTCAACCGTGAAAATTTTTTCATCTGTAAACAAGATATTTTCAACATTTTTTAACACGGAGGAGCGTAGCAACGCCTTGCATCTTTGCAGTCGCAAATCTTTCTTTTTTTGTGTCAGATCTTGAGCTTTTCGGAGCTTGTACGGCTTAAGATTAAGCTTTGATTTTGCCATGATTCGCACTGTTTCACGGTTTACTTCCACTTCCTTAGCGATTTTTCTGATTGAGCGCCTTGGATTTCGCTTGATTTTTTTTTCGTTTACGATTTTTTTCTGTTAAACCAGTAGTGGCAACTGTTGAAAATTTTCTCCGGTCTCTATCTCCAAAACCCCCAGTTTCATTATATCGAATAATAGCTCGGTCTACCGTACGACTTGACAAATTTAAAGCCTTTGCAATTTGACGGCTACTATAATTTGCCATGTGAAATTTCATAATTTCACGACGAATATTTTCCTTGTCCATTTTTATGGAAATTTCAAAATGTAATAACAAAAATTCAAATGAAATTAAAAGCAAAGCCAATGATGAATGAATTTGCTTTTTAAATTAAAGAAATGGTAAATGGCAAAGCTTGCTGCAGAGTATTAAACTTGCGTCACTTTACAATTGTCACCCGGTAAATAGATTCTGGTAAACAAAAAAACTTAAAATGAGAGTTAAGTGCTTCCAATTATCACTGCTGCAAAAGAATTTTCTCTCAGTGCATTCATGAAATAGCGTAGTGCAACCCAGCTTGCTTGAAATCTGTACTTTAACTGAGAGTTTTTGCTATGAAAGATCGCTCGTGTCGGTGTGAACGCACGACAGCTATTGTCGTATACAGTATTGCTAGAATGACGATTTTATCGTCATTTTGAACTCCAATGACAATAGACGATTTGTTCAGATATAACTATTTTTCTTATTCCTTATTTGCCTCCAAAAAAAAAAACTATACAAAAATGTATTTACCATTCGTGCTATTGAATAGCAAGATAGATTTCGGAAATGTAAATTATCCGAAATTGTATGTCAATTTATTAGCAAATAAAAAAAGGGTTTATACTAAATCAATGTATTTTTATATGTATTTTCAAAAAATTTGATGGGTTAAATCGTACCCAACAACTATACGCATTTTCAATAAGAGCGCAAAGAGCAAAATTAGTATTTAATCCAACAACTTTCGGATTCAGATTAAAAGTATATAAGTTGTCTCAAGTACTATTTGTTTGATTTAACAGTGGAAGCCTTTGTCACAAAAAAGTAAAGCTCCTGATTCATATACTAAGTCCTTGAATTCCCAACAAGGAAAACCATTGGCGAAGAGATTTTACGTCTTTGGTTCAAACACTAATTTGTTTGAAAAATAGATAAAATTGTTGGAAAAAGGTAAAAAATTTAAATGTAAATTTGGTTGATTAGATTTCGATTAATATCAGTTAATTTTACTATTCACCCAGGGGCGGATACAAGGGGGGGACGAGAGGGAGCAGGCGGAAATTTCCTCTCCCAAAGGATTTTCAAACACTTAAAAATTTAATAACTTAAACAGGCAAAAAGGTGAACATAATTAGTTATTATGATTTACTTTCAATTACAAGAATAAGGGATAACCTTGCTCATTAAACCACTTTTCTTCTTAATGGAAATGTGCGGAAATAATAATGAAACTTAAACCAAATAAACCTTAAAACTCAATTCCCTCATATCTATAAGTTTGTGGGCAATATTCTCGAAAATATTCAAAGTAGTAGATTGCTAATAATACAAGAAAATAAAAATATAGTTCCGAATCACCAATCGTTATAAGCACGGTACTCCTGAGCAATATCATCAATATTGTCACTGACTTTGTGGAATGCATAAAAATATTGCTCTGCCATATTTTTCGACATTCAAGAATCGTCCGAAAAAGTTTGGCATCAAGGGCTGTTATACAAATTAAAAATTTACTCCCAGCTCCATTTTATTTGGTCTTAAAGTCCTATCATTCTATTTCAAAGTTAACATCAGCCAAATGTCAAGTGAAAGCCGGAGTATGTAGTGTTCTGGGTCCTGCTCTTTATTCGATTTTTACCTGCGACTTGCCTGAAACTGATGGTGTTACTATAGCTACTTATCTAGATGATACTGCCATTTTAGCGTGAAATTAATCTCATACAGAAGCTGCTAATCAAGTTTAGAAACAGCTCGACGACGATCAACAATGGTTACTTCGTGGATGAGTTCCATCTGCCTCAGGTTCGATTCCCAGATGAGGTAAAATTCTTTAAAAAAAACCATACACGAACGAGAAAAAAAGCTCCAGCCCGCGTTTCGGTTCATATAGAGAATTTTTATTTTTTATTTCCCCCCCAAAAATGTTTCCTGTATCCGGCACTGATTTACTGCATAGGAAAAGAAGTTGAAGATTATTTAAGATAATTTCTCATTTTACGGAATAATGAAGATAAATTTTTTGTTTTAAATATGACTAAAATATCTTTTCCCAGCATCATATGATATTTAAATTATAGAAGTAACTTTTTATTTTTAACAGTTTTTACATGTATTTAATATAAAATATAGCCTCACTCCAAGTATAAACTAAACAGGTTTAACACACGAAATTTCAGATGTTTTTACATCTTCATTTGTATTTACACAAAAATTTTATCACACAAATTTACATTATCCAAATCCATACTTTTAAACTTTTACACTTAAAATGAACGTCCACCTCGAAAACCAGATAACGCAAAAATAACGCGTCTTAACTTTATCAACAACTTCTGTAGTAATTTTAAATGCGAATACTGTCGTCCCAACAATTTCACCTTTAAAATTACCGAAACTTTTTAAGATTTTTCGTTGTTGGCACACAGATTTACTCTTGAATCAACAGTGTGGCTTTTGAAACTGAGATCCAAAAGCGAACATTTTTAATGCAACAACTTTACATTTGTTATCAACAATTTTACTCTTGATTGTAATTAACCTTAGACCCGTGTATGGTCTACCTCCTTGTTTATCGTGTACCTGGGCAGAGCATGCCCATGACTTTTTTCACATAAAATGTATAGTATGTGTGATTTTTTTTGGTAAGTTTTTACCTTTAATTAAAAGTTACGTAAAGGTAAACCGATTTTATTGTCTATCTAGGTAAAAAAAATGTTGTTTGAGGTATAATAGTTCAGTCATTATAAAGATATACATCATAAAAATTCTGAACTGAGATTTTTATATAGGCCCCGCTCTCAAAAATTCAAATAAACAAAAATGCGCGCGCATCCACAGTACATCCAAAGTACCAAAATACCAAATTTTTTAGTTTGAAAAAAAGCATGGGCATGGTATACTAGATACACAGGTCTAAGGTTAAGAGTGTTTCAACTGTTCCGCGAAGAACGACACTGTTACTTTTACCATGAGAAAGACGATATTCTTGTTTTAAAGATTTTCTTGTTGTGGGAAGTATTTTTTCCTAACAGTTTTTCAAAAGATAAGAGTAATTGTTTCTTCTCTCAGTGTTGAAAACTAAATTTTGAAAAATTTTACACCTTCCTTATATTTCAAAATTTTAGTAATTAAACTTTTCCATCAAATAACGATTTGTTAATGAAAATTACGATATTTTCTCTGAAATGGCGATTTTAGCTTTATAGTTTCTGAAAATTTATTCTATTTCTATAGCATTTTCACATTTTTTTTTTATGATTTTTTTCTCTCTCCCCCTCTCTTATAGATATTCTTTGTGCTACGCAAGAAAAATAATCAAATAACTTTTCTACATGTCTATCATCATGCCGGAATGGTATTTGGTGTTTATGTGTTTATAACATTTATGGCAGGTAAGCAACTTTTTAATCTGAATAGCTTACTAGAAAATTAAATTTTTTTTCCAAACTTTTCAGGTAGTCATTCAACCATGCTGGGTGTCATTAATCTATTCATACACACCGTAATGTATGCATATTATTTTGTGACGTCAGTGCGTCCAATCAAACAAGCTCTATGGTGGAAACGACATATAACGCAATTGCAATTATTGCAATTTGGTTATTTAATATTGCATTTTCTGTTCGTGATTATAAAAAATGATTGTCAACATCCGGTTATAATAGCATTTGTTGGTTTAATACAAAATCTATTTATGTTTGCATTATTCTTTGATTTTTATTATAAAGCTTATATGAGGAAATCATCGAAATCTGTTGCTGATGCTGGTGAAGGAAAGCAACAGATCAATCAAACAACAACACAATTTGAACAACAGAAAAAGCAGCAAACGCAAATGTTATCAGCAACACAGCAGCAACCACAACAATATCAGCAGAAGCATAATAATCTTCATAATAGTGATGTGCAACATGTCAGCAGCACAACAACATCAAAGACAAAATATAGTTAAATTATATATACCTATATATAGAAAATTTAATTTTGTAGTTTTTAAATAAAATTTCTGAAAAGAAGAAAGCATTAGAATAAGGCAAAAACAAAATTTTAAAAGCATTTCATTTATATTTTGGTTTTTTGTTGTTTTTTTTGTGGTAGTCATTGTGTTGTTGTTTTGGACACATTTTGGCCTTCAGGGTTAAATTGAAATTTGGAATTCATGTAGCATGTTTTGCTGTCATGTATGTGCGTAGATATTTTGTGATTACTTTCTTAATGGGCTTCACTCTCTAAATAGATTTTGATTAGCGAAGCATACTTTTCTTTGTTTAAACACACGCACGCACACACACACACAGACATATATATATATATAGAAATGCATGAAGGCACTCGTGCATATTTGTGTATTTGTATTAGTTTCCGTATTGCTGATGTAATTCAATATCACATTTGGGTGAGAGTTTGTTTGTTAAATTGAACTTTGTTCATATTAATTCAAGGTAAATTTACATTGTGTGTTAATGTATGTTTTTCCAATGGATTCTCAAATGCATTTACATATAGCCAGCCAGCATACGTTTATATCTATATACATATTCATATACAAATGGGTATATCTATATTTGTATATATAAATATCAACATTATTGTGGTTACCTTTGTATATAAAATTTCGGTTGCATGCCGAAAGTAAGTATTGTTAAGTGAGGAATATCCACTACTTAAATTTTATACTTCTACCTTCGATTGGATGCACTTCATAAGCAAGAAATTTTGATTTTATTGTATTGTCAGTTATTTAAACCACAGAAGCTTTTATATAATTCAAAAGTTATTTAGGTTCCATTCCTAGTTACAATCTGTTCACAATATATATATATTGTCAAACAAATTATATCGTCTAAGAAATCAAATACTAAAGTAATATTGTATTTGTACTTATCAGCTAGCAGATAGTAGTTAATGTAAGTGACTGGCTGCCTCAGTTAAATGAATGGAAAATATATTCTGAAAGATTCATACAATTGAATAGTTTCGAACTGTTTATGTTTAATGTATACTATGTGGTGAGCTAAGCTAAGAATAATGCAGAATACCAAATTGTTCAAACTTGGTAAAGAGTTCTCAGTGTTGCAGTGTGGCTTAATATGCCGAAGTATAATATTTATCTAAGATAATTGTATGTAGAATATTTAAAGACCAAGCAACTGCTTTCTAAAACAAATTTCTTGTAAACTTAGATTACACTATTTGACTATGCATGCTTTTTAAAACTGAGTCAAAATTAATCTAAAATCTATTTCAATGCATTAAAATCAATTTTAAGATAGCGAAAATATATTTTCCTTGCGTTTGTTCTAAATCTCAATACTGTGATGTAAATGGTTTGGGCGATATTCTTCTTCATTTTTTTTTAATAGTACAACAACCCAGCAATCATTGATATTGTGTGAGATATATTTTTGAATAATAACAAAAGGGACCTGCAGTCTAATGCTGAATCCTAAAGGCAAAATGAAAAGTTTTTCTTAAATAATTTTTACTTTTGCAGATTTGCCATTGCCAGCCAAGTGCCGTGTAGAATTATTTCCATTTTTGATTTTTGACCATTGCCATAGCAGCACATAATCCACAAATACAACCAAACATGAACAGCATACAATGTCGCATATCCATACAAGCTCCCGCAGCTTGAAACGGACGCGAAAAAAAATCGTTGAGCAACCAAATTGCGAACTTTGGTAAAATTAAATAGCATGATCTAAAAATGGGCGTAATTCAACAAAAACCACGCCCACCTCCCATTGTAACCAAAATGTTAACTTTTGTTCTGTATAAGTTAAAACAAAAATCAATTTTGGTATTTGAAAAAAGCGAGCGGTGTCTAACAATGACCATATCCACCAAAATGCTTTTTTCTATATAAGACCACGCCCAGAAATTCACTACACGTTCCACCTTCGACTGTAATAATTTTTAATTATATTATTATTGCAAACAAGAAATTTGGATACACATAAAAAATAAAAACAATGTTTTAACCCTTCGATGAGCACCTCTTTAGGAGGCGCTAACATAACCTCCTGGGCCTAATTAACCCCTAGTGAATAAAGCGATAGTTATGGCCTATTACAGCATGTTATTGCGCAAAATTTAAATAGGGTTTTGTTCACTAAATATTCTGCTATAGTTTGGTAAAAATAAGCACCTTTTTAGAAAGCATAGTAAGAAAAAAATTAACTTTTAAAATCGATCCGAATTACCAGCATGCGTTTTTCTACTTGCAAATTACAAGCAAATAAGATGTTTGCATAATTACAAAATTTAGGAAAACTGTATAGTTTTAATTAATGAAAATTTTTTGGTTTGATGTTTGAAGGTAAGTTAGATCGACCCCTTGTTTGGAGAGTTTTTGTGAAATTTGAGTTCAAAGTTTAAATAAACTTTTTTTCTTGACGACCTCGATAGCCTAGTGAATAGTGCACTAGACTTTCATCTGGGAGGTTCGGGTTCGTCTGGTGGTTAATTTTCATTACTTTCTTATACACACCTTGGTTGGTAATGCCAATAAAAAATTGCCACACCGCCGTTCGGAATCGGCGTTAAACTGTTGGTCCAACTATGTGGTATCACAATGGGTCGTTCAGGCCTAAGTGTGTCTCTCGACAGCCACTCCAACCTAACCTAACCTTAAATAAACTTGAAAATCTTTTTTTTTAAATTTTAGTTTATTGTAAAATTTTGCATTTTAAATTCCAAAAATAATTGCTTTTATTGAAATATTAATTGAAATTAATAGCATTCCTTAGTGTTATACCAATTTTGGAACTAACAAGTAATTTTTAGTTAAATTCAATATGAAATATATTTTTAAGAACTAGTTTGTGTTAAATGATTTTTATTTTTGACTTTGTTAACATACTTATAAATTTTAATTCAGAAATTGCTTAGAATGATTCAAGGAGATGAATTTTTATACATTTCATTGTTCACCAGTTCATGGACTAGCGGATCACCATTTTATTACTTTAGCTTGATGTGATATTCGAAGATATTGGATTGGATTGAGAAAATGAGACGCCCACTTTGAGATACGGTCACAACTCGACGTATATACAAGTGCACCTCTATACCAAATTTGACTAAGATCAGACAAACGGTTTACGATTACATAAACAAAACACATAGATGTGGCAATAATTTGTATGTATGTGTGTGTGTATGTATTTACGCATACATACATACATTTTTTTTATTTATATATATTCTTTAAATCCCAAAATTCCTTTCTGCGTCTAAATAAACTTCAAATTCGAAACAATTTGGTATAAATTTGACGAATACACAAAGACCCAGGGGGTAACTTTAAATGTTGAGACAATAAAAAAAATTTTTGTTCTATCAACTTATTCCGATTGAATCAAATTTTGTTTTTTTGTGCTCCGAAAACATTGGCGCAAGAAGTCATGGAGTTTCAGATCGATTCGTCAAGAAACAAAAAAGATATATGTGTTTAAGCTCAAAATTGACTAATTAGGCCCAGGTGCCCATCCTAGGATTAAAATAATGGTAAAAATAGGTTAAACAGAAAACCTAAGAGATAAAACTATCGTTATCATTTTTTTCATACCATGTAAAGAAGAAAATGAATAATCCTCAACTTCACTTAAAACAAGTTCTATTTCAGGCTGTTGTTCAAAAATAATATAATAAGTAATAAAAACATGCGCATATCTCATTGTCCGTAGTCGATGTGAAGTAAGTATCAAACCAATCGGAATATTTGCTATTAAAGTGGGCGTGGAATTTGACTACAGTAAATCAAATGTTATTTTTTAACTTGAACGCTACTAGAAAGCTACTGGTTAGACTGGCTAACCACCATAAGTGTATTGTCTAGTTTACCCATTGGCGTAACTAGGTAGGGGTTGGGGGCCGTGCCCCCCGAAATTATATGGCAAGAAAAGTATAGTCCAAAAAAAATTATTAATTTAAAGATTATATAAAAACTTACATTCATTAAAAAAAAAATTTGAATATCTATGAAAAAAAGGAAAAATTTTTGTTTACTTTTCGAGTTTTTGCTTTTGCAGCAAAAGCTATGATGAATACTTAAAGCAGTAAAATATTATTAGTTTCTACAACAAAATTTATAACATTTCCTTATTCTATTAGACATCAATTATTCATTATGCGGCGATTATGCAAGCAATTTTTAGATTGTCCAATTAAAATTTTTGATGTGTAAACAAAATTTTTTCCCCGTACCCGGGGAAAAAATTTGACTTTTGAGTGATTTTGAAATCGCATTATGCTTGAGCTGTCCTGTTATAAAGACTTTGGTTAAGAGCAACTATGTTGCAGGAAAAGTTTTCAAATGAATCAATTATTAACATTGAAAACAAATTTGTTAAAGAAAAAATTACAGCCAAAAAAGTGTTAAATATATTTTCTGGGGGGGCCTGGCCAAGAGGCCACCACCAGAAGCTATAAGAGAGGGGCCTTTGCGATTCAAACTGGCGGAGTTCGCTCTCTGTCTGGTCACTATCTCTGAAAAAATGAAACGGGCGCAAGAGATGAATTGTCTGCTCCAAACAAAGCAAAGACCGTCCAACAAATGTTATTTGTGACTTTTGCCAAAAATCATTTTGCTTCACCAATGATCGAAATTTGCATCGAAATTCACCACAAAACCTGAACTTTCAATGTATCGATCAAAAATGTTAGCAAATTTATTTGTATTCCAAATAAATCAACCTGTCAACAAAATTAGAATATGTCTCTGATTTTTATCATTGACGATCATTGGAACATAGAGGTGCCGTCGGATTTGGTGGTCGCGTGGATGGTCGAAGTGGACTATCTTTTTTGCCCGCAACTTCTCCAAAAAATTTGAGCCTGTAGCTCCACCCACCCCCAAAATATTGCAGTAAAAAGAAGGGGGAGAAAAAGTTATGGTTTTTCGGCTTTGGAATCTATAGATTTTAAAGGAAAAATTCAAAGGTAAAAGGATCACCGGTGTCCCAGTGGTCGTCATAGCATTAATCGATGAACTTTCAAGAAATTTCCTCCATCATATTTGGCTTTTGCAAATTTTTATACCAAATTTATGATCCCAAATAAATATGTCTTACACGCAAATTTTTTGTCAATCTATACCAATAAACTAAATACATATCGCAGCCTGAGAATTGATTTGGCGTATAAGTATACGAATACATATACATATAAGCCAAATCAATTCTCAAGCGACGATATAGTAAATTTAATGAAAATTGAACCACTTTTAAGACAATTCTACCGCCATTTTGAGACCGTCATTTTGTTTGGATTTCCAACCCCTTCCTCCTCTAGCGCAATTTCGAAACACCTCTTTCGACGTGTTCATAACATATTGGTAGTATGAATGTATAAACTCGTATTTTTTTCGTAATTTGGACATTTATTGTGAAAAGTGATTATAAATTTATTCTTTAAAGTATTGTCCATCGTTAGCCACAACCTTTTCCCATCTTTCTGGTAGCCTACGGATTCCGCGTCGAAAGAACTCCTCATCTTTTGAGCCTATCCACAAATCGACCCATTTTTGAGTTCTTTGAAAGAACGGAAGTGCTGTTCAGCCAGGCCGTGTGTCATCGATCGGAACAAGTGGTAATCAGAAGGAACAATGTCTGGAGTATACGGCGGGTGGGGTAGCACTTCCCATTTCAGCGTTTCCAAGTATGTTTTTACTTGCCTTGCAACATGCGGCCGAGCATTGTCATGCTGAAAAATAACTTCGTCGTGTCCATTCTCATATTCTGGCATCTTATCCTTTATTGCTCGGCTCAAACGCATCAATTGTAGTTGGTAGCGGTCGCCAGTGATCGTTTCATTCGGTTTCAACAGCTCATAATACACGACAACTTTCATATCCCACCAAATACACAGCATGAGCCTGGATCCATGGATGTTCGGCTTTGCCGTTGATGTTGATGCATGTCCGGGCGGTCCCCCTGATTTTTTACGCTTTGGGTTATCGTAACGTATCCACTTTTCATCGCCAGTCACAATACGATGCAGAAAACCGTTTCTTTTCTGTCGTTCAATCAGAAGTTCACATGTGAAAAATCGTCGTTCGACGTCTCTCAGCTTCAATTCATACGGCACCCAATTTCCTTGCTTTTGAATCATTCCCAATGCTTTTAATCGTTTATAAATGGTTGATTGATCAACTCCTAAAAATTCTGCAAGTTCTTGTTGCGTTTGACATTAATCTTCTTCGAGCAATGCCTCCAATTCTTCATCTTCGAACTTTTTCGGGCCGCCTGAACGTTCCCTGTCTTCAACATCAAAATCACCACTTTTGAAACCTGACACATTCTAACGTCTATAGCACAGTCAGGATAAGCTTCAGTGAGTAAACGATGTGCTTCAGTTGCGTTTTTCTTTAAATGGAAGAAGCAAATTAAAACTTCCCGCAAATGTTGTTTTGTTGGCACGAAATTCGACATTTTCAGCTATAGTAAAACACTTTTGTAAAATTATGAAAATTATTTGACAGATCAATTCTTATAGTATTTTTGGCGCTCTTCGAGATAGAATAGCTGTCAATGTCAAAAAAATGGCGCGTATGATAGATATGAAGTTAGTCACAATTTCGAGTTTATACATTCATACTCCCAATAAAATAGCTAAAAGTCGGCATTGACCTGCGACCGGCTTTCCTACGGTTGTCTCCATGTATACGATTTTGTCAGAAGAACTTATCTTTTGATATGGGAACCAATTATAAATCTACAACTACAAAATATGTATTTTATACAAGTATTTTATATTTGCCCATCCAATCGGCCAATAAGTAGTCAAACAAATTCATCACAAATTTTTAAATATGTTATGGATATTAAACAAATTCATACATGCAAGTAGATTAACATAATTTAAAAAGAGTAACCAAGCACCTTCAAGCAGACTACGATTTATATGCTTATAATACAACAGCAAAAATAATTATTTGGGAAAAAGCAAATCTTTTTAGAAACATATATCTCCTTGTAAATATGTATGTAAATAAACTAAGTTTGTACTTACAACAGAGAACAAATGTAGTAAACAAAAAACAAGCAAAAAAGAAGAAAAAAACAAAAGATAATGCTTACAAATATTGAAAACTAAATGTATGCAGGTATAACTTTCAATGTAAGTATATGTGTGCGTGTGTGCATTTTAACGTACATATATATATAAAAATATAGGTAGCTAAAGAAATAAGGAATATCGGAGTATAATAGTCTACCGCATTAATAATGCATGCGACAAAATGCTGCAATAATGCACTCAACAACAACATCACCAACAACAACAACAAGAAACGTCAGTAACAACAACAAATAACAGCAACAAGGACATAATTTAGCTTCAATTTAGAATTTTAAGTTTTAATTGGATTTTGTCCGGCGGCCACAACAATGGATACTCATCGTTGTCGTCTTTGTCGTCATCGTTCATTTTGAAAATCCTTTAGAATTATTTAAGCATATCTTTCCGATGCGAAACTAATTGAAAGATTAAATGAATTTATTTGTTTACTTTTCTTTCACTTTATCTATGTATCTACAAATATCTACCTGACTCGCTCTTCACTTTCGTTCTATACATATGTATTTCTTTCTCTTTCAATGTATGTCAAACTAAATGTAATACAAGCATAAGCAAGTATACCTACGTTTCTTTGTGCATACATTTGTACATATTTGTATTTACTAGCAAGTACTGAGGACATCTTCCTTAAACGTACATACACAAGGATGTTTATTTAAAATTTAATGATTTGCTTCGAGCTATAATTGAATGTGAATTTGTGTTCGTCCTTTTATGCTACTGCTGTACCTAGTTATGGTTTTTGTCGCTGTTGCTTTTGAGTATATTTAATTAAGTTGAAAATTAAAAGCAAGTCTCAAACTGAATTATATTAAAGTTATATTAGTTTAGTAGTTATTTGTAGTTTTCAAGTTGTACTCAAACTCATTTTATTTTCATTTTTAATTTGGCTTTTTGTTAAGTTTGATTTGATATATTAGAGAAAATTATTTCTTTTGAGTGCCTGTAACAATGTTATTTATAGGCATTTTTTAAATATAGTTTTCCATTCGGTATGTATGCCAAAATTAGTATGAATAAATCTTAATAAATATGTAACTAAGTAAACAGTAACTTCCTTATCAGTATTTTTTTTTGTTTACACACATTTGCGGCGTATCTTTTTTTTTAATTTTTTGTTGTTACTCTACATCCAAAACACTAGGTTATATTAAAGCACTGAAAGCTTTAAAAATGTCTCTTCATATCTGCAGGAGTTCCAAAGATAAAGCAAGATATCGAAGAGGACAAAAGAGTGGTAAAGTAATAGAAAGGATCTGGAAACTTAAAGTAAAGTGTTTGAGGGGATACTTTTTTTTTAAACGATTTTGTTTTTTAAAATGTTCTTCTTCCATTTAAAAAAAAATTACCGATGATGCAATTAAAATTGAAATGAATTCTATTTGTTGGAAGTCTGAATTAAAAACTGGAAGTCTGAATTTAAAATTGGCAGTACGAGTTTTTGATAAAGAAATGATTCGAAAAATTCATGATATCGTTTTGGATAATCCAAAAATCAAGCTTCTGTAAGATAGTATAGATAACAAATGTCCCATATTAAAATTTGGATATAAAAATCTTACGGTTAGATGGTGCCACGTTTCCTCACAATCGATCAAAAACGCATTTGAGTTCGTTATTCAAAGCATTGCTTGGAAACAAGTAGCAAAACAATGGATAAAAACAGACGGAAGCGCTTCGAAGCGACCGAGGACTTACCAATCGAACTGAAAAATTATAGCTTCTGATTTGCCTTTCATTCGTGTATAAATATAATTCACACAACATGAATGGATGCAAAAAGCTCGGCCATGGACCTCCGGGGGCTGTTGTGTCATAATAGTAGTAGTCAGGGCCGTAGCCAGAAATTTTTTTCGGGGGGGGAGGGTTTTCATGCGAAGAAAATATTCATAAATAATTTTTATCAAACTGATTATTAAATACAATAAATTAAATCGATGATACATTTGATGGACCCTATAAAATTAAAATTTTAGGAAAAATTTTCCGATTTTTTTTAATCTTAACCTCAAAAAAATGGCCAAAAGTGACAAAAAATTCACAGAATAATCAAATTAAATTTTTTGAAATAAATATTATTCAATATGCATTCAAATGCATTTTTTTATCGTGAAGGACATAACTTCATTAGCTCATTGACTTCCCACTACTGATGATGTACTCAACCTCAAAAAATTACCAAAAATAGTAGAGGCTTATTTTTTCAAATGATCATCATTGGGAATTTGAGCCATTATCAATGATAAGGAATGAGATTGAGATCTTTCGTGGTGCTCTGACCAATAATGCGTTAAAAAATAGTTATATTTTAAGATTGCCTCCTAAACTGCATGGGTTTTGCTAATACGATGGAGTTTTTGCGAAAGAACTTTTCACGTTGAACACGAATCTGAGGTCAAAAACTTCCCATCACGTCACGTTTTAGGCAAAAAATGGGGTTCAAGCAAGTCTAATTTTACATGGATCCGATTACTTTTTCTATTTTTTCTTAATTTTTAAACTTTTCAAACTGATTCAGGACGAAACTTTAAATCAAAAACAGTTACTGACCTAGCTCCAGGGAAAGCGGTTTCCGTCAAATAGTATAGTCCAACGGAAAACTGAAACATATTTTGGAGAACTTGATAAATTCTATTATACAAAAGGAATTGAAAAGTTAAAAGATCGTTGGAGTAGTAAGTGCATTGAGAGAAAAGGGGAGTATGTTAAAGATTAATAAAGATTTTTACCAATGAAGCAGTGATGGGACTTATGCACAATTGTGCTAGATCTAACACATTTTTAAAAAAAACTTTGATTTCTAACACTTTTAGCACCGATGGTTCCAAATGTAGCACATTTTCTTTTTTTAATCTTATTTTTTATTTATTTTCATTGCGTCAATTTGCTACCTTGCAATTGCAAAACTATTGTGAATGCCTATTTTATTATGTTAAATTAGTATCGTTTTTGTCATTAGCTGCGTTTTATTCACTACTTACTTTTATTTATGTATATCTAGCAGCGATAATTGTATGAGAAAACAGCAACAAAGCCGCAGAGATACCACGTATAATTATAGCTGCTATGTATACATAACAAGTTGTTTAACTACATCAAATTCTATTGTGAACTACCATAAGTGGGCCGAAGAGAGTTAACAACTTGGTCGTTTTATTCGCATATGTTAAACTAGCTGGCGAATAAAACGCAGCTATTATTTGTCATTACAAATAACTCCTTAAATATTTGCAAAACTACGGATTTGTAGATAAAGAATTTATATTAATTTCTTAATATAACTGTAACATAAATATATCTTTGAGATAAAACAAAACATTCGCATTCTTTAACGTCATGTTTATTCTTTTTTTGTAAGAAACATTTTTCCAAGTTGGAAATAACGCTATTATAAACTTTGAGCCATGTTATTGACTTATATTGAGTCTCAAAGTAATCTGTTAAACGTATTCAAATGAATGAATTAATGTATTTTATTTACTTTATTAATATTAATAGACTGAATTACTATTAGTAATATTACTATATTTTGGATTTATTGAAAAAAATTATATAACAAAATTGATACATTTTGCTTAATTTAAAACTTAGCACATTTTTCCACAATCTAGCACAATTTTGTATCCATATCTAGCACCGTTTAAAAATTTCCAGTTCCATCACTGAAATGAAGTGTGTTTTTCTTAGTTAGATCGAGTACTTATTAACCCTCCCAGTATGTGTTGTTACCGATTATTTGTTTACTGGTTCCAACGAGTAAAATTTGGTATAAGATTAGGATTAGAATATTGTTCATATGTAGATCCGCAGGCATTAATGAATACATGTAGTTGCTAAGTAATTCTGTATGAGATAAGCTTAGTTTCACTTCCATACCTGAGGAATGTTTCTTTGATGTTGATGTCAACGCGGAGTAATTCTCAGATCAGTCAGTCAATTTAAATCTTTATATTGCAGAGCTTGTGCGAGGGCAATTGATAGATTATAATCTACAAAGTTCAAGTTCTCAAGTGAACGGGTGAGGCTCTTCATGTTATTTCTCTACTGTCGAAGAAAACTAAGTTTATCATACGTTCGCCTGGCACAATTGCAAACAGAAGAATTGAAAGAGGGCAGAAGAAGTGAATCCTGCATTGGTAGTAAATGACTCCCTGATGTTGCCAGTGTATAATACTCCTAACTCGAATTATCTTGTGGAAAATTCACTTTCTTTGCAGAGATCTCCATATCGTGCTACACCTAAGTCGGTTTCATTAAGCTATCTTAAAGTAGTCTAATGACATAGATTTATATCTCATGTATGCTCAGTGGATTCCAGGATTATTGCAAAGAATACATTTTTTATATCTGTAGCTCCGATTTTGACAGGTGGTGCATTGTCGCCGATGTTGGCCGATGTTGAAAGACCAATTTTGACTTCGCCGCCCTGGCCGGGGACTTGACAGCGCTATGACCGACCATTCGAACTACTTTGGAAAAATGGGTCAACGTGAATGATTATGAAAGAGCCTCTCTGAGACAGAGATCGTAACCCTTGTCCCAGAGTCTCGTTCAAGATGGAAAATAGATGTCAGGAGCTTCTCGCTGCTTACAGATTCCTGATACCTGGCATAGTGACCCCAAAGTATGACTCTGAAGCTTTGTTGAAATTCACCGGTACCTCCAATTTTCCAACAGTACCTAGCTTCTTGATAAACTTCCTCTGAACTTATCTGAAATGGCGGTTTCAGAATTTTGGAAAATTTTAATCACTTCTTCAAAAAAAAAAAAATAAATAAATTTGCTAAAGAATTCTAAAAAATAAGCTAAAAGATTTCTGACAAGCACGAGACATATTGACGTCAATTTAAAAAACCTCAACCTTTTCAGATCCTTTTTCTAAAATTAATCAAAAAAAAAAAAAAAAAGAGGAACAAAGTTGGACTAGCTACCTAACCTATAAAAGGGTTTAAACTTTATATACATGCACCAAATTCTGCCTTAGCTTTTCTGACACAAAATTTGGCATTTTTTTGTACTTTTTTTCCAAATTGGAAAAATAGTAGAAAAAAACTTAAAATTTGAGAACGAAAAAAAAATAATTTACTGATTGGCCGCTGGTATAGGCATACAGCAACTTAGAGCCCTAAACAAATTATAGCCAATTATAACCCTTCCAGCTCCCACTTTTCTCCTCAACATAATCATCTACTGTTGTCAACACTGATTGTAGAGCATTGAAATATATTTTAACTCATACTTTTTGTTTTATTTTCAACTCATACTTCTTTCGTTTACGAAAAAATAATTTCTATTAAAGAAAATATAAATAAGTACATAAATTTTAAGCTGCACCTCTCATTTATTTTTCAACTTTTCCACAGCTACTTGAAAATGACGTCAACACAATGGAAAAATAAGAAAAAAGAAAAAAACAGCGACAGCAATTGATTTATGATAATGCTAATAAACAAACAAAGAAACAAAAAGGAAAGCAAGCAAAAAGGCAAAGACGACACAAACACAACACATAAAAAAAGATGCGAAAATAAACTTAAAAATTGAAATTATAAAGACGGCTGCAAAAGTAAAAGAAAACTGCGCCTATGTCCAGTCACCAGCAAAATCATCATCAACAGCAGCCAGCGAAGAGTGAAAGCGAAAAATGGGCCAATTGAAAAATGTTGTTGAGAAGTTTGTGTATTTATTTGAAAAACTTTTTCATTTGTCTTTTTCAAACAGAAATTTTTTTTTTCTTTTTTTTTTTTTATTTTCATTTTTTTTACTTTTTTTGTTTGTACTGGACTGAATTGTTTGAGTTGAGTATCTCTTAGCGATACAAATACACACTCTTTGTTATGTGATGTGATGAAACGCGTTAATATTTTCGTTCCTTTTAACTTTTGTTTAACTTGGTTGCTTTCTTTCAGTTTTTCTTTAATGGATAGAGTTGCCTGCTTTCCTTTTTCCTTACCATTAACTTGCTTAGATGATGTCCTTTGTGACAGGCAAATGAAAGGGGACGGGATGAGTCGATTGAGGTGTACGCGAGTGAATACTCGTACTTGGTGTGTTACCACTAGAAGTAGCTGAGGAAAGTGTATAGCATCATTCACATTTTTTTATTTTTTTCACCTAACTTTACCTACACTTTCCTTCCTGCCATTTCACCTTCTAAGTGTAGCTATTGTCTTCTATTCTTTTCGGTTTGGCAGACTCTACCGTTTTTCTTCTGCTCCTGCTGCTCGTCTCGGCTTTTTGATTTTCTCATATTGTTTTTCTTTCTCTACTGTTTTGGTATTTTCATTGTAACAGCTTCCGTTTCCGCATTGAATTTTTGTGGTTTCCTATTGCACACTTTGACGTTTTTTGTTACATAGATTTTCTTTTTTTGTTCCTTGAACTAACTTTTTTCCGCTGCATCCCATTTTCTAAAGCATTCAGCAGAAGCTTTTGTTTTGTGCTTCTTCTGGTCTGTGTCTATCTTGTTGTTGGCTTGACGTTTCACTGTTCACTTTTTGATGTTCGGTAATTAGGCGAAATTCGGGCATCATTAATCATTTGCTGTTGTTGTTTTTGTTGGTAAAAACGATACTTATTCTTTGACTTTTCATTGTATGTATGCTGACCAAAAGTAGGTGAGTATTTTCTTGCTCCCACAGAAATTTGGTTTTTGAAAATTTTTACTGTTGGCCAAAAAAGATAAATCAACAAATTTTTGCGGTAATAAAATGTAAATAAAGTGCGAAGTGCGAAATCTAAGAAAAAGAGGCATACTTTTTAGCATAGCAGTAGAGCGTTTTGTTGAAAATTACTAGTAAGTACGAGTAAACAGAAAATAAATTGCAGTAGGTAGATAACTCTACCTATTGCTATACAAATTTTCTTTATGCTTAATTAAGCAAGAGTTTAAATTTGTATCATTAAGTATGAAAAGCTTTTCCATATATTAATCATTTTGTTTATAAACAGGAATGAGATAATGCTTTGGTTACTTCAAGAAAATTTAACTATTTCAATTCGAAATTATAAAAATTATGATTATTTGTAAGAATTTTAAAAGAAGAATGGAGTAATATTTTAAAAGGATAATTTCTGTACCTATCCGACTAACGAAAGTGTAGCTTTGGAAGCATAAATCTTCAGGATACGCAGCCGCCCTAAAATAGTATAATATAATTGAAATCAGAGGAGTAATAGAAGACCATAACAAATCTCAAGTGATAGCAAAATGAAAATGTTTAACCGCCCTACCCCGCAAGCAAGAATTAAATTTCAATTCTTTAATAATGCATTGATAAAACCAAAATGGAAGAGGGTATTGGATCCATGATGATTTGAGTTGTACTTAGGCTTATAGAGCCCAATAGACTCTGTGATTATCATAGTGTATTGCAAGCAAAGATCCTCACCACTGAATGGGTTCTGTAAATGTGCTGCTCAGTATCGATAATACCCATAGAAACAGTGCAATCAAGTCAAGATCAGATAAAAAAGGTAACAATCAAGAAACCAGGCAAGATTGGGAATTTTCTGATAAAAAAATATCACAAATATCACTTGAGAAGAAACATTCTTAAATTCTAACTGTAGTACTCACACTTTCTTATGTCATTTCTACAATAGCATCGATAATTTGAGTTGCAGAACCTAGCTACTCAAGACGCTGCGAAAACTAAAATGCTTTAAAATCGTCCACCACCTTTTAGAACTACTCTGTCTAGTAGACTTAATATATGATTCACCGAGAGCAGTGGGCACAAAAGAAACAAATACCATAGATAAAGTCATCATAATGGACATGTTTTTTTTTCGCTACCTAGAGACGATATGAACAAGAAATACAACTTCGAAAAACATTTCAAGGTTGTACTTAGTAACAAGAGAGAATACAACATACAAACTTCCCATACCTCTCACAAAGAACATACACTAAGATGGTACACTGACGGATCGAGAACGGACGAAGGAACTGATGCAGGGGTGTATAGTCCAAAAACCACACACTCGGAGCCAATGGGAAAAACTTCAAGCATCTTTCAAGCAGAGATTCTTGCCATTTGGCTCTGTGCACAGTTCAACCTCAAACGTGGGTACAAAAAGTAAAAAATAGTAATATACTCTGATAGTCAAGCTGCTATCAGAGCGCTAGACTCAATTGAGACCACCTCAGAATTAGTATGGGAATGCCAAGAGTTACTAAACACATTAGGCAAGACTTATGAGGTAACTCTATTCTGGCTACCCGGACATAAAGGTATTTATGGTAATGAAGTAGCCGACCACTTGGCAAGGAATGCAGCGGCTAAGACCTTCATTGGTCCAGAACCCTTGTTAGGTATAGGAATTCAAACCTTAAAAGGCACACTAAAAGAGGAAGAACAAAATACCAGAGCATCCTACTGGGCACTCCTTCCAAAGCTTAGACAGTCAAAGCTGCTAATTGGGAAGTTTGATCCCAGCAGAGCGGCTATCTGTCTTAAGTTAAATAAAAGCCAACTAAGGCTAATAATGGGCTTCCTTTCAAGGCATTGCAAACTGGGGGAGCATATGAAAAACCTAGGTTTAAGTCAGGACAGCAAAGAAGACAAGGAAACATCCGAACACATCCTGATACGCTGCGAAGCACTCACTCACAGAAGGAAGAGGTACGTGGGCATTACCACCCAAGTAGTGGGTGGTAATGCCCCATAGCCTTAAAGGCACATCAGTTGCTGAGATTACACAGCAAGATTGGCTTGTCTGACAACCTGTGAACAGGTTACTATCGGGGGTACAATAGATCTCTTAAGGTCGTAGTACATCACACCCTTTCTAATTATCTATCTACATGTTTTTGGGCCTTACCCAGTGGTTCCCTTCAACCTAATCTAAATCCACCGCCATACTTAATTCATATTTCATCGACACGTTAATCAAGGTTAACCCATTAAGTCCAAGAGCGAAGACGTTGAAAAACTTAAAAACATCAACCACACGTCTTTATCGTCACAAATTCAAACATCAAATAGTATTATCGATAAACTCATGTTCTTAAGCAATAGAAAATATGTATACGAATTTTGTCTTGAATTATCCAAAATATATTTAAATTTAGTTTTTAAAGTCGTTGTTTTAACTCCAGTAGACTTCTATAGTAAGCAACTTGAGAAAAGCTCAGCTCTCAGACTAAATTCAATCAAGGAATCCAAAAATTCTTTTAAGATAGAAGCTATTCATCTATTCGAACATTTGTATGAAAAGGTAGGCGTGGCTGTTGACAGATTCCGCCAACTTTCGTTTAAAGTCAGCTATCAAAATGATTAGGTAAAATGATTCCAAAAGTTAATTCACAATATTTTATTTCATCAATTTTAATATTTTGTAGGTTGGATTTAATTAATTTACATTTATTTTTCTATCAACTCTGCTTACATGTAGGCCATAAAATTAATATTAAAGAAAAATAAATGATAAAATTACTACAAACACACAAATGAATGTTGTAAGTGGGCAGTTACAACTAGGGTAAATTACCCAATTATTTTCTGTTAAAACAGAATTTCCATATCAGAGTTGATTGTGGAACGCATCTACTTCTCTGGCTCGTAATTAGGAGTTCAAGGATTTGTATACCTTTGAGCCTTTGCAAAATACGCAATAAAAATTATCCCATATCGTCGCATCTTTCGATTAACCAAACAGCAACTTTGAAAATTCCAAAAGTAATTAGTCACTAATTTACATTTCTGTATATACTGGCTTTAAAATTTCGTTTGGATTATTAATATTTAAAAATATTATATTTTACCTGGCTTAACCATATTTAGTCGTTGGTGTAGTTTGGAGAACAACTTGGCCGATTGTTCAGTTAACTTTATTTACAATAAGTGGGACTCTCTACGTGGATGACTTCTAACTTCAGACTATGAGTGTAGAATACTACATCCTCAGCAATTTGGTAGGAACATTGGGTTGTCGAGAGCAGTTATAGAATCTCTTGGCTGTCCTATTTTTTTAATAAGCTACCTTAACCATAAGCAGCTTAAAGTTTTACACGGGTATGCGCCTCATTTTTTCCTTTGTCACAGTAAAATTCCAAAATGTGACAGTTCTCGTGCATGCTTGACGATAGACGAGCAGCTGGGTGGATTCCATAGCCGCTGTAATTTCCATCAATACGTGTGGGCGAAACTAAAGCGCTTCGGTTTGAATTTTTGGCTAGCAGTGGACACAGAACCTTGTTGTGTATGGCGGATTTGGCCATATCTAGGAACTGAGCCTGAAACAAACCATGGGGAACGTATTGTGCTTAATTTAGTTGGTGGTCTAAAGGTGGACAATATAACAATCAACAATTTTTTTCATCGAATGACCTTGGCCAAAAATTGTTAGCGAAAGTCTTGAGAATTGTAGGCACAATGCGCAAAAAAAGCACAGTATTCAACCGAAACTGTTGGATTGTAAAAAGAAACCATTGTACGAATCAACATTTGCTTTTTCAGCTGACACAATCCTTGTTTTATACAACTGTCGAAACAACAAAGTAGGACCATCAAAACCACCACAAAAAAGCCTCAAGGCCGCTAAATGCTATTATTGTGTGAAGGCAAAAGGCTCTCGAAAATCAAATAAAACAGATTACAATGTTATATGCGAGTTAGGAGCATATGTAATCGAAAGCACAACAACAACATATGTGAGAAATGCACACTGACGACAAATACAAATTTAAATTAAGGTATGTATACGAAAAAAACTGGCCGCAGTAAACATGTTGTATTAATTCAAATATGACAGTTACAGCAAATGTTACTGTCATTAATTCGTAGAGAATTTTCTGTTTTACATTTCAGCATCAATAATTCTTCTGATTTTTTTACATTACACAAAATGAGTTAATAGAAATCGAGCACGCGCGATATAATTGTGCGCAAAAATCAAAATTTTCCACATTGCCAAAAGTTTAAAAATTGCAAAATCTACGGTAACTTTAGTGAACGACTAACTACCGAAAGGAAAACTGGATATGGGCGAAAGAAGGGTTCATCTCTGAGGAAAAAGCAAAAAAAGTGAAAAACTTGTTTCAAAGAATCCAGGCCTTTCCATCAGTGATGTTGCTAAAAAAGTCCATATGCCACCCGGATATGTTTAAAAAGTAAGCAGAGTAAAAGGACTTAAGAAGTATAAAGTTCTGCTAGCCGCGAACTGGAATGACAAAAAAATTCAACAGCAATAACTCGCGCACGAAAGCTGTACGACAAAATTGTGCATGATTTTAATTGCATGATTATGGACGACGAAACTTATGTCAAAGCTGACTTTAATCTGCTCCCTGGTCAACTATTTTACACTTCAAAAAAGAGAGGTGATGTTGCGCCTAAATTTAAGCTTAAGAAAGTGGACAAGTTTGCGAAGAAATATTTAGTTTGGCAAGCAATTTGCCAATGCGGCATAAAAAGTGCAGTTTTTGTCACTACTGGTACCATCAACCAAAAAATTTATGTAGAAGAGTGCTTACAAAACGTCTACTGCCAATGGTACGCCTTTACAAGACTCCTGTCCTCTTCTGGCCAGATTTAGCAAATTGCCATTACGGCAATGACGTGATATAAAGAGAAAGGGATACAAATTGTTCCAAAAGATGCCTATCCCACAAATTGCTCAGAACTTCGACCGATAGAAAAATATTGGGCTATAATGAAAAGAAAATTGCTAAAAACGAAGCAAGTGGTCAAAAATGAGAAACAGCTGCATAAAAAGGGGACTACTGTGTCATCTCAAATATCGCTAAGTGATGTGCAACGTTTAATGGCTGCAGTTAAGTCAAAGTTACGATCTTTCGCATACGCATCAACCAAATATGTAAGGTTTTTATTTGTCTTAAAGTTACTACTTATTATAACATTTCAATTGATGTGTGAATTTCTGTTTTTGTTTAAAAAATATAATTTTTATAACAAGTTAAAGTCAACCAGTTTTTTTCGTATACATGCCTTATTTATAAAGTTTTTGCAATAAAAGGTCAAAAATAAAAAAAAATATAAATATATATTCTTAAAATTTTAATACATTATACACTGAGTATAGAATTCTATTCTTATATATTTTAAAGAGACTACAGCTGGCCAAACTTTTGTAAAAAAAAAAAAAAATATATATGGAAAAATAGGCAAAATTCAACAATTTTCCACATTTCGCTGTCTTCAACTTATAATAGCTTAATAGCTTCCAAAGTACTTTGTTAAAGATATTGAATGCCTTGTTGCTAAAGATGTGGCGTGGAAATATTTTCAATTTTGTTTATACCTGGTCACCCTATTTTCTCGGGATAAGCCAAAAACTACTACACTTTCCAAAAAATTCAGAAAAAAAGTTATTTTATTTGTTGGAAATATTTTTAATCACAAGAATATGTCTTCGAACTGGAATACATAGATTCTGAAAAATTGTTCGATTTTCAAAAAATAGATTTTTTTTATTATGTATTTCGAAAGTACAATATATTGAGAGTATACTGTAAAAATTTTATACAACAAAAAAATTTTAACGAAGTTATCGCACATAGTCGAGAGCGCCTGTTGGTTAAACTGAATGTGTTGTTGAAACTTTAAAAGCGTTTTTCTCGAAACAACGTAAAAACCACTAAAAAATATTGTAAAATAAACTCCAAACCCTTTTTTTGTACAGTTAAAGATATCAATAATAACATATAAAAAATTGAAATTATTGTATTTTATTTTGTTATAATAAAAAATTCCCGAAAAAAAACCTTAAAAATTAGGCCGGAACACCAGACTACATCCTTAAAAAATTTCGCAGCGATTCTTGTGATCTTTCGATATGGAAATGCAACAAAAAATATTCGCCAGTTAATTAGCACGTTTATTTTAAATTTTTATATGAAAAATATATAACTACGCTCAACATTTAAAAAAAAATGAACTGGATAATTTGAATTTCATTTAAAAAAAAATTTAACATTTAAAAAAAAAATGAGCTGGATAATTTGAATTTCATTTAAAAATTGGTAATCATATTTAAAATTATTACTTGTTTATATAAAGCCCCAATTATTGACCAATGACCACTAATTGAATAATTTACCTTAGTAAATTCAATCATTATAAGCACATATACATAAGAGAAATAACAATTGTAAAATTTATATGAAATTCCATAAATACCTGTACAAGGACATCACATACATTTGTTTTTATGTATTCATATATGCATGTGTATATTTGTATAAGTACAAATTGTTCACAAATTTTAATTCATTGCCAATAACAATAACACAGCAACTGATATTCTTCTTCCATATCTTGTAGTTGCTGTTATCATTTTTGTTGTTATTTTCGCTATTGCTTGCTAGCTGCCGCAACTGCTCCTGCTGCTGTTTGTTTGGAATGTTGTTATGCTTATATTATATAGTACAACACACAGTGATATTGGCTACCCACATAAAAATTTACACAATCACATTTGCATGTACATACACATATATGTATGTATGCACATCCCAGCGGGAAAAGGTAGCCTATAGTAATCTTTGATTTACACGGTGATGTGTTAGGAGTTACTTATATGTATTTGTTAGAAATTAAAATAAAAGAAAATCTAAATGTTTTAATTGCTCGAACATAATAAATGCCAAAACAAAACAACAAAATAAAATTTCCCTATTGGCATGCAACAAAAGGTTAGCCACTCCTAAACCAATAGCGCTAAGTTAGTTTTTTTTTTCTTTATCACATCATTCGCTGACATGGAAACTTTTGAAAACGAGCAGAGATGGGACAAATGCACTTAGGGTAATGGGGGGTCGCTGAGTCCGAATCCGTGGTCCGTTTTGCTCTGCTATGTCAAAATTTTTTTTTAATTGACATTCAAATTTTTAAAATTGAAAAAGAAAATAAAAATGCAGTTCATATTTTTTTCATCAAATCATCCATTTTTACCAAAAAAAATTTTTTAATTTTTTAACTTTAAAAATTTTTTTCAAAATGTTTTTTTTTTAATTAATTAAATTTTTCGTAATGTTTTTCATCCTCGTTATTATCATTCACTTTTATCTCGCTGTTAGCTTAACCCAGTAATGCCAAGGGGTGCCATATGACACCTTGCCGCTGAGCCGTTCCTGAGCCAGGTTAAAAAAAAATTTGTTTTTCAAGTTACTTTCTTAATCTATCTATTTTGGTTACCGCTCGTCTTTAATGGGTTAAAGCAATGATGGCCAAACGTATACTTAAGTGCAAAATGAGCTTTAAACTCTTTATACATATCGTATACTAATACGTATACACATATGGCAAATCAATTCTCAGGCGACGATATGAATGTATGAATGTGATTGGCGTACTTAAATAAGATGTTCAATAAGTAGTTAGAGGAAGAAAGCAACAAGAACAGCATAAGTTGTACCGTTTTCAGAATGCTTAAAAGCCACTGCGTTTGCAAAACTACATCTCCACAACCACGCCTTCGTCTTCGCTGAAAAATGCCATTGCAACGTTCAAAGGCAGATCAGTATAAAAGTTTGACTTTAATTTAATGTGTTCTTAAACAATTAAATCCTAAAAATCAATTTAGATTTTGTTGTTAAATTTCGAAGCAAGCTTGGGGTAGGCTGTCACCCGTTTTATTTTTGTACAAACTATTTGTTTCCGATTAGTGTTTGAGAATCGCTATGTTTGCAAAAATGGAATCTAGCGTGTATGAACCTAAAATTAAACATCTTCGAATAAATTATGAATAAAATCTAAAATTGAAAAATAAATCTTTCTCTTGTCAAAAAGTATGTTCAAACATAGGTACTTACGTTTTTTATTTTATTTTATACTAGTTGATTCGGCAGACGTTGTTCTGCCTTTTAGGTGAATTGTTTTTTTTTTTTTTATTTGAATGAAGAAGAATGAAGTTCTTGATGTTTAAAACTAAGCATTGTTAATGACAATTCATGTTTAAAGTCCGTGCATTGAATTTAGAAAAAAAAGTCCTGGATTTAAAAATGTGGCATGAAATTTTACATTTTTAAAAGAATTTAACTTGCAGGACTGTAGATTGAAAACAGAGAATCATTATAAATGAAAAAGATGTACAAAAGAACTAAGTGTCGCAGCAGCCTGTGTTGTATCGCAATGGTTGTCATCTTCAAGCAATTGCAGTTCTCGGCAAGCGTCTTGATTTGTGGTGCATAATTGACCATTAATTGTTCTTAAATATTCATATGACATCGGTCCACGTACATTTATTAATAGCAATAGTAAATAAAAGCACACGCGTTGTTTTGAATGAACAGTGTATAAACGACCTAATATAGTTGCAAGAAATATTCCTTCAAAAGCAGTAACTGTTAGCATAAACTGACTTTTAACTCAGTTGATGCTAACGGGGTTCAACAGTTAGAAAGAAATTACAGAATTTTTTAGTAAAAAGGAATAAGTTTCAAATATATTTTTTTGTTGAACAATTTTATTATGATTCAGTTGAATTATAGAAACAATATTTTAGGAGGCTCTATGTTCATATCAAAGACCATTCTTGAAATTATATCTAACCCAAAAACTATTTAAAAATTTGAACCAATTTGATATTTATTATAAATATAGCATTTGTAAAAGCGCCACCTAACGCATTTTAAGATAGCGAAGCAGGGTCTTAAGATATTTCATAAAGTAGTAGAAATAATAGTAGAAAAAGGAATGGAAAAAGCAGTAGAAAATAGCAGTAAAAAAGTAGAAGAAAATAGTAGGAAAAAGAATAGAAAATAATATTAAAAATTGTTGTAAAAAAGTAATAAAAATGTAGCAGAAAAAGTAGTAGAAAAATAGTTAAACGTAGTAGTACAAAAATAGTAAAAATAGAGTAGAAAGAGTGGTAGAAATAATAATAAAAAATAGTAGTAGAAAAAATTGTAAAAAAGGAGTAAAAAATAGTAGTAAAACAATAGTAGAAAGTAGTGGTACAAAATAAAAAAAAAATTGTAGAAAAAATGTATTAAAAAAGTAGTAGAAAAAAGTACTGAAATAGTAGTAGATAATATTGGTTGAAAAAGTAGTAAAAAAAAAATAAAAAATTGTAGAACAAAGAAGGCTAAAGCTAATAGAAAATAGCGGTACAAAATAAAAAAAATTGTAGAAAATATGTATTAGAAAAGTAGTAGAAAAAAAATAGTAAAATAGTAGTAGAAATATTGGTTGAAAAAGTAGTAGAAAATAATAAACAATTGTAGAAAAAAAAAAGGCTAAAATTAATAGAAAATAGTAGTAGAAATAGTAGTAGAATTACTAGTAGAAATAGTAGTAGAAAATGAAAAAGGAGAATGGTCCCACTAATTCAATAAATTGAAAGAATCCAAATTTTAATACCGTACCATAAATGGCTCCTATAATATGTATCTCATAATGGAAATTCAGATTATATGGAAGGTGCCACACCCCCTTTGTCAATCCTTCCTATATTTTTGTTGTAGCATGGCATTGTCAATTCTTGTTATTGTACCAAATTTCTGTACTGTGCTATAAATGGTTCTTGAGATATACCCAAAAAACTATTTGGATTGTATGGGAGGTGCCATGCCCACTTTACTAAAAGCCATTATGAATAGCTATGATCCATTCTTCCGTCTAAGAAAATATATTCTGGAAATATGAATTCAATCGGTCCAGTCGTTCAGAAGTTACACGATTACATACACACAAAACTTTACGATTATATATATAAAGATATTTATCTACAATGTGTCAAAAAAAGAATACGTGAACGTGTCAAAAAGGAAATAACAATATGAATTTATTTGTCGCTATAAACTAAGAAATTTTTAGGATTTAATTGATCAAGAGCACAAAGTCGATAGATCAGGAAAGTAACTTGAGAAAAAAATTGTTTTTGAACCTGGCTCAAGAACGGCTCATGTAAAAATGGATGTTTTGACGAAAAAAAATATGAACTGAATTTTTAATTTTTTCAATTTTAAAAATTTTGATGGCAATAAAAAAAATAGCAGAGCAAAACGGACCACGGATTCAAACTCAGCGACCCCCCATTACCCTAAGTACACTTGTCCCATCTCTGCTCATTTTTAGCTATTGAACAATGTAATCACACGCTACCTTTGGCATACATTAATTTTAGTGACTTATTGCATATAGCATATAGGGTAGGGGCAGGTGCACAACAGATGATAATATCATCAATTATCAATTAGGGATTCTATAATAAATTGCAATTCGTCGCCTGAGAATTGATTTGGCGTATGTGTGTACAAATTCGTATACCTTGACACTCTTTTGTTTTTTTTTAATCTAAACTAGATCTATATCGGTATTTACCAACAATATGGCATGAAGAATTTTCTTCAGTTGCGCGTTACTGGATTGAGGACAAGAACTACGACTCAGCCAATAGAGTTATCCAAAGACCATCCACCTCCAAAACATGCCACTTTGTTCTCAATAGTCGGATTTAGAATAAAGTTTAGTTTTGTATAGATTCAAGCAACACAGCGTGGCAGTGTCTTAGTGGTTGCCGTATCCTAGTGATTAGTGTGTTGGATTGCTACACAGAGATGCCCCGATTCAAAAGTCGTGTGCTAAAAATCAAAGATAGAAAATAAAAATTGTTCTATACAGTTGACAATGGCTAAAATTATCAAAGATAATTTCTTCACTTCCCTTCCTTCGATTACTTTTGTGATGCATAACACTGGTCAACCATGTTTTTTTTTTTCTATATAATAACTGATTGTGATTATAAAGCAAAACTGAAGACCGTTTTTCGACATCAGCTCTAGTTAAGGAGTTATAGGTTAAAATGTAAAAAACTTTATTTTCATAGACATTTAACTATAAATTCTTAACCCATATTGCCTTGGCACTAGACGCCATGATCTAATTTGGAAAATTTTCAAAACGCCATTTTCATATGTCTTCAATAAGAAATTTAACTACTTAAAAAAATAAAAAAAATAGTTTCTGAATTTTAGAGGGTATAGTAGTAGTAGTTTTTGGCTTACCCCAAGAAAATAAAGTGACCAGGTGTAAAAAAAAAAACAAACTAAAAACATTTCTACGCAACATCATTAGCAATAAGTATTTCTTGGGATTTTTGTTTGATTAATCGAACGTTGGGACGATATGAGTTAAGGCCACCTTCTGGGATAGATTTTTCAAAATATCGATTTTTGAAGTGAAACTTCTTTTCTCTTTTCCTAGAGTAAAACTAACCGGATGTGACGTCGCGCGTAAGTTTGCAATGCGACACAATTTTGTCGAGCAATGTGCATGAGGGGCTAAATATCAATATTCCGTAACTGAATTCACGAGCAAACTATATAATAAACGACTCATAAATAGTTTTAATTCAATATGACATATTCATTACACACACACACACACGCCTATGGCAGAAAGAACAATGTGTAGCATCGCCATCTTAAAGTTTATGACAGTTATACATTTCACATACAGATGGCGCAAATGTCCAAGGAATTACATGAAGATGTCGCACACAAAAAGAGTTCGTCTACAATTTTCATCGAAACACAAGCAAATAACAAGCAAATGAAATTAAAAAACACAAACCAATGAAGTAAAAAATTTAGCGATTGAAAAATTTCATTTGCTTGTTATTTGCTTGTGTTCGTTTAGTTCACAAGAAGTTTCACTTCTGCCTTGTGTTCTTTAATTTGGGTAATCCAAACTAAACACACAAGATATTTTATATTTTAAAAGTATAGGCTTTTAAAAGTATACTGTACAATTTTCGTATTAATATTTTCAGTATTTCGACTTCTATAGCCTATTTAGCTGGTGAGCGCAGAAGCAGGTAAATTGGCCGACCGAAGTTTAAACTCATTTATCTCGAAACTATATTTTTCTGCACTGCGTGAGACAAAAAAAAACTACTCGACCGATTCGTTTCAAATTTTTCTATAGTAAACCAGTGCTTATCGCAGGAGCTAAAAAAAAAGTTTTACGTTGAATACTTCTTACTTTTTACATACAAAAAGTAATGAAAAAACGTTTTCGTAACGTAAATTTCAACAACGCGCCATTTTAGTCCCTGCAATAATTGCACTCATACTGATTATATATATTTTTGTTTTTTTTTGTTTTAGATCAGTGGAACATCCAAAAAATTTCCTACCAGGAAAATCCGTTTTTTTTAAGAGGGCAACTGTAACACCAATTTTAGTTTACTTAAAATTATATATATTTTTTTTTTAATATTTTTGTATATTGTTAAACTAATAAAATATATCTACAAAGTTTAAATACTATTGCTCAATATTTCATAAAAAAAAAGAATCCTAAAAACTCTTCAAATTCAAGGGGGCTAGACAAGAATGTCCCCTTAATAGATGAACCAGTTTTCATAAACTATAATTATTTTATATTTTTATATATCTTTTAAAGTACGATATTTAGTATTAGCTTAACTGGAAATAATACAAATATTAAAAAGTAATTTTTATAAATGTTAACACAAATAAAATTATCTACTGGGTTAACGTGTACAGAAATATGAACAATGTTCAAATTCACAGGTTTTAACGCTTTGTTTTTTCTTTTTAAAGATTGGTATGTAGTTGATATGTATTTTAGTTTTTACTGGTATTATTTTTTATAAAATGATGTTCCTGTCGTTATGCTTGTTGTTGCATTTGTATTGTTGTTGTTTTTCTGTTAACATGTCCTTTTATGAATTTCATAAATATTTAGTTTTATTTCAGTGTGCAAAATTTTTGACAAATGTTTTCATTTCATTTTTCTATTTGATTGTTATTTTCTTTGTCTGCTGTTATTGGATAAGGTTGGGGTCTTGTTTTATATGTTGAATAGGAATAAATGATGAAAACTTGAAGAATAACAGGAAAAATATCATAAAGGGGATTTGCACAAATGAAATTTGACAATTGATATGATAAACAAAAAAAAAAAATAAAAATAAATAAATAAATAGAACATTCTATTCGAAAAATAATAAAACATTACACATTTTTGAGAACAAATTTTTAGAAGTTTAATAATAGAAAATTGCATTTAAAATTTTTCTTTTTAACAATAAAAGTGTAGTAAATTGCTAAAACAATTTTCTGATTGATATTGCATAAAGATTGAAAAACATTTGAAATTTTACTATTTTCTGCTTATAAATTGAATGAATTTTCTGTTCCTCAAGTATTTTCAAAATTGGCAATTAACAAATTTTCAAATGTGCGTTGGAAGCCAATTGGATTTTGCGTATCATTCTCAGACACACCTATACTTACTTATAATCGTACACATGCATACATATACACTAGGGTGGCCCTTATATTTCAACTTTCTAAAAGTTTAGTTCAATCAATAAACTGAACAACTGCTAGGTGACCCTCATCGACCATGAAGTTGTACATTGTCGCCCCGAAAATCATTTTTCACAAAATCAAAGTTAACAATGATTTGTGCGTTTAAGATATACCTTTCAGTTATCTCATATGGGAAAAACTCTTAAAAAGAATTTGTTTTTTTCTTGTTGGGGTGTATTAAATTATTATAGCACCTTTTTATTACTTTTTGTTCATGCGTCAATTGATAAAATATTAGGATATTGATCGAGAAAACAGAAAGGTGCTGCGGACAAATTTGTTACCCACTTCGAGTACTTAGCTCCCCAAACTGTGGCTCTATCATTATTTGATGAAAATGTTTCAACAGCGGTTAAGACAAATAAAGCATAAATTGTATTGGAAACAGGCTACAAAAAAATCATTTTTCTTCGTTTATGAACATCGAGTTTACGTCTTTTCTTCGCGAAATTTTCTATCAGCACCGATTTCTTCAACAAAGAACTTTCAACAAGGAAAGATAATCCAGGTTACAAAAATGGAATTGAAACACTTGAGAAGAAAGTTGTTGTTAATGACGTCGCAGAAAAAAATGTGAAACTTATTGAAACATCATGAAGCTGAGAAACAATTTATTTTACCAATCGTTGCCGAAGAGCGAAAAAGATACGCAACTAACTATTACTAAATCCTTTCTTATTGTGCGTATACACGAGTGTGAATTTTGTTGAACTTTTGAATTTCAAGTTTAGGTGGACACACGACAAAAAAGGATTTTCATTGAGAATCGAATTTCGTTGTCGAGTGATTATAAGTTTGGAAAAGAAGAAGAATTTTTGTGTGTGTTTTGTAAAAGTAAAAATAAATTGAAATGCTGCCTTTCAATTGGATTTGGGTTGTAAGAATTTAAATACCAATTATGGTTAATTCCGGCTACATTACTTTATTTTTTCACTCTTACTTTTGGTTACTCTGGGGTAGAAAGATAAAGCTTAAGTTTAATTTCATGTCAGCCGAGTTTAATAGCTTTGAGTAGAAATATTAGAAAAACCATAGCATTGTTTCAAACGACTTTATCTTAAAATTGAAGATCTTTCTGAAAACGATATATAAGTTTATTATTTATAGATAAAAATATGTGATAAAATATTTTCCATCTTAAGTCGAGTTATGCTGTTTTTCACTTTTAAAACAGAAATATTGCAGGAGTAGCTGTTATGAAAACAAAATGCAAAATGTCTAAAAACTATATCTTATATTTACCCGTTTTTTTTTAAACCATGTGTTTCAGGGTTGCTGAGTTACTTTCGGCATTTCAATTGAATTTCGTTGAAATTCTTGTGAAATTCAGAGTGGTTTCTATAGATATTATTTCTGTGAATAGAAATACTTAAGTTTCTTCTATAGAAGTTGTGTACGATATTAAAAAATAACGTAATATTTCTTATATTTTTCATATCGTTTCAGGAATTGCGCGAATTTACTTTTAAAAAATTGTATTCAGAATGTTGTCACACAATTTTCCGGATGTACCCAAATAAATTTCTCTAAGAAAAAACAAGAAAATGGTCAAGATAGGGAAGACTATATCGCTTTTGAACGGAGTTAATAGTTGCATATACCATGTTTCAACTTCAAGGCGTTTGAGTATCACTTAGAAGTTGTCCGATGGAGTTGAAGTGAAGTTTTGCACATACCGGTTTTTTCTTGATTGAAACCAGATTAGTGCAAGGGAGCAGCAACATTTTTACTTGTGAAAAATGACCTATAGCTAAGGATCACCCTAATATGCTCAAATACATAACTGCATTCTTGCAAAACACCTTCACTAAAATACGCTAATGAAACGACGTGTCCTTCACAGTAGCAGCAGAAGCAGAAGCAGCAGCGGCGGCAAGTGGCAACAACAGCAAATTTGAACAAGACCGCATTGAAATGCCAATGTTGAGGGCATTAAGAGCAAGGTAAATAACAACAGCAACAAAACAACATCAGCAAGCACAACAACACGAAGAGCAAGAAGCATAGCCAATACAATGATAGCTAAAACTTTCGACCACACATACATTCAAGCAAACATATGAAGGTTACTAGCGGAGAATATCTCCTAAAAGTATGCAATAGCACACATCCACAAAACAGGCTAAAGTGATGAATGTAAATGAATGAATGAATGCACATATATATGTACATATACTAACACGTATATATGAATTGTGATGATTGTGTGAATGAAATGTTGTTTGCGCAAATGAAAACTAAATCAAATGGCAGCAGCCAACAACAGCATTTGCTGGCAAAAGCAATTCCCAGCAACAACACAGTAAAACAACCAAACACATACGAGCAATAAATTCTCAATATTTCAGAAAATTGCATAAAAGCTCATAGGATATAAAACCAAAGAAATTGAGGATGAGCATAGGATCAGCAGCGGTGTAACATGAGTAGTAAAGAAGAAACAACAACAACAACAAGCAGAAGAGGAAGTAGAAGAAGGAAAAAGCTGAAACTGAAGCTGAAGCAAGACAAAAGCAATAAATTATTTATACCTGAATTTTACCCTAGCTGCATTTGTTGTTTTGTTTTGGCTTGGCATCTCAATAATAGCTTCTATTGTTTTAAAAAAAAAGCTGAATTTTCGTTTTTTTTTTTTCTTCGAAAAATAGCATTAAATTTTTGCCACAAAATTTATTTTCTATTATGCAAAATAATTGCATAAAAATATGTTGATTAGTTGGTTAAAATGATTTTGCTGGATCAGAATCTACAATTGGCTTGATAGAGTTCAAGCTCTCTTGTTTGCAAAATGAATTAAGTGTGTATTGAGTCTGATACTTTCAATCATAACTAATCTAACGGTAACAGATTGCTTAGTAAACTATCGGTGAACCGTAAGATTTGCTAAATTGAAGAGTATTACTCATTTGAAAAGTAAGAGATACGATAAAGGAAGGAAGGAATCCAAAGAGCATATTGGTTTTCTTTAATGTTTTTCTTTCGATAGTGTTTCACACCAGTCATTTCCAAAACTTATACAGACGCATTTCAATTCTCTAATAGTGTATGCTTGAGCTTGTGAGAGCACTACATAAGGAGCCATTCAAATATTACGTAAAGCAATTTTTAATCATTTTTGACCCCTACTCCTGGTCGTAACACATCGTAACAATATTAACGCTTGTTTGCCTAACATATTTTTCAGTATGATTTGGGAGATACTAGAAGTGATTATATATCCGCAAGAATCTTCTCTATTTCTTTAATTTCTTTAAGTTTTCTGCTTCCAGAGATAGAAAATTTTTATAGATTTCTGCAATTAAATGCATGTTTCGAGTCAAAAACTATTTCCATTTATGCATTTCTAACCGCTTTCTTCCCCTCAGGGAGGAATACTCTCGCCACTGTTAAGGAACCTAATGCTAAATGATCTATTAGTAGATCTAGAAAACACCAACTGCACTGACGTTGCCTTGGCAGTTTCAGAAAAATTTCTAAGCACTCTCTCCGAAGTTTTAAACAACGTTTTCAAAATCCTGACCAAATAGTGCAGTAAATGCGGATTGGGCATAAATCCGGCTAAAACCGAATTGGTACTTTAATACTCCGACTCTTAACGGGGTCGCTCTAAAGTTAGCGGAACAGGCGAAATATTTGGGACTCATACTAGATAGGAAACTAAGCTGGAAAACCAACACTCTGTTCACGATCCAAAAGGCAAATGTTGTCCTCTTCTCTTGTAAAAAAGCAGTAAAAAAAGCTGGGGTATGGGGTATGAGGTTAAATTCAGTCAATCCCTGGTCTGAACCATTTGTAGGACAGTCCAAAATCTTTTCAGAATTCACCACTTTGTCCAAGAAGATTGACTACATCCGCTCCACACTCTTCTTCGACAATCACTTCCATTCCTTCGAGAGAGGATATGATGGAGAGTCAATGCCAGCAGAGGGAAGCGATGTACTTTTACACCAATGGATCCAAACTGGATGGAAGAGTTTTCTCTAAGCAAGTAGGGTTAAGCTTAGAGTTCGACCGAACGTCAATTTCTTGGCCGAAGCCGAACCGAACTTCGGCCAAAATTTTAATGTTTTATTTTATTTTTCGGCATTTGTACCAAGCAATTGACAAACCCTATCTTTATAAAACTGGACTGCAGCACTAAAGAGTTGCTAATTAGCAACACTAGATGGAGGAGCGATAAGATTTTTGGTTGCAATTATTTTTAACCATAATTTCTGGCTGTAGTGCCAACATTTTTGTGTTCGGCTATTGTTCAGCCAACTTTTCGCCGAAGCCGAACGGAAGCCGAACACCAAATTTATAGCCAAACATGGCCGAAACCGAAGCCGAACGTTCGATCGAACTCTAGTTAAGCTTATAATTTCGTCTGCCTGACTATTGCAGCGTTTCCAAGCTGAGGTCATGGCTATACAGTCAGCGGCGAACTGCCTGAAATGCGATAAAGTATCAGTCCATGATATTTTTATTTTCAGCGACAGCCAACCTGCTATCAAATCTCTAGCCAGTATATCACTGACCTCCAAGGTAGCTTTTGATTTACGGCGTTTACACAACGAAGTAGCCGATGAACTCAACGTATACCTTGTATGGGTTCCAGGCCATAGTGATATACTTGGAAATAACAAATCTGACGAACTAGATTAGGCACAAAAATTCGATTATGCAATTTAAAAACTACCCGGGTATCCCACTGGCAACCTGCGAGCTTAGTGTTCAAACGGAGTTCTTGAAGCAAGTAAAGGTGAGATGGCTGACTGAACACACGTGCAAAACCACCAAGCAGGTATGGCCAGAGTATAACCCCAAACGCTCTAGGAAGCTTCTATCTCTCGGTAGAAAACAAATATATAAAGCTGTGGCAGTATAACTGGCCACTTTCTTATAGGCGTACACGCCTCGAGATTGTGTGCGCCCTCAAACGACTATTGCATAAGCTTTAAAGATGAAGAAGAGGAGGAATCCATTTCTAACTACTTATGCTTCTGCCCAGCCCTGGTTAACAGTAGAAAACATATCCTAGGTCAATATTTTCCAGACGACTTATCCTATTTAAGATCAACTGACCTAGGGGACCTACTTAATTTTATAACAAAGTCTACCTGGTTCGACTAATTTTCAGGTTCTAAAGGTAGTGGATGAAACACCCACATGGTAACACAACGGGATGCATTCGGCCTAAGTCTGTCTTGGCGGACAGCCACTTAACCTATCCTAATCTAACCTAACCGCTTTCTGCATGTCAAAATCACTCTAGTGATTGCCATATTTTTACACAAAAATAACCATTTTCTATATGTATAATAAACTGTTTAATATATAAACTAAATTATGTCATTATAAAATAATTACTAATATTATAGGATTCAACAAAATGACAAGCAAAAATTAATAAATAATAAAAAACAAATATGCTTGTAAAATTGGAAATATTTCCAAATAATTTATAGCCCGAACTGTTTTGCATTTTTAATACCAAATAATTTATTTGCATTTAAGTAGCTATAAAGTACCAACAACAAATCTACAATGGCAAAATATGTATTTGCAATTCTAAAACAAATTCTATACACGTGTCTTTCTACATCTTTACACACTTTCACACACACATACATACATATCTATCAACGATGCTAAATAAAATACACAAAAGCATTTTCACATAATAAATCTAAGTATCTATGTCTTTATATTTATTTCTTACAAATGAAAAATATCATTTAATGCATTTTTAATTAGAAACATTTATCGTAAATAAAATTTATTATTGACATAAGTTGTTGCTTTTGTCATTATTGTTGTCATGCTGCTATAGCCAATGTTGCTGCTGTTGTTGTCATTGTTATTGTTCTCGTTATATTCTCCTTTTTTTTCTTTTTTTTTGGTTCATGTGCAACATGACCGGTAATTGAAGGAAAATTTCATTCCGTTGTTGTTTTTTTGCTGTTGTTTCTGTTGTTGCTGCTGCTGTTATTGTTACTGTTGCCTTGATTGCTGTTGTACCCTTATCCAAATCGCTGACATTTGACATATTTATTTATTGTATATACATTTTTGCATTATTTATTGTACGTTTTAGAAGGAGACCATCGAAAAAAAAAACACACACACAAAATCATGAAATAAATGAAATTGTGAAAGGATAACATGAATTGAATATTGAAAGCAATGAATTTTAGATTGCTGCAGGAGGGCAAACAAAAAAAATTATTGTACAAAATGAATGTATTTCGGTTTTTAATAAGAGGTAGAATTTCGGAGTGAATGAGTTGAAACGAGAGTGGAAAGAATGAATTGAAATCTAATGCATAAATGAGATTTTTCACGCATAGTGGTAGGACAAAAAAAAAGTTGATCTAGGTGAGGTGCACCTCTTTTTGAAAATAATTTGCACAATGATTTATGCAAGAACAGTCGGCAATTTTTCTATTCTACTAACAAACGCCAACGTTTGAAAAATCGCAGTGCTTTTAATTGAGCACGGTCTACTGCTTTTTCGCCCTTGTTCCATTTCAAATTAAAATCTGAATTAATCTCTACTTGTACACAGTCCCAAAAGAAACTTTCTAGATGCTGACATATAATTTTTATAAAAAAAAAACACATTTTGACCACTTATTTGAAATGAAGCGCGGGAGAAGCGTGCTACTATGAATAGTTGTTTGTATCACTTTTAATATCAACATAACGCTAAAACAAAAAACTGCGAAGTATACCAGATAAAACTTCACCAAATAAGTGTGATCCATAGCATAAAGTATATACTTTGAATTTTAGGTTTAATTTGGTTAAATTGTTTTCACTACAACAACAAAATTTATGTTTAAACAAGAGAACTGGTAATCAGGGTCGAATTATGTAATTATGTCTTGTTGGGCAAGAAATTTTTATATAACTCTAAGACAATTAAAATTTCATTCAATAACTTTTCAAGGGTCAATTTCTATGGTTTAATCTAGTACAAAGAGATTATTGGGTGAAAAAAATTAAAAATTTTAACTTTCAAGAGTTACTCAGTTTAGAAGAAACTAGACGTAATTTTGGCCTTCAGTGACCCCAAATAATTTATACTTTTTGGGGTATTAGCAAGTTTTATCCTTCTGTTGGATCCACTACTTAATTTTAATCAAGAATTGTTCTCACACAATGACGGACCTAGAAGGACAATTTCGCTTCTCCAGTTTCTCCCACAATTGCGAGCGCTTATAATATTTCAAAATTTTTCCACAGTGGAACATCATATGCAGTTCGACTATAATAAATCTAAAATTTCAATTTATAAATGCCCTACTTTCGGAGAGCTCGATCATGGATCTGGTCTGTATTTTCATATAGTTTTAAATCTAAACTAGGCCATAAGATTTTTAGTCTTATTTTAGGTTTGGGTTTTAGTTAGATGTTTGGTCATATTTTTGGTCTACCCTTTAGGCAAAGTTTTGGTCTTAGTTTAGGTCTAGAATTTTGTTCAATTTCTAGTCTGACTTTTAACCATTATTTGGTTTGATTTTTGGCTCAAGTTTAAGACTTAATCTTTGTCTTATTTTTGTGTGTGAGTTTTGTTTGATTTGAGTCTAAAATTTTGATTCTTGGTCCAATTTATAGTATGAATTTTTATCGGATTTTCGGTCAAATCTCGGTACTGATTTTGGTCTGAGTTTGGGTCTAAATTTAGGTCTGATTTTTTATTTGAGTTCGGTCTGAATTTTGGTTTGAGCTTGGGTCTGAGTTTTGCTTTAATTTTTGGTCTGAACATCGGTTTAAGTTTTGATCTTTTGCACGAGTTTTGATATAATTTTTTGGCTGGAAACTTTTCGGAGGTTCGGTCTAAGTTCTGGTCCAATTTTTGGTTCGAATTTTTGTCTAAATATAATCTAATCTGAATTTTGGTTTTAGTTTTTGTGTGGGTTTCGTTGTGACTTTCAATCTGATTTCTGTGGATTGGATCAAACTTTGATTTGAGTTTGGATCTAAATTTTGGTTCAATTTTGTGCCTGAATATCGATTTGAGTTTTGGTCATAATTTTGCCTGAGTTTTTATCTAATTTTTTGCCCGAAATTTAGTCCGTTATTTGATATGAATTTTAATCTAAGTTACTTCAGATTTCTAAGTTAGTTCAGATTTTAAGTCTGAATTTATATATGATTTTTGATCTGACATATACATGAAACTTTTGTTTTAAATTTGGTCCAATTTTTGATAAAAACTCGCATGAAGTTTGATTTTTTTATTAAAATTCGCCCTGGTTTTTGCTTTTCGTTTTGGTTTGCACATTGGTTTTAGTTTTGGTCTGATTTTTGGTTGAGTTTTGGGCTAATTTTTGTGCTGAATTTGACTCTGAATTGTGGTCTGATTCTTATCTGAATATCGGTTTGCGTTTTGATCATAATATTGCCTGAGTTTTGGTAAAAACTTTGATTCAATTTAGGTATGAATTTTGGTCTGATATGATTTATTGTATCCAATTGAGTTTCTAGTCTGGATCATCAGAAACACATTTAATGGGTTAAGCTGTTTTTATGTTCACAATATTTTGAATAAAATTTTTCTAAATACGCAGTTTTCGTACCATTGCTCCAAACATTGCATATTTCTTAACAAGCATATGCTTCTTGAGTCCAATGAATGAAGCATGGATAGTCACGTTTATTTGAATTATAATAAAATAATATGCTGGAAATACAAAAATATTAAAATTGCTATCAAGATACAGAAAGATTTAATCTTTGGAAAAAATTTATTCTAAAATCACACAGAAGAAACCAAAAAAGCAGCACAACATCGATTTGCCACTTAAATTTGCTCAATTATATTCTCATCAAAACGACATGCTATTTCAACAATATTGAACATTATGCATAAACTATTTTCATCTTTCTCTCTATGATCTCCTTAGTTCCTTACCTACCATACTTCACGGCATACCTCAATGTGTTGCCATTCATGATGAGCTCAATTAAAGTTTCACTCGAACAACGAAATGGCCACTTTTCGATGGCAATTAGCAGCAAATGTTGCTGCTGCTACTGCAAGCAATTCACGATTTGGAAAACAAAGTATGAAGACAGACATATAGAAAGATATACAGACAGATAGATGAACGAATGAGCAAATGAATGAATAAACGAACGATACATTTTAATTTAGCACGTCCGCAATCGTCGGACAGTAGAACGTTTGGACAGTCGTTTGCTGCCACCATTTTGTCAGCAACATGCCGACAAATTGACAATGATGATGGCAACAATCTGTAAATGTAAAAATGGCGGAATGGCGAAGCGGTGCGACGCGGCGCGCCTCATAAAATTTTATGGTGCACAATTTAAAACAAACGCGGGCGCGCTCGTTCACATTAAGAGTTAAAAGACACAAAATCAAATGTGAAACCAAATGGAAAAACCAAGCCAAAAATTAAAACGCAAACGTAAAGCGAAAAAAAGAGAGAGAGAAAGAGAGAGAGAGGGAGAAAGTAAAACCAAAAGAATCAAAAACAAAACAAATACCAAGAGAAATTGTGGTATATTGGTATGTGAAATTGTTGACAACATATAGACAATATGTACACATACACACACACATATAGAATCTAGATAAAAAAAACATTTGCATATTCATGTTATTGAGTTCGCTCGTTCGTTGGTTCGTTCGTTTACTCAAGCCCATTTTACAAAAATTTCAAATTAACAACGAAAACATTTCAACTACTACAAATACGACAATATATATGTACATTTGTACACACAAACACACAAGTGAAAGTGGTAGATAAAAGTGTTAGACAGTGGCGAGAGGAAAGGGACAGAAACGTGATGATGGGTATGATGAGAGTTGCGATATTATAAAAATGTGACTCAATTGCGCGTAAAACCGAATTTTACAGAGGTTGGCTTGAAATGTTGCTGCACAATTCCAAGTATTGACAGTCGTCATTTGCTGTGTTGCCAATGTTATTTGTTGTTTTTGTTTCTGTTGTTGTTATTGTTATTGATGTAGATAATGATGTTGATGTTGTTGGTATTGATGGTGTTGATGATGTCCTTTGGTTTTGCATTTTAGTTTAACCACTGAGGTCATTGTGTATTTAACCAATGTCACGCGTACAACAAACATGAAATTGAAGCCTCTACGTTCGGTCATATATATTCAAGGCCTTTAAGTTTTTACTCATTAATGTTCCGATATCATTCCGTATACCCGTACCTTAAACAGTTCGAAATAGAACAAATAGGAGCGGAGTCAAATGCTTGACCCATTTTTAAATTTTGAACAGCTTTTCCAAATAATTATGGCGCAAGTACAAGAATGTGCAAAATTCTTTAATTGAAGATCGTGTTTACAATTACAGACACGAGAGTTTTTGTATACCTGATCTTTTACTATCGAACATCTATATATATATTCTTGTGCAATAAGTTCAAAAATGTTGAGTATATTCGTGTATAGAAAACCGAATTCTTATGTTCGTGAACATATGCAAATAAAAAATGTTTGTATAAAATGTCCATTACATGAGTGTTCAAATACAAACCCAGAACATGTAGATGTGCAGAAAGAGTTTTCAAATAAGAATACTGATTTCCATTGGTGTGAATATGTGCGAAAAGATTAAAACTGTTCAGTATGTGGATGTTCAAATGCGAGTCCTAAGAATTTTTAACATATTAATTAGGGCAGGTGGTTTCATATTTTTTTTTTCTAGAACCATCCTGAGGATCCGATGTCAGTAGTAAGTATTTCCTTGGATTGGGTCAGCACTTAAGGTTAGCAGTATCGAGTTGCACTTAGCAACGTGGAGGAATTCCGGCTTTATCTTTGAAAACTTTGCCAAACTTGGTAAAATTCAATTTGATAATGCCAACCTTGAAAGTTGATCAAACCCACAAGCCTATTTTTTAACATAAACATGTACAAAAAAAAAAAATGGATGCGTGCAAGACACGCAAGAAATTTGATGTGTAAACAGTTAAGCCAACTGAATGCCATATACATAAGCTCACATATGTATAGCCATATATAGGGAATTGATGTATAATCTACTTATATGCTTAGGTAAATAATTCAAATTAAAACAATTCTTTTATAAACTTAAAAGTTTATTAGATATCATTACCTTTTATATATACGTAATAGCCCAATTCACTATAAATTGCAAATGGTCTTTCATTATTGAAAATTTTTATTCCATATCGCATTTGTGGTTGTGATAGCAGAAATATTTTGCATTTGCACCAAATCGTGAATAGGGCTGATATGTTATAGTTGAATCATTTTTCTTTTACTCAATGCATCGGGCACGATATGCTCGCATATACGCAACTGCAATTGCATCTTTTTTTCTGCGCTTTAAGTTTTTCTTCTTGTCGATTTGAAATTTTATTAGACGTAAAAATTTTATTTAACGTCGCCTTAGAATTGATTTGGCGTATAGGTATATGAATTTGTACACACATACGCCAAACCAATTCTCAAGCGACGATAAGTGCTTTCCGCATTTAACCTTAGAAAAGCAACAGGGGTGACCAGTCGTCCCACTACTTTTTTAGAGCACCGCAGTAAATAAGTGATTTTTTCTGTTTAACATTTTTGCTATTTACATAGATAAAAAAAAGTGTTGCCTTTCTAAGGTTAATGTACAAAGCCAAATTTTTTTATATTCCGTGGTTTGCTATCATTATCACTATATTTTGTTTATACATTTATTGAAACCTAGATTCTTCATTACTTATTATTTTGTATTGTTTTTAAATTTTTAAAAATATTTACTTTTAGTGCAATCTTACTAACCGAATTCAAAACCTATCAAACGCGTGTGTTTGCTACGGCGACTTCTCTGCTTGTATGGTATAGTCGATCTCCACACGTTTAACACCAACAAATAATTCTGCCACGAATAAATGTACACGCACATTTTGTTTTTGTATGTACATATATGTGTGAGTAAATTGATCGAAACATAAACAAACAAACTCCGCTCGTATTTTAATTTCTCCCTCTCTTCTTCTCTTCTCTCTTCTCTTTGTTGTTTAGAGTAGCACAGTCATGTCGCGCAGTAGTGTGAGCGACACGGGAACTGGACGTTGCAGTTATCTTACATCTTACGTTACAGTTATTCTTACATTTTACACATTTGAAATTTTGCCCATACCGTGAGCTAAAATGTTTACACATCAACAAGAAGTTATTTGTTCACGAGTGTTCAAATGCAAACATTTGTTGTTCTTGAACATATACGAAAGCATGAGACGAATCCGTATCTTGATGTGCTTAAAACTAGCAGCTCAGATGTTTTCTATTTCTCGATCCAGCTTTCTTGCTCTACATTATTCCACTCTCTGTATAAGGGTGAGCCATATTGCACTGTTGGTGATAAATGATTTTTTTCATCATATTGTTTCACAATATCAAAAATATGTACTGAAATCCTGTAGGGTATAAGTAAAAAAGAAAAATCACGAAAACTCACACAGGCACCCATCCAAATGCTCAAACACACATGTGTATACATCCACAAATGTTGACAACATATGCGGTCGATTCTCAATATACATTTTACTTTTTTCTTTACTTTTGCCGCACGATCGAGTGAATCGACTGAAGTGCAACAGCCAATTGCCGTCGTCACCAATGAATAAAGCGAGGAACCAACGATGGACGACAGGATGCGGCACAGTGTCATCATATGCTAATTTTAATGCAGACATGAAAAGCGAAAATGAAAACGGCTACCATTTCCTCCGTCATGTCATATCATTCAATATTGAATTGCATTGTCAATATTTGTATATTTGTGTGTGTGTGTGAGTGGGTAGGTGTTTTGGTTGGATTGCAAGTATGTATGTGTGTGAGGGGATGGGTGTATTGACGTAAGCATTGATAGTATATGTGTGTATGTGTTTTGGTTAGTGTGTTTCATTGAAATTTTTCTTTTCTGCATATTCCTGTGGGAGTTTATTTTGTTTTAGTTTTTGAAATGTTCGTATCAAATATATTGAGTTGTGGTTGGTTTAATGCCAATTTTTGGAGGGTATGAGTTGTAGGGTGTACATAAGTGTGTAGGTAACTTGATTTAAGAGCCAACGCAAATAAATACTTGCGCAAATACATACTTTAACGTGATTTTCGCAATTTTTGAATTGAAGTGAGTTCAGTGAACTTTTTTGCTAGCTGATTTGTAATTTTTGGCATAATTTGAGATTTGGAGATGCTCTGATATTATTTTTAATATGAAAAAGTATGGCATTCATGGCTGATTGCTGCTGTTGACTTTTACTGATTCAGTTTGTTTTAAAAATACTCGTAGCTGTGTGGTAATAGCAATAAATCTGTGTAAACACGAATGGAATAATTTTTCGAGTTTTACTTAACTGGCAGTAGAGAATTGTGGAAAGCGTTTGTTTGCATTTGATTTTGTTTTTATGGAATGGCAAACCAAAAAATGCTAGGAAATGAGTTTATATTTGGAAGAATATCAAACCATCTGCTAGTGAGACTTAATTATTGACACTCCAATGCAAATTTTAGATTAGATATGGTTTTCCTTATGGTGTTGTCAAGATTTGGCGTAGCAAGTGGCGATTTGTGTTTGGGTTGGGCTGATTTTGCGTAATAATAGGATAATAACTGCACCAAAATCCGGACCGAGCCCCCGTTTTCTCTTTATCCGAAATTCATTTCAAAATTCATATAGAAATCAAATTAAAATTTTGAACGGAATTTGAATGGAAAACAGACCAAAATTCAAAAAAAAAGTTACGACGAAAAATAATACTAAAAACAATTAAAACTACTACGAAATATTCTGAAAAAAAATCTTGTACAAAATGCGACCAAGCCTCAGACTCAAATTCATATCAAAAGTCAAAGACTCAAGAACAGACTCCATTCATATTAAAAATTAAACCAAAATTTGGATCGATTTCCGACAAAAAATCGATTTTGAAAAATATTCGGACCAAATTCACACGAAAAATCTGATCCAAGAATTAATCAAACCTGTACCGCATGTCCAACTAAAATTGCATAGAAATTGCATACTGATAAACGCACAATTTGATTTCATTTCGCATAAAGTTTAAGTTGGAAGTTTATAATATTTCATAAACGTTATGTAAATATAAGCCCGCATACAAAGGTTGCCCACCCCAGTTGTTAATATTACTTTGGATAAGAGTGTTACTAAAACTAATACACAGTAACGGCTGTTATTAGGAAACTTTTCTCTCTGGCTATATGAACTAACTACACACTACTTATTGTAATATATACTGATTGCTTCAATTAGTTGAGTATTGCTGATATGACGAACGTATAGGGTGTAGAGACACGGGTCAATGCATTAATAGTGCTAGAAACTATTATCCAAGGTATTATCTCTCACTTAGTTGTACAAAAGTTAAATTTTGATCAGGAACTTACTACTTGGATCTTGCATAGAGCGGTCGTGCTTTTTTTCTTACGCATAGTTTTTTCTTTAAATCAAGTGGAACTGTACCACTTAAATTTTTTTAAGAAGTTGTTCGTATTAAAAATCTAAATAATTAAAAATAAGCCAAAAAGGCTTTAAAAGTACCAAGGGGTATCTTCATCATTCTGGACTAATCATCACATTCATCCAAAATCGCATACATATAAATGGATAATCACAAAATGCCGACCTAAAAACTTTGCCTTTACCAATGCTGACAAAGATCGCTTAATCCAACATAAAATTAGTCATCTATAATCATCATATTCATCAAAAATTTTATTCGCATATAAAAGGATGATCTACAACAAAACGGCGACCATAAACAAGGCGTTCTAGTGCTAGTTTTATATAGAAAAATTTTATTTAACCGATTTCCGCCCACGAAAAAAGAACGCCAGAATTTTTGTTTTCATAATTTATATTCCTGGGTAATTTGAGGTCAAGGAATCTGAATCAGATTTGTGCTAGCATGTTCCTGAGCGCGAAAAATGGGTGTCCCATATATAAGAAGCTGGGCGCTATTTGACATAATATTTCTTCATGTTATTTTTCATATACTTAAAAACGTAAAAACAAATTTAAAGCCATTTTGATCGAAAACAAACGGAAATAGTATTAAAAAGTTGAAACAAAGAATAAATGTATTTTTATTCAAAATATATTTGATAATACATTCATATTCAATTACTTTTCATGATATTCTTTAAATCATTTCTTTGGATGCAATCACACTTTGCATTTTTGGCAGTAAAAAGTTGCTTAGTATGGACGTTATTTCCTATCAGCATACTGAGCAATAATGTGTTTAGCAGTCCTTTTTGGAAGATAATGTTATGATACTTCTAGTTTTATTGACAATCATCGGACGTCAAAAGCAACTTTTCAGCAATAAAGTTTATTTTTGAGGCATTCGTTGTGAGTTTCTCCGCTTGCTAATGAAACAATGCAGTTTCAATGCATTTGCGACCGATATGCTTAGAATTGCAATCCAAAGTGATCAATAACACTTTTTAACCTTGATATTTATGTAATAGTTTTCAACTGCGTCGTCATGTAAATCAACGCCAACCATTCCAGCATTGTAACTGCTGATAAGTAATGGTTGACTTTGATTCATGAATCGTTTCTTTTCTTTTTTCCAACTTTTCACACTTGACATTGGTTGAATTTGCTCAAAGTTCGTGCAGAGGGTTACTTCTTTATTATCTAACCAACAGCACATGAGAATTTTATTTATGAAATTGAACATGAAATCAGTTTCACCACCTCCCTTTAATGGAGCATTAGCAATACGATTTTTACGAACAGTTTCCATTATATAAAACTGTTTTTCGTTAAGCAAAAACATAAGATAATATGAAGACAAAAATACTTTATGGCACCTTGGCACCAAGCAAGCGCAGAACCACATTAGTTCCCAACCAGCATAAGGTATGCAATGAAATAAATAGCCTTCAGAGCTACACAAGCACCGCTATTTGTAATCAAATCGAATAGGTCTGTTACGTATATACATTTTGCAACTATGTTGTCCGAAGTATGACACCATTTGCTCATCAATTCACAAGGAGTGAACCCACACACCAAACTAACTAAACTTTTTATTTGCGAAATCGAGCAATGATCGCATCTATGACTGGATCAAGTAAAATAAAATCTGATTACTAACTTTAAATTAAAATTACCTTAGCGAGCTTAGCGCTTTCGTCATTGTTGCAAAAATTAATGTATCATTTGATATCTACGAATTGGTTACGTGGCATAGCTTGCTAAACAATAGGCACACGAAGAGAGGCAGGCGTATATGAAATTTAAAATTATGCATTCAAAACTCAATTTAGGAAAATAAAGTGAGATATAAGTACTAAAAATACGTTCATTCACTAAAATCAATGAGAATGGAAAATTAAAAAACATGCCAAAAGGCGCTCAACGTCCTATATACAGGACGCCAACTTTACATGCTTATCATGCCGCCTGTTGAAATGTTTCCGGAAAAATTTGTTTTTTTATGGAAGGTACTATCTTTTGGCAATAAGGCCTACTTTTTTGAAAAAATTGTCTTCATACTATGAAAATTTAACAAAAATTGTGTTTTTTTTAGTGTATAACTAACTTCAATACCAAAAATGCTAAATAAACTTAAATATCATTTTTAGAAAGCTAAAAGTTGTAGTGATATAAGTTGTTACTGTAGAAGTAGTTTAAGGTATGTTTGTATATTACATGTAACTAATCTAAGGTATGTTTGCATTTTACTACTACCATCTGTGTGTCAAAGTATTAATGATATATATTGTAACTAAATAGTTATTTTAAGGTATTTTTACATTTTACTACTGCCATCTGTATGTCAAATATTGGAATAGGCAAATGGTTTCTAAGAGGAAATGGAGAAGCAGAAACGATTTTGTTTTCCGGTGACGCTAAAAGAAGAGAGAAGTCCCAAATCGAAGGCAAAATATAAATCATTGCGCATCGATAAATATAATTTATAAATAAAGTAGATATTAAAAAGTTTAACCTTTTCAATGGTATACATATCGTCGTCCTTCTGGCAGAAATCACTAAGTCCATTTTTTTAATTTCTGAGATGAAGTTAGTTTATGCAGTGCATAGTGCTCTACGAACACTGGGCAAAAATTGTAAAGTTAACATATTGATACACACATAATTATTGGTTTTAACTGCATCATCAAAAATTTATTATGTCATTCGAATTCCTGAAGCTAATTAATACGAAGCCAATTAAAAAAATTAATTTGGACTTAGTGATTTCTGCTTGAACGGCGACGATATGTTTATACCATATATGCACCCTTCATACAAAAAGTAACGTTTGAAAAAGAGAAATTTTAGCGTCCTATATATAGGACGCTGGGCGGAAATGGGTTAATGTTAAATAATAATTGAAAAGAGATCTAAAAATAGTTTAAAAACCTTAAAAAGTGATTAGAAAAAAAATCTAACTTATAATTTAAAAGTGTCATCTTTTATCATATTTAACTAAACCTAATTATCACAGTAGTAATATCACAGATCATCACACGTCGCATGCAACATTATCGTCGTTGGGCGCATCGTCGAATTGGTGAAGCAACCATATAATTTTGATAACTTGATTTATCATATTACTCATATACCTCTCTCTCTCTTTTATTTGCAAATATAAATCTCTTTGATGTTATTTTCTTTTACTCTCTCATAAAACTTATTCACCTCACTCTTAATTATTAACCGTGTCACTATTCGGGTCAGTTAATAGTTTTTGTATCTGTACATTATACCGATAACTCTCATTAGTCCTATAAGAAAAATTAAGTAAAGCCTCTTATTAAAAATCAAATTGGCATTAAATGTGATACTATTTTTTTCGACTACTATTTAATAAGTTTAAAGTTATTTAGTAATACCCTAAGAAAACGAAATACTTTATAATATTACTAAAATACTGTTGTTAAATAAAATTAAAATCAAAATTAATTTTTAAAACTTAAATTATTATTTGACGAAATGCAAGGAAGAACAATGGAATAATAGAGTTTTGGGATATTGACAAAAAGGTATGAACCGATATCGGTGGCTGGTAGCCGATACTTTCTTTTGTTTCGGCAGCTGATATAAAAATACTCGAATATAATATAGAATATTTTAATCAATCCTATTATAAGCAAATTTATCTGTTTAATGTTATTCAATTCAGATTATGTAGTTTGTCGTTCATTTGTACAATGACTGCGGCTTAGCCGATGAATTACGGCCGGTAGCGAGTAAAAACAAAGCGGCAGCGCAAAATTGACTGCAAGCCGCACGGAGCAGGTTTCTGGCTTATGGTTAAAAAAATATAAATGAGAAAATATACATGATGTCTGCCGAAGATACAGTTTCAATTCAACATACAATTGGCGAGTGTATTTAATAATGGATACCTTTCATTAATTTTGTCTTTTATAAAATTAAAATTTTTTCACTTTTTTTGTTTCTCAAAAATTTGGCAAATGCATCATGCCATTCGGAAGACACAAAATGTATATACGTAGCAGCAGCGAATTTACTCTCAACATGTTGAGCCTCCGGTGTGTCTTCTGAATGCAACCCCTTATTATCTCCCTCTCTAAAGTAGCTTTAAAAACAAGTCCAAAAAATGTGTGACTGATATAAATTTTCAAACCTGCTGGATAGAATATATTAATTATATAATTAATAAAATGTTGCATTATTTGAATCAAGTCATAGTTGCATGCATTTAAATATGCTGGTTGATTAATTGAGCATACAATAACTTTAGAAGATATCGTGAGATATTTAGGTATTTTTCAATTCCAAATTCATGATTTTTGTACAAAATTGGTTTATTATTTGGCTCATTGGTCGAAAAATCGACCAGATGATATTTCGAAAACCAACAAAAAGAAATGCATTTAAATCATTTTTATCTTAATGCCATAAATCTAAACCACTTGTAAAAATTCCAACTGAAACTCGTCGCCTGAGAATTAATTTGGCGTATGTGTATAAGTATTCCTATGCCTATACGCCAAATCAATTCTCAGGCGACGAACTGTTAGTAAGCCAAAATGGGTTCAAATTAAAATTTGTTAAGAGCATTTCATTATATTACAAATTGAATACAAATCCTTGAATTTTCATATGCATTAAAATAATTATAATGGCATATAAACAAACATATACGTAAAAAAAATAAAATTTACCATATAAATGAAAAAATCCACAGGGATATACAAACACATAAACATGCATACTTTTCTATTTACGTATGTATGTATTTATTTAATTTTCGGTTAGAAAATTAAATGTAATTACATTTTTCTGTTGCTGCACAGAAGACAAAACAAAAATATAATATAGAAAAAAGGAAATTTTTTTTTCATTTAATAATGTGGAGGTGAATAAATAAACAACAAATATCATATGAATAAATTACAATATATGGACTATACATACATATACAAATATACTTAAACAGACACATACACACACACTCAAGCGTAAACAAATACTACAATTCGAATGCAAAGTCACACATAAAAATAATATGGCGATAATAAAAGCAACACCAATGCATACAAAGATACACACAAACATATACACACACATACAAATGTGCATGTGTATGTGTATTTATATTGTTTGTATAAAACGCGCCTCTTAAATTTGCATAATACGTAAAAGCTACGACAATAACAAAACCAACACCAACAAATGAATGCAGATGAATTTAAGAAAACAACGAGAAATGTAAATAATTTCATTTTAATGTTGCCTTTTGTACTTATATACATACATACATATGTACGTTTGTTTGTGTATGTGTCTATTTGTACAAATGTATAACTCACATGTCCTAGTACTGCACCCACATACATTTAGGTTTCCATGTACATAAATATGTTTGTTTGTATATGTGTGTATGTGTATTTAACTTAGTAAAAGATAATATTTGCCACTGCATAACTAAAATTCTAGCACAACGAGTTGTAACAGAAAATAAAGTACAAGCAAAAATTGCAAAACAAGCACGAGAAAGCAATAAGTAGATAAAGGAGAGAAAAGAAGAAACAAATTTAAAAAGTTAAAAAAAGGTTCAAAATGCCGCTAAAGGTCGACAAAAGCAAGCATTTTTAATGCACCGGAAGGGAAGAATGAGATGAAAAAAAAACCAAAAGTTGATAATGATGCTAGCATGTACACACACATACACATGTACAAAGAGCAAGAGTGGAAAAGTGAGAATGTATAACAATTGCTAGTTGCATTAAACTTGTCCTATATTTCCTTCTTCTATTTTTTGTTTTTTGGGGAAATTTAACTTCTTTGTTGATGTGTGTGAGTGCGTATTTGGGTTAGTAAAGTGTTGTTTTTATACAAGTTCTGCAAAGTAATGCATTTTCAAAACAACAAAAGCAGCACAAAAATAAATTTCAAAAGTGAAACTTGTAATTTTTAATTGAGAATAGCTGCAATAAAAGTTTAAAGAAACACAAATTCAATTACATAATGAGTAAAACGCGCTGGTTGAATCAAAGAATGAATTTTTTTTGAGAATGAATTATTCAAAAAACATACACAGTGTGTGGCAAATTTCTTTGGGTTTCAATTACTAAACGAGAAAGTCCTTCTGAACAATCCTACATTTATAGTCTGTCTATGTTAGTAAAGCTAAGGTTTTTTGGCCTGCGATTATGTTTAAAAATTAAGAAAAAATGGAACAACTTATCAAATCTTTATACATTTCAACTTTTTCAAAAGTTCAAAAAATTCGAAAATTTTAACAACAATAATTTCATAAGTATCAAAAGCGATTAAATTTACTAAAAGATTAAAAAGAACACATAAAAGTGAAAAAACTTTCATAAAAAAATCTGCAAAACTTCGTCGTGATTTCCTATTTCATAGATTTTAAATTAAATACTTTTAAGAAATATCTAGGAATTTATTTAATTGGAATTTTAGAATTTTTTGAATTTTCTTTTAAATTTATTTTTTTTTATATGATAAATAGAACGAAAAAGTCCTCAATTTTATTTTCTACTAAATCCAGGATTCCACAGTAGAGCATTGTCCTTTATGATTATGTCCAGTTCTAATTATGTTATACTACACTGGAAGAAAATTGTGAACTAAATTTGAAGCTAGAGAGAAAACTCTACCAGTTTCTCTAAAGCATACAGCATTCCTCACAGGGCACTGGTCTGTGGCTATATACGCAACTACACTCTACATATACTACTACTATTATGGCACAACAGCCCCCGGAGGGCCAAGACCGAGCTTTTCCCACTCTACATCTATTATTTGAAAAATCACGAAACGAAATAAAAAGTTACAAAATAAAATAACAAGCATTAAATAATTTATTAAAAAATGTTTAAATATGTCAACACCACGTTTGCTTAAAACGCTGCGACTAATAATATCTCAATCAATCGAACCTCACAAGTACATCGGTATAGTAATGCAGCAAGGAAGAGAAGAAGAAGGAGAGTGGTTTACACACAGAAATTATTAAAGTTTCATAAATTTTTCATTATGATAAAAATGTAAACTAATGAAATAAAACTTTTGGTGCATTTACTAAACAGGTGATAACATTTCATAAGCCAATAACGCGAGCAATTTCACCCTATGCGCAACTATTAATCGACCTTCAAATATTCCACGGACTAGAACCATTTTTACAGTCCGCGGCGGAAAATATGGAGAGACGTACTCAATCATCTTCATGTAATGGCTCATAAAAAAGTATGTTAAGGGAGTCCTTATTGCACTAGGAGCTCCTTAATAGCCCTTTTAAGGACCAAGAGCGACATGGCATTGACTTCGCCCTCGTTCAGGAATTTTAGACCGACATCATGTAAAGTATTTTAAGTTTTCATTTTTAATTTTTTTCACTATGCAATTTTATTGTTTTTATATTTTTGTGTAAATCATAATATCATTTTTTTTTATTTCACTTTGGAAAATTTTTTTTGTTTTAGTTTTATAAAACATAATATCATTTGTTTTTTTTTTTTTGTGGAGAAAAAAAAAAAAAATTTTTTTGAGGCAAAGTATTTTAAGTTTTTCTTATTGAAATTTTTTGTTTCTACTTTGCAATTTTTTAGCTCTAGTTTTTTTTTAAATCAGAGTATCACTTTTTCTATTGTAGGACGAAATGAAAATTTTTAGTCAAAAAAAAAAGTTAAAAAAATTAAAAAATAAATAAAGTAATATTGGTCGTATGAACTGCATAATTAATTAATATAAAGACTTTAAATTATATTAACGATCACAAGGATAATTAATTTGTAATTAATTCTATAAGGTGTATTAACATTGGAACCTAAATACGGAATTGGTGAAAATCTTTAAGATATGTGTCCATAATAAACTTTTAAGGTGTACTAAACTTATAGCTACATTTGTGGTAAATCTTTGAAAACACATTATTATTACGAACTGCATATTTAAAACAGTGGAAAATATAAAAACGTGAACATTCACTGTATTAAAATCGAAGAAAATATAAAATTGAATTGAGAAAGAAGCCTTGAATTTGTTTCGTTAAATACATTTTTCATCGCCTACATGAGGTTCCTGCAGATATCAGTTTTAATGGAAAAATGTGTTAGGAATTACTTATATGTGAAAAAAATTATAAGGAAAAATCTAAATATTTTATTTATCCGTGCATACTAATACCGAAATAAAATAAGAAAATAAAATTTCCCTATTGGCACGCAACAAAAGGTCAGCCACTCCTGAACCACTAGCGCTAAGTTACCTTGTTTTTCTTTATCACATCATTTACTAACATCGATATCCACACGCTACCTTTGGCATGCAGATGTATGACGCATTAATTTTAGTGACTTGCTGCATATAATATATGCGCAGGTAGGGTAGTTCAGATGTGGTAATGCCAACTAAATTCAAAGGAACACTAAAATATAACGGGAGCCTAGAAAAGAAGAACTCATGGCCTTGAACTAAACTATGAACATAATTTCTAAATCATTCCACTGGAAGAAGTCGAGCAGTGAAGAAGTTTAATAAATATTAGAAGTTAAACAAATTTTTAATTTAAAGTACAGTCAGTACAGTGCGTCTTAAATTTTTAAGACAATTTTCTGGAAAGAAAATTAGTAAAATTTTCTGCATATTTCTAACAAGGGCTAAGTTGTAAGTATATTCAAATTATCAAACATTAAAAAGGGTGCAATATAGTAAAAATTTGTGAAACTTTCTTTCAGTTATTTTAACCCGGCTATTTCTCACAAATTTCATTTGCGTGCCATTAAGACACGTGGACCCAAAACGGATTCGAAGCTCCACGGGTGCATTAAACCTTGTTTTGCCACTACAAAAATTACCATATTTTACACTTAATCGCTGAAAACGCTCATGAAGCCCTACTTTTGACCTTGAAGACCACGTGTAGTTACCTTACTACATGTGGTAACATTATACAGTAAAACTTTAACTTAACCTAACTTCTATTCACTACATTACTATCAAATGGCTCGCATACGAAACATTCTTAATTTCCCATTTTGGCTATTTTTATTTTAAATTTTTGTATTTTATATTAATTAAAAACCTATATTAATAATATTAAAGAAAAAATGAATTTATAAATATTTAAGTAAATATAAAAAAAGTTAGTAATAATTCTTAAAGTTCTAATATAGTAAAGTAAAATGCAAATAATTTTAAAAAGTAATTAAGTTTAAATAATTTGTAATATACTTAAATTCTATTATTGAGATACATATAAAACTATGTGCTATACTACTATTATATATACTTAAAATCTACCAACAAATATTAACAATCACACCGATTTCGTCGACGTCGTTTGGCCAATCGCATCGATGGAGTTTAACGTAAGTTTTTCTTTTCTATTATAATTTCAATACATTTTAGTACCTAAATTAGTACTTAATGATAGTAGTTAGTACATTTTAATATAAATAAACAAAAATACAATTATGCAAATATCTCACTGTTAGCTATTACATTGATCTGTGAAATTTCGTATCTTTTCATTTCACTTTTAACATATCCTGTTACTAACATGAATATTTACATCTTGCATTTTACTTTTTTTTAAGATTCAATTCAATTTCATGCTCTCTCATGTTCTATGTTCTCATTAAATTTGGTGTTGTTCCTTTAAGAGTAACATAAATGAAACAGTGTTGCTAACGCTATTAAAAATAGAAAATACTACTAAATATAAAACAAATACTACTATAACTAAAAGCATATTTACATATTATAAAATTTAATTTGTATCTTTTGAACTACAATGCTTATATCAATAATCTTAAGTATCATAAATATTATTAAGTAAGTTAAGATGAATTTTTGAATATACCCATGGAGGGAATACTAATGCAAAATATGTTTGTGTTTAATTGAAGAAAGATTTTTCTTTGTTAAAGGGGCAATCAATAAATTATGAGTGTTTTGACTGCAATAGGAGATAGGGCAGGGGCAAGTGCACTCCAGATGATAATACCATCAATCATCAATTCGGGAGGGATTCTATAATATTTTGCAATTGAGATTGTTTTGTTATTTTTTTATTTGAACTAGGTCTATATAGGTATTTACCAACAATATGGCATGATGAATTTTCTTCAGTTGCGCGTTACTGAGTATTGAGGACAAGAACTACGACCCAGCCGATAGACTAGCCGAAGACCATCAAACATGCCGCCTCCTTCTCAATAGTCGGATATAGAATAAAGTTTAGTTTTATTTAGATTCAAGTAACCCAGCGCGTAACAAATACTTAATATAAAAAAAAACATATATTCGAATTAATAAAACTAAACTTTTTTTCTTTTTTAAATACTATTTATACTAATTTAAATTATAATAAAATTTTTTAATTAAATTTAATTTTCAACTTAAAATTTATCTGTTTAAAAATTTAATTTTATCAGTTTTTATTTAAACAATATATATTGTATAATTATATATAATTAATTTCTTTGAAAATATATATATATAATTAAATCAATAGAACATCAACGAAGGCTATCAGGCACCTGCTGTCTTCATCGATGGACTATAATGTCAAGTAAGTGGTTTTATGGTAAATAACATAACCGTAAATATATATGTATATCAAGGCCGTATTTAGGAGGGGTTTGGGGGGTTCTGACCTCCCCCCCCCCTGAAATGTGGAAACTTTAATCTAATTTTTGAGATTAATTGCCAATGGATGGAAAAAAAGTCAAAATAAAATCTAAAATCTATTTAACGATATTTTTTACTTCCATCGGTTTTTTTTTCTAAAAAGTCAAATATAAAAAATAAATAAAATATAGTCCTTAATTAACAAAAGACAAAAAAACACGAAAAAAATTTACAAAACGTGTTTTGTCTATATATTATTTAATTTAATTAGTTGACTGAATGTTTTACAAATAGTATTTACTATAAATAAAGAAAAATCCCCTGAAGAAGGCCTAAAATTTGCGCCGAAACGTTGGGAAAAAAGTATAAAATAGTTAACTATTTGCATATGAAAATTTCGACCAAAAAGCCTGTCATTATAATCTTGTTAACAATACATAAATTGGTCTAATAGAAAATTAAAAATATAAAAAATAAATTTGAAATCTTAGTTGCACTATGCGAACAAATCCGATTTGTTTTCTTCGACATGTGGTTTGACTACGGATAAAGAGAAGGTGATACTGAGCACTCCTGCATTCATAATTTTTCTAGGTCAGTAACTGTTTAATTAATTTAAGGTTGAAAAGTTTAAAAATTAATAAAAATAGAAAAAATTATTGGATCCTTGTAAAATAAGACTTGCTTGAACCCCATTTTTTCCTAAAACGTGACGTTATGGGAAGTTTTTGACCTCAGATTTGTGTTCAACGTGAAAAATTCTTTCGCAAAAATTCCATCTTATTAGCAAAACCAATCTTAAAATTAATTTTTTAACGCATTATTGCTCAGAGCACCACGACTAGAAAGATCTCTTTCAATGCTGTGACTTCACGAATTTAGGGAATATGAGCTAACCTCATCCGGGTTCCTTATTTTTGGTAATTTTTTTGAGGTTGGGTACATCATCGGTAGTGGGAAGTCAATGAGTTAACGAAATTATGTCCTTCACGATAAAAAAAATGCATTAGAATGCACATTGAATAATATTTATTTGAAAAAATTTAATTTAATTACTCTGGGAATTTTTTGCCACTTTTGGCCATTTTTTTGAGGTTAAGATTAAAAAAAATCGGAAAATTTTTCTTAAAATTTTAATTTTATAGGGTCCATCAAATGTATCATCGATTTGATTCATTGTATTTAAAAATCAGTTTGATAAAAATTATTTATGAATATTTTCTTCGAATGAAAACCCGGCAAATTATCTTTGTTAACAAACCCCAAAAGTGAGGGTGTCTTTCCAAAAACCCATCCCAGCCCTGAGAACAGCCGGACCAATTCAGACCAGAAAGACAACTCTCACACCAGAGAATGGAAGGTTTCGTTACAATCATCGGAAAATCTCTCAGTTTAGGTCAAACAAGTAAATTTATATAATTTTATGAAATATACCTGGATCTCCCATAAATTTTAGCAGTTCTTCCATAAACAGGAAAATAATTATTTGTATTTTGTTTCAGATATGTATAAAATAATCGAGAAGCTTCGGCCGAAATGCAGAACGCTGCCATTCTTATAATTCATACAAGTGTGGAGTGTTGTCTAATGATTTTACTTTATATTTCGAAATAATCGAATACAGAAAACTTTTTGTTCCTTTTAACATGGTGCAATAGTAAATTTGAAATGGGAAATAGATAACTTTTTAATTTGGGTAATTCAGGGTCGTTGATTACGGCTCTGTACTCAGATCAATTTATTTAGTTATTTAAAACTGAAATTAAAATAAAATTTTAATATTCCTATTTTTGTAATTTTTATTTTCTGGCGAAATCTCCCAGATCGGGAATCCCATACGCGATAAAGAGAAGCTGAGTACAGAGTCGAAATCAGCGACCCTTAAAAAGTTATCCATTTGCACATTAGATTATGTAAAGCGTCAAATTATTGCATAGTGTAAACGTTTCGTACTAAAAAGTACGGTCTGGCAATGCTGGCTCAGGCTATAGTAAAACGTCTTTCTTTCTGAATGACCTCATTGAGGTATCAAAGATTGAGAGACTACTCTTATAGCTAAACATTACAAGGTTGAAGATGCTGGTACAGACCAAAGCCATAACTGATATTGAGTGATCTAGCATTAGGCAAATCGAACTGAAAATATTTTGGCTTACATACTTTTTAAGTATACTTAAATATATCAACACTTGCACACGAGAACTGAAAACGATAGCTAAAAGGATGGAAATTTTATCTCTAGAGAAATCTTCAAAAAAAAAATGTTAATACAAATAAGAAAACATATAAAATTTTAACTATATTTTATTTAAGGTAACTGATGTTATGTTTCTTTACTCTTTCTCGTCAAAATTAATGATTTAATTCAAAAATTAATTTACCTCTTTATTATTAAAATGTTTGCCTAGATACTTGAATTGTCATTGCATAATAAGTATTTTTTCAAGTGTACTTAAAAAACTATTATTATTACTAAACACATAATCTATTTTTAAATTGCTGTGTTGAAAAATATTATATAATCCACTTGAAAATTTCAAATAAATATAAGATTTTTTTTTTTGTTCACAAAATTAAGCCACAATTAGAAGCTTATCGTAAAAATTGATTAAAAACTAAAACAAATGAATATAACTAAAATCCGCAAATACTTCAATAAAAACAATGCATTAATCTCAGCGTTTAATAAAAAAATAAAATAAAATTAAATTAAATTAGAAATGATTGAAGAATGCCCTATATGAGTTAGCGTTTATATGTGAAGTTGTAGTAACTGTCACAGAAGTTATAAGACCTGAAGCAAATAATAAACTTTTTTAAGCTTGCAACAGGAAAAACTCCCAATAAATACAGGCATCTAGTAAAATCGTAATGGATTGCCTTCAAAGTTCTTATTTCCTAAAAATTACAAAAGATCCTTAAGGCCTGCAGTAATATTTTCTTCTTTTTTTTTCTCCCTTGCCTCAAATCCAAAAGATTCTGGATATCTATCTGTAGTGAATCTGGCAGATAGGCTGCCTAAAGATTCTTTGTTCCTCCCTTTATGAAAAATCCTCAAAATCTTTAAATAAAGCTTATGCATTAAATTTCCAAATATTTTGCAGATAACTAAAATTTTCTTTCCAAGCAAAAAAAAAATTGGTGTCCCTAAAATTAGCAGGCCGATAATCTCAGTCCTTACTCATGCTTCACCCCTGCGAAAGGCTTTGAAAACACAGTCTGGTTACCTTACATGACATTCTACCTTTTATCGCTTCAAACGCCATGTTGTATCACTCAAAAACCGAAAGTGTGTATTAAAAATTTATATGCCTTTAAATTCTACGCGAAAATATTCTGACATAGTAATCACCAAAATTATTATTTTAAAATCTAGTTAGATAGAGATGAGTATCGATTAAACTTAGTTTTTTTAGTCTTTAAATGAAAACAAGCTGAGTTTTTCCCACTGAGCATACGCATTTTTCTCTCATATTGTATTTTTTTCAGTTCAGCTTTCTGAAAATATGGTATTTTATGGGTGCTCTAATGTATATATTTTTTTTTCCTCCGTCCCCACCAGGGCAGTAGCCAGAAATTTTTTTCGGGGGGGTTTTCATTCGAAGAAAATATTCATAAATAATTTTTATCAAACTGATTTTTGAATACAATAAATTAAATCAATGATACATTTGATGGACCCTATAAAATTAAAATTTTAGGAAAAATTTTCCGATTTTTTTTAATCTTAACCTCAAAAAAATGGCCAAAAGTGACAAAAAAATTCCCAGAATAATCAAATTAAATTTTTTCAAATTAATATTATTCAATGTGCATTCTAGTGCATTTTTATATCGTAAGGGACATAATTTCATTAACTCATTAACTTCCCACTTCTGATGATGTATCCAACTTCGAAAAAATTACCAAAAATAGTAGAGGCTCATTTTTTTCAAATGATCATCATTGGGAATTTGAGCCATTATCAATGATAAGGAACCCGGATGAGGTTAGCTCATATTCCCTAAATTCGTGAAGTCACAGCATTGAAGGAGATCTTTCTAGTCGTGGTGCTCTGAGCAATAATGCGTTTTTGCGAAAGAATTTTTCACATTGAAAACGAAAAACGGGGTTCAAGCAAGTCTTATTTTACAAGGATCCGATAATTTTTTCTATTTTTACTAATTTTTGAGCTTTTCAAACTGATTCAGGACGAAACCTTAGATCAAAAACAGTTACTGACCTAGAAAAACTATAAATGCAGAAGTGCTCAGTATCACCTTCTCTTTTTGAATCCGTAGTCAAACCTCATGTCGAAAACAAATCGGATTTGATCGCTTAGTGTAACTAAGATTTCAAATTTATTTTTTATATTTGACTTTTTAGATAAAAAAAAACCGATGGAAGGAAAAAATATCGTTAAATAGATTTTATTTTGACTTTTTTTCCATCCATTAGCAATTAATTTCAAAAATTAGAATAAAGTTTCCACATTTCGGGGGGGGGAGGGGGGTTGGGGGTTTGACAAGCTCCCCGCCCCCCCCTAAATACGGCCTTGGTCCCCACCAATTTGAAAAGCCCAGGCCATCTTTTAGATCCTTCGAATTTTTGGATATGAGTCAAATAACAAATTATTTAATTTACATTTTCTCTATCTGGTTATGGCTCTTAGCGCTTTAAGCTCAACCTATATGGCAAATTTTCTCTGTAGGAGTAACGCGCGAAAAAAAAATTCTTTGAATTTTGCACTACGTCGACTAAATTCCATTTATATATACCCCATAGCATCGAGAAACACAAATGTCAAATCAATCAGTTGCTTTCGCTCTTCACTGTGCACGTTCCTTCACTTGTGTCGCGCATCTGATCGAAAATTCAAATCGGAACAAAAACGTAAAAATAACTATATTATTCTAGTTTTTTTTTAATGCAATTAGCTTTGTGTAGTAGATAAGGACTTAAACTAATAAAGAAATTCAAAATACAGTTCAATTCATTTTTTTCTGTTGATTGTAATGGCTTTGAAATGCACCGGAAATTTCATGTAACGTTAAAGACCTTTTTTTACAAAAAGTTTTTCTAATAAATCTAACAAAACAAAAATTGGGAACGAGCTACTTTTTTTCGAGAACCTTAAATTATTCAATTTCCTCGCTGTATTGGCAATCAAGCTTGTGTAACGTTAAAGACCAATTTCGCTGAAAAAATTGTACTTTGTGATTCGGCATAAAAACATAATTTACTGTTCTCAGAAACCACTGAGCCGAGCATAGAGTAACTAGACGTACTGATTTAGTCAATACATGTACTGATTTTCTTGGATTTTTATTTTAAAAGTACTGATTTTAAAATTCTGAAATCAGTACGCAAACCTAGCTATTTTTGGATTTTGTATTATTTTAGTACTGAGTTTTGTAATATTAATACCATTTTTGGTCTTTTTATTATTGTAAATTTTTATCTATTTTGAATTCTTTAAATGAAAACTAGACAGAAACAATAGGTTTTGTAAAATTCCCAACTGTAGAAAAAATGTAATTTTTTTTCGATTCCACTGAAAGAACTTTCCGTTTATTGTTCACTTTTTAGAAGAAGGAAAGAAACAAACTTGCCTCAATGAGTTCATTACGTGACCTTATATTCAAAAGTAAAAATCTATATATATCTGGAAAATGTACTGATTTGTACTGATTTTTGTATTTAATTCAAGTCCAATATACTAATTTTTTAGATAAAAATAAATGTCTGATCTGCTAGTTCTATGAACTTTTTGACATTCTTCTGGCATCATTGTTCATTCAAAACCTATTAATAATTTTAATAACTGAATAGAAATGTGAACTGCCAAATTTGGAAGAAATCTGCAAAAAAAATTTTTCAAATCAAAAATATTAAAATTAAATGTAGTTTGTATGGAATTTATGAAAAAAAAATTGACAAAACAAGACTTTAAATTTCATCAGTCGCTCTGGAAATGGTTGTATGTCAATGACATTTTTAAGAAAGTTCTCTAACTTAATGAAAATAATAAAAAAATTAATATCACGTACATTTAATCTGAAGTTTATGACCTTCTTAGCCGAAAACCCCTGAAAATGTGGAATTTATATTGGATGTATGAATGTATAAACTCGTCATTGTGACTAACTTCATATCTATCATACGCGCCATTTTTTTGACATTGACAGCTATTCTATCTCGAAGAGCGCCAAAAATACTATAAGAATTGATCTGTCAAATAATTTTCATAATTGAGCCGAGCATTAAAGGATAAGAGGCCCGGATATGAGAATAGACACGACGAAGTTATTCTTCAGTACGACAATGCTCGGCCGCATGTTGCAAGGGAAGTAAAAACATACTTGGAAACGCTGAAATGGGAAGTGCTACCCCACCCGCCGTATACTCCAGACATTGCTCCTTCTGATTACCACTTGTTCCGATCGATGTCACACGGCCTGGCTGAACAGCACTTCCGTTCTTACGAAGAACTCAAAAATGGGTCGATTCGTGAATAGCCTCAAAAGATGAGGAGTTTTTTCGACGTAGAATCCGTATGCTACCATAAAGATGGGAAAAGGTTGTGGCTAACGATGGACAATACTTTAAAGAATAAATTTATAATCACTTTTTCACAATAAATGTCCAAATTACGAAAAAAATACGAGTTTATACATTCATACTCCCAATAGTATTTTTTGCACCTAGCGGCCGTTATTGGTAAAAATAAACTACAGATTCAGATTCCTCGTACCCGAAAACCCCCAGGAAGACCTTTTGATGGTAAAAATATTTGCAATATGTGCAAAACTGAGAAAATAGTTTTCTATATACAACCCAAGCTTTCAGAAAAACTTAGTTTCATCAATTCCCCAGAAAAAAAAAACCGGAAATGCTCTACATTGTTATAAGTAGTGGGGTGCAAAATACACCCCGCGCGAGTGACGGCGGATTAAGAGCACTACAATGTGATATTGCAAGACTAGGTTTTGAAAACCAGTGAAAAACAAACACCTTCTAGCCGTTTTTAGTTTTTTATTGCATCATATTTTCTTGTTTCTCAAAATAAAATCGTTATGTAACGTTATAGACTTTTTCCTGTAAGGTTAAAGACCGGACATTTTGGATCTTTGAAGTGCAAGAGAAATATTTTTTTGGTTTTATTTTAATTTCAGTAGCTTACTTGATCCCTCATATTCGATATAGTGCCTTAGTTTAGGTTTTTTCATTGCTACTTTCGCTAATTTTTTTCAAAATGTAGAGCTACCTCGAGACTCACTTCCAAAAAATGTAACTTTGAAGACCACAAAATGTAACTTTGAAACGACAAAAGTTAAAAAAATGTTTGTTCACATGAAATGATGGCCTATTTTCATGTCCATGTAAAAAAATGGTTTCATGGGATATTTTCGACATATTTGCAAAAATATGCGTACGACTGTAAAGTTAAAGACCAAAAACTTGGTCATATGGTCAAATGAGCAGAATGTTTTTCATTTCACTATTATAACAATAGGAAGAATGCTCACAAAATAATCAATATAACTTTTTAAACTTAATACTCACCAGCGTGTGCTTTATTAACTCCTTCATACCCAATGTTGCGTATATGCAGTATTCACTTTAATGTGGCATAAAATAGGTGTTTAACAAATTTCACTAATTATAATATATGCCTTCAGTTCTGTTAGGCATTCTTCATGTTTGCTGATTGTCGAACATTTGAAATTTCTTCCTTATGTTTTTTTTTTAATGTTTTGTCTTTGAAGTCTACCAAAAAACCTAAGTGAAAAATTTTGTATTAAAATCGTTTGCACAATTTTTAGAAAAAATATGTGTTTAATTATTACTAAGCGGAAATTTTCTTTATCAGATATGTTTATAAAAGATAAGAGAATATGAAAATAAAAAAATCGGAGAAAAAGAGTTATCCAGTGGTTGTCTACAGCTTCATAGCTATGTTTTTTTAACCGTTACTAAAGTGAAAGACTAAATAAGTAACCGTAATTTCAAAACAAATGGCTTCTATCAAGCCCTATTAAAATTCGGCCATCACAGGGTTAACAATCATGTACTACATAAAAGCAAATTTAGCCTATACCTAACAAATATGAAAATCATAACTACAAATTCAATTTCTCATGCATGATGTCAACTTTGAATATTAATTAATTTTAGATTTGTAAATATTATTATTTTTTTTAACAACTTTAATTGAAAAATTAGCTCATGCTCCAAACTAACTTAATTTAGCTACAGTTCCACGAACTCTATTTTTTTCTGCAAATTGTATATTGAAAAGTATGTATATGTGTGTAGTGCTAGAGGCGCGAATTTTAACAGACTTTCATTATGCAAATACTGGGCTTTTTGTTTTTTTTTTTAATGCAATAGCAAACATAAATGAAGGTACAAATTTAAATTCTATACTTTTGTGTAACATTAAAACATTATATAATATTTTTCCAAATATTTTACCTTTAAATATTTTTTGGTTTGTTGATATGGAAGAGTTTGTATGTGTTTTGCATTATTGAACCAAAATGATTTTCGAATTGATTTATGTTAATGGTTGCACTATGCTGCAGCAACAACAGCAATAACAACAACATTTGCCACCACTGCGCGCTGCAATAAAAAAATAATAATAATAACGAAATAACACAATAGAAAGAAAGCAAAACAGAACGAAGAAAATAAAAAAAAAATGATGTTTTCTAAAATGTGAAACACAGAAATTTTCGTTATGTATTTTATAGATGTATACGAATGTTTGTATGTATGTTACGTAGTATTTGTAACTATTAAATCAAATATGTATGTATGCATTTGGTATGCAAGTTTGTGGCGCCTACATGTATGCAAATCTTTATGCATATATGCATAGATTCATATGTGTGCTATTACTGTTATTGTAGCACACACACACATACATATGTATATGTATGCTTGTATATGTAGTAGCATGCATACAACTACATTTTCATGTTCAATTTAATTTCTGCATCATTTTAGGCGCAATGGCAAATGTTCAAGGAAACATATTTTTTGTTGAATGTGCACAAGTTGGCATCATTTGTAGTTGTGCAATATCGTCGTCCTTGATGCTGTAGCATGAGAACTAAAATATACAATTACGTATAAAATATTATTATATTCGCATATAAATATATTTGCTCTTTTTTTTGTACTTCTGGGCGTATGAGTGACCTTTAGTTATTTGTATTTTAAGTTAATTAAATTGGGGGAATAATGGGGGTGTAAGAAAGCACTATTCAAAATAGATTACAAAAATAAACAGTTACTAGTTTTGATGATCTCTAAAACATTTCTGAAGTATTTGTTCGCATTCTTCAAGTATTTGATCAAAGTCATGCAGTTGTAACTAAACCATTCTACTTTCTCTAGGATTTGTCATAGAAAGTCATGTCTTTTCCTCTGTAAAACACCAAAATCGTTTTGCATATAAACCTTATCATATTTCAGTCCAAGTTTTTATGAGCTTAAATATAAGAAAAGAGAAAATCTATTATTCTAAAAGTTTCATTCTCTTGGGAAAAACAAGGGTAAAAAAAAAAAAAAATCTCTCTGAAAATTCTTCAAAAATATTGGGAATAATTTCAGTATTATTATTATTATTATTATTAATTTATTAACTTAGAATTATAAATTATAAGCTAATATAAAAGTAGCAATGGCGACTAAGGCCTTCAGCACTTAAAACTAAGAGAAATTAACTTGTGTAAGTAATGATATTGTATGGTATGGTAGTAACGAGAAAGGCTTTTCCGTTTTAAATTTTAAGTAAATTAAAATAATGAAATAAGTATTACAATCGATGAAGTTTTAAGTAGAAAAATTAAATGCTAAGAATAATTTTAATTTAGTATTTCTTAAAATCTATAATATAATACAAAATATGTGAGAATATGAGGAATTGTTAAAATTAATCATAATTAAGATGAATAACATTAGGAAATAAAGAAAAATTGATTAAATTAATTATTATATAGAATAGTACAGCGAAGTTTTTTCTAAGTACTTAATAATTTTTATTATGTTTACGGAAGAAAGTTCAGAGAGAAAAATAGTAGGATTTTGGTTACCAAAAATTTCTGACCTAAAATTGTTGAAATAAGTACAGTCCATTAGTAGATGTTGAGTATTAATTCTCATATTACAATTGCAGTATTGACAGAAAGGCGAGATATTTCTGTTTAAAAGATGTTCATGTGAGATTCTAGAGTGGCCAAATCTTAATCGGTATACCTTAATAAGGTCCAATCTTGTTACATCTTTAGTTTCAATTTGAGAGAGCTGTTGGATACTGCTTTGAATAGAATTAATGGTTTTATACCACGTTGAAAAGTCATTCCACAAAGATTTATGTTTATCCACATATTGAAATTTAACGAAGTTACGTATATCCTTAAAGTTAAGATTAGGTGTTGTGGTAAGAGGGGCGTTATGAGCATTTTTCGCTGACTGATCAGCGTACTCATTGCCGGTTATTTGAGTATGACCTGGAATCCACATAATTATGATTTTTGGAAAGTTATCTATTAATATATCTCTTACTAAAATAATTTCAGTAGTATTTGTGATAATTTGAGAAGAAAATCTCTTTTTTCTTCCATTCAGGTATTCAGGTTAGCTCTTACATCAAGGAGTATGAAGGAAGGGAGTAAACATTTAAACTAAACTCTACGTGTTTGGACTCGTATCCAAGGATCTCAACTATTGTACTGTATTGTAGATACAGTCCGTAAAACAAGGAGTGCCTAACATAATAGCCTATTATACTCGACCGTCTTCAAATAAAGCGCGGTTCACGCCAAATTGGCACGCTTTGTTGTGGTCACCACGTCGCCCCTAGTCATAAGAACAACAAATTTTTTACTGGGATTTGTTTACAATATCGTTACCGTTAGTTGATAAATTTTTCATATTAATTGATCGCAAGTTGGTGATTGTGTGCACAACGGAAGCTGCAAATAGAAAATTGTGAACAAATTTATTGAAAATCCGTCGTGGTCTGGTTCAAAGATTGCGAAAAATAATGGTATGTAGAGTTATAAAACGATATAAAGAAACTCTTAGTGTTGAAAGAGCTAAAAAAGTTGTGAAAAAAACGGGAACCACCAACCTAAAATTAAAGGCAAAGATCTTGAGGTCCATCAAAAGCAATCCCGGACTATCGGATAGCGATCGTGCCAAAAAATTTAATACCAGCAAAAGCATAAAAGCTGGGCTAAAGTGCTATAGTGCTATAAAATATCCAAATAGAACAGACAAACATAATTTACTGGCCAAAAAACGTGCTCGTCTTCTTTATAATAATGTTTTGACCAAATTCAATGGATGCATTATTGTGGATGACGAATCATACGTAAAATTTGATCTTAAACAGTTTCCAGGTCAAAAATTTTATATGGCAACGAATCGTGGTAATGTACCCTCAAAATTCAAGCACATAAAAATGGGTAAACTTGCAAAGAAAGCAATGGTATGGCAGGCTATTTGCAGCTGTGGTCTCAAATCCAGGGCATTTGTGACATCCTCTTCTATGACGTCTGATATTTACATCAGAGAGTGCCTTTCGAAATGACTATTGCCATTTGTTCGTCACCACCATTCGCCAGTGAAGTTTTGGCCTGATTTAGCCAGTTGCCACTACTCTAAGAAAACCATGGATTGGTATCAGACAAATAAAGTAGATGTAGTGCCCAAATATATGAATCCACCCAATTGCCCCCAGCTTTGACCGATCGAAAAATACTGGGCTATTACAAAATATAAGTTGAAAAAATTCAGGTATTGTCAAAAATGTTACTAAAATGGAATCAAATAGCCGCAAAAGTATCCAGAGCGGATGTTCAAAAGGAATACCCGGAACTTTTTGCACAGCAAAAAAAATTTAAATCTTTTAATATTATAGTATTAAAACAAAATATTAAACTTATCATTTAATGCATTATTTATTATTCTGAGTGTTCTGGTTAAAAAGATACAGCAACTTTCCTGCGTGCCAATTTTGCGTGAACCGCGCTTTAACTCATTGTTTTTTCTTCATTTAGATGCAGATTCACTAATAGCTTTAAATTTTCCACAAAACTTCTGAAAACTAATTAATCCTAAAAAGATCAAGGTTACACAAATCTGTCTTTGTCAAGAAGTGTCTGTCAATTATCGCACATATTGATAGTTTTTTAGGAGACTATGAAAATTAAATCTAGAGGTTAATTTTCAAAGTCATGACTTAAGTTCATGTCAATTTCGTTATTTGAAGTTATATATAAACAGGCTTAATGAACAAATGTAGTCATCACAACAACAATGTATATAGAGACGGGCAAATCAGACGGCCGTTTCGGAATCCGCCACAATTCCTCATCAGTGATCTTAGTGATAGTTCTTAATCTTTCAATATCCTATATAAGATACTAATATTTGAAATCATAACCCAGAATTACGGATTTGATTCCAAATATCTTCACTGAATAGCGATATTGAAAGAAACTACCACTACCGTTCTATACACTTATGTTGTTGTTTTTTCCCCATTGTAGCTAGTCTACATAACAGTTCGTTATTTGAAAGTCTAGTACATATTGCCTGAGAGAAAGACGGATATCCGCGGATGAAATGCCATGCAACTGCATCGTTTCCCTTATTCAAATTTTTCTCAAAAGAGAGCGCCATAACGAGCCCTACAATGAATCTTAAGTCAAGTTAGACAAATATTAATATCTGTTTTATCGCAAGTACTATCCAAAAACAATAAAAAAAAGGTACTTGGGCTGCATCTAAAAGTCTCAAATAATTTCATAATAAATTTAAATAAAATCATGCCAATCATGCAAGAGCTCAAAAAACTCTTTAGAAAATATGAATCCGAATTGAATTTAATTTTAATTGAAAAATTTTAAGAAAATTATAACTTTAAAAATTTCATTCAACCGGAAAAATAGCAATGTAAAATTTCTTTGTCTGAAACTTCTAGAAAAAAAGAGTCTATATCAGTTGTTGTAGTATTTTGTGGTAATAAGAGAGGGCTGTATTTAAACTGATTCCTTTAGGCATCTTCTATACATTTATTATTGTAACTACATTTTTATTCCAGAAGATCCAGAAATGCTACGATATCATATTATATATCAATTTAAAGAGCTTGACGAGTAGGTTAGGTTGGAGTGGCTGTCGAGAGACACACTTAGGCCTGAACGGCCCATTGTGATACCACATAGTTGGACCTACAGTTTAACGCCGATTCCGGGAATGAGCTGTTTTTTGCTGAAAATTTGAAGTCGTTCAGTTTTTAGTAATTAAAGTCTGTAGAATATTTTTTGTCAAATTTTATGTAATGTAAAACGTTTAACTTATGAAATATTTCATATTTTGAGTCTTAAAATCTTCATCTCTTCTTAAGTAGGCCCTGCAATTTATTGGTTTGGAGAAATCGATTTTTAAAAAAGTGTGCTATTTGAAAGTATTATATTTCGAAAGTATTTTGTAAAAATTGATGAAGATGAAGTTAATTTTTTCTATGTTAAAAACCGAAAGTCAAAACTTTGAACCCGTTTTTCTCAAAAAAAAATTTTTGGCATTTTTTATTTGAGTCAAAAGAAATCCCATGTCTTCTTCTTTGAGAACTTTGATGTCTAAAAATGGGCTGCACATGTAAGCGTTAAGAATTCCTAAGTCAAAAATTATGTTTCTATTGATCTACCAGTCCCATAAAAATTTGTTAAGTTTTGGACCGAGAAAGTTCAGGGTCGACTTAAAATAACACTTACTGAGGTCAATTTCGTTTTTGTAAAATATTTATATGGAAAGTGCGTGTAGCGCTGTTTTGATATGAAATTATACTAATGCGGGGAATTCGATCAAAAATCGGAGAAATTCTCGAAGGATATCGGGGAGACAGAAAAAATGAGTTGGCATCGCTGCTGCATACACAAATAACAAAACAAACACCAACGAGTAGTTTGTTTCTCTTTTGATATTTGTTTTTTCATAAAGAGATTTCTTGAGCAAAAAAATAGCCCCAGTTACTGGGGCCTTACCGACTAGTAGTTTTAATTGGAATTGAAAAATAAAAAACCCCAGTTGGGAGTGTATACTTAACAGATAAAGAAACAATGAACTGTGGCTGACATCTTCTCAAAAATCAATCTACAAAATGGATTTTTAATATCAATCCACTTTACAGTGAATTGATGATTGGTAGCTCAACATTGGTCCTCATACTTAGTTTTCCTTCCATATTGAATCTATATCGGTTCAAGTATACTTAGTATTTTTCGTTTAAAATCAGAGGTCAAATCTGTAGATTAAACTGTTTACAAACCAAACCATCAGCTCGTAATCATAACACTGGAGTTCACGTAAAAAAAACGTTTGACAATGAAATTGGTTACCGCAGTGTAATCTATCACAATGCAAAGAAGCGAAAAGTGAAGTGTTGTATTGTGTATTTATTCGATATTTGCAAACCTTGAATAAATAATGTGGTGACCGTAAATACATAATTGTTTATATACTTTAATTTTTGTTATAATAGATGTCAATTTATTTAGGAAAATGATTGCAAATGCTGTGATTTGTCAATAGAATGTGCATATGTAAAAATATTTATATATACTAATTTACTATGGATCTATCTAGGCTATTTAAAGCAATCGCTACCTAGCATATCTTAACAAATCGAAATTTTCTGGCGGCAATTACCTCCTTTTAATGCTTTATTCTCCTTAGGGGCTTCAATTTATTCCTCGTGGTTGTTGGATGTTCAACTTACTAAAGCATAAAGTTACCAGAATGCAAGTTTTTCCCAAAAATATATTCTATAACAAATTATGAATTTATGCGCAATTTTCCAAAAACTATTTATTCGCAAATGTATGTGCTTACAGTCTATTTATATTTTCCCAATTTTTTTTCATTAAAAATTATGTCCTTGTAATATATCAATATGAAAACAAATTTAACTCACAATTTTCATAGAATTTGATATTAAATCCAAGAATAATTTCAGTACCAGAAATTTCTAAAACAGCTCACTATATTATCCCATTTTATATACTGCCTAATTAAAAAGAACAAACTTATTTACTGCAATCAAGTGCATACAGTAGTGGGTAATTTATACTTCATTTTAAATTTATGTTGATTGCAATAGATTTGTATTTCCAAGGTGTTTGGGTATGACGAGTTGTATGCCATTTATTTTTTAATTGTTTTTTAGATATAAAAAAGAGAATAAGGATTCACGAGTTATTTGTTGTAATGAAATTCAATTTAATGAGTTATAAATTTTAGGTCTTTCATGCCCGAACTTTAATGTGGCATAAAATAGGTGTCTAACAAATTTCTTTAGTAATAATATACTTTAACTGTATTAGATATAACGTAAATGAGGGTAATTCGGATCGATTTTTGCAAGGAGAACTTTGAGCGGTAAAAATAATGATTACAGATTAATGAAAGAAAAATATTTTAATATAAAATTAAAGCATAGTTCTTCCTCTTTTAAAGTTGTTAAATACCAAAAAAAAAAAATCATAACTTTTTTTTAATAATTGCTAAGGTTACATCGAAAAATTTAGTCTGCAAGTAAGTCGGATCGATGATGTATATAATTACGAACAGCAAAATTTATAGCAAATTATGTTTAAGTTTATGTTTATTTAGATGCAAAAATTAAATCTGGTATTTATGGAAAACATATGTATAAAAAGAATTTATGAATGTATGCGTAAATACATACACACACATACAAACAAATTATTGTCTAAATCTATGCATTTTCCTTATGTAATCATATATCGTTTATCCGATCTTAGTGAAATTTGATGCAGATATGCATTTGTCTGTATGTCAAATTGTGGGCTATAAAATTCGTCCTATCTCAAAGTGGGCGTGGCAATTTCGCTCGCAAAAATCGAATATCTTCGAATATCATATCGAGTCAAATTAATAAAATTTGACATGGAGATTTACTTGTTCCACACCGAACCAATTCTCAAACATGGGCCTACTCATGGGCGTATCAAAATTAGGGGAAGAGCCTGTGGCTGGACGATATATGCAAATATATTGAAAGCAAAAGTATGGGACTGTGCAATCTTACGTGGGAGCAATAGCGGGTGTAAGGGGCGTAGGAAAAGGGAGAGGATTTGGAGTTAAATACCCCTGACCTTCCCCCAAGCCCCCCCATAACCTCCCCCAAAGTCTCCCCTAACCTCCCCCTAAGCTCTACCTTAACCTCCCCCTCCCTAACTCCCCCAACCGCGTCCCTAATTCCCTCCCCTTCTTTCCTGATAAGAATTTCATATATTTGAACGTTGGCCACAAATAAAAAAAACAAATTTGAAAAGGAGTAACAAATGTTAACCCCTTTAAGGTAAATCTCTGGATCCGCTAGTCGGTGGCCACGCCCGTGTGCTGATGAACAATGAAATATATATTCAGTGAAGATATTTGGAATCAAATCTGTAATTCTGGGTTATGATTTCAAATATTAGTAGCTTATATAGGATATTGAAAGATTAAGAACTATCACTAAGATCACTGATGAGGAATTGTGGCGGATTCCGAAACGGCCGTCTGATTTGCCCGTCTCTATATACATTGTTGTTGTTGACATTGACATAAATGTGATTTGGAATAAAAAAAAAACTAATCATTTAACACAAACTAGTTTTTAAAAATATATTTCATATTGAATTTGACTCAAAATTACTTGTTAGTTTCAAAATTTGTATAACAGTAAGAAACGCTATTAATTTCAATTAATATTTCAATAAAAAAAATGTTTTTTGATTTTAAAATGCAAAATTTTCAACAAAAATTCTAATTCAAATTCCACAAAAACTCTCTAAACAAAGGATCGATCCAAATTCAACATTTCTCAAAAAGATTTTCACTTCAAGAAGATTTTCGTTCTTCTGACTAGAACGATGTATTTGGAACTGTAATTTTTTCTTTCACAGTTCCTTCCGCAAAAAAATGAATTAAAAATCAAATTCAAAAAAAGAGCATGAATTAAATTATCCAGCATTGTATGCATCATGTATTAAAGTTCAAATGTGCTTTAATTACTATATGCAGGTCTTTTATTTACTTATTTTATTTCACAAGAATTTCCTAATTAATTTTTTTATTTTATAAATACAAATGATGAGAGCGAGAAGTAAAGGGATGAGAAGTAAAAAAAGCAACAAAAATAACATAAAAAATAAATTTCAATGGAAATTAAATTTTTTGGATAACCACTACAAAATACAAAAAAATAAAAATAAAAAACGTGGAAATGCGCAAAAAAAAAAAAAAATATTTCGCAGTGTTTGTTCAGAGTTCGAGTGCAACTGCTGCTGCTGTTAGTTTGTTATCAGTACAACCGACGAGTTATTGCCGTACACGAGTGTAACTGTGTATGTATCCTTTTTGTGAAATTCAAACAAACCAATTAACTCACAAAAGTGCAGTAGCAACAGCAACAGCAGAGTTTGTTAAAACAAAGGAATTTGTTAAATTAAAAATTACTCGCGCGCAATCCACGTAAGCAAATCAAACAAAAATCTTTGCAACAACATCAACAGCTAATAACAACAACAACTATAGCTGCAATGACCCTCACATTTGGTAAGTATGTATTCAAAAAAAAAATAAAAAAAAAAAAATAATTTGTACTTTGAACTCTCACACACAAACATACATAATAAAATACTTACTGCTACTGCTTCTGTATCCTGCTGACGTTTTATATGCAAAAATTTGATTAAGCGATATTTCCCCTTTTTTTCTCACAATATGCACAGTGTACAGCATGCGAAAAAAAATGCTGAAAAATGCGGAAATTGTTTATAAGCCTTTTACACTTCAGTGGGAGCTGCAGAGAGATGCGATTTTGGTGCGAGTAGCGCGAATAATTTGTGCAGAGCAATTTGATTGTGAAATTGATTTGCCTACGAAAGCGTGTTTTGTATGTGTACCTCCTAGAGTGTTCGAGAGCAAGGGTTAAAGAATTTCTGGGTTTGTTTTTTTGTAATAGAAATGATGGAAGCATAAACTCTAATGAAGTTTGGTTCGCTAGTTAGTTCCACTCTGTGTTTTAATCTGATCCTGCAATAATAGATTTTTTTCACTCGTTTACCGCGTTCATTTCAGAATCAAATTTAAATCAAATTTCTATCTGAAAACTCTTGCATTCCCCATCGCAATAAAGCTCTATTCAGCTGCCAGAGTTGCCAAAATCGGTCACGCAACCATTGCCATTTTTGCTACTGTTTTATTTGGTGTGAATTTGAGTTAAAAAAATCAAAAGGTTTCACAAAGTGAATAAATCACACACGAATCACAACAAAAAAAAACAAAAAACAAAAGTGTTCCTGCATGCCACACACGCCTGTAAGGTATGCACGCACCGCTGCTTGGTACAGAGAAAATGCATTGCGTATCGTTGGTTTGTTGTTGTACTACCATTGTGTACAGTGGGCGTGTGTGTGTGTGAAACTAACTGGACGCGTGAATTTAATTAAGATTTTCTAGTGAAATACTAACAAATATTTTTTTTTTTTTGTAACCACAGTTGGCAGTTAATTGGAATTTTAGGAGTGTTTGAAATGTTACTCGCTTTGGAGAGTCAACGCATTAATGAGCCTTGCAGATCAGCTGTCGCTTCTAAAGGAATTTCTCTCAGGAAAAAGAAATATAACAAAAATTTCAGTACTAAACAGTCCTGTAATCCGGGTTGGTATCGCTGTAATGTTACTTTAAGCTGCCAAAGATTTCTTCACATTATTTTCTTAATTTTAGATCGAAAACATTAAGCCGCAGACCTTAGTCATCTTCCTTATTCTTTTTCCTGTTTCCTGTTTTTACTTATTGTATGATCACGATATTTATCATTCATGCACTTGTTCCATATACCCAAACTCGCTTCAGATTGAGAGAAAGAGGCATGTTATGAATGCTTTATCAAATAATGATCTTCAAGTGAACTTTCCGAATTAGAATTTCCCAGCGTCCCGAATACTTTGATTCAAATTTCAAAAGATAATTAAATTTTTGTGTACTCTTTTACAGTTGCGTAAAATTCATTGAAAAATCTCATCTCACCTCTTAGCTTCTCTTTGGCCAGAAGCTTAATTTTGAGAAACACTTAACCTTGTATCCCTTAGCTGCACCAGTGCCTGTCAATATAATTTTCATTATCCATTCATTGCTATGCTATTTAATCAAGTAAAAATAATGCAATCAACTCATTTTTTCACACGTTCAAATTCTTAAAAACACAAATACCCACAAAAATAAACAAAATTTGTTTTACTTTGACTTCATGGAACCATTAGCTTATCTTAGTTTTGCTCTTTGTCATATAATCGCAAACAACAACAAAACAAGGACAGAAACAACAACAACAACAGCAACAGCATTTAAATCAAACTCAAACAGCGACACGTGCATAAATGCTCAATCATTGACGTCTTTTACTTCTTTACTTGCTACTATTTCTTCGTTTTACCTTTATACAAAACTACAAATTTTCTAGATTCTCATTCTTTTTTTTTTTTTTTTTTTTTGTTTTGTTTTCTTTTTTGGAATAGGCAAATTAAATTTTGGGTCAAGCTAAGCGACAAAACAAACAAAACTGACCCCAAATAAAGATGTAAAAAGGAGCAGAGAAATGAGGGAGAAAACACCAACTAAAGAAGGCCCACCTATAGGGGAGTACGGGAAGCATTGAGAGAATAACACACGGAAACTGTAACTCAAACTGAAATAATGACAAATGAGGGTCAGCATGGGAACAATTCTGAACAATAAATCCACTGCTTTCTCTTAGCACGTATGCACGTGTATCTGTCTCTCTCTCTCTCTCTCTCTCTCTCTGAATGTATGTGTATATATTTGAGTGTACGTGTGCGTGTATGAGTATAGCAATTGTTGACAGGTATGCATTTAAGTTAAACCGTTACGCACTGATTGTCATAATAAAAAGCAGAAGCAATGAAACTCAACACACGCACACTTATACATGCACACGTATTTCCTTTTTATGTTGGAAAGAAGAAAATAACACATGCACACACGCACACACACACATTCATGCATTTTAAGCAGGAAGAAGGCAAAAAAGATGTTGTCGTAGTAGTGGCAGTAGAAAAATGGGTAACAAAGTTGCGCTTCGTCACAAAAATTTGTTAAAGAAAATTATTACAATACTGTCGAAAGTTGAAAGTAGAAAAGTTAACATACAGAGACAACATTTCAACGTCAACAAAAAACAACAACAATAACAAGCAATAACAATAATAATACAATGGCGACAATAACATCAACAACAACATCTTGTCAACTTTTATTATGATAGATTCCCAAAGGTATAATAATTTCATTGACATAACAAATTGGCATTTTCTCACATTTTCACCTTTAACTAAAAAAGGTGCAAATTTCTACATTTTTAATCTTCTGGGAAAATTTTCTGTTTTGTACTCAGCCAGGAGAAAAAAAATGTGTAAATGCATAATTTTAAAACGAATTCATTCACAGCTTTTTAAGTATTGAATTTTCAAGAATTTATCACACAAATTTTATATTGATTCAAACTATTGCTTTCTGGAATCAGTTTTAACTATCTTCAACCTAAACTGGCGATTTTTTGTATCAATTTTAAATAGCCTTAACTAGAAAATATTTTTTGAATTCGACTTCATTGTTTGTGGGATGAAATTTATGAATATTGACTGCTTAATATTAAATTCAACCTTTTTTCAAGAAATATGATATTTTTAACTAAAATTATTTTGATTAACAATAACAAATCAATACTTTCTGAAATCAATTTTATGTTTTCTGTGCCATTGACTATTCCGAATTCATTTGATACTTTCTAAATTCAAATTTAGGCTTTTTGAGTTAAATTGAATTACTTGAAACTCAATTTGGCTTTTCTGAGTTGAAATTGGCGTTTTCTGAACTCGAATTGTAGCATTACTGAAATAAATTTGAGCATTCTGAATTCATTCATTCGTTGCCGTTTTTTGAGTTTAAATAATGATGCTTTCTAAATTGACTTTTTTTAAATTGAGCTTGATTATTCAATACAAATTGTTGCTTCTTGACTTTCTTGCTACTTTCTGAATTCAAATTAACATTTTCTAAATTAAAGTTTTTTTTTGAACCAGTTTAACTCTTTTTGAAGTCATACTGGAATTCTTTGAGTTCTAACTAAACATTTTGAATTCAAATTGAGCATTTTAAATTTGATTTCAAGCTTTTTCAATTCAAGATAGTACTTTTTAAATTCAGATTGGTCATTTTAAATTAAAATGGATGGTCTAAAGTCGTATAAAGACTAGGTTTTCTGAATTTAGTTTGAATATTCTGAATTGGGTTGACATTTTCCAAATTTAAGTTTACGCTTTCTGAATTTTTAAAATTATTTTGATTATTCTGATCTCAAATTGGCTCTTTCTGAACTCAATTCTGAATATTCTGAATTTAAATTGACTGTTTTGATTGACAATTTTGAACTTAAATTAACGAATTCTAAATTGAGGTTTCCTGAATTCACTTTAACTTATTATTTTGAATTTAAAATTACGCTTTTTGAACTAAGATTGAATAATCTGATTTCACAGTGGAATTTTTTGAATTCTAATTGACGTTTTCTCACATTATTTTCTCACATTATTTTTAAATTCAAATTGACGTTTTCTGAATTGAAACTAAAGATCATTTGACCATTCGATTTGACTACTTCTGTATTCAAATTGACCCTTTTTAAATACAGTTTGAGTATTCTGAATTCGAATTGACGTTTTCTGAATTTATTTTAATTACTCTGCACTCAAATTGATGCTATCTAAATTAAGTTCAAATTCACTGTTCTGAATTCAATTTAGTTATTTAGAATTGACACTGTTTGAATTCAATTCACATATTTTTAGCTCAAATGGACTACTCTGAATTCAAATTGCATTTTTTGAAATCATTTTAAGTATTCTGAACTCAAATCATTTTTTGAATTCCAATTGACGCTTTCTAAAATTCAAATTGAATGCCCCAAATTTAAATTGACAGTTTTTTAATTCCAATTGACGTTTTTTGAATTCAAATTGACTACTTATTTCTGAACTAAATTTAACTATTGTAGTTTGAACTCAAATTGACTATTATGAATTCAAATTGATTCTGCAGTAATTCAAAATGTAGCTCTTTGAAATTATTCAAGTTATTTTGAATTCAAATTGATTCTTTTGAATTCAAATTAACTCTTTTCGAATTCAGTTTAGCTATTTTGAATTCTAGTTGACGCTTCCTTAAGGCCACCTTCTGGTCTAGATTTTTCAAAAAACAGATTTTTTTTATATTTCAAAAGGCTTTTAAAAATATACTGTAATATTTTCGTATCAATATTTTCAGTATTTCGACTTCTATAGCCTATTTAGCTGGTGAGCGCAGAAGCAGGTAAATTGCCCGACCGAAGTTTAAACTCATTTATCTCGAAACTATATTTTTCTGCACGATGGGAGACAAAAAACAAAAATTACTCAAATTTGACTATATATAACCAGTGGTTATCGCAGGAACTAAAAAAAAACTTTCTATTTTGAATACTTCTTACTTTTTAAGTACAAAAAGTAATGAAAAACAGTCAGTAAATTAAAATAAATTTCAACAACGCGCCATTTTGTCAATTTTTTTTTTTCATTTTAGTTCCTGCGATAACTACACTTATACTGATTGTAACTTCTTTTATTTTTTTTTTTTTTTTTAAGATCAGTGGAAAATCCAAAACATGTCCCACCAGTAAGATCCGTTTTTTTGAAGAGGGCAACTGTAACACCAATTTTAGTTTGCTTAAAATTATAATTTTTTTTATATTTAACAATATACAATATTGTTAAAGTAATAAAATATATCTACAAAGTTTAAATACTATTGCTCATTATTTCATTTAAAAACAAAAATCCTAAAAACTCGTCAAATTCAAGGACGCTAGACCAGAAGGTCCTCTTAACCCAGATAAGCCCATTGTATTATATGTAGGCCACTTCAGAAATGTTTGATTTTGATTAAATGAGAATATATTCAATCTAAATAAAAACTTTTTGAAGTTTATTTAGAGCAAATTTATTTCAGCCATACTTACAAACTTTTTTGCTGGGTTCTTTCTCCTCAACTTCTTGAACTTTTTTTTTACTACTCCTGCGTTAAGAACTTGCAAAATAAAAACGGAAAATTAGTTATGCCGGTAAAAAGGAAAGGGAGAAACCAGAAAGAGTCAAGAAATAGAGTGAGTGAAATAAAGTTTGAGGTTTTCTCTAACGCTGTAAACATTTTTAATGTCACGTACTAAAAATGGACAATTGTTTTGATGAATGTTTTTGCCGGTGTTGTTGACAGTAGATAACAGCTTCCAATAAAAACTACAATGTTATAACATTTATATGTATTCTTACATATATATATATTCAACATACATATATGTGAAATGTTAAAAATGAACACAGAAAGACACACACTTGCACTAAGTTTAATTAACATGCTCTTGTTTCACATTTATTGTGTGTGTTTGTGTTTTTATGTGCAACTTTAAAAAGTCCTTTATGTTTTTCAATTAGGATAAAAAAAACACCGAACGCGGGTATAAAAATTTGTACAAAAGTGATTTTCGTTCTTTTTTTTTTTGTTTTCTTTCAAACAATCAAACAATTTTCCTCGCCCATTACCTTTCACTCCCCTTTCTACTTCCATCACTTTTATATCCCCTTATAGCGAATATATGTATATGTTTTTATTCTGTGCTTATTGCAGCTGCTAATTTGAAGTTTACTTTTAGAAGTTTTGTATTAAGTCAGCGAATTTCATTTAAATTTTTTTTTTTTTTTTTTGTCTTTACATTAACAGCAAATTTAACAAATTGAAAAGTTTTAGAAGTGTATACCTAAAATAATGTATTGTTTTATTTGGTTGCTTTCTCATATTATTTCTTTATCGTATGAACGAAAGGCAAATCTGATGTGAGTTGGTTCAAAGTATGTGCAGCAGAAAAAAACAAAAGTTAAAAATGCAAATTTCATTTACCGCTCCACTCCCTTTTAACATAATCAGCAAAAGTATAGAGCTTCTTAAGGAAGTTGGATATGCTGAAAATGTTCTTTGTTTTGAGTGTTTTTTGTTGGCTTCGTAAAAATGTTGTGTGTGTTTTTAATTAGAAACATTTCAGCAAAAAAAAAAAAAACGAACATAGAAAGCGAAGTTGTCACAAATTTTTTGCTTAATTTTGAAGAAATTTTTATAATTCTTATTTCGAAGTTGCTTCATTTCATCCATAATTTTTTTTTTTTTTTTGTATGATTTTGATTTTACCAATTAAGGCTTAGATTTATCATATAAAATCATTCTTTCTTTAGATAAATTGATTAACATTTTAGTGTCAAAGGCTAAAATTTCAGAGTGATTTCTCCAGTTTAGTGAACCACGTTCACCTTTCGAGGCTGAAATGTGGGTTGTAGTACATGAAATCGTAAAATACAATACTTTAATTAAACGACAACATGAAATTGGTGGCGAAACTCAGCGAATATATTTTTTGATAAAAAAAATGAAATTCATGTCGGAAAAGATTATTAAAATTGATACCATATTTAGTCTTTGTGATAGGGGATTTTGAAAAATTTTTTATTTGACAAAATGGCAGGCGTTTGAATTTAGATTAGCGATTTTTAGTCAAAAATTTGTTACTACTTGAATGTTAAAAAAAAAACTAAACCCCTAACGAAAATCCTACGACAAAGACTAGAAAATTATGTAGGGGAATGTGGGGAATTTCGAACCACACTTTGATTTTGACTGATAACTCACCCTAAAATCGTAATTTTTAAAAGTTTTGAGAAATGGAGTTTAAACTAGAAGCAAAATGCCACGTTTTGGAAGTTGCAGAATTTAAAAATTCGAATTTTTGTAAAGTTTTAAGAATTATACCAAAATATTCGATTTTGTCATTTTGAAAAATCGTGGGGAATCTCGAACCACTTTGCATATTGAAAAAACCCGAACAAATATTGATGTAAAACGTTTCTTTATGACTACGTTATGAAAAAACATAAGATTTAAATGAAAAATATAGAGAAAAAAGCGATGTTATTTATTCGGAGTCGCATGTTTTTGCATATGGAATAGCCACCAGTCATGTATACACAATGCAAGTGAACAGCTCGATCGCACTCGTTGCAATGAATCGTGCCGCAAATGATGCAGGAATCATGATCTACATCTTAAAAACTGCCTACAACTAATTTTTTGTCGATAATTTACTAAATAACTAAGGGGTTCGATATTCCCCACAAAAAGTGGTTCGACATTTCCCAGAAGCTGTGTTCAACAAAATAGCCGCCCATGAGTCACAGAACCAAATTTCATGCAAAAAAAACTTTTTTGACTGTAAATAATATTCACACACAATGATTTGAAAAATATTTACCTGCTTGGTTTTACGCAAAAATGTTGAAAAAGCAATGTAATTTTTAAAACACAAAAACACTTTTGAAATCTCAAAAATCACTTATCGCAGACAGCACAAAATGCATCTCATCGGCTCGATGGCTAATGAAAAAATGAGATGAAGCTGAAATAATACGATGGAAAAAGTTTCGTATAGATCGAATGTCAGATAATGCAGATAAAACTAATGGTTCGACATTTCCCATGGTTTGAAATTCCCCACATTCCCCTATATAATAACCCCAAAATTTCAAGTCAATCGGTTCAGTGATTGTCGAGATATTTTGGTCATCGAGAAAAACGAGTTTTAAAGTTGAGCAATAACTTGTTCTCCCTGTCTGATCCAGCTGCTTGGTGGCTGCTAGCAGCCGTTATTTCTTCAAATTTTTTCTTGAAACTTTCACCAGGCATTCTTAAGACCTCAAACTTTGAGAAGCCTCCAAAATTGAAAAATCGATTTTTTTTTCGACCATTCTAGGTTTATGTATATTTCCTTCATGGCTTCCCAGCGATTTTTTAGCAATTTTTTGTGAGAGATCTGCTAAAAATATAACAATAAAGGTAGATACACATTAGGCTGGCGAAAAGTGATACTATGTTACGCAACGTGATGCGCTGTGTACACACTAGGCTGATGCCATGCTCCCGTATTATGGAACTTCTTTCTCCTGGAACTTTGCATTATATAAAAATTTGTGTTTCGGGACCAGCTTAAAATATAGAAATATAGATAGTTATGTATATATTTATATTAATTTATTATTTAATTTTAATTTTATTAATTACATACTGTATACTTTTTCACAATTTTTTACTTACTAAAAACCCGACGTTCATATTTCAACGATTGGCGCATGAAGAGGCGCTCGCAAACAGAAATATGACACACGCTAATCCAGATCGAATGCATCAGCCCCAAATCGACACAACACGTCAGCATAGTGAGTACATGTCAAACGATGTTTCATACAAAATATACGAATGCTGATGCTTTTTGATTTCCGTCAGGCGACATGTGTTGCGTGTCGTCAGCCTAAGGTGTATCTACCTTAATTCCTAAGTTATTTTATTTGTTTATTATTTAATATTTTAAATATTTTTTTTAATAGCCTAATCAAATTGATGTGTTTCTCTTAGGGGCTGAAACGGGACCTCCCCAAAATGTCAGTGGCAAACGATGTGCATACAGCACGCATCAGCCGATTTTAAAACGTAAAAGGAAAATATCTTGTTATTTGTAATCCAGTGGCCGGGGCATTGACGAAAAAAATTTCGTTATTCACGTATTTCTTTTTTTTTTTGATATTTTAAGGTGTAAAAATAATCAAAACAAAATTTGCGAAATTCGGCTATGTCAGTACCTCGGGAAATGTATAAAAACTGCTCACAAAAAATTCAAACTTGATCCTACAGACCAGCTAGACAAACATAGTTTAGAAAAAAAACGCGTTTAAAGTATAAAGACGCAATAAAATATTGTTTTCAGAGACTTAAGTTCGATTTGCGATTCCGGGATCCATGCAAATCTTTTGACGACATCATTTTCCACATGTTTTAGAAGAGAAATATGCAAACAAAATAAAAACTAAATTGTGTATTAACGAACACAAGGCAGAAGTGAAACTTCTTGTGAACTAAACGAAACACAAGCAAATAACAATCAAATCAAATTTTTCAATCGCTAAATTTTTTACTTCATTGGCTTGTGTTTTTTAATTTCATTTGCTTGTTTTTCGTTTAGTTCACAAGAAGTTTCACTTCTGCCTTGTGTTCGTTAATACACAACCTATTTTTTTTTTTTTGAGATTAATGCTAGAACAATAATTGCAACTCTGTACCGGTAATGTCGATGACAATTGTAGCAAACTTTTTTTGTGTGCGACATCTTCATGTAATTCCTTGGACATTTGCGCCATCTGTATGTGAAATGTATAACTGCCATAAACTTTAAGATGGCGACGCTACACATTGTTCTTTCTGCCATATGCGTGTGTGTGTAATTTATATGTTATATTGAATTAAAACTATTTATGAATCGTTTATTATATAGTTTGCTCGTGAATTCAGTTACGGAATATTGCCGAACAAAATTATGTCGCATTGCAAATTTACGCGCGACTTAGGACAAGAGAAAAGAAGTTTAACTTCAAAAAAAGGATTGTTTTATTAAAATATTCATTTTAAAATTTTTACCATTTTTGTAATAAATGTTCCTATATATCTGGAAATTTCAAAATTTTTTACAAAAAAGAGGAAAAAATATTTAAAGTTAACGAAAATCGGGATATTCTTGCCAATTACTTAAATGGTCGAATTATCTACCAGTTGCAAAAAAAAAAAAAATACTCCCTTAAATTTAAAAATTTCCTTTCACTATGGGTGCCGAAAAACCATAAAAAAATTAAAAACTTTTTTAATATTTCTGGCTTTGGGGTTTTGCAATATAAAAGCATCCAATAATTTTTAAAACCGGGGTTGTGTATAGAGTGTGTAAAATGAATATACATTTTTTTTTAATTTGAATAAGAAGCTCTTTTTTGGGCATTTGAGTTAAAATTTCACAGAGCAAAACAAAAAATATTTTACAAACTTAGTTGGCTTTTCAGAGCTTCTGCCCTGAACAAAACAGAAAACTCTTTGATTTAAAAAATATTTCTTTTGAGCCAAAAATAACAATGTACAAAACTAGTTTGCGAAAAAATTCGTCGAACAATTTGACCCGCCTTAAGTATTAGATATACATATATATTAGGGTGTAGTATTTTTCGAAAAAAAAAACATTGGCTATGGCCATAACCATTGCAACGGAAACGGAAAGAAATAGCTTTTAACGGTTTTTGACGGTAAAACTGTCAGTATAACAAAAAAGACTTTTTGGTGGCAAGTAGAAGTGAAATTAGATTAGAATGCAATCTTTAAATCTATTGCAACAACGATTGAAAAAAATTCCGCAGCAATCAACCATTCCCATCATCAGCTTCAAAAATAGTGTTAGCAATATTCAAAATCATGATAGTTTTTTAGGAGACTATGAAAATTAAATCTAGAGGTTAATTTTCAAAGTCATAGCTTAAGTTCATGTCAATTTCGTTATTTGAAGTTATATATAAACAGGTTAATGAACAAATGTAGTCATCACAACTACAATGTATATAGAGACGGGCAAATCAGACGAACGTTTCGGAATCCGCCACAATTCCTCATCAGTGATCTTAGTGGAAGTTCTTAATCTTTCAATATTCTATATAAGCTACTAATATTTAAAATCATAACCCAGAATTACAGATTTGATTCCAAATATCTTCAAGAAACTACCACTACCGTTCCATACAATTTTGTTGTTGTTTTTTTTCCCATTGTAGCTCATCTGCATAACAGTTCGTTATTTGAATATTGAATATTCAAAACCTTCACAATGAGTTCAGGAAGGCAATCTTATTTTGTTGATATCAAAGAAAAATTTAAATTGAAAAAAAATCAAAATTTTCAAAGTCAGATTGAGTATTGCGAGCGAACCACTTCACCAATTCGGATCAAATATGGCTTAAAATGAAATTTTATTTAGCTTGAATTCTTATATATTGATTGATTTATACTTGGCACCAAAAAGTATTTTTTGTCATACAGTAGCAGAGGTTACCGTCATTTAAAATCGTTTCTTTGGCATAACTTGGAAAATTCTTCCAGCGGGAGCGTTATTCTGTTTAAAGTCAGAGGAGCAATGTAATTGTAATTAAGTGTAAATATATAAACTTCAAAAGCTAAAGACTGTACTTGGCCCTACCAGCAGAAACTGATGATGACAAGCGGGCAAAATTAATCATAGTTTGCAGTTCTAGCTAAGCAAGTTAGCAAGTTTTGGGGGTTCAATCATGCATCATATGAATATTTGATTTTTTAAGAGGTTGATATCCAGCACGGAGTGTACAAAGATTGTATTTTTGTAGTAGTTGCATGACAATCAACGTTGTATATTACGATTTTTCAACTGTGTGGGAAAAAATCTTAACACACGTTTTACCTAATATTTTTTTTGGGTGTAAAATTTAAAAATTTCTTTGATCGAGTTATCTTTGAAAAATATGTCAGTTGTTATTTTTATGACAAACATGTTGATTTATTGTGAGTTTGATCAAAATGAGTGAAGAAAAATAAGTACATCTTAAAATTATTAAAAATTTTCAAAAAAATCCAAATTGGTCTTACAAAAAAAATGGCCAAAGAATTGAAGGTCTGCCGTCAAACTGTTTCCAATGTTATCAAACAGTTTCAGGAGAATTTGACCATCGATAGCAAAACCTGGTTCGGGAAGAAAACAAGGACCACATGATATTGGGAAAGTCAAGAAAATTGAAAGCATATTGGAAAGATCTCCAAACACATCTGGCAAAAAAGCTGCCCGGTTAGCCCAGTGCTCTGACTATTTGTTGCGAAAAGTTAAAGCCAATGCATGTTTGAAAACATACAAAGTCCAAAAAGTTCCAGACAGGAATGCTGCAAAAAATTTAGACGCCAAAAGTAGGGCTCGGAAATCCAATTTCATACAAAAATATTCATGTTGTATAATGGACGACGAAACTTATGTACTGGCAGATTTTACGCAGCTTCCGGGTCAAAATTTTTATGTTGGTGATGCTCGAGCAAATGTTGTAGAACAATTTAGAATCCAAAAACAGACAACATTTCCTAAAAAAAATCCTGGTATGGCAAGGTATATGCAGTTGCGGCAAAAGAAGCATGTCATTTGTTACAATGGGCTCTATAAATACCGAAATATACATCAAAGAATGTTTGAAAAAAGACTTCTTCCTTTCATAAGAGAGCACAATGTGTCCACATATTTTTGGCCCGATTTGGCATCATGTCACTACGGCAAGAAAGCTCTGGAGTGGTCACAAAGTAATAACATAGTTTTTATAACAAGAGAGGCCAATCCTCCAAATTGTCCGGAGCTAAGACCAGTGGGGAGATATTGGGCTCTTGTGAAAAGAAACTTAAAGAGCACAAAAAAGGCAAACTGTTCAAAAAAATTGTCTGAAACAACTATCAAATCTCTAATGGAAGGCTTACCAAAAAAGGCCCACGAGTTCATAATTAGTGGTTAGAAAAGTTATATTTTTCTATAATTTGTAAAATATTATCAATTAAATAAAAAAAAAAAATCGAAACTCTGAGATCAACCGTTTAAAAATTATTGAATTTTATATATGTTAAGATTTTATCTCACTTATTATGTACAGTAAATAGTTGTGCTAGAAATATTTGGACTATTTGACTACATTGTAGTGTGCTCTGGCTATTTTCAAATAATTGTTAAATAAATGTGTTTATTTCGTTTGACCCTTTGTGGAGAACAGGGAACCAACAAATAAAATAAATACTGTATCGAAAATATCAATGCATTTGTAACTTTGTATGAATTCAAGAAAAAACTTCATGATTTCTAAATGAAAGTAGTGAATTAAGATTTGAATCAAGATATCAGGAAAAATAATATGAGTTCGTGATATCTACTAGTTTTTGCATGTGCAAGGATGCCCAAAATTTCGTTTAAACCAAGTTACAATATATCATCATTTCCTTAAAAATGTAATGGAAACCCAAATTAAGATTTCAATAGGAAAAATAAAACCTTTTCTAAAATGGGATGAAGTCATAAAAAGTATTTCATTACTTGAAATATTCAAATTTACTTGAAATACTTCAATTTTAACTGCAACTTTAGCTAACATTTCCATTTTCTAATCAAAGCAAAAGAGGAAATTAAAATATAAGAAGTAAACAAGTAACGCCTCTCAACATACTTTGGGATAATATTAATTCAAATGAGCTTACATTCATACATTTCTATTACCATCCACCTAAACTTTTGCTTCATACTCATCGTTTTAAATTTAAACTCACACCCAAACACATTTGTATGTGACTTACTTCTCTTTCAAAATTTTATGCATAATTAATTGTACAATTAAAAAACGCATTAACAAAATTCACCAGTAAAAAAAGAAAACGAAAAAGCAAAAACAAGTTTATGTAAGTATAAACTTTTTCTGCAACATGCGTCATTTTACATGTAAAACCCAAGAAAAGTTCCGAAAAAATCAAAAAGATATTGTATACAAAACAAGAAAACAACTTGAAAAACAATAAAGTACAAAACCAAAGCATGTTACTGCGTTGCCAGGAGGATGGATGCAGGGGTAGGCGTGTTTTGAGACCGTAGACCATAAAGAAAATGTATTACAAACATTTTTGGTTTGTTGAGTGTTTTTATTTTTTTATTTGTTACGAATTTGCGATGACAAATTTACACAAGTACAACGTGGCGTATGTGTAACAAAAATCTGATTCTACTTTCAAATATTTACAACATTTTGGTAATGAAGGCAGAGGATGTTTTTTTTTTTTGGAAACAGAATCGCAAATAAATGGATATCTTAAATGTTACTTGTTTAGTTTGAATTGTAGAGTCTGCAATATTTATATTGATGTTGAAGCTATAACAGCAGGGCAAATCGCAATCAATCATATTCAATTGTATAGAAATTGAAATAAACTGCATTGCAATTGAAATTTTTAAATCAAAGCAATATTGTAAACTACCTTAGAATTGATTGCATGAAAAAGTTTTAGAAAGTTTCGCATATATAGCTAAGAAAATTTTTTAGTTTGTTATTTGGAATGGTCGATATTTGGTTTTTAATATCTATTTGCTTACGAAAGCGGTCAATTAATAGTTTTTTCTTTACGTATATGTCTATCTGTGCTTATGCAATAGCTTAAGTAAACTCACAGACACCTGCCTTACATGTTCACAGCTGCAACAAATATGTATACACATATACAACCATCAATACAAACACAGATACACACACACACGCTCACTCTTTCATATAATCAAAGCAGTGACGGATTTGACAAAAAAAGCCTGAACATTGAAAACATTTTGAAACCAAGCCAAAATTCAGACCAAAATACGGGCCAAAAATCAAATCGAAAGCTGACAAGCAGACTACAAATTATAGTAAAGTGGACGTAAATTCAAACCAAAACTTAAACCAAAACACAGACCAAAGTTCAGGCCAACAGCAGATCAAAATTAAACTTCAAAACAGATAAAAATTCAGACCAAAATTTAGACCAAAACCAGACCAAAAACAGGCCAAAAATTAAACCAAACTCAGAAATAAAACCATTTCAAAATTCAGAACAAAACCATACCGAAACTGAAACAAAACTTAAACTAAAACTCAGGTCAAAACTCAGACCAAGTTCAGCAAAGTGTAAACCATAAATCAGGCCAATAATCAGCTCAAAATTCAGATCAAAAGAAAGCATTGAAAATATATTAAAACTCAGTCTAACATCAAACTTAAATTTAGACCAAATTCAAACCTAAAACTGATCAAATTCATGTCATTTTATCTGCGTAAGCAATGCAGTCCGGACTGCGATTGCATCGGTCAACGATCTGTGCGTATGCAGATGCGACACTCGGTCGTATTGGGCGGAAGAGGGTCCGTTTGGGGAAAAAGAAATCAAACCAAAATTTAGATCAAAACTCAGGCTAAACTCATATCTAAAAAGCAAACACAAATTTAAAGCAAAAACCGGCCAAAACTCAAACCAAATTTAAATCCAGAGATGGACCAAATTTAGATCAGCATTCAAACAATGAAATAGTAAAAAAAATGAGACAAAAAATAGACCAAATTTATGCATAAACACTTATCAAAAATTAGACAAAATTTCAAAAGGGAAAATTAAAAAAGTTCAGATCAAAACTCTGATCAAATGCAGACCATAAGACTAAGACCAAATTCAAACCAAATTCAAACCAAAAGTTAAATCAAACAAAAAATTCAAATCAAAAATCAAACCAATTTTGTAAAAGTTTAAATCATAAATAAAGCCAATAATCAGGCTGAAATTCGGACATTAATCGAAAGTATATCGAAACTCAGCTCGAAAACAGCCCAAAAATTAGAAAAATCAAAATTAAGATCAAAAGTCTGGCTAAATTCATATCCAAAAATATGGCCCAAATCAGACCGAATTTAGGTTTAGAAACAGACCAAAATTTAAACCAATATTCAGACCCAAAATCAGATGAAAAACTAGACAAAAAGGCCAAACTCAGGTCTAAAACCAAAATTTAGACAAAAGTTTAAACTAAACCCAACCTAAAAACCAACCTATCTATGAAACCGCTACTGATTCAAGTCATATCAATTACATTTTTGGCAATTAAGCTACTACGAGTAGCAGAAATAGGTAGTTCATTGCACTGAAAGTGTTGCAATAAAATTGCTTATAATTGCGGTTGAGTGGTTTTACATTGTTGTTGTTATTTCGATTGGTATTGCTGTTATTCCTGATACGAGTATTGCTGTAACTATTGCCATAATTATTGCTATAACTATTGCAGCTATTTCTTCTATTATGGCTAACAAATATCTATGTACGTCAACATGAAATTGCTTTTACATATTCATACATACATCTGAATATCAAACAACTAAATACAAAAACTTATATGTGTGTGAGTGCAGGAATGAATTTATTTCAGTATGTGAATATTAGTGTTTTACATATACAGCAATTATGATATGAATTTAAGTTCAATGCGCCATTAATGAATGCTTAACTTGTTGTACTTTTTTAAATGTATATTGATTATATCGATTTCAATTTGAAGCAGATTTTCATGCATGTAAAACTACTAGAAATCATTATAAGTTTCTTAATTATAGTATATGTACCTATGTACATACAAATACAATTTCCAACATATCGAATTAAATGATAAGTACATATGAGTAGTTATATCATTAGTACCTAGTTTTGTAATTTATTGCTGGATATTTAGAATATTTAATCAATCAATGGCTGTATTTATGTGTTTGAAGCCTTCAGTAATTGCTCACATATAATTTAATACATACTTGAATTTCGTAGAATATTGTGTGATTAATAATTACATGAGAAATGGAATTCATTGCTAATATGTATGAAAACCTACATAAATAGGGGATGGTGGGGAACTTGGGAATATGAAGAGTTGAGCAACACGTCAAAATCTATTTCAAGGCAGTAGTTTGTACAAGTTCTCGCCAAACTCAACTCAACAGCACTAGTCACGTCAACATGCATTCTTATACCAGCATTCTAGTTGCACTGACTACTGACATTTAGTGAGTGGTGAATTTCAATTTGAGACGATTTGACATTCTATTGCAATACTTTAGTCTCTAATGGCTAACCATTAGTACCAAAATAGTCAGCTGGAGTTTGGCAGGTCGTAAGGCATCATAAAAATTATTATTACTACGAAAAAGATTTTATCTTTCGTCCTTTGTGTTTTTTAAAAAAAATAAATTATGAAAGAAGAGATAGTTATTTTTGATATCATTTTAAAGGTAGAAGCAACAGAGGCAAGGTAAAGTTTTAGATATCATTTATTAAAAATATAATGTGCAATAAGCAAGAATCTGACTTACAGATTGCAGCGCAGGCGCAAGCTGCGATATTTGCGTGACAGAGAAGACCCTTTTGTTCTAGGGGAGAATATTTTTTGGAAACTTTTCAGGTTCCTAAAATCGTTGTGTTGGGACTTTATTACAGCTCTCGAACCATATGACAAGCATAAAACCAGATTGCCTTTTGAATTTCGTGTAATGTTATAATTTGTTTACCTTTCGATACATGTATTTGTATATTCCTTATGATCAGTTTATTTCAGTGCTTTATTTTTTAAACAGTGGTTCATACCAGCATTGCGTTGGAAATAGCTACATCTCTGCTATGAGCCAGCCCAGCACTCCAAAATGATGTAATTCATTTGCTAAGTTGTTAAATAAATTATAAAAACCTCAAAATCGTTGTCATATTTAAAAGCTTTTTTCAAAAAGATACCAGAACCTGTTTTCCCATTGCATTCTGGCTGTACATACAAATTTCCACTATCTTCCTTGCTATGGTTTCTCAAATTAAAAATCAGACTTAGCAGCCCTACTCATTTTTCCCCCATGAAATTATAATAAGAAGTAATACTTCCATACAAAATCAGTACCACAAATAACTCTAGAAAAATCCCATAAAAAAAATTGGAGTTATATGGGAGCTATCACGTCCCTCTTTTCCAAAACATCAACACGGCATCATCCCGAGATATACTAAAAAATATGTGAAATAACCATTCAAACACAAAATGCTGTGAAAATCTATTAAGTAATATAGATAACTAAAAACATTCATCAACTCTTATTTTTGTACATATGTATATTAGATTGGTAGTTGTGCACATAGTTATATTTTTTTGAAGCTAACTTACATAACATACATGCATATATAAATGCACCCATCCATAAATACATCCATACATATATACATACATCCATCCATACATCCACACATCCATACATCCATACATTCATACATCCATACATCCATAATCCATACATCCATACATCCATACATCCATACATCCATACATCCATACATCCATACATCCATACATCCATACATCCATACATCCATACATCCATACATCCATACATCCATACATCCATACATCCATACATCCATACATCCATACATCCATACATACATACATACATGTATACACTGCATCAATGAATTCGATATACAAAATATTTACTTTATCAAAAAATTTAAACATTACCTTGCCGCTACCTTCAAAATTATGTGAAAAAGAAGTATCTCTTCTTCCATGATATTTATGGATTTCCTTAAATTAACTTAGTCAGATGCAGCCAATTTCCCATTGAAAACCATTTGATTCTCCACCAGATCTGCATCCTTCACATATTTTTAAATTAATCGATTGTTCACATTCAAATTTAGATGATAAATGTACATGGTTAAGTCGATTGAGGTTTATGTCCATGGTGCTCAGTCGAATTCGAGGAGGTTCATGTCCTCAACAATATGCATTTTGTTTACTTATTTATGTTTTCACCACATTAAATGGTGAATAGTTTTGAGACTGCTACCTTCAGAATGCCAAATGAAGAGACAATCTCAAGCAAAGACAGAACGAAACAGTCACTAATTTTTGAGATTAGAGAGAGCACTAACTAATAGAATTCCTATATTAGTATCTCTTCAGATTGTGGGTTAAATATTTTTCCCGAAAATCAATGTTGGCCATTTGTGTTTGCTGAATTTTTTGAAGCCGGTCATAAAAGTGAGTACATAAAGAAGATCAGCAGTGAATAACCTTTCGCCACACTAAAAGAATTTTGAATAAATATGCGATGTGTCTATGAAGCGAGGGCCATTTTGAAAATATGGAAAGTGGGGAGTGGTGCAACATCAAATATTCGATAGCTTTCAACCTAATTTTGGCCTTTTCCATACTTTCGTGCATTATTCGTGAATAATTCAAATGTTTCATCCAATTTCAAGACTATTTTTTAGTGAGTTTAGAATTTTTCATGATTTTTTCGATAATGACTAATGTGTATATATCGCGAGTCAGTTTGAATGAGAGAACTAATCGAACTGCGATTTTTAAACATTTTAGTAACCTAAATAATATTATTTTTTATTACTTGAAGATCATCACAATTGGCCATTTTTACAACTTAAATAAAAAATATTCATCAAAATATGCCATTTTAAGCAATCAGGTCCCATGCCAGTGTTTTTACTACATCAAAGCTTTTTTCATGAATGCCGATCTTCACTCAATTTTTTATCGAATCACTCGCTGGTCCACTTATATCGGGTACCTGGACATTTGGAGTTAGCTAAACGGGGCTCACAGTTTACCGATATATCATTTTTCTGCACCATTGGTTTCCCTCTTACTTATGTCTATTGAATTTTTAAATTTGCAATTAAACAAAACTATCTTCAGAAAGCAAAAAGTTCCTGGGTAGCAGAGCATACTTGTGATATTACCAGGCTAACATGAACCACTATGGACAATAGACGGACTAGACAGCAATTCTACGCTGGCAGAAATTCCAACAGCATTACGACTTCAGTGTTCACAGGACACTGCATAATTATTAAGGCTGCGGCGCTGAGGAAAAAGAAGAAACAGTCCTCCATTTCATGTGCAAATGCCCATCACTGGCCAGGATGAAACTAAAACTCCTAAGCTAACCTTTCTTTACTAGTCTATTCGAGCTATCATCCATAAATATTAAAGACATAGCTAGATTCATTAAGGAGTCCTCATGGTTTTCCTCTTCGTAAATGGGGAAGTCGCTCCTCACAATTAGGCTAATAAGTGCTTAAATGTGCTTTCAAGCAGAAGGCGGCCACTCCAAACTAACCTAACCATGCCGTTTTCTGAAAATTCAAAAAACCCGATTTTCGGGCCAACAGACAAAATTTATGGAACCGTTTTGGAATTTCAATAAACTGCTCAAGCCAAAAATTGTGTGTTTTGGCATATTAGAAATTCACATAGTCAGATGCGTAAAAAATTTGCATAATATTTTTACCCCAAAAACAAAACACGTTGCATAACTCCCCACCATCCCCTAGTAATGCGATGCGGGTACCTCATGTGGTATGAGTAATATAATTAATATTTGCGTACTCGAAATACCGTTATGCTTGCATACGTAGCTAATTGCTTTAAGTGAAAATTTTATTATTCTTACTGTATTATTTCTGACTGAATAATTGAATAATATTTTGTTTATTTATAGTTTTCAATTTTTAGAAAAGAGCTAAATGAGCATACATCGAATTATTTTGATTTTGCTGGCAATGAACATTTTTGAGTTATTATTATAAAAAATTAGCGTCAAAAAACAAGACTGAAAAAGGCAAGGAAAAGGTTAGTGAGGTTATTAAACACCTTCTGCTAGTTCATCATAAGCTGACATGCTTTAGTTGCTTCTATGGAAAATTCGGCTCTAACTACAGAGTTGTTATAGCCAAAGTTGTGTTCTCCAACTAATTAAAACGTGGAGCTCATTAAAAGCCAGCATCAAATCTGTCCTTTTATAGAACTACAAAGTCTGTTAAATTTTGCGAACAGGTGAGTTGCAGATGTTAACTGATAAATTTTTTAAACAATACTTTGAAGATCGGTTAGCCCAATATTATCAACAACACAGGCATGTACATGAAGATAAAAAAACTTCGAATGACAAAAAATTAGAAGAAGAGGATATGGAGATGTATTGGGCATATATTCGTAAACAATCTATGAAGCGAAGAAAAGGATGTACATTTATTCCATGGGAAAGTAAGTCTTTTAGTGAAATAGGAATAATGACTTTGTTGAAGCCCTACACGCAAAGAAAAAATTCGTTTCCCACAAGCGAAATTTTCACCAAACGAACTTCTTTCATGGAATGTTTTCATGATGAACGAACATTTATTTATCATAAACGAATATATTCGGTTGAATGAAGATTTATTCATCATAAACGGTTCAATTACGATGAAGTAAAACGTTTGCAATAAAATGCAATATTTCCCTGAAAAATATAAAAAAGAAAACAAAAACAATTTTCATATGTACATTGGCATTTTATTGTGGTCTTTGTTTAAATAAAATTTTCTGATTAAAACCTAGAAAAAGTGAATGAAATTTACATAAAATTATATTATTAAAATTTTTGTATTATTTATTATAAATCACACACTTTTGTTTTTTATAAACACCACGCACTTTTTTATAGACAAAAAGAAATGTGATGAAATAATTTCAATGCACAATTAAAACTCTTCAATAATGCGTTGACAAATGATACTTTCCGTTATGTTGTGTTGATTTGTTGTTGTGTGAAGTTTGAATGTAAGCGTCGCTGCTGCTTCTTTCTGCGACGAGAGCGAGATGAGAGGAAAACGAAAATAAAAAGAGAAGAGAATGGACTTTCGTTTGGCAGAAACGTTTTTTCCATTTGCCAGAAAAGAAAATTGCCTTAATTTTCTCGTGAACGAATTTTCGTTCATCATAAAATTGTTAATCTTTTTGGTTTTGGTTTCTGCAAACACGGGAACGTTCCTCATAAACGTTTTTGTTCAGCATAAAAGTAATATATTCTCCACAATGTTCCATAAGAATCAATATGAAATGAGTAGAAGATAATTGGTTGACTTAGTTAAACGTCCGGTCGAAGTAGTTAAGATTTACTACAAAACTTTCGTCAGGCTTTAACTCTTCATTTGGTTGCATTCTTAGAATTTTTCAATGAATTTTGAAGATATTCTTATTTAAAACCAATAATTTTGAATCAGTTTTCATAAATAGAATTGAAAATAATAATTGGCATTGCATGTATAGTTGATTCGGAAATAATAAGGAAGAAACCAAAATTTTGAACATTTTCTTAGATTTCGGCCAGCAAATGATTTCACTTTGTCGATTTGTAAGATACCAAATAACCCCAAATTTTATATTAGATATATTTAGTTACCAAATCAACCTGCCCCTCGAAAATCAAAGAAACTTCAAATCTTGGACTCCTTTAGTATGCATGCTCATGTAATCGTCTATACATATGAACATATGTTTGAGAGTGCGCGTATTTGTGTTTTTGCTGTTTTGCCGTATACATGTCATTTCAAATATAAACATGCTCATTTTTGTGCAACTTGACATAAATCTTGCTGGACATTTTTATTGGACAACATGACAGCAACAATAACAACAATAACTCGAATAACAGCCATAGTAACAATAATAACATCAATATGCTTTTTATTTACCAAAAAAGAAAAGTTTTTCTCCTCTTTTTTTTCATTCCATTCATTTCTTGTGTTTGTTAAGTTTAACTTTTATTAAATCAAAAATTTTAGTTCGTGCATGTCAAATTTACTTTCCTTTGTGCCCATTTAGTATGAATTTTTCCAGGCTAAATAGAAAACAAAAATAAATAAAAAAAAGAGAAAGAAAAATGTCATTTCCTTTTTCTTTCATATTCCTTTCTTTTCTTTTTGTTAAAAGCTAAACTAATCTAAAAAGCAAAATATTTCATATATTGTATATTAGTTACAGGTAAAACTATGTTACTTATAAATGCACACATAGGTACCAGAATACATACTTATGTGTATGTGTGTGTGTGTGTGTATGTACATATTTATGTATTATAAATTACATTACTTCAAAAACGTAAACATGTGCATTGTGTGATTTATTTTCTATGTACATATTTATATTTAAATATGTGTTTGTATGAATGTTTGTGTATGTATGTGTAACGCTTAAGTCAACACGGCAAGGAAACGAGCATTTCCGTATGCGATCAGGAAAATGTTATTTGAATTACGCGCGCAACATTAAAACTTCACATTATTTTAGTCAAATATTATTGTTCCTTTTCATATTTATTGTTGTTTCTACTGTTCTACTTAGTTTGTTTTTTTGTTATTGTATTTTAGGTATTTATTTTTCCTAAAGCATGTCAACAAACACACACATATGAAACACTATGTAAATGTGTATTTTTCGAATATTTCATTGCAATAAGCCCTGAGTATATATGTGAGTGTGTTAGAGTGTGTGTGTTTAAAAGAGAGTAAGAGCGACATATCACATTTCATTTCGCTTACATTATAAATAATTCGAAATGTATTGCATTTCAATTTAATACATTTTAAGCATACTAATGCTACAAAAACAGTAGCAGCAACAACAACCAACAGCCAATGGCATTTGCAAGTTCTGCCAACTTGAAGCCCACTTTTTCTCTCCTTCCCCCCCCCCCCCCCCCCCCCATTTCCACACGACATCAACTCAACTCTATTCCTAAGCCTCAAAAACTTATATGCCAACCAACATCATTAGTCTCTATGCATTCTGTGGTATATGGTGGAGTAGCAAGCGAAAATATTCAAGGACAACGCGCGCGCTATCATTCTTGTTTGTGTCATGTGCGAGGAAGAGACCATGAAGAGAATACTGTTGTTGCTGTTGAGCACAAGGACGAACGATAGCATGAGGACGACTACTGACGACACACACGTTCACCGCATGACAAATGGATAAAAAATTAGAAAAATCATCTACTTTTTCTTATGATTCCCTTTACTTACATATATACATCTATACAAACAAGCAAATACCTTCAAACTTCAACTCCAGCAAAAGCAGCAACAACATCAGCAAAGCATTAGCATCATTACCATCAACACCATTCAGCATTAGCGTCACCAACCATCACTACCACAACTATTACTCATAGCATCTGAGAATGAAGAGCAACACCAGAATCAGCAGCTTCCATGACATTATGTTAAAATTATTGCATTCAATCTAATTGCAAATGATTGTGGTAAATAACGAATGAAGAATCGATTGAATTATATCTCATACATAAGAATTTTAATGCAAAACATGCATTGCGAATTATTGTAGAGGATTTATTGAAATTTTCTAGATATTGTCCTTATTTTTTTCTTCTTTCTTTGTTGTGATTTATTTTCAATGCTTGTTGTATACGTACAAAATTATTTGTCTTTTTCTTGAATGAGTAATTTCATATATGAGTAATTGAACAATTATGATCAATTAACCTTTATACATGTCGTGATAACTAGGTCAAACTTTTAAAACTCGAAATTAATTTTAACGAAATGTCATTGCCACATTTTGTAAACTATATTTAAAAACCAAATTTTTCAAGAAACCAGAACCACAATGTTTTCTTTACCTGGAATAGAGCACAATTCGGAAATATTGCGGAAAATCATTTTAACCCTTTCGGTACCATGGTGACACCGGTGCCACAAAATTATTTTTTGACGTTTTCTTTTCGTTGCAAATTATTGAGATTATCGAATTAACAGGGTACGAATTATCGCGATTCTACTGTATAAAGATTCGTTTACTTATAAATAATTTCAAAATTCAAAAAAACTCAAAAAAAAAATCGATTTTTTTTTTAACTTTGAGACGACCAATTTTTCTTAAAACTAAAATTTTTTTTTAAATCAATCTACATTTATTGCTCTACAATATAAAAGTTTTAAACAGAAAATACCACCCCTATTATTTTTCTCAAATAATCTTTCAGAAAATCTATTAGGAGCAGAAAAATCTCGAACTTTGCACATTTCATATATCTCATAGGCAAGCTACTGTTCATAGAATTTTGAAAAAGTATCCATAGAAAATAGATTTATGCAATCTTTAGTAATAATTCTGAAGATTTTTTTACTTAGCTTGGAGCATTGACTTCCAGTAGGATGGCTTACCGTCCTTTCCTCTTCTTTTAATTTTAATTTTATGGTACCAAGTCCTATGATTAGATTGGATTCGGAAGGAATATAGTTTGTTGGTTTGCTAATTTATGATCGTAAGGTATAAATAAATACAATACTTACATTTTTATCAAAATCAAATGTGTAAAATTTTAATAAAACTTAAATACGAATTGTAAAACTTTTCATATTTATTTTACTTATTTAGCACCTACATATTTGATTAACTTACTGTAACATTAGAAAGTAAAATATCAAACCTTTTCCTTTCAAGTATTCTTCTTTGTATTTATTATTGGTATGTCCCCTTTCTTTTTTGTACATGAGTAGACATTGAAAATAAAAACAAATTTTAATGTAATTTACAGAAAATTGAAAATCACTGTTCACTTTTCATTTTTAAATTTTACATTTTTATTGTCCAAGTACATATTTATCGAAACACCCATACATAATGATACGACAAAGTGAAATATATTCTACATCTTTACCAACATCATCCTTTTAGCTATTGTTAACATTGGCAGTGCTCTTTTTTCTGTGTTGCTACTTCAAAATGCAAAATCAATTAAGAAGTCTACAGAATATTTGAGTCAGGGTCAAAATAGAAGTAATGGCAATGATAAAAGTATTGAAGTTTTCTGCTTATTTTTCTTATTGAGTACGCATAAAAGAGAAACACAGTATTCGCAGCAATTGCATACTCCAAAGGAAAATTTTAAATAAAAATAGTAAAAAATGATGATATGATATCATTTGAAAAATAAATATAACAAAGTCAGAGGAAATATTTTTACTCAAAAAGTTTTTCGAAAAGTTTTTCTAAAAAGTTTTTCGAAAAAAGCGTTAAAAAAAAAAATTTGAAATGATCTGTTTACGGGGTTATAAGCAGTTAGAAGTTTCAGAAAATTAATTTTTTTTATTAGATTTTCGTAATGTACATACACCACAGGCATCATTATTTAAAAAAAGAAACAAATTTTAATAAAGTTAAAAAATTAAACAATATGTATGTAAAATTTTATGTTAATCCAATGAAACTAGTGGGTAAGGCCCCAGTAACTGGGGCTATTTTTTTGCGGAAGAAATCTCTTTATGAAAAAACAAATATCAAAAGAGAACCAAACTACTCGTTGGTGTTTGTTTTGTTATTTGTGTATGCAGATCAGCGATGGCAACTTGCGGGGAATTCCCCGATTTGCGGGGAGTTTTATTTATTTATAATGAGCTGTTTTTTGCAGGGAATTTGAAACCGTTCAGCTTTCAATATTAAAATATCCCAAACAGTCTGTAGAATATTTTTCGCCAAATTTTATATTCCTAAATACAATTCTGGCACATTCGCAACCAACACCATAAAAACATTACTTTATGCAACACTGTTTACGTTTAGTAATCAGACAGTCCAACGCGATCGTGCAGTGCTTCGGCTTCTCTTTCAGCCATTTGCCTTTGTTCAGCACCTTCTAATCCAGTGGTTCTCAAGAGGTGGGGCGCGCCCCCCTGGAGGGGCGTAGATAGATTTGAAGGGAGGCGCGGAGATATTTCAATAAACAAATATTTGAATACTCTGTAATGCACGGTATTCATAATTTTTAGTATTTAACAGAATAATTTCTCTTTTCTTTCATATTATATGTTAAAAACTACAATATGCAACTTTTGGTTTCACATTTTCCATTTCTGACTTAAGGTACGCACACATAGTTGCGATTTCATCGGTACGAATCCGCAACGTATGTTCCATATGAACGTGTACCACATCTACGATTTTAACGCATCGTTTTTTTCGAACATTCATAGTTCCCCTCTTCTGTCGTCCTGAAAACGCAAACTGCTGCGTTTCAAATAAAGAAGAAGAGGAAGGGAAATTAGGAAAAGTGAACAAAAAGAAACAAATTCAGAAATATTTGATATTATTTTGTATATGGTATTAATACTTTTATTCTAATATTTATATTTAATTTAATAGTTAATTGAACTGGTAAAAATCTCAAATAAAAATCTCTTATATGTGGCAAAAAGAAATGCTGTTGCGATTTCAATGCGACGAAGTCGCAACAGTGTGTGCTCTTTGCGTTTTCGAAATTTGCAGCAGAATTTGAACCGAAATCGTAGCTGTGTGCTTTAAATCGCAAAAATACGGCAAATTGCTAAAAACTATTTATTAAAAAAAAAAATTATAAGTAAAATACCATTTTCAAAGAACTTAAGATCAAATACCACTTAAAATAATGCATGATTGACTGGATTTATTAATTATTTGGTTAGTTTTTGCTAGCGTATTTCCAACTAAAACATCACTAAAACTTCACCATCCAAGTTTTCCTCACGAGGAACTATTCAACTACTAAATAAATTTACTAGCTTAGTTTATCTTTGACGCAAACTATCCAGAGCCTCCTCCGAACTACGGAAAAACTAGAATTTTATGCAGGCATGTATGATTCTATTTAAAAAATAGGAAACCAGCTGTTATGTGATAATAAAAGTAGGGGAGGCGCGGGTTTGCAACGAATTCGACAAAGGGGGCGTAGGATAAGCATAGTTGAGAACCGCTGTTTTAATGAATAACTGTTAGTTCTTGGTGACTGTAACCTATAAACTTGGAAATTATGGTCAGCTATTATAAAGAAGGAGAAGTATATTTTATATGTTTAAAACCGATAGTCAAAACTTTAAATCAGTTTTTCTCAAAACAAAGTTTTTGCCATTGGCGTGCACGATAACTGAAATTTAAATATGTTCTTCTACACAACAGTGGCCCCAGGATATAAGTTTGGTTAATTCTTTCCTCAACTTGGAACTTGGTTTTTACGAAAAAGGTACAATTTTTGAGAAAACTAATTTTTGCGGTCTGCCATTTTGTGAATTGTTGGCCAAACAAAATAATCTTAGTATGTCCTGAAAATACAGTTATAATTTTTCTAATGGTATTTTTTTAGATGTTCCAGTGAGTCGCAATCACGCACGCAATTACGTTTGACGATTTTCAAAACGTCTTCCATGAAGCTGCAAAAAAAAACCTTCATATAATTTTTTTTTAATTATTGCACAATTTTTTCTTGTACTTGAAGTTTTTAAATAGATATCAGAAATTTTTTTTTATCAATTTATCAATCCAAAAAAAATTGATAAAAAAATGTTAACCAAGAAAGTGCAGGGCTCCTTAAAATAACTCTGACCGAAAGTAATTCTAAGCCTACGTAAAGGGTATTTTTCGTTTATATAAAATGTTTATATGAAAAGTGCGTATCGTTCTGTTATAATATGAATAACGGTGCGGAGAATTTGGTTGAAAATCGGGGAATTTTGCGAGAGTTATAGGGGAGAAAGAAAAAATGGATTGGCATCCCTGATGCAGATAATTCGTTAGATAATTCTGAGAAATGGCGTTACTCATGCCGGACTGAAGAAGTAGAGAATGAGAAGCTATACCAAATATTATACAAATTGAAAAATTACAAGAAAGTGAGTGTTCCAGAAATTGTTTTTGGGTTATTTTGTGTTATATTACATGTCTTGACTTCTTTAAAACATTTTTATTAAAAGTACTTATTGGTTTCTTTTCCCATATAAATTGATAAAAAAAAATACTTGAAAAAGTTGAAAGAAAGCTGAAAAAAAAATAATAAAAGAGAATGATAATGGATTAATATGTTCCAGAAATATTTTATAGATAATTTAGCTACCAGTTTCTGGAAAGAAGCAAAGAAGTAAGTTTCACAAAAAGTTATATATTCTCGATATCGTGTGATATTAAGACTTAAAGGAATTACGATATTACAATTTTCTTCTTCTTCCTTTATGGCACAACTGTCTATGGCCCAGAGCCTAGATCAAGTTTTTCGCATCTCATTCATATTGTCCAAGTTTAATTTCGACACGAATAGAAGGGACCTCCAGTTTTATGCCGCATCCGAAAAGCGAATTGAAAAGTATTTTTAGGTAATTTTTTTCTCTTGGAGATTTGCCATTGCTAATTAAAAGGTTATGCCGTGTATTTTGTAATTTTTATCATGCATCACTCTGCGTAACAATCCTGCACACTAACCACTACGCCAAACAATGTGCTTTTTAATCCATTAGGAAAGTAAAGGCTGTTTTCGTTTCTTTCCCAATTTTACACACTGATACCAAAATTTATGGTGATGTGACGATTTCTTCTAGTTTTTGGTTTGATTTTGGCTCCTAAAAAGACAAAATTCTACTAAAAATTTCGTAGCTTATTTGCTTTCAAATAAGTATAAGCTTACATTGATTCATTGGTACATTTAAACCATTTAAATCATCAGGCTGCAAAAGAGAATATAAATTCTTTTTTGTCCACTTATAAAAATTGCTAGAGGAAGCATAGCCCTGGAATATATACCAAAGGCATGGAGGCGAGGCAAGGGTTGTCTTTATTTCGAAGGCAAGGAAGAAGGATCCTCTTCATCCAAAGTCCTTCAGACCAATATGCTTGACTTCATTTGTACTTAAAACTCTAGAAAAAATGATAGATAACTATGTAAGGACGACCATCCTAGAAAGTGTCCCGTTTCATCCTTGTCAACATGCATCATACAGGGCAGGTAGATCAACAAAAACTGCCCTGAATCAATTGGCAGATGTGTTACAGGACACTCTGGAAGCAAAAGAAATTACTTCATGTGCGTTTCTAGATATCGAAGAGGCTTTCGATAACACCACACATGAAGCAATAAAAGAAACTCTCATCCACAGAGGGGTTAATAGTACCGTGGCATGTTGGATGGGAACCATGCTGAAGACTAGAGCAGTCGAGATACCGATGAGTACAGGCTCTCTAATAGCAAATACGACAAAAGATTGTCCACAAGGTGGTGTTACGTGCCCGCTAATCTAGGGTTATGCCGACGATGTAGTAATAACATGTAGAGGTAAATTTGAAAACACTCTATATGATTTAATCCAATTGGGACTAAAAGTAACGAAAATATGGTATTTAAAAGTACGGCTAAATATTAATCCAGCAAAAACTACAATTGTACCATTTACAAGGAAACATAAGCTTAAAAACTTGAAGACTATTCGTTTGGAAACTACATGCAGAGGTAAAATTTCTGGGAATTACTTTCGACCAGAAATTACTCTGGAAAACACATGTTAGTAGCATAACAAAGAAGGCTACAAGAGCCCTTATGACCTGTAGATCCATTGCTGGGAAAAGTTGGGGGTATACACCAAAAATACTACGATGGATGTATACGGTATTTGTACGACCAATGAACGTATATGGAGCGGTTATCTGGACAGATTGAACAAAACGGCAACAGCTGTCAATGAGTTGAATAAACTTCAAAGATTGCAAGTGTTTGCATAACTAGGGCTATGAGAACGTGTCCAACACCGTAATAGTCCTTTTAGAATTAACACCTCTTCACATGGATATCCAGATGCAGGTGAAGAGGGCCATTATAGAATGTCTCAAATATATATCGGGTCAGGTCATTGCCTAAATCGTAAGAAGTTTGATATTCATACGAAGCAATTTCCTGAAATTTCAATACCGAGAGATGACTTGATACCACAGTTTAGTTTCACTAAAAAGTTTAAAACAAAACTAAGTAATAAAAAGGATTGGGAAGGTTTGCTCGAAACCTACAATATAAACCAACAAATGATTACCTGGTATACAAACGGGTCTCTTACAGATGAAGGAGCAGGAGCGGGTTATAGCCAAAGATAAAATAAAATACTGGGTAAATGCACCAGCATCTGTCAGGCGGAGATATACGCCATAGAGAGATGTGTTTTCTTCAACCTCAAGCGAAACTATCGGAATCAGAACAATGCAATTCTAACTAAACTTAGAGAGTGTCATGAGAACAAGGTCTGGATACTGGATGGAATAGAAGGCAGATGAGCTAGCAAAAAAGGGGGCAGAAACCCCATTTGTAGGACCCGAACCCTTTTTTGGAATAGGTAAAAGGTCTCTAACAATGACGTTAAAGAAAGAAGAAGAAAATCTGCGAACATCATACTGGGATAATCTACCAGGAATGGAACAATCAAAAACTTTTTTCGGAACATAAAAAGATATAAAGAATGTATGAATTTATCGAAAAAGAATCTGAGAATTATATCAAGTATTCTGACAGGGTATTGGAAGCTGAACTATCACCTGACAAACCCGAGAATAAGCCTTAATGAGTTATGTAGATTTTGTGAGGAGGATACAGAAACTCCAAAACCCATTCTAGGACAATGTCCTATGGTTATTCAAAGCCGGAAAACGTACTTGGGAGATTACCAAATACCAGACGTTATGTTGAAAAACTTAGAAATGGGCTTTATACCAAAATTCATAACGGGTATAGGACTTATAGAAATACTATAACCCTTTAAGGATTATCGGACTCATAGGAATACTATACTATGATAATACCATAATCCTCGATATATACAATAATAATACATAGATTCACTAATGTTTTCCATATTTTTTTTTTCAATTTTAAAACTTTTTAAGCCCAGTACTAGAAAGAACGTTTCAAATTAAGATGAATCCCTTAACATTACCAACATAATGATATTGGGCGTGTAAAATTGTGAGAAAGCGCTTCATTTTTCAGAATTCGAGGTCAAACTTCATGTCAAAACCAAAAACTCGAGTTTTGACGGATAGTCTTATTATTTCCTAAATAGATTTACTGATGAATCGAAAAATCAAATTTCTTTTTCGACAATTTTCTAAATGATTTCAAGGGTAGCACATACTTTTTTATTTGGGTGTATGCTGTGCAAGTAAGTCTTATTGAAGTCCTGATCACACACACTCTCTTGTCCTCTCTTTCTCTCCTTCTGGTGCATAAAAAACTATTCAGAATTTTTGTATTATTTATGTATAATAGCAAAACAAAGAAAGAAAATGGACATTTGCAATAACAATCGCTGGGGTAAAAACAACAACAATAGTAACGTAAGTGTAGGTAATTCGGATCGATTTTTGCAAGGGAAACTTTGAGCGCTAAAAATAAGGATTATAGATTTATGAAAAATATTGTTTTAATACAAAATTAAAGCATATTTCTTCCTCTTTTAAAGTTATTAAATACTAAAGGCAAAAAATCATAACTTTTTAATAGCTACTTAGGTAACATCACCTCGAAAAAAATTGATTGCATGTAATTCGGATCGAAAAATTGAGGGTGCATGTAATTCGGATCGATGATATATTGAATTCAGATCTGCAAAATTTATAGCAAATTATTTCTAATTTGAGGTTTATTAAGATGCAAAAGATAAATTTTTTGTTTAAGGAAAATATCTAAAAAAAAAAAAAAAAATTATGTAGGTATGCGTAAATACATGCACACACATACATACAAATTGTTGTCCAAATCTATGTATTTTCCTTATGTAATCACAAACCGTTTGTCCGATCTTACTGAAATTTGGTGTAGAGATGCATTTGTGTGAATGTCAAGTGTGGGTTACAAAATTCGACCACATCTCAAAGGTGGCCGAGGCATTTTCGCAAAAATCCAATATCTTCAAATATCATATCGAGTTAAATTAATAAAATTTGATATGGAGACTTACTTGTTCCACAGCGGACTAATTCTTAATTATGGGCCTACTCATATGAGTATCAAAATTAGGGGAAAAGGCTGTAGCTGGGCGATAGATGCGAATATATGAAAAACAAAATTATGGGACTGTAAAATCTTACGTAGGAGCAATAACGGATGTAAGGGGCGTAGGAAAGGGGAAAGGATTTGGGGTTAAATTCCCCTGACCTCCTACCCAACTTCCTCCTAACCTCCCCAACTCCACCCTGACCGCCCCCTCCCAAATTCCACCCCAACGCCTCCCTACTCCAACCTTCCTTACTGAGAAGAATTTCATATATTTGATCGTTGGCCACAAATAAAAAAAAAATTTAAAAGGAAGAACAAATGTTATCCCCCTTGAGGTAAATCTCTGGATCCGTTAGTGGGTGGCGACGCCCTTGTGCTGATGAACAGTGAAACATATAAAAAATCATTTCTTCGAATCATTCTAAGAAATTTCTGAATTAAAATTTGTAAGTACATTGACATAATCAAAAATTAAAATGTGGCCTGGAATAAAAAAAATACTAATCATTTAACACAAACAGTTTTTGAAAATATATTGTTAGTTTCAACATTGGTATAAGAAACGCTATTAATTTCAATTATTATTTCAATAAAAAAAAATTATTTTTGATTTTAAAATGGAAAATTTTTGACTAAAATTCAAAATATTTTTCAAGTTTATCTAAACTTTGAACTCAAATTCCACAAAAACTCTTTAAACAAAGGGTCGATCAGAATTACCTCCAAACATCACCTATTATATCTAAATTACACCTAAAAAATGTTCATTAATTAAAACGATATAGTTTTTCTAAATTTTGTAATTATGCAAACACCTCATTTGCTGGTAATTCAGAACGATTTTAAAAGTCAAATTTTTTCTTAGTTAATTTTCTAAAAGCATGCTTATGTTTACCAAACTGTAGCAGAATGTTTAATGAACAAAACCCTATATAAATTATATAAATATACTCACCAGCACAAAAGTTATTATTGTTACAAAATTTGTGGGTTTCTTATATTATTTGCTAAGGCTTTGTATGAAAATACGCACACTCTTTGTTTTTCGCTCACAGCTGATTAATTTGAAATAACTGAATTAAGTGTTGAATATCATTAGAAAGAGGAAATAATTCTCGTTCGTTTCGAAAAATGGACGTAATTTTAAAAAATACCAAAGAAAAGCTATTAGCAAAACAAAATCGATCCGAATTACCCATATTTACGTTATAAAGGAAGAACAATAATACAATGACAAAGTGAATTGCAAAATGACAGCTATACCAGCAAAAACACCAACAACAACAGTAACAGCAACGACAATGGCAATTTAAAATAGTGAAAAGTCAAAACGCATTTGCAAATGCCAAAGGGCAACAATAACAACAACAACAACGAAGAAGTTGATGGTGATGCAGGATATGCAGCATTTGTACAATATTTTTGTTGTTGTTATTTGTACTCATAACAGAACGCATAATTTTCATAGCGTGTATGAAGACAAAGCAAAAAAATAAAAAAAATGACAACAAAATGTGAAATAGTGAGGTTAAAAAAATATTGTAAATGTTAAGGACGACAACAACAGCGACAATAACGCAACACAAAAAAGAAAGCAGAACCGTAAAAATTATGCTGAAGTTCAGCAAGCAAATAAAAAAGAATGAAGTAAAAAGCTTAAAAGGACAATAGGATCAAGTTGAGTAGAGTGCAAGTGAGCGAATTGAATCGAAAGAAGCCACTTTGTCATTCTTTGCGCACGTTGTTATAGTTGTTGCAGTTGCTGTTATTATTATTATTTGCTAGAAAGTGTTTACACAGAAACATGAGTGAGTGAATCTATTACATAGTAGGTGTCTTTGAGTGTATTTATTATATAACGGAGAATTAAAGCGGAAGTGCATTTATATTTTTATTTTGTAAAAAACTTTATTATTCTTTCTTTACAATAAATACAAAATATCGTATATGATTTGCATCACAAACCTCAAGTACATTTTGCTTCTTTCATTTCTCAATTGCTACTGAGCAATTAAGCAAAACAAATTTCGTTTGCTCTTCTGCACTCCTTCAATCTTTTTTCTTTTAACAAATATTATCAGAAAGAGCAGGAAATTTTCATTTGTCATTTCAATTTACATTCACATTTGTTTGTAAGTATTTACTTTAACTCTTTTCTCTTTATTCCTGTTCTCAGGGTAAATGTATGTGTGTGTCTTTACAATTATGCAACATTAACAATATTAAGGATATGGAAAAGCCAGGACAAAGACTTAATTGAAAAATGACTCAAACGGATGCCGTCAGAAAAACAGAAAATGGAATGCGTAGTTACAAATATGTAAGTAAGAACACAGATACATTTATAGGTATGTGTGTGTGTGTGTGTGTATGCAGGAACATAACGTACTTCAATGATGCTTTTAACCAAGTATGTAATTATATGTGGCTTTTGCTTATCAAACGCAGATGATTACAACGTAAAAAATAATTTTAATTGATTTTCAAAAGGAAATACGGATCTTATTCAAACAAATCCACGGTATACCGAAGAAATAAAACTATTTCAGTAATGAATTGAAAAATTGAAAATGTCGTGTTCACGTGGGATGCGATAATCCTCTTTGTAGTTCATGTGGATACAAAATGAACATTTTTGATGATCATTATCAATATACCAGATTTTTTTATCAATACTAATAACGGACCAGAAGCTCCAAAATCATTTTTCCCCTTTTTCTGATTTTTAGTTCTAAATATCAATAAATTTTCATTTACATTTTTTAATTTGAATATATTTTTAACTCCTCACGTTATTTGTAAAATTTTTATTTGTATGTTAATGTAATTTATTTTCGTCATTTTTAATTTTTTTCGCTCATTTTCACCCATTTTCATTCGTCATTCATTTCAACTCATTTTAATTAATTTTCATTATTTTTCATTAACTTTAAATTTAATTCATTATCATTTGATATTTATCAATATCAATCCTTTTAATTTTTTCACTGGTTTTGTTGTATTTCCATTTCTTTTCTTTATTTTTCTTTAAAGTTCGAGTAGAATCAAAACAAGCCTTTTTGCCAACCATCAACAATATACCAGATTTTCGTTGAGGTTGATTACGAAGCAAAATGCTCAAAGTTTAAAAGTTTCGACCATAATTTATGCTTTTTGTACAATTTTTTCTAACCTACTTTAATTTTCATTTATTTTTTGTTAATTTTTAAACATTTTTATACATTTTCATTCAGCTTCATTTATTTTAACTCATTCTCCTTAATTTTGTAAGGAAAAAGTTTTGAATGCGTGGCGACAACGACGGTTATATCCATCCTTGTAAGTTATAAATCCTCCAGTCAGCCACGAGAGTCCATGAAAGTCAATATACATTTTATATACAGATCAAATGATCTTTTTTGATCTAACTCTCCCTGCTTAATCCTTACAATTGTACAACCTTAACTGTTTTTAAGCATAAATTCATGACTCATGATCCACTTTTTATCCGTTTTCATTATTTTTAATTGACTTTCGTTCATTCAGTTCCATTCATGTTCATTAATTTTGATTCATTTTGATAATTCATTTTAATTTATTTTGTTTCAAGTTTATTTACTTCCATTTCCTTTCATTCATTTTTCATATGTTTTTAATAATATTTAAACATTTTTATTCAGTTTCATTTATTTTAACTCATTTTAATTACAGTTCTTTTTATTCCTTTTTATTTACTTGCGTTCATTCATTTAAATTCATTTTCATTCAATCAAATTCATTTTGAATCGCTTTCATTCATTTTAATTCATTTTGACACATTTTCATTCGCTTTTATTCATTTTCATTCGCTTTCATTCATCCTCATTCATTTTGATTAATTTTTATTAACTTTCACTCACTTTCACCCATTACCATTCATTTTTATTTCTTTTCATTCATTCTTAATTTTTTTATATCTTATCTTATTTTTTTTTTTATTCATTCATTTTCATTCAGTTTTATTCACTTGGACTCATTTTCAATAATTTTTATACTTTTTCATATATTTCTTTTCATTCATTCTTAATTTTTTTTATATCTTATCTTATTTTTTTTTTTTTCATTCATTCAGTTTTGTTAATATTCATTTTTATTAATTTATGTTCATTTCTATTCATTCACTTTCATTCAGTTTTGTTAATTTTTATTCATTTTCACTTGTTTTGATTTATTTTCATTTGTTTTTAAGCTTTGTTTTTAACTGTTTTTATTTTTATACACTTTTATTCATAATTATTTTCAATAATTTTCATTTGAATTCATTTCACTTAATTTTCGTTCATTTCTGTTAATTTTCATTAATTTATCGTTCCCTTTTTACCATTTTTTATTCAATTTCATTCTTTTCTGTCGATGTTCATCATTTTAATTCACTTCTATTAATTTTCATGAAATTTATTTTTATTCATTTTCATAAATTTTTCTTACTTTTTATTTTGATTCATTTACATTCGCTTCAATTAATATTCATTTATTTCTGTCTACTTTTGAACTAATTTTCAATTATTTTACTGGGGATTGGAGACCGATGGTAAGTCAAAGATACTACATACATTTTTAACCTATTCAATATATTTTTTCTTCAAGTGTAGTAAAACTCACATCATTACAATGTCATTCCTGTCTATTTATCTGTTTATCTGTCTTTCGGTACTGTTTGTGTAATGTCCATTTTCTGTTCGCTCAGTCATTTTCATTCGCAATTAAGTTATATCAAACAAATTTAATGAAATACGATGCCAAGTGGGAAAGAAATTAATAGTGTAAAAGTGTAACCGAAGGCAAATATCATCCTTCAATACATGCATACATACAGCCATACATACATACGAATGGATTTATGCACACGTAGTTGTACTACCACATACACACAGACACAGTTCACTTTTGTGAAAATAAATTAAAGAATCAGACAGAGAAAACCAAAGGAGAAAATCTGTCGAGTAATAGGAGAAATTTTGCTATTTATAAAACAAGAATAAAACAGGACTTTTTAAGTTTTGCCTTTTCATGCTGCATCAGGTACAGTATGATCGTAAAGTATAAAGGCAAACAGGAAATGTTATCAATTAAATATTACTATGCCTAAAAGTATGCACCACAATACGTTTGTATGTATATGTATGTAGAAAAGTATATAAGAGGTTCTTTACTTCAGCTAAACGATATTGAATGACATTATTTCATGCATGTGTGTATGCGTGTTTATGCACATAGACATGTGTGTGTGTATATGTGTATAGAAATATGCGCTTGTTTTTCGGAGGAAACGAAGTGAAAGAAGGAATAGTTAGAGAAAATAAAAGGAAAATTGTTTTTTTTTTTTGAAAATTCATTTCAAAAGCATACATTCAGAATGAATAGCTAAGCAGCCGCTTTTTGTCAGCTGCAACGTGAACATTTTGTATGTATGTGTAGGTGTGTGTGTGTGTTAGTCATGTCCACTTGTTTAGTCACCCACTACTCTTCGTTCTCCTACGCCTTTTTTTCCTTCTAAATAAAACTCCTTTTTCTCCTCCTATCTGTTCGGTGCATTCAAGTTGAAGTAAAATTGTGTCACTTACACTTGTGTTTTCGTTCATTCTTTCCATGCTTCTTCCTTGGTTCGTTTCATTTCGTTTCGTTCGTTCATTCGTTTATGTCAAGTATAAATATCCTTTCTATTGCATATTGTACCATATATGATTATGTACGTGCATGTAGATGAACATCGTCGTCGTTTAGCCTGCAAGTGTATGCTATGCCATGTATTTTCTTTTTGCATTTGCAACACTCCCACAACTCTGCCACTCCTATTTCTAGCACCTTCCTTCTTCTGCTGTACTTTCTTTATACACACACACACACACATATATATATATATATTATATATATGTCCATACTCATGTACATGTGAATAATAGTGTATGCTGCTTCTGCTTCTGCTTTTTGATACTTTGTAGTGTTGGAAATCCGTTAAGCCACAAAAGAGTGTTTCCGCTTAGAGCGCATTTATAATTTATGCCTTTAATTTTGAATTAAATGGCAACATTTGTTGACTTGAGGATATGTTTTAGTATATGTATATTTACATGCACATGCATATATGTGTGTGTGTGTATGTATATTTTTTTATATAGGAAACACGACGTTGCATATGAGTAGAGGAAATTAATTTTTCACAAAAGCTCTTGTGCTAAAGTGAGCGAAAATTTTTATAAGTAATGGGCTGGTGAGCTGTTCAAGTGTGTGTGTGTGTGTTTTTAGAAATTTATTACCATTTTTATTGTAATTTATGTAAAATATTTATGTTTATCTATTAACGATAATAGTCATACTTTTCCAGAAATGGCTTTGCATATTTATTAATCATTTTCTTATCAAATTTATACAAGTTGATACTTTCAACGGAGTTTACGCTGTTACATCATTGCCTCAATTTCCTTTTTTATTCCACTTTTTCTTTATGTTCTATGTAGTCAACTGTCAGCGTTTGGTACTTTAACTTTTGGCAGAAAACCTAGTAAACTATTAATTTTCATTAAATAATAAAAGTAATAAAAAAAAGCAAAGTAAAAGTGGAAGAGAAAAGACGCCCGTAAGATGTGTGAAAAATCTTAACTTGAAATTGTTTTATGAAGTTTTCAGTTTATTTTTCACGCTCGTGTCTAGTGACTCGTTGCACTTACTGCCGGTCACTGTCACTATCATCAGCTGCACTCCGTTTAGTCTCTAGTCGACACATTCAGTGCTTACCAGACTCATTGGAAATAGTTGTTTTTGTTGTACAAGTAGAGGAAATGTAGAAAACGAAAAACGTCATGTTCAAGAAAAAGAGGGAAATGTGAAAACCGTGTATTTTTTCAATGAGTTTACACTCTAGAAAATTAGTTAAAAAATATTTAAAATTTAATGGCGGATGTCTGTATTCCCTACAGTCAAAACATTCGCATAATTTTGATGCAAAATCCGCATTCGCTTTCACAATTTTTTATGCGAATGTATAACACGAATAATTTTCAGGGGATAACAAAATAGTGTCGATTAACTCTTTTAAAATTTAACTTATATGGTAAGTAAGCGTGATTTCAACCGTTTTTTCATGTGTAAACATTTTAGCTCACGGTATGGGCAAAATTTCAAATGTGTAAAATGTAAGAATAAGTGTAACGTAAGATGTAAGATAACTGTAACGTCCAGTTTCCTCGCACTACTGCGCGGCATTACTGTGCTACTCTAAACAACAAAGAGAAGAGAGAAGAGAGGGAGAAATTAAAATACGAGCGGAGTTTGTTTGTTTATGTTTCGATCAATTTACTCACACATATATGTACATACGAAAACAAAATGTGTGTGTACATTTATTCGTGGCAGAATTATTTGTTGGTGTTAAACGTGTGGAGATCGACTATACCATACAAGCAGAGAAGTCGCCGTAGCAAACACACGCGTTTGATAGGTTTTGCATTCGGTTAGTTAAATTGCATTAAAATTAAATATTTTTTAAAATATAAAAACAATACAAAATGATAAGTAATAAATAATCTAGGTTTCAATAAACGCATAAACAAAATGTAGTGATAATGATAGCAAACCGCGGCATTATAAAAATTTTGCTTTGTGCATTAACCTTAGAAAGGCAACACTTTTTTATCTATGTAAATAGCAAATATGTTAAACATAAAAAATTAAGCTTATTTATTATAAAATCACTTGTTTACTTCAACAAAAATACATTGTTTCTTATTTTTATTAAATGCAGTTATGGAAAATCTCTTTGCGGTGCTTTTGAATGTAGTGAGGTGACTGGTTACCCCTGTTGCCTTTCTAAGATTAAATGCGGAAAGCACTTATTGTCGCTTGAGAATTGATTTGGCGTATGTGTGTACAAATTCATATACCTATACGCCAAATCAATTCTAAGGCGACGTTAAGTAAAATTTTTACGTCTAATAAAATTTCAAATCGGCAAGAAGAAAAACTTAAAGCGCGGAAAAAATTATGCAATTTCAGCTGCGTATATGCGAGCATATCGTGCCCGATGCATTGAGTAAAAGCAAAATAACGCAACTACGCGATATGGAATAAAAATGTGCAATAATGAAGACCATTTGCAATTTATAGTGAATTGGGCTATTACATATATATAAAAGATAATGATATCTAATAAATGTTTAAGTTTATAAAAGAATTCTTTTAATTTGAATTATTTACCTAAGCATATAGATTATACATCAAATCCCTATATATGGCTATACATATGTGAGCTTATGTATATGACATTCAGTTGGCTTAACTGTTTACACATCAAATATCTTGCGTGTCTTGCACGCATCCATTTTTTTATTTTACATACTTCTACCTTCCTACGAATGCAATTTTTTCCGACATTTCAATCCGTAGAACCACAATAAAAGTAACGTTCTAGAGATTTGGATAGATAGATAGATTAGAAAGGGTGTGATGTACTACGACCCTAAGAGATCTATTGTACCCCCGATAGTAACCTGTTCACAGGTTGTCAGACAAGCCAATCTTGCTGAGGAATCTCAGCAATTGATGTGGCTTTAAGGCTATGATATCCCCACTACTTGGGTGGTAATGCCCCACGTACCTCTTCCTTCTGTGAGTGAGCGCCTCGCAGTGCATTAGGATGTGTTCGGATGTTTCCTTGTTTTCTTTGCAGAATCTACAAGTGCTGTCCTGACTTAAACCTAGGTTTTTCATATGCTCCCCCAGTTTGCAAAGCCCTGAAAGGAAGCCCATTATTAGCCTTAGTTGGCTTTTATTTAACTTAAGACAGAGAGCCGCTCTGCTGGGATCAAACTTCCCAATTAGCAGCTTTGACTGTCTAAGCTTTGGGAGGAGTGCCCAGTAGGATTATCTGGTATTTTGTTCTTCCTCTTTTAGTGTGCCTTTTAAGGTTTGAATTCCTATACCTAACAAGGGTTCTGAACCAATGAAGGTCTTGGCCGCTGCGTTCCTTGCCAAGTGGTCGGCTACTTCGTTACCATAAATACCTTTATGTCCGAGTTGCCTGAATAGAGTTACCTTTTTAGTCTTGCCTAATGTATTTAGTAACTCTTGACATTCCCATAATAATTTTGAGTTGGTCTCAATTGAGTCTAGCGCTCTGATAGCAGCTTGACTATCAGAGTATATTACTATTTTTTGCTTTTTGTACCCAAGTTCGAGGTTAAACTGTGCACAGAGCCAAATGGCAAGAATCTCTGCTTGAAAGATGCTTGAAGTTTTTCCCATTGGCTCCGAGTGTTTGGTTTTTGGACCATACACCCCTGCACCAGTTCCTTCGTCAGTTCTCGATCCGTCGGTGTACCATCTGAGTGTATGATCTGAGTGTATGTTCTTTGTGAGAGGTATGGAAAGTTTGTATGTCCCATTCTCTCTTGTTACCAAGTACAACCTTGAAATGTTTTTCGAAGTTGTATTTCTTGTTCATATCGTCTCTAGGTAGCGTGGCTAGGGGAATGTCAGCAGAGATACTTTCGAGGTTTCAACTGCTTAGGACTTTCCCCCTGCCGGCTCCTTCCCTTGATATGCCTATGAGTGTCCTTTTGGCTGCCGTCTCTATAACTATATGTAGAGGAGTGAGGTCGAGTAGTGCCTCCATGGCTGCCGTGGGACATGTTCTCATGGCTCCTGTGATACAAACACAGGCCAGTCTTTGGACTTTGTTGAGGGTATTCCTCATTGTAACTAATTTAACTCTTTGCGACCAGGCTACCGCACCATAGGTGAGTATTGGCCTTACCATCATGGTATACATCCACTTTAAGATGTACGGAGTACAGCCCCAGGTTCTTAGAGATTTAGTTCAAGGATGAATTTCTGCGCACAACCTGCAGTTATCCGTTTTTTCCTACACTCACGAGTGTTTTGGTGTATCGTATATTTATGTATTAAAGCTAAGAAAGTTAGCGTAAAGCTTTTCGTTCAAGGCTGAAAACACTTCTCACTTTGTCGCCGAGAGGTTATTACTGTTATCTCGTTTATGAACAAAGTGTCACCTCATTCCATTTTTTATGTGGTTTGAACTTAATCAATCCATTAACCAATCGATTTCTTAATGCAACTTTTAGTTCAAGACTACGTAACTCTATACTTGATACTTGCTTAGTCAAAGCATTAGCCATCTTGGCTTTTCGCTTTATTAAATGTAGTGCATTTTTTTCAGTGTAATAAGTTGATTTGATTGCGTTTGTTGTAACATGTTCCGAGCTTTTTTCTCTTATTTTTTGCATTCAATTTTGTATATTCAATTTGCAGCCAGCTGCAAGTATTATGTCTAAGAATAGAAGACAGTACATTAATTTCCTCGAAGAATTAATTTATATGCAAATATTTACATACAGACATCTCCTTTTACTATACAAAATGAAGGCAGCAAGTGTGTTTATTTGTCGTTTATACGCTTTCAGAATTTTAATCCAATCTTAACCAAATCAAGTGCGGATCTCCATTCTCCATAGATTCCCGGAGGATGTCATAAGCTAAATATGAAGAGGGTGTGGCACCTCCTATACAACTCTAATTCTTTTTTGTGTATATCTTGGGAACCATTTACAGAGCAGTAGGCCACATATGGCCACAAGCCATATAACTTGAATTTTCATCACAGAATTTGCAGCAATTTGCGGTACGGTTCTAATATTTAGAATGAATATTATTTGTTAGTGACATTCTATGGGAAAAATATGGGTAGGCATGACACATTCCACATAATTCAAATGGTTTTTTGAATATATCTGCAGAACCATTTACAGTACAGCACTAAATGAGGTTGGAAAAAAGAGCGCAAACTTTCCATATAACCTTAGTTTTTATTATGTGATACCTCAAAAGACATTCATGATACGGCATTCTGACTTTGATATGAAATTGTTATTTGTCAAAGAAGAAAAAATATGGATTGACTTGAGTTAGTAGGTGTAACATTTCCGATGCAGCCCTGATTTTTTTTAATACGATATTTTTCCTAAATTATTTGTGGTGCAGTATTAAGAGATGGCGCAAGAAGAACTTCAGTAGCCAGTGGAATGTTTCGAGGCAAATGTAAATGAGTTGAAGAAAGTGGATGTCGCATCTCCCATTAGGAAGTGGGCGTGGTACCTTACATATAAAGGAAACGTCCAAAACGGTGCAACTGCAGACACCTCCTGAAAAAACAAAATGCCCTAAACTCTATAACGAAAGAAGACAATTGAGAGTTTCTGTGTGAAGGCAGCACTTGCGGATCCAAGGAGTTTTGAGGTTAAAACCCATGGAATAGAAACTATGGTCGGGCCGAATAGCTGGTACTAAATAAATTTTAAAGTAAATTATTATAAGTTAAATTTTTTAGTTCAACGTTTGTTAACGAGCTTAGATGAAACGACATTTTTTATCAAAGTGATAAAGTGACTAAGTCGCAACAGTGTATAAAGAGCAGGAAAATCATATGGCCGTTTCGGAACCCGCCACGATTACTCATCAGTGATCTTTGTGTTGGTTCTTACAAGTATTTCAACATTCTATATATGTGTTTAATAATTGAAAACCTTACTCAGAATTACAAGGTTTTTTTTTTTTTGTTATTCAAGTATTTTCACTGAACAGAAATGATAAATGAAACTAACACAACTGTTGCGACTTAGCCACTTTGTTACTTTGACAAAAAATTACGTTTCATCTAAGCCCGTTAATAAACCTTGAACTGTTCAGTATGAATGAAGTAAGTCAAACTATGGAATAAAGCGCGGTTCGCGCAAAATTGGCACGCAGGAAAAATGCTGTATCTTTTTAACCAGAATACTCAGAATAACAAATAATGCATAAAATATTGTGTTTTAATACTATAATATTAAAAGATTTAAATTTCTTTGTTGTGCAAAAAGTTCCGGGTATTCCTTTTAATGGGTCCCATCAACCGCTCTCGATACTTTTGAGGCTATTTGGTTTCATTTTAGTAACAATGAATTCACATTTTTGACAATACCTGCATTTTTCTTCAACTTATATTTTGTAATAGCCCAGTATTTTTCGATCGGTCGAAGCTGGGGGCAATTGGGTGGATTCATATATTTGGGCACTACATCTACTTTATTTGTCTGATACCAATCCATGGTTTTCTTAGAGTAGTGGCAACTGGCTAAATCAGGCCAAAACTTCACTGGCGAATGGTGGTGACGAACAAATGGCAATAGTCGTTTCGAAAGGCACTCTTTGATGTAAATATTAGACGTCATAGAAGAGGATGCCACAAATGCCCTGGATTTGAGACCACAGCTGCAAATAGCCTGCCACACCATTGCTTTCTTTGCAAATTTATCCATTTTTGTGTACTTGAATTTTGAGGGTACATTACCACGATTCGTTGCCATAAAAAAATTTTTGACCTAGAAGCTGTTTAAGATCAAATTTTACATATGATTCGTCATCCACAATAATGCATCCATTGAATTTGGTCAAAACATTATTATAAAGAAGACGAGCACGTTTTTTGGCCAGCAAATTCTGTTTGTCTGTTCTGTTTTATGCGTATTCGTCTAGCAGTACTTTTGCTGGAATTGAATTTTTTGGCACGATCGCTATCCGATAGTCCGGAATTGCTTTTGATGGACCTCAAGATCTTTGCCTTTAATTTTAGGTTGGTGGTTCCCGTTTTATTCACAACTCTTTTAGCTCTTTCAACACTAAGAGTTTCTTTATATCGTTTTATAACTCTACATACCGTTCTTTTGGAGATATTTAACACTTTCGCAATCTTTGAACCAGACCATGACGGATTTCCAATAAATTTGTTCACAATAAATTTTCTATTTGCAGCTTCCATTGTGCACACAATCATCAACTTGCGATCAATTAATATGAAAAATTTATCAACTAACGGTAACGGTATTGTAAACAAATCCCAGTAAAATATTTGTTGTTCTTATGACTAGGGGCGACGTGGTGACCACAACAAAGCGTGCCAATTTGGCGTGAACCGCGCTTTATGATAATAATAATCTATATTAAATTTTTTATTTACGAATTTTAACTTTTTTGCTTAAAAATGTTTTTAAAGAAAAAATTTTATTTGCACAAAATATACGTGCATACATATAAGTATTACCTACCTATTTTTAAATTTATAGAGCAAAAAAAAAAAAAAACAACGTTAAAATTTTGACTTTAAATTCGGTTAGGGTAGTTCTATTGGTTAATCACATTTGTTTAGAATTTTTACTGCTTTAGAAAAATTTGGATTTTCATTATAAACTAAACATAAGCCCAAAAGTATGCAATACCATATGCTATGAACTAAATTTATACGGCGCAGCGTTATTTGTAACAATATTTGTTAAAATGTTTAAAAAAAAATCAAATATTTTTTAAAAAAGAATTTATTCTAGGAATTCTGCTTTATACTTGAAACATTTTCCTTTCCGTCCTTCTTCATTTAAGGAAATTATGACTGCAATCGTAGACTTTTCAATAAATTTTTCCTTTTTTCTTTTATTTGTTCCTTTGTTGAATTGAACCATTTAAATAACAAGAATTTTTTGTTAGTCTTTTAACCCTTAAGGAACATTTATGCCAATATTTTAAGCAACCTTTTTTTTTTCTTTTCTTCCAGCATGCCGCTGCCACTAAGATTTTTATCTTTTTAAATCGTAACTATTCAACCACAAACACACATGCAATTTTCATTCAACAGAATAAAAAAAAAAATTTGAATACAATTCCCCTGTAGAGGCAATAAACGCAGTGCAGCAGCAGCAGCAATAACAGCAGACATAGTCTTTTGATATATGCATAAGTATGTAGATATGCATGCATGTCTACATGTGTATCTGTCTGTATTGCTATGAATTTCAAATATTTAAAATTATTTTGCTTACGCCTTTTGCAAAGAAAAACTTGAAATTTTTGCGCTTTTTCTTTTGCTTTTGAGAATTTCTGTATTTTTCTTTCTTCATTTCTATTTTTTTTTTTTTTTTGGGTATAAAATTCAATTTGTTTGCTATCTTTTTTCGAGCTCTGAACCGATCTTATAGAAATATACTCACCAAGAAAAAAAAAAAAAGAAATACTCGAACTCACAACTCATTTAAATAAAGTTCATGCATACGAGTATTTGTGAGTGCGTGTGTATTCCACAAAAAAATAAGGAAAAAGAATTTTTTTTCTTGCTTACAATTTTTTTTTTTAAACTTCAATGTGAAAAAAATATGGATAAGCGGGTAAAAATGGCTGATTTGATTTTTGGTGCCTTTTGGCATTCATTCTAGCTAACTCTTTGTATTTATGAGTATGTACTATGTAGTTATATTTTGTGCAGCTCTTGCAATTTACTCTAGCACACACAGACAATTGCATGCCACTCACCTATTAGCACCCTACACTTTGAATACCATAGATTCTATTTATTAGCTTTGAATGATTGGCGTTTGTTGGTTATATTGAACAAAGTAATTATAATGATGAAATTCAGAAAAGTACACTACAAGGCAAATCAAAATCCACTGGCATAGAAAAATTTGCTGGAGAGTAATAATTCTTGATTCTCAAAATATGAACTTTTGAATGTAATAGCTTTGCAAAACATAACTATGCAGAAAATGGGTGCAATTAGTCAACTGAAGACAAAGCCCCAAATTCAAAAAAAGCAATTAAATTATGGAAATCGCTAGAGGGCACCACCTGTGTAATCAAAATACTAAACTTTCCATAACGTAAGTTTAAATTAAAAAAAAATTTTTGTGATTTTATATTATTGAAACATGTAAAAAACGTAAATTTTAAGATTAATTTTTTTTTTAGGTATATTATTACATATTAAAGGCAGGTTTTTTTTTTGTAAGGTTTTTTAGACTTTCCAAAAAACAAAAACATTTTATTTTTTCAATTTTAATTCTTTATTTAAATTAAAGAGGGCACCAAAGTCTCATGGCCGACAATTAATCTCGGTACTGATACTTTAATGTATTTTACACTACAATCGACTACATTTACATATTCCGAAAAATCCCATAAAAAAAAATATTCGGAAAACGGACATGTTTTTTAATTTTTTTTACGATTTTTAAAAAAAATGTGATTGATTCCTGTGGAAGAAAGTTTTATCTACAACAAACAACTTTTTCAGATTTACCGTTTTGGAGATTAACGGTCGGCCACCAGATTTCAATTTTTTTCAGATTCCGCTTTGGTGCCCTCTTTAATTTAAATGTAAAACTAAAATTGAAAAGGAAAATTTTTTATAGTTTTGAAAGCCTAAATAATATTACAAAAGAACCAAAAAAATCCGACTTTAATATCACTGGAATACAAAATTTCACTTTTAAAATATAACATGAACCAAAGTATGTTTTCTAAACTAATTCGAGGTCGCTGAACACGAAAATCATATTAATTTTTTTTATGGGTAAGTTTTCGAGATATAGCAAAATATCTCAGTCATTTATTATTCGATTTTAACAAACTTGAAAGCATAATACGCGTAATATAATTCTATAATCTTATGATACATGACTTGGATCGGTCGAAACTATAGTTAAAGAGATATTAGCCTGTAACTGTAACCTGAAAAACCGTTATTTTGTCATATCTCGAAAAAAGATGAATGTGATTTTCGTGTTCAGCGACCTCGAATTAATTTAGAAAACATACTTTGGTTAATTTTATATTTTCACTGTATTCCAGTGTATGTAATCAAATACTTTCGGAAAAATTCTTAAAAATTGACATTGAATTGACATGGGACTACAGGTCCCACCTTTAAACAATTTTTATCTGTATGACGACAAAGTTGATAGTGATCTATGAGAGAAGTCCAATTTTGAACCAGTTCGAGCATAACGCCTAGTATCTCGCGAATAACACTTGTAATGTTGTTTTCCAAGTAGGGTAGCCAGACGTACTGATATTATCAGTACATGTCCCGATTTTTTTTTTTTTTAATACTGATTTCTTGAAATCTAGAAATCAATACTGATTTCTTGAAATCTAGAAATCAGTATGAAAATGTACTGATTTTTGTAATTTGTACTGATTTTTTCTTAATATTAATAGGCTTTTGCAGACAGTCTCATCCTGCTTGATTCTTTTTCTGATTGTTCACAAAGTAAAATACAAACGCGTTGCTGCTATCGAGAGGAGAAAAGCAATATTTTCTTGAAGAAAAGTCGATTAACGTAAGTTTTTAAATGAGTGAAAGGAATTTGTTATTAATTGAATTTGATTATTGTCCTCAGCTTTCACAATTCTCTAAATATGGAAACTGATACTGATACTGAATGTTCAACACTGTCTACTGACGAAAAAAAAATATAAAATGAACACACAAAATCGAAGAAAAAGTTTCTGGACGTTTATATCACTATATTATAATGAAATTACTAGGTAATAGCTTTCCAACGTCTAATGTACTGATTTCGTGGTTCAAAAATCTGGTTACCCTATTTCCAAGTCTGCATAACTTCACGTTATCCTAAAAAAAAAATAGTCTAGTGACGTCAAATTGGTCGATCTAGGTAGCCAATTTACTGGTCCGAAACGTGAGATAAATTGTTCACCAAATTCTTCTCTCAATAAGTCCATTATTCAACGCTGAGGTAGGTTTACCGGCTTAAGTTCTTGAACAAGCTGTATTTTATACACTTTTAGAGCAAGATTCTTGCGTAAAATCTTCCATGTAGGCGAATAAAATAATCTTGATTTCTGCGAAAGGTGAAAAAATCATGATCTTTATCAACACTGGTATCTACGGCAGCAATATTTTCTTTTGCTTTCACTCTATACACAAGGTTAGATGGATTGTTATGCAATAGCGTAAAATTAGTACGAAATTTCGTTAATAAGTATGTCGATTATGACGACCATAAAATTATTGAAGTGCGCTCACAGAGCATGAACTTGGGTAATAAAATTTAATAATTTGTTAGCATTGTTCAGGTGTAAGTCTTTCCATGATGAAATGGCAATGCTAATTGAGCATGTTTGACTTTGACACAAGTCACGAATCACAAAGGAACTGTCAAAAATTCTATACTGAAAACCAAGCAGCAATATCAAATTATCATCATCAAAAATCAAACCGAAATTTAGGCCAAAAAGAAGAGCAGAAACTAAAACAAAAATCAGTCTAAAATTTCGACCAAATTCGGACCCAACCTTAGAACAAAATTCAGACGAATTTAGACCGAAAGTCAAAGAGCTTCATAAAGATATGTGGGATCGGGTTTAGATTAGTTTTCTGATCTGATTTTATGTTCTCGCTTGTCTTACATATTTTAGATTTATTTAGTTGCAATTTAGTTAGAATTTTTGGCTCTAAATTCTAGTCAAATTTATAGTCTTTTTTTTTCTCTAAATTTCGATCTAGTTTTCAGCCCGAATTTCGTCTGAAATTCTAATTTGATTTGAACTATGGTCTGAATTTCGATTAGAGTTTTGGTTTGAATTTTGATCTGAATTTCATTCTGAGTTTTGGTGTGATTTTGGATCGATTGTTTGGTCTGATTTATTGTATGTTTTTTGGTCTGAATTTGTTTTAATGGTTTGCCTTTTATTCAAAATTTCGGTTCAAACTCTCGTCTGAATTGTTGCTCGAATTTTAGTCTGATTTATTGGTTGACATTTGATTTGAGTTTTCGTCTCCATTTTGTCTTAATTTGTATCTGATTTTTTGTCTGAATTAACGGTCTGAAATTTGATCAGATTTTTGAGCTGGGTTTTTGCTTGAGTCTGGGTTTTGATTCGGACTTTAATCTAATTTTTTATGCAAGTTTTGGTCAGATTTTTTCTGAATTCTGATCTAATTATTGGGTTGGTAATTATCAAAAAAAATTTGTGGAATGTTCCTGGAATATTGGTTTTTAACACAGAATATCCCCCAGGAAACTGAAATCTTCAATAATTAGGTTGATAAATAAAATATTTGCCGCGAAAACCATAATAATCGGGCATTAACCACGCTTGTAATGAATTTTTAATAAAAAGTGTTGTACCGAATTTCGTTCTTTTATGTAGGGTACCTTCAGTCTGCATGTTTGCCCAGAACTTCATATTTTCTACATGTAAAGATTTTTGCATAACATTGGCAGAAAAAGTGAAAGAATAAAAGCAAAATAGCAAAATCGAAATACATAGACTACATAAGAATGTATCATACGTGGTGGCGCTGAAGGATATGTTATACTGCCATAGAAATAAGCACATTTGAATTTACTCTATAACATTGTGGCAAGTGGCAAAAGTACCAAGGAGCAGCAAGCAATTTTGCAATTCATTGTTGCATGTGTGTGTGTGTGTGTGTGTGTTTGAAAATTGAAAACTTCACATAACTTTGAGATATTTATTTTCTTTTCTTTTTTTGCATACTTTTTTATTTCTTACTTTTTTTTGTAGCTGGATTTTTTTTTTTTTTTTTTGTTGCTCTTGCAAATTTCATATATTTTTTTGTCATCATCTGCGGCGCTTGTATGTCTAGTTTCTTATATATACAAATATGTATAAATATTTCTTTTTCCACATACATTTTTATACGAAATACTACTGCAATTTCACAAACAAGCAAGCAGCAGGAGAGTTGACTGAGTGACTGACTGATAGAGATGTCAACTGGCAGTGGAATTTATAAGCATATATATGTACTATGTATTTGTGCTTGATTGTATATACATGTAAATTGTTAGCAAATTTTGTCTCTTCTCTGCACATAAATACAGGAAATGCGTAAAAGAATAAAATCACATATTACTTTTTTTTTATGTTTTCGTTTGTTTTTTTTTTTTTTTTTTCATTGCTAAAGATCATCTTCAGTAGAAAATTCGTTGGCAAGATAAATTGCAATAAAGACACAACAAGCAGTAACACAAAAAAAACTAATTTGCAACAAGAACCAAAAAAAAAAAAAAAGGTGACAAATTGTCACACACTAAAATCAGCTCATAACTCAAGTAAAATTAATGCCTATATACTTCTACATATGAAGTTACAACAAGAGAATCTTGCTGCAAGCCAAAGGAAGCAAACGATGAAAAACACGCACGCGAATCTTATACACATACACATATATGATTAGAGTTAAAGAAAACGAATCTAACAATAGCAACAACAACTTGCTGACATTTGTACAATTGACAGGCACTTTGTATGTCAAATGACAACAACCAGCAACTATTGCAAAAATGCTAGCAGCAACACACAAAAAAAAAACTAAAGTTACATTAATAATTGAAAGTAGAAAGCATAAATAAGCAAATCAACAACATATACACCTATCGACAATAGAAACAATAAACAACAATTGCTGGTTGTTACTGGTACTGGTACCCATTACATACCATATACATACATATATTCCTATCACCTGGGTCGATTGAAAAACATAAGACAGAAAAAAAAAAGAAAAACTGAGTTGAAGTATAATAAAGCTACCGAAAAAAAAAAAAACTCGACAACTCTCAGCCACAAATACTAAGAAAAATACAACAGCAACAGTAGCAACAATAATAAAATCGGAAAAGAAAGAAAACCTCAACTAACAAACTTTTCAACTTCACCTTGAATGGCAAACACCAACACTTTCTATATAGATATGTATGTAGCAGCAACATTTGATGTCATTTTCTTTTTTTTTTTTTTGTTCTTTCATTTATTTCTCATTTTTTGCTTTCATTTTTCTCCCCTAGCAATTTTTATTGCTGTAACTATTGTCGCTGCTGCATTTTTCTTTTTTTGTTACTATTACTTGTTTTTTTCCTTTTTTTTTTTTTGTGTACGCAATTATGTTTTGATTCTTTTACTTTCGACCAACACCACCAGCAACACCAGCATCACCAGCAACACCAGCAACAACACTAACTATATGTACAACCGTCAACGGAAACATTTGTGATTTTTTGTGGTTAGGGTTAAAGTTATTTTTCCTGGTTTCTGGTATGGTGTCAACTTAGATATATGCGTAGTATATATGCCCAGCAGGAAAAGGAGTGATGTAGTTTTGGAAAAGTTATTGATGATAGCAGGGCCGTAGCCAGAAATTTTTTTCGGGGGGTTTTCATTCGAAAAAAATATTCATAAATAATTTTTATCAAACTGATTATTAAATACAATAAATTAAATCGATGATACATTTGATGGACCCTATAAAATTAAAATTTTAGGAAAAATTTCCCGATTTTTTTTAATCTTAACCTCAAAAAAATGGCCAAAAGTGACAAAAAATTCACAGAATAATCAAATTAATTAATTACTGATGATGTACCTCAAAAAAATTACCAAAAATAGTAGAGGCTCATTTTTTTCAAATGATCATCATTGGGAATTTGAGCCATTATCAATGATAAGGAATGAGGTTGAGATCTTTCGTGGTGCTCTGACCAATAATGCGTAAAAAAATTAATTATATTTTAAGATTGTCTCCTAAAACTGCATGGGTTTTGCTAATAAGATGGTTCCTAGTTTTTGCGAAAGAATTTTTCACGTTGATCACGAATCTGAGGTCAAAAGCTTCCCATCAGGTCACGTTTTAGGAAAAAAAATGCGGTTCAAGCAAGTTAATTTTACAAGGATCCGATAATATTTTCTATTTTTTATTAATTTTTACACTTTTCAAACTGATTCAGGACGAAACTTTAAATCAAAAACAGTTACTGACCTAGAAAAACTATGAATGCAGGAGTGCCCAGTATCAACTTCTCTTTTTGAATCCGTAGTCAAACCTCATGTCGAAGAAAACAAATCGGATTTGATCGCATAGTGTAAGTAAGATTTCAAATTTATTTTTTTTATATTTGACTTTTTAGAAAAAAAACCGATGGAAATAAAAAATATCGTTAAATAGATTTTATTTTGATTTTATTTCAATCCATTGGCAATTTATCTCAAGAATTAGAATAAAGTTTCCACATTTCGGGGGGTCAGAACCCCCAAAACCACCTCGCAAACCCCCCCTCCTCCCCCCCCCCCCCCTAAATACGGCCTTGGATGATAGTATCAGTTATCTCTAGCTAATGGATTGTCGAATGGTTGAGGTGTTCGTTCAATTTTAATTCCAAATATCTCAAAATTCTGCGTTGAATACTAAACTTGTTCATATATTTCCTGTTGATTCTTGTATTGGGTTTGATGAGGTAGGCTTTTGTCGATGAATTGTTACTTTTCCTTCTTGGTATAAATGTATACATATGAAAGGGGCTCTTTTTTATATTTCATCTCTTAAATAAAGGTATAACTCAATACTTTTAGTATCGTTTGATAGTGCATTAAATATCTCAACTTTTTCCCATATCAACCTTATATTTATATCATATCTTTTTTTTAACTATAATCATTTTTCAGAAAATAAAAATATAAGGCTAGCCCCATCCCCTTTTCTAAAGAAAACTCAATAGAACTTACAGATTTTGAAAGAAAAATTATTTTAATTAATTTGAAGTGAAATCTTCCTCCTGTCAGGTTTTAGTTTGATATTATTTGATAATGTTTCAAGAAGGTCTGTTCTATAAAAATAGCTCTGAATGAGGACCGCTAAGACCAAATTTGATGATGATTTAGCTCGCGAAGCAGCTCTGCGATTTCAAGTCGTCACCGCCACGCCACGCCTAAGACGTTTCTTACTCGAGATGGTGTCACAAGGTCTAGCAAAACCAATTCCGCAATGACAAGATAATCAGACCGGCAGTGTAATACTCAAGAAATTATATGGTATGAGACACTTACCGCAATAGCTGATAGCTTCTTAAGGACAGAGATAAACTATCGCGAACTCTTCCGAATCTCGAATGAGCAGAGGCACAACAAAACCAATTAATCAGATTCATCTGGATTTTACCTTGTCAGATCTTAGTTTAAACGACTGCATTAGAAAAGTGCCTACCTTCTACGAGGTAAAACGCGATTCTCTCAATCACAATGGCTTCACCAAATTACTCGGTTACTAGTCTTTGCCTCTGGAAACCCAGTTGGCCAAAACGGTTTTCAGTCGAGATATAGTTTGCTTTGACCAGACACACAAAAACTCTTCTACAATAAGGAAAAAACAATTGGTCGATTATGATTACCAACGCTATACCTAACAGAAGAAGACCAAATTTTCTCAAACAGAAATAGAGAAACTGTTTCAATCCAGACTGAAATAGCTCTATCGTCATGAGGTTAATGGCAGCAGTAAGATTATCACAGTTGTTTTCCACTCATCTAAACGACGGAGATAATCTAACTTTGGACGGTTCGTCAATACAATTTGTTTGTTGCAAACTCTTCCAGAAAAATATATCAACAGACGAACCGTGAAATTGATTTGTCAGCTACTTGTGGCTTTTGACGGCGTTTATTGGCACGGTTTAAATATTATAAGCTCCGGTTAAAAATCACTACAACTTCATCAATTGGTGTGACGAACTGAATTTTTTTTGCGCAGCACTTACAAGCTGTAGTTAAAGCTGACTACTTTCTCAAGTCCCAGACCCGTAGATTTTACCACTAGACCAAATATAATAATATAAATTAATTTGAGTTAACATTTTTGTTAATAAGAAAACAGGCCTGGGCGGTTTTAGAATATTAGAAACAAAGATTTCGAGAAATCTTAACCCAAAAATACGAAAAAATCCAGAAACAAATCCTTATTATTTTACTAGTTTCGCTAGGAACTGTTAATATTTTTATTTCGGTCCATAATACATTATTTTATAGTCCGAGGCTTAAAATCATCAGAATCATCGTAAAATTATAGGATCGAGATGATGTAGAAAATATTCGGACCATGACTGCCCAACTTTATTGTGATACCGGTAAAAAAAATAGTTTTATAAATTAAAATAAAATCGAAATCAGCATATTACAAATTATAGTGTTTTAGAGTTGTAATGAATTTCAAGATCGAATCAAAACGGTTCAAAAGGTTAATAATTTAATAGATGATGGAAAGTGATTGACATTGGAATCTTTATATTTTTAGATTGTTATATTTTTAAGAATCAGATTAAAAACTGATGTGATATTAACCAAGAGGAAAATGTTTCCAGTTTCGAGCCAAACTTATAAAATTATGAAAAATTGTCGGTTTTATAGTCGATAGGAAATAGCTGAAATCAGACTTTCTGAAATCAGCCCACAGGTATACATGGGAAACCACTGCTTATTTTTAATCCTATTCACTATCAATATGAAGTGTATAAGATTTATAAGATAGTGTACAAGTGCATATCTTGGTAGGCAATGGCAAAACCACCAAGTGATAACAAATTGCCACACTGCCGTTTGGAACCGGCGTACACTGGTCGCTGCCATAGGCCAAAAATAAAAAAATCTAAGTCAAAAGTTTGGTATTCAATGTGTCATCCCTATTTCCTATAAGAATAAGTTTTATTAGTGGCTGCTCATACGGATGCATGCATGAACGTCAAGGGCAGGACGGTCGTGCTCACATGGATGTAACCATGACTTACTTTCATATCATATCAAACAGGAACGCTGGAATTGGAATTTTGTTTTTTTTCTTGTGCTCATGAAGATAGGTTCTTTTGTTCGCGAAAAATGCAAAGCAAATATTAATTATGTGTTAAATTAAAAAAAAAAACAACAATCTTTAAGGAAAATAAAATAAGTTTACTAAAAAAATAGCAAGAAAATGAGAATTGTGTGTGCCCTAGAAACGCATTGTTTGTTTACGTTCATGTCGATTATTTCACGTTTCTATCTCAACTGGAAGTAAACTTGGCCGCTTACTTCATACAAACCCGACCACTGTGCGACGTTCCGTTCAGATTTAAGTGTGTCTCTCGACAGCGACTTCAGTCTAACCTCAACAATATAGATGCCTGTTGTACAGAAAGTTCTCAATGTTTGTCGGTTTGAGTACTATTTGTGTATTGATTAAAAGTGCTTCAAATCAATTTTTAAATGCATTTAAACTCGAAGAATTTGTGCTTAAGCCCTTAGCTCCACAAATCACTATAAAAACCCACAGATTCTGGGGTAAATCAGTAGAGTTGGCAGGCCTAGTTGTAGTCCTTGGAGGTACAAGAAGAGTACCCAAGAGATTTGTTACTCATAATAAAGTCATACATTCCAGCAAAGCTAATTTAGTAGTGGCAAGTTTATGGATGTTTTGAAAGTCTTCTTAACCCTTTAGGAGAGCTAAAATTCTTTTAGCATGAGATCGATCGATGAATGTAGTTAGATGTGTAGAGTGGCACTCTTTAATCTCGTAACCTCATTGTGAAAGGAAACGATGGCTTCAGTATTATGAAAGACTGCGAAGTCAATTCCCCTTCCCCCCTTTCTCGTAACTTGAACTTTCGATGAACATATTGAAGTTCACTTATTGCTTCACTTTTGAAACACAATTTAAACCAAAATCTATAAACTTTTTAAATTTTAAAACCTAATTTTGCTAAGATTATGTCATGCCAACTTAGTATAACCTTGAATTAAGACTTTAAAGAATGTTATGGGATGAACAGAAGAGCATTATTTTTCCATAGCACTCAGTCCATTGGACCATATTACTTTTTATGTTGTACTACCGAATCTTTAGTATAAACTACACAATCCCCAGGAACAAAATTTTTTCCTTACCGAATATCTAATCACATAATTTTTTACCAATTCGTAAATTCTGTGACCACCATTAACACAACCATCACAGGTGCCTTACGGACATACATGTCTGTATATACCACATGAATGTATACGATTAGCTGCATTCATACGCACTCTAAATCATTTTCATGTTTTACCACTATCAACTTACACACGCCGTTCCCTTCTCCACGCCTTTGCCGTTGTCCGTTTACACCGAACACTTTCGCGCTAAGCCAAAAACATAATTGGCTACAATTTGGTCAGTGCCTTAGGTAGATATGTAATTGCGTTTCAGTGGGAAGTAAATAGTAGAGTGGTATTGGGCGAAAGAAATCCTATTAGTATCAGGTGAAACCAAAAGAAGCATTCAAATTATACACAGTTAAAGAAGGGAGATAAAAAATATAATGAAAGGGATTGCAAGCGTAGAGAGTATAAAGCAGAAAGAAAGAGAGAGAATGAGAAATAGACATAGCCATTTAATGCTAAATTACCGCTTAATATAAAGAAGAGAATATGCGCTAAAGTAGTGTGAGTGTGGACCAAAAACTTGAGCAGCATACTTTTGGATTCTCGGTATGTAGGTAACCTTAGTTTAATATGAAAATTGAATTCCATATAATTTTCTTATTAATTTCCAATTGTACTTTTAATGAGGAAAAAAAAAGTATTAAAAAAGGTTGTAACTACCTACTAAGCAAATTTATTACGTGCATGGCAAAGAAGAATATTTGATTTGACTTAAAAGTATGCAAGGATTTTATTAAAACAATTTTATTTAAAAACTATATATTTTTCTGGGTATTATTTTTATTATTGTACTGAATTCCTTAAGATTCTTGATATGCTTTGATTCTGTAAAAAAGGTTTTGATAAGAGACGAACAAAAAAATCATGCTGAAAGCAAAACTTTAGCTTACTTGAGATAAAAGTTTGGTTCAGCCGCCACCTAAAGGTATACTATGATTTTTTTAAAAATATATTATATTGCTTGAAATATTATATTCTCTCTCTCCATTTTTCTTTTATTAAATATCTTTTGAGTAGCAAAAACATTTGAGTTTGTACATCGTCTCATCTTCACTAACATAGTGACATATGGAAATTGCCTACGACATATACACACAAGGATAAAGTAAAGATTTCAAGCTGTTCACAGCATATGAAATTAACGTACAAAAAAAAACGACAGAAAGAAAATCAGAATACAAAAAATAAAAGGAAATGCCGAAGTAAAATATATATATTGAAAACAAAAAGTTTCATGGGAAAAATGTGAACAATAACAACAAAGAAGCGTTGAGTCCTTAAAGCCTCATTTCGTATAGCTCAAGGATACAAATTACCAAAAGAAAGAAAGCAGCAACAAATATTTGTATGGCAAAGTCAAAAATTAGTAAGATTTTATAAATGAGCGTCAATTCATTTTTTATTTGCTATGTGCATAAAATCCCTTAAAATTTGGTTTGTTTCAATGTCAGATTTGCATGAACAAAAAAACAGAAAGTGAAGAAAATCCGTTAACAAGACGAAGAATGAAAGGCAAAAACCAACGAAAATGGGAAAATGAAAGGATTTTTCATTTCGCAGAAAGTGTAAAATGAAAATTGAGTATAATCTCAGCTTTGTGGCATTATTAACAAGGAATTCCTTTTTTCTTTTCTGTTATTACTTTATTTGGTTTTTTTCTCAACAATTCTAAATCTACGCAATTTATGAAGGGGGTGGAAAGACACAAAAAGGATTTCCTTCATTATGACAAAAAAAAAAAAAATTATGGAAAAAGAAAAATACAAAAAGGCAGGCAAAGCAAAAGCCAATTTAAGGCTTGTTCGCATGTGTTGAAGTATTCCATCTATTTTTTTTTTTTTTTTTTTTTGTAAATTGATTTTTTTCTAGTTGAAAATCAATCATTCCTTATAATGTTTAGATTAAATATGAACATACTTAAATTCTTTGATAATTGCTGGGGCTTTATGTTTATCATTTAATTAATAATAATAATACTGAAATATTTATCATACAAATTGAGTTAAATGAAAATATTTACCTCAATAAATTTATACAAATGCATTAATATATGCAATTTATTTGCTATTAATACATACAGATATACACACCCATACACATGCACATGCACATATGCAGGTAAAATGGTAAACGCAATCTACAGCGTTACGTGTGAAATAATTAAGCCCAGTGAAGAAGAATTTGGATTTGGAAAGCAAAAGAAACTTAAAACTGTGAATGAAGTATGGATGCTTTCTTTTTCTACGAAAATCTCATAGCTCACTTTATCTTGATTCACTAACAATTTTATTCAAAATTTATTACAATTTAAAAAGCTCTTCCGCTACTATTCTTAGAACCGGGATAGCTCTTATCGAGCTTTGATCTGGTTAACTAGTTCAAAATTACATCTAAAATGTCAAAGTGTCTACAATTAAGTATACAAAATATCAGGTTTTTCTATAGTTTTACTGGGACACACACTCCAAATAAACACAAAATACACAAATACTCGTAAACACACATGTAAACATGCACAAATACATGCATGCATATATATATATAATGTAATTTATGTGTATAAATGAAAGTATACGAATAAATAATATTACAAAATTGTAAAATGCATGGAAAATATTTATACAGATTTGTGTATTTTTGTATATGTGTGACTCTTTTTCGCACACACATTCCTATCTTTGCTTGTTTGCGTAACAATAAAATAATTGGTATTAAAATATTTTGTTTAAATATGTTTGCATAGAGCTCTATATAGAGCTATACATGTATGTGTACTCACTCATATACATATTTGTATCTGTGTGCAAGTAAATGGTAACTATATTTACCTATAAAATATCATAAAAAATTTATACAATCCAATTATTTTTTTAAATGATGAAGAAAACTAACTAACAGAAAAAAAAAGAAACATTTAAATGTTGTTATTAAAATTTTATAATCTTCATCCTTTTTTTTTTTTTTTTGTAGAGACATATAAAAAATATACAGAAATGAAATGCAAGCAAAATAAAAAAAAAACCAAATTAAATACATTTGTATAAATAAATATGTAAATAAATTTGCAAGGCCACATGAAAGTGTTATAGCATTTCATTATTTTAAGCATAAAGGTGATTGATTTTTAAAAACTTTTTTATTGAATTAAGAAATTGTGCATGCTTTTAAAATTATTTTTTTTTTAAATTTGTTTTATAGCAAATAGGTAAGTAAATTACAGTAGGCAGTTATTGGCACTCAAACTCGCAATAATGGCTGCATACAGTCCCTGTTCAATGAATTACGGACAAGAAAAATATTTTATGTTTTTCAACTTTAAGTAGTAAATAATAGTGGTGAGCAAATATTTTAAATATAATTTTTTATTTATTAATTTTTAGCAATAGTTTTATCAGCTTTTTAAAACAATAAAGAGGAAACAGGAATTACTTAACATTTGGTGGCCCCATCGCAACATTTAAGCAGCGCCTTAATTCTTTTTGTTGTGTAAACATTTTAGCTCACGGTATGGGCAAAATTTCAAATGTGTAAAATGTAAGAATAAGTGTAACGTAAGATGTAAGATAACTGTAACGTCCCCCTCTCGCTCACACTACTACGCGACATGACTGTGCTACTCTAAACAACAAAAAGAAGAGAGAAGAGAAGAAGAGAGGGACAAATTAAAATACGAGCGGAGTTTGTTTGTTTATGTTTCAATCAATTTACTCACACGATTTGGTGCAAATGCAAAATATTTCAGCTATCACAACCACAAATGCGATATGGAATAAAAATTTTCAATAATGAAAGACCATTTGCAATTTATAGTGAATTGTGCTATTATATAAAAAAGGTAATGATATCTAATAAATTTTTAAGTTTATAAAAGAATTGTTTTAATTTGAATTATTTACCTAAGCATATAAGTAGATTATACATCAATTCCCTATATATGGCTATACATATGTGAGCTTATGTATATGACATTCAGTTGGCTTAACTGTTTACACATCAAATATCTTGCGTGTCTTGCACGCATACATTGTTTTTTATACTAGACACGTTACTTGCAATCACATTGCGGAAATTACCCTTGTTTTCCTATATATCAAGAATATCATGTTTTAGTATCTCAGTACGTGTGAGAAGGCCATTTACGGCTATCCGAAAAGTGAAAACTGATTTTAACGTGTTTCGCGTTTATTCGTGAAGATGATGTTTTAATTGAAAGTGCATATTTTGAGAGAAAAATTTTAAAAAGGGTCGACAAAATGATCTTAGTGAGCAGAAAAAAATTGAAGTTGCGATTCTTCTGTGCCTTAAGGAATATAGCTATCGTCAGATTGCAGCAGTGACAGCAATATGTTGGTGAAATAGCAAAAAATGTGCAGCAAGGAGGTTCTCTACAGCGCTCGAGAGGACCGGAAAATTATAAACAGCACATTACAACAGAGGAATGCACCTATCCGTGCACTCGCAAAAAACGTTCAGGACTCAGGAATAAAAATACCTTCAATGACAGTAGGAAGTCGATTGTACGAAGCAAATATCAAATGTAGGAATCCTGTGAAACAATCTTGTCTGACGCCGGCGATGAAAAAAACGGATTCTCTGGGCCAAGTTGCACACGGACTACACAAATGACGACTTGGATGAAGTAAAAAAAACTTTCGTGCCATACATGGGAAACGTAAGATCGTAATTTGAAAATATGCATTTTTCAACACATTGTGTAGGTGATTTACAGCGACGCATGCCGGCTAGAAGTTCTCACGGAATCAACCCAATTTGTTAGAAGACGCCCCAATGAGAAGTTCCTTGTATTTTGCGTGGTGTTTCGAGTAAAACATCCACCTGCTGTGATGGTGTGGGGATGCATTACAACAAAAGGTCTGTGCCCTTACATTTTGTAGAGGAAACACTGCACAGTTTCCAGTACCTGGAGATACTGAGAAGTAAGCTTTTACCTTTTATGAACGCAATGAATAAAGGACGGAAGGGGTACATTGTTCATGCAAGATGGCGCTCTATGTCACACTTCCTCATCTGTGATAAATTTTTTTTCATGAAGAGAATATTCTGGTGCTGCCGTGGCCGGGTAATTAGCCAGGCATGAACCTTATAGAAAAATCTTGGGCACAGCTAAAGTCCTTAGTATATCGAAGAAGGGACACAAATATTGAAATACTAAAACAAAATACTCTTGATATATGGGAAAACAAGGGTAATTTCCGCAATATCATTGCAAGTATGACAAAAAGAATTAAAGCGCTGCTTAAAAGTTGCGGTGGAGTCACCAAATATTAAGTAGTTCCTGTTATCACTAATTAAAGTCGAGAAACATAAAATATTTTTCTTGTCCGTAATTCATTGAACAGGGACTGTAGTTGTAGGATTAATTTTCATTTTTAATACAGGCTTACCAAATCATCAGGTATTTTTAACTAATATGGTATTTTTGCCTCAAATAATAGAAGCATTCAGTTTGGTTGTTTTGTATGTATTTTATTCCACTACTCCACAGAGACTTTAGGTTTATTCTGTTATTAAATTCATACTTTAAAGTGAATATTGCCGCTAGCATCAGCTTTAGCCAAAGTTCACCACTCATAGTGGGACTTAAAATTCTTAGTCTGTTTATTTATTAATCTGCCTTGGTCATTGTAATTGAAATTATCAAAGATTATCTAATCCGCTTTACGTCCTGTCCTTATTCTTCAACATAAACTCGCAACTCTACAGCTTCGAAATCATTGTAATGTGGATGTCTGTTAGCAGCACCTTCTATATAATTGACTAAAGTCTGATGTAGTAGATATTTTATATGCTCCTGGTTGCTTGTATATTTTTCTTTCCTTAATCACATTTCGTTTTGTTGCTGTTGTACGAAATCATCTTGCTGTTTTCATTTCGCACTGCATAACAAGAACTTATCACAAGTGATGATATTGTTACAAGCGTTGTTTTTGTTTGTCTCTGAAAATATTTTTGTGGTCATCCCTGACTTAAAAGGTTATCATATTGGGAGTATGAATGTATAAACTCATATTTTTTTTCGTAATTTGGACATTTATTGTGGAAAAGTGATTATAAATTTATTCTTTAAAGTATTGTCCATCGTTGGCCACAACCTTTTCCCATCTTTCTGGTAGCATACGGATTCCGCGTCGAAAGAACTCCTCATCTTTTGAGGCTATCCACGAATCGATCCATTTTTTGAGTTCTTCGAAAGAACGGAAGTGCTGTTCAGCCAGGCCATGTGTCATCGATCGGAACAAGTGGTAATCAGAAGGAGCAATGTCTGGAGAATACGGCGGGTGGGGTAGCACTTCCCATTTCAGCGTTTCCAAATATGTTTTTACTTGCCTTGCAACATGCGGTCTAGCATTGTCGTGCTAAAGAATAACTTTGTCGTGCCTATTCTCATATTCTGGCCTCTTATCCTTTAATGCTCGGCTCAAACGCATCAATTGTAGTCGGTAGCGGTCGCTAGTGATCGTTTCATTCGGTTTCAACAGCTCATAATACACGACACCTTTCTTATTCCACCAAATACACAGCATGAGCTTGGATCCATGGATGTTCGGCTTTGCCGTTGATGTTGATGCATGTCCGGGCGGTCACCATGATTTTTTACGCTTTGGGTTATCGTAACATATCCACTTTTCATCGCCAGTCACAATACTATGCAGAAAACCCTTTCTTTTCTGTCGCTCAATCAGCAGTTCACATGTGAAAAATCGTCGTTCGATGTCTCTCGGCTTCAATTCATACGGCACCCAATTTCCTTGCTTTTGAATCATTCCTAATGCTTTTAATCATTTATAAATGGTTGATTGATCAACTCCTAAAGATTCTGCAAGTTCTTGTTGCGTTTGACATGAATCTTCTTCGAGTAATGCCTTCAATTCTTCATCTTCGAACGCATTTCGGGCCGCCTGAACGTTCCCTGTCTCCAGCATCAAAATCACCACTTTTAAAACAGGCATACCACACCAGACACATTCTAACGTCTATAGCACAGTCAGCAATAATGAGCAAATTGTATGATTCGAACTATTTAGCAATATACAATATGCAAAATTCCTATTTGATTCCGAAGAGTTAAAACTTGCTTTCAAGGTTTCCATAACAAACATTAAAGTTTATATTTTACTTTTAGTATGTAAAAGCTTGGTGTTTCGTAGGCTATTTGGTCTAATTTGTTGAAAATGCGAACAAAATTCTTTATTCCATTATTTCGTCCGACGTTTCGTTGGATTTTCCCAATTTCTTCAGGGGCACTTTATTAGTTTTGAATATTTTAATTATCACTTTAATTCTATTGTCAAGTCCCGGACATAGAATGTGTAGGACGTACAAACATAAACGTATAAACATAAACAGGACAGTTTATATTTTACGTTCATTTTGTGTCTACTTTTTTTATTATATACTTTGGCAGAAATGTGAAGGTGTTTTGTGTTAATTTTGATTAATAAATTTTAAATATTGTATCTTGTTTTTTGTATACTACCGTCATGGTTGTTAACAACACTAACCACCATATTTCTTGAAAGCCCTTTAACAAAAATTTATTTCCTGTCTTTTTTTACACCAGGTTAAACCTCTAATAATTATTCGGAAATTTTTTCCCAAAAGTCACAAACTAGATAATTATCGTGAGGCAATTCTTCTTATTATCGCATAAAAAGTTAAATCGAGCGTACTATTAGAAAGATTGAGGGTCCTCGTCAGCAAGCTGATTGTAACTTATCAGCATGACTTCAGTCCTAGTGAATCTACCATTGACCAGATACTCACTCTACGCCAAAACCTGTGCAAGACTTTGAAAAAACCACATGGACATCCACCATATAGTCGTCATATTCGACAGCACAATTAACCCATTAATGCCGGATGGATAGTTAAATACCCAAAAAAGAGTGTTGGCAAGAAATTGAGTAACTCGGGACTGGTAGCAAATATCGGGCTCAAGTTTTGTTTATTAAATTAATGAAGAATGGAGCTTGAAATTATCTCTAGCAAGTTAGATAGAATTCCAATGTTTTCCTGGCCTTCTAAAAGGTCGAGTTTAGCGAATTTTCAAAAACCTAAAAATTGGCATATAAAATATAGTGAAAAGTGCGTTAATAGGGGAAAATTGTCATGGCTTCTTACCCGTCAGTGCCCTTCATTGATTACAGAAAAAAAAATTCGCCATCCCCGAGCTCACCTAGTCTCTGGAGCACATTCTCATTTTTCTACTTCGCGAAACATTAAGAACCCAGAAAAGCTGGTTGAGTATTACAAAACACCCATTCCAAATCTACGAAATGCGTGAAGTAACCAATCTGAAATTTAGCAAGGCAACTTCTATAGCCTATGTGAATATCGTATTCTCCAACCTGGAAAATGAGTCTCGTCGATTGGATTTTGCAGTGAACGATGCCAAAACGAAACACCTTGTATAAACTGTTTGTTAGTCATGACGTCTTGGATGAAATGTTATGTTGATAATTTTCCATTCGACGACTGTCAAAGATCCAGTATTAAGAACAACCACAATGTCACTCATACGAGCAAACGAAGAATACATCTTGCCAACAAGTGCTACTACGAGCTCATTAGCATAACTCTCTCTCTCTTTCTCAAGAGACGAAGATTACGCTCTTAAGTCCTTCATCCTTCCCGTCGAGGATGACCACCAATGATGAGAAGCTATTGAGAGCATTTGAAAGGAAGATACTTCGTAAGATTATGGACTAATATATGTACGTGGACGAGATGTATCAAAGAAGACGGAACCATAAGCTAAATAAAAATTCTGCAGCTTCACTGTCTGAATCATGTTAAGTACATCAAAGAAAACGCGCTAGCTCAAAAGGATTTTCAGTTGAACTAAGATGGTGGAATGCGAAAAATAGGGTGACTTAATCCTTTTTGGAAAGACTAGATACATGGAGACCTAACCACACTTGGCCTTACCAATAGAAGCCAGCAGAGGCGACTGTCAACATTTTAATGAGGCGTGATCTATATAGCTATCGTTATCCCGTATGCTAAAAAACTTGCAGCCGTTTCACCTTCGGACTTTTTATTTTATTTTATTTGCACTATCTAAAGTTTTTGAGAAATTATTATCGAGACAAATTGTTGAACATCTTGACAAAAATAATCTGCTAACCGACAATCAGTCTGGCTTTAGAGTAGAACACAGCTGTGCTACCGCAATTCTTAAAGTTGTAGAAGACTTACGACCAGCTTTTGACAGAGGTGAACTGACTATCTTGACTCTTTTAGATTTCTCGAAAGCCTTTGAAACAGTTGCCATAATTTACTTTTGCAAAAATTAAGCAATTACTTTGGATTCGCTGATAGTGCAAAAAGATTACTTAAAAGCTACTTAAGCAATCGCTGGCAAAGGGTTATAGTGAACGATAAAATTTCAGAGACAAGGAGACTTTATTCTGGCGTTCCTCAAGGGTCTATACTTGGTCCCATTTTATTTAGCATTTTTATTAATGATATTACACATTGCTGCAATAATGTGTCCATACACCTGTATGCTAATGATGCTGAAATTTACTTATCCCGCCCAATTGGCCTTTCTGAGGACTTATTTGTTAGAGTTAGTGAGGATCTTTCTTCAACTTCTTTGTGGGCAAGTCAGAACAACCTAAACTTGAATGCATCGAAGACTAAAGCAGTATGTATTGCACATTGCTCTCCAACTGAAAATAATCTTCCATTGTTGATTTTCGAAAACAATGTAGTGAAATTTGAGCAGAAAATCACTAGCCTTGGTTTTAAATTGCACTCAAGTTTAAGGTGTTCTTATCATATTAACTATACTACTGGTAAAATTTATTATGTTCTCGGAAAGCTATGGTACACGTCTGATTTTATTCCTCAAGATATGAAATTAAATTTATGACGTATATTTATTGTGCCACTCATCTCATATGGTGAACTTTTATATGGTAGCCTGGACAATGCTTCACAACAAAAGCTGCAACAATATCTGTTTGAAAAAATACACTTTGCACAATCGGTTAGAACATACAATTTAATTTCAACTCAACATAAATATCTCACGTCCTCTAGAATGTTTTTTGTCAGTGTTGTCAAACTATGGAATTTTCTTCCAATCACAATTCGGATTAGAATGCAGTAAAAGGTGTCTTAAACTGGCGGTATTTAAATTATTTAGTAACTTTAGTAAATAGTTTCTGTTTTCTTTTCTTTGTTCCTATTATTTTTGATGCTTTGTTATTTGTTAGTTCAAGTTATTTTATATTAATTATTCTTATATTGTTTCTATATCTTTGATAACATGATGATGTATTTAAAAGACTATAAGTCTTACATGTACAGCCAATATTTCTTAAATAAATAAATAAATAAAAAAACATGAAAACGTTGTGCATAATAAAAGTCACAAAAATCTACAAAAGAATGTTATCCTTTAAACGAGTTAGAATGTGGTTAATCTATTTTCAAGTTCCTTTTTTTTAAGTTCCATTTGATTTCCAAAGCTTTGTTCGATATAAAATTTACAAGATTTACAAATATTATTTTCCCATATTTAATTGGATAGCAAGAGTAAGTTCTCACATGAATCGGTATAATGATGGCGTATTGCCGGGTGATAACATATAATCGATCTTGCAAAATCACAACAACAAATATATGCAATATACAATAAAAATTAGCATTTACAATGATGCAAAACCATTTACAACTTATCGTGAATAAGGCTATCGTGAATAGTACTATTATATTTTTTGCACCAGTTATTTGATAAGCTAAAACCTACAATATAAATACACATAAAAAAAATATTAATATCATCCAAAATAAAGCAATGATAACACTTTATATTAGTATATACATAAGGATACGAAATATTTATGCTATTATGATTTTCCATTGCATAAAGCTTACACAAATTTGAACGTAATATTTTCCAAAATAGATATAAAATTGTATATTTTGAAATTATTTAGCTATTTACATGAAGTATATTTTATCATTTCATAAATTTTTGTTACCAGTACTGATTCATTTAATTGTGGTTGATTTGTGGTTAAAATTGTTGAGTTTAAAGAGGTGAATTTACAACTACATGAAAAAAAAAGTCAATAAAAAGTTGCAACTTCATATATGTGCATAGTAAGTATCAAGGCCGTATTTAGGGGGGAGGTTTTGGGGGTTCTGACCCCCCCGAAATGTGGAAACTTTATTCTAATTCTTGAGATAAATTGCCAATGGATTGAAATAAAATCAAAATAAAATCTATTTAAAGATATTTTTTATTTCCATCGGTTTTTTTTCTAAAAAGTCTAATATAAAAAATAAATTTGAAATCTTAGTTACACTATGCGAACAAATCCGATTTGTTTTCTTCGACATGAGGTTTGACTACGGATTCAAAAAGAGAAGGTGGTACTGAGCACTCCTGCATTCATAGTTTTTCTAGATCAGTAACTGTTTTTGATTTAAGGTTTCGTCCTGAATCAGTTTGAAAAGTTTAAAAATTAATAAAAAATAGAAAATATTATCGGATCCTTGTAAAATTAGACTTGTTTGAACCCCATTTTTTTTCCTAAAACGTGACCTCATGGGAAGCTTTTGACCTCAGATTCGTGATCAACATGAAAAATTCTTTCGCAAAAACTAGGAACCATCTTATTAGCAAAACCCATGCAGTTTTAGGAGACAATCTTAAAATGTAATTTATTTTTAACCCATTATTGCTCAGAGCACCACGACTAGAAAGATGTCTTTCAATGCTGTGACTTCACGAATTCAGGGAATATAAGCCAACCTCATCTGAGTTCCTTATCATTGATAATGGTCTGAATTCCCAATGATGATCATTTGAATAATTTTTTTGAGGTTGAGTACACCATCAGTAGTGGGAAGTCAATGAGTTAACGAAATTATGTCCTTCACGATAAAAAAAATTAATTAGAATTCACATTGAATAATATTTATTTGAAAAAATTTAATTTGATCATTCTGTAAATTTTTTTGTCACTTATGGCCATTTTTTTGAGGTTAAGATTAAAAAAAATTGGAACATTTTTCCTAAAGTTTTAAGATATTTATCTACTTTTGTCCCTTGTCTGATAGGGTCCATCAAATGTATCATCGATTTAATTTATTGTATTTAAAAATCAGTTTGATAAAAATTATTTATAATTATTTTCTTCGAATGAAAATCCCGCCCCCTACCCCCCCGAAAAAAATTTCTGGCTACGGCCCTGGTAAGTATATATAGTCATAAAGTAAGTATGTATAATCGTTAAATGTTTAAAAATTCAAAAATTGCAATTCAATTTAAGTTTATAAATATATACATATATATAGTTTTTAATAAATGAAACCGCATGAATTTTTTGTATTACTTCAACTAAAAATTCTATAAAATAAATAATCATGTAATTTTTTTTCTTGCATTTTTTTGTTTGTGAAAAAAGCATTGCAGGTGTTTTTGTTTTATTTTACACATAAATATTAAAACAATAACAATTACAAAAAACCAAAAACAATTTATATTAAATATTTTCGAACTTAGAATTGGAGACATACAAATATTTACGCACATAGCTGGTTTTATGTGGTTTGCATAAAGCAAGTGTCGCCCGACCAAACATTTACATATTGCATTTGTATATATGTTATAGTGTGTTCACACGATAGCTAAAAATTCAATTTTGGAGCCTAAAATTCAATTTTCCAAAAAGTCGTTCACAATGCATTTGAATTTTCATCTGTAAGTTTATGTTTAAAAAACCTAAAAGTACACTAATCAGATATACACATCCATATTTTAATAATGCAAAACTTGCAAACAAATAGAAAAGGATGTTCAAAATTTTTAGAATCAGAACCGGCGAAAATGTTTTAGTTTTTTTGAAATACTCCCGTTCTTATGTCTTTAAAATATTTTAATAAAAGGTGCCCCAAAAATAATTACCCTTTTTAATTTAGCTAATAATTTTTTCTAAACGACCATTCCAAAGTAACGGAGAGGACAAGGGGATTCTTATAATGATATTGATTTCATACAAGGAAATGATATTTTCTAGGGGGCTTTTAAGGGTTCGATAACAAGTTCTTACCACCAAAGTTTCGTTAAAAAAGTAATGAGTCCCTCTAGGTTATACTAAGTTATACATCATCAAAGTGGGTAACAGAGAGGACGCGTGCGATATGGGAAATTTTTTTTTCAATTTTAAGTCCCAAATTCTGCGAATGTCAGCGAGCTGTAGAGTCGAATTTTTTTAGACGATTCATGGACCTTTGTAACTTACGAAAATCCTAATGGTTTCATTGAAAAATAATTACATAATGAGAGAAAAAACATGGGAAAAGTAACGGAGAGAACAGCCAATAGTAACGGAGAGGACAAGTACGATCGCTCTCTTACATTTATATGTTATATGGAGAATCGGCTGAGCAAATGTTTAATATCTGAAAATTGTAAATGTTTCTAAGTAATTACATAAGTAAATAAAATTAATGGATATTTATTTAAAGCAAAGTAAATTCATATGAAGTATACCAGTTCGGTACACATCCAACTGCATTTTTAATGCATACATCACCAATGAACAGGTATTTAAACTAAAGGGAAAAATTTAAGATGACTCAGTTACTGACAGCATTGAGCGTACAGTAATTTAAGACATTTACAACTTTTATGAAAATTAAATTTGAAACTAAAAAATTAAAATTAAAGTGATGTAAATAATAACTCAATAATATCCAACGGCTATGGGAATAGTATCAGTGAGCCATTCATCACTAACGCAGGAGTCCAACAAGGATGCCCACTTTCACTCCTTCCCTTTGAAATATTGCTTGACGAAGTTATGGCAACCGTATGCTCTCAAAAGAGGGGCATAACATGGAGTCCCACACATCAACTCGATGATTTGGATTTTGCAGACGATATATATCTGTTCTTGCACAAGCTCAGCGATATGCAAGCGAATACTGATAATATAATCAGAGCATTACGCAACGTGGGCCTCGAGATAAACATCAAGAAGACCAAAGTCATGCGAATTAACAACATCAGCGACTAAAAAACCCTTAGAGACGTTCAATATATCTAGAACTAAAAAATAAAAACACAACATGATGTGTTCCTATAATTCGTTAAAACTAAAAGAGGAACTTCTATTTTTAAAGGCAGAGATTTACTACAAGGCTGAGGCCGCAAGTACCAAAGCTCTGCCTTTAAAAATAGAAGTTCCTCTTTTAGTTTTAAACGAATTATAGGAACACAACACAATGACAAAACGTGAAAATGGCTGCACAAAACAAAGTCAGATGGAAATGCCTAGCCACGCGCATACTCCGAGTCGTTCGCACCCCTCAAAACCTCTTCTTCTATAAAAACATTTTCATTTCTCTTATCGCAAGTCAAAGAACCGCCTACGTTTTGCTGATTTGAAGATACAGCCTGAATTCTGTGTTTCTTTGAATTTGAAGCCTCAGACGCAAAACTGTAGTACTTGTCTAATTTCCGAAAAGAATGAAATGGTGCGAGGCCGATTTTTCTACTCTCGTGAACCCACTCGATTTTCATGCATCTTTCAAATCGCAAATTTTAAACAAAAATAATATTTGTTTTGTGGCAGCGTTTCAACGCTGCGTGAACATTAAGATTTTCGGACCTCACTTTCGTCCATATCACCATCAACCGCACCCTTACTGTGTCAAGCAGCAAAAGTGTTCCATTCGATGTATGAAAAACCCAAATCTTCATCACGATTACACAAATTCGAAATTCTAAACTTGCCTAGGTTATAATGCAGTATGATTTTTTGTCCTCTCCGTTACCCAGTTTTTACCACTTACGTTGATTATAAAAGTCGGAAAAACTTACACAACGACAATGGCTTTAAGTTAGCTTTGTACTCAAAACAATGTGGCTGAGAAAATTCGCGCATGCCATTTATAACAAAATTTCTTATTTTTTGGAAACGGAGAGGACACTGAATTTACAATTATTTAAATCTTTATTGCAACACTATTAAAACATAATCTCACTATACAATCATCTGTTACTATTTTCACGAACTACGCTTATCAAAACACTGAAAAATGCTCTTCTACGAAACATTAATTAATGAGTTATTTTGGTTGCTCGTAAAAATTACGGATACTAATAGATTGAAATGAAAAGCAAACCAAAATTTAGACCAGAAATCAGATCAAACGCTGGAAAGCAAGTCAAAATTTAGACCAAACAAGGATTAAAACTCAAACCAAATTCAGATTAAAATTCAAACTAAAATAAAACAAAATTGTGACTTACATTCAAACCAGAATTCAGATCAAAAATGGGCAAAAACGGAAAAGATAAACCAATATGAAACTAAAATTCAGTACAAAATTCAATCCAAAAACTAGACCAATATCAAGCTTTCTAAAAGTAAAACATTCATAAGCTGGCGTTGAAATTGTAGATTTAATGTAGCCTGAATGTATTTAATAACCTGTTGCACTGTAACGTGCATCTTATTAGCACGCCCAACATGGCTAATCAGAATTGATTTAAATATCCGATCCCATTTTAATACTTATATTAAATTATTATTTTTACAAAAATATATAATATAAAATAAGATTTTAAGTCCTGAAGTTTTTCGTTTGTTGAAAGTACATGATTTTCACTGCTGATGGTTTTTTTTTTTGAAAAAGTCTAAATATTTTTGATTTCTCAAAAATTACTGTTTACTATAAAATTGGGCTTCAGCTCCTATAGCCCCCTCCCCCCTCTGGATACGCTACTGCCTACACACTCTCTGATGTGGGTATGTTAAGATCAGGAAACGATAAGGTAATCCTCAATATTTGTTGCGGCAAGTATAAAATGCATTGTAACTAAAGGAAAGGGCAAGTTGATTTAAACGTGTTCGTATGTCGGCCCCTTAATTTTTTCCCACATTTTGTTCCTCTGTTTGTCTGTCAATAATAACTTGGACTATCAAACTAAATTTCTTTGCTTTCGATGGCGACAATGTAGTTATGGAAGCTCCAATTTTTCTCAAATTCGGCTGCAGTCACCTTCCACTCTTGCGCATTTTGTGGGGTCTGAAATATAAAGCCATGAACTCGGCATAGTTGGGTCGGCCCACGTATTCGAGCGGTATAAATATTGGACAGCAAAAGTATACACATCTATCTACTATCCAAACAAATTACAACTTAACGCCAATTTCACAGCCGCAAAGCTCGACATCATGAATTGATTTGCATATATTTTCACCACAATCATCTTTATCGTTGGTGCAATATGCAAACGATGAATCATCATCCTCATTATTTGTAATGGAATCATAAAATAACCAAATTCATCTCAACAGTTTTTGACAAACACAAATATAGTACATAACCTAATTGAATATATGAATAACGATAATTTGGGTTAGAAATTTAAGATCTTCAAAACTTTGTCCAGAAGCAAGGAATCTCAATGTAGCGGAAAGTCTTTCAGTTGGTGTGATTGCCTCCCGCATTATCGTATCTTTCTTTTGTATTAACGGAGTTACAGGGTTAAGGAGCTCCATGTACGTATCTGACTTCATATGGAGAACATTTTTGTAGTGCTCTGGAGCAGTCATTTCCATATTCTTCGATAAATGTTTATGAGAAGGTTGATTTCTCTTATACAGGCACTCTTTCATCCACACCCGCTTTCTGTTTTTTTCTTTTTCATTTTTTTTTTTAGTGCGCATATGTGTAACTAAAAGTGCAATGGCATCATTGCGTTTTTCTTAGGCTGATGTTACACGGTCAATGTTTTGCTGTCAATGTTTTTTGTTTTTACTCTTTTTTCATCGTTTTGCTTGATGCCCTGTTACACTATCAGTTTTTTGCTGAATGTTATTTTTTAATACTTTTATCTGCAACTATGTTTTTCCAACTAAAAATTATTTAATCGTATTTAGGAGTGAATGAAAATTCAACAATTGGAATGGAATTGGATGGAAAATAATTATAATGACAATATGAGATAATGTTGGTGGAAATAGCAACAAATTATACAAAAAATATTGCATTTATATATGAAAAACGCTGAAAAATTATCTTTAAAATTTGTGAACTATTAAAATAAGCTCCGTCACTTTGTTACTTCGCCATTGAATTACCATGTTTTAATAAAAATTATTAAGTATTTTTTTTAAACAGCACTCATTTTCACAAACAAACAGAAGCCAAACAACGCAAAGGGTGGCAAAGAAAAAACTATTTTTAAAAGTTAGTAAAAAGTCTAGTATTTTTCATAAAATATTAGTATTTCCAATAAAATGCTACTGTATATATTCAGCAACCCCATTTTATTTGAAGTGATGTAAGTTTTTTCGTCAGTAAAAAAATTTGAAGTGAAATGTGTTCATCCTCTCTTTAGCGCAGTATTCATTTTTCAAAGCAACAACAATTTCATTGTTTGACAGCAAAACATTGATCGTGTAACATCGCCCTTACTAATGTTTACTTCACGACGTTCAAAAATGAAATGAAGTTTTACGGATCGGCTCGCCGTGTATGGGCGACCGTATGCACTCCAATCGAACACTCATGCATGTCGTGAGCGGCTATCTTTAATTTATTATTCCTTTTTTAAGATTTCGATATAAAACCAGTTTAACAAGAACAAATATAAAAGAACAAAAACAAAAATGCACACAAATTATTACTCAAAGAACTTTTATGCTTTGTTATACTATTTTTAAAACACTCTCTTTCTCATTCTCTTGCTATTCCTCTGATCATTTATACCAGTGATGGGGTTTCGTTACAATTGTACTTTTTCAGTACACTTTATGACTTATGTACGTTAGTATGCAAACAGCCTTTTCAGTACACTTTAAGACAAAATATATACAAAATCCTATATTTATTTTCTTGCGTGTTGTTTATATTATTTCAAAAGAGAAATAGCAACTTTTTTAATTTTTGTATCTGGTTCCATTACTAAATACATATTAACTTATCGATCATTTTTTATTTTTCTTAATTATTGTGAAAAGTATTACCGCGTTGGTGGTCAAGTGGCAATGTGTTAGACTATCATCTCAGGGTCCCGGGGTTTAACTCCTGGCTGGGGCATGGCCGTACGTTTTTCTTAAGAAATTATTTTTCATGTTATTTACAATTTTTTTTCTAATATAACCAATAACCCAAAAAGCTATCTTATATGAAAATAATCCTTTCTGCGTATCGCCAGTTGAATGTATACTACGCTCTCACGTTGACTACAGATTCCGATTAAGGCCAGCGCCTTAATGGCGTGAAACAGTGAATTTACCCACTTTCACCACACAACTCTAAATCTATCCAAACTTAGACACTTTTTGCTAACTTTTGAAGAAATTTTTATTCTATGCCATACTTTGCGTTGTTTGACTTTTGTTTGTTTGTGAAAGTGAATGCTGTTTAAAAAATTAATAATTTTTATAAAAACTTGGTAATTCAAGGGCCAAGAAACAAAATTCCGGAGCCTATTTTAATAGTTCGTAAATTTTAAGCAGTACTTTTTCAAACATAAATGTAATATTTTTTTATAATTGCTGCTATTTCCATCAGCATTTTCTCATACTGTCATTATAATTATTTTCCTTTTTAAATTGTTGTATATTCATTCACTCTAAGATACAATTAAATACTTTTTAGCTGGAAAAACATAGTTGCTGATAAAAATAATAAAAACTGATGGTGTAACAAGGCATTAAATAAAACATTGAAGAGAGAGTAAAATAGAAAAACATAGACAGCAAAACACTGATCGTGTAACATCAGCCTAACAATCAGCTAATCAGATATACAACTCTGTGTCATTGCCGCTTGCCGGAAAAATATAGAAAACGTTGGTCTAAACCAAATTCATCTCAGATATTACATAAATGAACTTAAAGAATTCTGCCTGAACGCCTACAATTTACTTGTTAGTATAAAATATTCAATACACTTTTGCGAGCCAATTCAATTCAAAACAGATGAGCTAGAATGGCACAACACTGATGTACACACATAATATATCTGCTCTTGTAAAGTGTTGCCAACTCACATCACTAAAAAAGACAGATTAACTCAAAAAAAAGAAGCTAAATATAATTGAGCGGTGAGTGTAAAAGTGGTGAAAGTCAATATTTTTGGTTTTCTAGAAATGCAGCACTGTGTAGAATAGAATATTTATGGAATTTAGGTATATTTCCACTACACAAGCTGTTTTATTAAAATTTGTTGGATCTAACCTTGCACCACTTCTTGCGGAAAAATCAAGGAGGTAAAAGTTATTCTGATTAAATTGACTTGCAATACTTTTGCACTCAATGGCTCAATTACTCTTTTACATAGACACAACTGCTTATATTTTATTTCATTTAGTAATTAGTATTAAAGGATATTATCAAAGATTTTGAGAAGCCTTAGCACAAACCACCTGTGCTTTATTTTCTATATACATAAATCAAAATCTCGTTATGAAATTTTGACAAAATCTATTTTCTTTTTTAGCTCAGATCTCCAAAGAGAGTAAAACTCGTGTTTGACAACTCTGATTAAGTTCTAAAAAGCTTAATTAACTTCAAACTAATAACAAATAAACCTGGAATGAAAAACAAATTATTTATTGAGTTTATTTAAAACATTCATTCTAATTTTTTTTTTTTTTTGGCGTCATTCAGTCAACTTCTTTTAAGCATTTAAATCACGCTCTGTTTGTGCTTTGACCAGAAAAATAAAAACAAGGTTTTGGGTCTGACTGCTCAGATCTAAAAAGAAACACGATAAACTTTTTAAAAGCTCGTTCTCTGCTCATAGTTAAAAATAAAAGCCCCTTGTGATAACGCCCACTAGATAGATTTTTAGATGGATAGATAAGTTCTTTATTTCATTTTAAAGTTTTACAAAATTTCTTAAATTGAAGTATAATTAAATTATTAAAAGAACATGAAAAACAGCTTGGCTTTTTCAGCAAACTAAACCACATACTCAAACCAATAACTTTGTTTAGTAGTTATAAGTACAAAAAAAATAAGTTTGCAAAGATTGAAAGCTAAGAAAGAGAAATAATATTGATTTAGAAAAATCTCTCTTGGCAAAATCTTGTAATTTCTCCTATTATTTTTGTTGTTTTTGCCTTCGCTTATGTTATTTTTTATCATTTCGTTAATGAAAAGCTGCGGTAAACGTCCCGCAGGCGTACAAAATTCACATCTAAAACTAATCACTTTTCTATAGTATACCTACAAAACCGTGAGTGTTTTTTTAGTTTTGCTAAAAATAAAGATAAGATAGAAAAAACCATTGGTCTGGTAAAACCGCTAATTTGGCAGCCCTGCCTTTGTACATACAAACATACGAACATATGTATGAGTTCTCACACTAAGTAAATTGTTTGTTTTTTCTGGTTTGATAAGAAATACTTTGTTATAGGTAATAAAAAACGCTCACAATACATTTATTTTCATAGTTTGCTATTTCAGTTATTCACAGACGTTCTTACTTGACGCTGTCACAATTTGACAACTGTTGCTACATACATAGTACCGTTTCATTATTATTACTGCTAGTACGATCGAAGTGAACGGAACATTATTTGACGAATTAATAATAAATTATTAAAAATATTTTAAATTAAATTATCAAAAAGTGCACAAAATGCCTGTAACAGTCGAGGAGACAACGATTGAGAATGACGGGCCTGATGGAAAAGTCTTGATGTACACCCTAAAGAATTCAAACGCTATGACGGTCAAGGTTAGTGAAGTACAAAACGAAATAATTTGATATTTGCAAGTATTAGCTTTTCGTTTTTCAATCCATAATCTGCACTAAATTTAATTTCTTGTGTAAAGCATTAATTTGATTCAGACCCAGTAATTATAAAACTATTTGTTTTGTCATAAAATTCCTAACTAAACTCCTAACCGCAGAAGACTTGCATTCATTCAAATGAGATTTGATTTATTGATAAGTTTTAAAGGTGAATGGAAGGAGATTTTGAGTGCAAAGTGAAAGTCAATTTGTATTATTGGAAGTTTGTCATTACTTTCTTAATTACACTAATCTTTCAAAAATATTTCTTGATATTATTTACATGAAAAAAATAAAATATTTTATTTATTAGGTTTTTATCTCAAGTGTTTTCATTTAACATCTTTTAACTGCATGATTCTGAATGATTAGCTACTTGTGAATTCAATGAAGAAGATAATATTTCTAGTGTAATGACATACATTCAAACAAATGTACATGCTTAGTATGAAAACTTCATGCTTCATCATATTCAAGAGCGCCAATACAATACAAGCAATCATAAGTCATTGTATGTAAGCTCATTTACTTTTATATTTTTCTTCATTGAATTGAGATATCCGGCATCCATATTTAGGTCAAAAAGAATTAAATGTTAAGTTTCTGTATTTATTTTCAAACTGTTATTTATTATATTGTACTTTCATAAATATCTCCAAATAAGATTGCAAATCCTGACATTTTTCTAAAAACTTTGAACTTAAGTCAGGCGCCAGATTGTTGGATGCAAAATTTTGTTATTGTTATTGTGGTAACAGTAGGTAACGTCTCCTTGGCTCTAAATGCTGAGTGTTTATTTTACTTTATAATAAGTTCCAGTGGGTTTGAATATTTTGAGAACTCCGATCAAACTAAATGTGCACTCTGGTGACAAACTTTAAAACTTTCTTTTATGCGCTTTTTATTCTCAAAAAGAAATTTTCCAATCTAGTAAATCGGTGGTCTGCATACCAATTCGAAAAACATCTTTTGTCTGTTCAAACATGTGCCCCGCAAAAAGTTGTTAACGATCGGACAGTGTCTTCTGTCATTTATTAAAAATAAGTTACTTAGTTCTGAGAAATTCCCAATTAAAATTAACAATTTTTCCAGAATATCTTGAATACACCGGTAATTTGTTTTTTATCTAAAAATTTTGTTAGTAGCCTAACTTGGGTATCTGAAAAACAATTACTGCATTTAAATTAAATTGTTAAACAAAAAAAAGAAAATTTCGGATTTATCGATGAAGAAGAAAATGAGGAAAAAATATGAGATTTTTAATAATTTGGAATTTTTTTGCCAGTAACGAAACGGAACTCTGTATTTCGTGTAGAAGGTGACTAGCGCTATTTGTTGCTTGTATTTTTGCTTAGGACCTATTACTACTACTACTATTATGCCACGACATCCCTTGCAGCTTTTCGCATTCATTCAGGGACTTACAGAAAAGCTTTTAATAAGCATTTTTTGCTCTTGGAGGTTTGCCATTGCCACCAAACAATAGGTGGTGCCGTGAAAAAAATGTATATTTTCTATTTTTAAACTGCCGAAATATGAACCCTGGAACCTCTGCGTAGCAGTCCAACACTATTTCTAAGGACTTGGCATATTAAGAATTCACACAAAAATCAGTTTGAGAAGAAAATAGGCTTGATCCATAATGGTTATGAACGCCTCAGTTTGCATTGGAAGCATGTGAGTGAGTTGAGTTAGGGCCGAATTAAAATAGAAATTCTGTGTATGCACAGTTTCATCTCCTTCCTCTCTCTCTCTCTCTCTTCAAATCTTTCCTCACTCATCCTATTATTTTCTCTTCATTTTCTATATTTTTCTCCTCCTATCTCTTCCTCCCTCCTATACTTTTCTTCTCAATACTCTTCCTGTTTAAATCTCTCTGCCCTCTCTCGTTATTCCTCCTATTCTCTAAATCTCTCTCCCTTCTCTCTACACCTCACTCCTCTTTTATCGTCATTTGCCATCATTTTCTCTCCTATTTCATCGTTTTTTCTTCTTATCTCTACCCTCTGCAATTACACTATGGTGTCCGGAACCTTTTCTTGACGTAAGTTCTGGAGAGATTATGCATTGGATCAACGATTTCATGGGTTCTATCCATAGAGAAAGATGGTCCGAGCTTGACTCCTGCAGAACCGCAAAGTGCTTCGTGAGACAACCTAACAGGAAACCAGCGGAATTTCTTCTCAAACTGAGAAGAAAGGACCTGAGATTACTGGTGGGTGTCATCACAGGGCACAACACATGTGGTCAGCATATGACTAACATGGGCTTCATCACCGATCCAATTTGCCAATCATGTCTTGATTACGACCATACTACGGAACATTATCTTTGTAGCTGTCCGGCGTTCGCGAGAATCAGATTAAGGCTGTTGAGTAGTGATGTCTTGAGTATGAATAATGTCCATACTCTCCCTCTTGCTGAGCTTCTAAGGTTCATCAGTGAAACAAAGAAGTTCGAGGTTGAGAGACCCTAGACCAAGAATATACAATACATAGAAGGTGCATCTCTCAAAATTTTTCCAAAATATGTTGCTTTTGTTTCGGGTGTGGGCGGTCGCAGTAAAGAGGAAGAGCAAAATCACTCATTTGTTTTGCTTTTACTCTCCTTCATGCACTCTCATGGTGTTTTTTTTTTTTTAGGCTCTCTCACATCATTACAGAGTGCTGCCAAGTGAGACTGCGTATAGTTTCATATGCGGAGAATATGTAGGTGCATGTGTTTGTTTTTTTTTTTGCGTTGTTGCCGAGTATCATTATTGTTTTCCCACCTAATTGATCTTTTTTTTCAATTTGTGACCCAAAATTGTGGTCGTCGCAAAATTTCTTTTTAGTAATATTTTTTTTTTTTGTATTCGAAAAATCATAAAAAGTTGAAATCAATCGATTTAGAAAGTATCTCCAGTTGTAACTTTTAAAAAATCGCCTTTTTTCTTGCATTCTCTTAAAGTATATGCTTTCAAAAATATGTCTACAAATTTTAAAGTTGATCCGGAGAAAATTTTCGACTCTTTGTTGTTTCCAAAAAAAAATTTTCTTCTTGATATTAAAGTAAGTTGAAATTTTAAATGCGTTTTTCTTAAAACGTCGTTATAGAAGTCGGTGACGACGATTATTCAACAACTTTTAAACTGCTTATTTTCAAATTTATATGCTTTTATAATCTAGATATTGATCGAAGGATTTTTTTTATACAAAACTTTTTTAGTGTAAATTTAACTGTTAACTTTGACAGTTGGCCATTCCCGTCGACGGGATCGCTGATTACTCAGATTGTTTTAAAAATTTTTGAATAGAAATTAGTTAAAGTTAAGTTCAATAATAGTTTTTATAAAAAACTTGATTAGTTTGCCTGAAAAAAATTCTTGAAAAATGCCTATTTTTTCGAGTCACAACTGGGGATTTGAATTTTATAATATACATTAAAGCGCACCGGCTTTGCGATGCAAATTTTGCTAAATAATAAAAATACCAGCTCATATTACAGGAAAAAAAAAAGAAAACACAAAACTCTCATTAAAAAAACCGTCTCACTATACAAAGCCAACAACAAAGAGAAACAAACAATTTCAACCACTCATTGATTTTATGAGAACAATTCAATTTGGAGTGTAAACTGGCGGCAGTTATGGCTCCATAGAACAAAATTTTTGTGCAAATAAATTTGTTCGTGATGCGCCTTCTATGCATTATATATTCTTTGCCCTAGACCTTTCTCTTCCCATTTGTCCCCAAATAACTTTCCTATCTCTCTACTCTCTTCTACTGGATCTATCCTTGGGTATAGTACAATGGTCCTCGTTGACTGAGCGCTTTGGTTTAGTCCAGCCCACCTACAACTCGAAACTGTAAACTCTATCTCTCCTCTCTCTCTCTGCTCCTCTCTCGTCCTCCTCTTTCCTTTTCTACTTTCTACCCCTCCCCTTTTCTCTCCTTTCCTTTTCTATCCTCCTCTTTCCTTTCTAACCTCCTCTATCCTCCTTCCTTCTACTAAATCATATATTTTCATTCTCCCTTCCTCATATTCATCCACTCTACCTCAATCTATCTCCTCCTTTCTCCATTGTCTTTTTTCCCCTTCTCAACTGTCTCTCTTCCACTATCATTTCTCTCTCCAATCCCCTTTATTCCACCTGTCATTTCTCCCTCTTCCATGAGTAGTCAGGTGATTTTCAATATTACTCAGACTATCTTTTAATTTTACAATACGAGGAACACTCTCTGAAATACGCTTACCATATTCACCACGCAACTTTTCATGCAACAACATTATTGCTGCTGACAAAAGGAACAAATGCAGCACAACACATTATGATGAAGAGAAGATACCATCATGAAAGCCTTAGCAAAATGTTGTGCTTACAATTTAAGCTACTGTAAACAACAACAAAAATAAACATATTATGCAAATGACAATAGCAATACAACAGCAACAATTCAATAGATTCAAACTATTTGCAAATACAATCTGAAAGATTCACAGTACATCCCCACATATGATGACACCAGCAGTATCAAGAAATCACTTGTCATCCTCTGTCTGACTGAAAAAGGAAACGAAACGAGCATTTTCAGAAGCACAGAATACAAAATGCTAAAAAAAAAACATACACAAAAATGGAGAAATGGAAAAGAAAAACTTCCCCAAAGCTTAACTTCCTCAACTTGAAACATTTAACGGAGAGAATATAAACACAAAATAGTATTTCCGTTTTTTACTGGCTGGCACTTAAGAGCAATACTGACTATAATTGTTGTTCTTGCTGTTGTTGTTGCTCCTGCTGCTACTTCCCTTCTTGTGCTGTCGTTTCTGGTATTAACCAAAAAGACAGAAATGTGAAAATTACTATGAACGAGGAAAATTTCACAGCAAACAACAGAAGATAGTAATTCCAGTAAAGTAACCGAAAACAGTTAAAATCACCAATGAAAATAACAGCAATAACAACAACAATGACAGCAACTACATACAATAGCAACAATTTAAGCAGACAACAACATTGTTAGGTCAATTGTAAAAGCCAACGATGACAATGGCGATTATAATGTCGAAACTGAGGCCGATGTTGCTGATGATTCCAATGTTGATGATGACTTCAGAATGAGAAATATTTTTGAACTCTACTCTTTTTACTTCATACGTCGGCACATATGAACTTACTGCTGACAACAACAGCGAATAGCTACTATCATAGTTGTAGGCAATAGGAAGTCACAAAATTTCCTGAAGTTTTCATTGCCTTGGATCCCTTTCGTGGGTACACCTGTACCTTTTTGATATGGAGCATTCGTAACTGCAATCATGCGACTAGGCATGAAGATCGAATAACAACAAAACCTGATTAAAATTTAACGAATTATTTGCTTTGAGGGCAATTTATGAATTTTCAGCAAACTTTGTTTTTCGATTTTAGCAAACCGATCTGTGATTTCACTCACTGTAGCAACGTTTTTTTTTATAAATAAGAAAAAGTCTAAAAAAAAAATTCCAACCTTCCAAAATTTTTGGGCGCCATTTACTTTTTTATTTTCTGAGTGTACGCGCATTCGTTATCACTCAGTGAGGTCAACAATTTCCAGTATTACACACCGGAAATTTAACATTTTTCCCGCAATGTTTCCGGTGATGGCTTATAGATTCCCTTTCAGGGACACACTTTCATATGCAATGAAAAAAGTATTTTTTAATGAAATACGAAATTCAAAGATAAACAATTTTAGCCATGTATGTAAGAGTCATCCTCGTATTTTTGTGTCCCATTCTCTTTTACTGTCGAAAACATTAAATTTTTGTGTCTCCAGTTTTTATTTTTATTATATTTTTTTGTTCATTCACTATCACTTACTTAGTTAATTTTTTTTATTTTTTTGTTATTTTATATTCACATGGAAACGATAAACGACGTAACTCTTATTGAACGCATTTTTCTACCTCTGAATTTTTTTGTTTTTTTATCCAACTTTGCTGTGTGATGTGCACTAACAACAACTAAAGGTTATGACTTACGGTGCAACTATCGTATCCATCGAAGTACCAGATAAGAATGGTGTAGTAAAAGATGTCGTACTTGGATTTGATACAAGTCGAAACTTAAGTGGTAAGGAAAATTTTATAATATTTACTAATTAAACATGTATTATGATTTAAAAAATAATTATTATATGGTGGAGAATTGCGGAACTTAAAAACTTTATATATATATATATATATATTATAAAAATCTGAAAAGTCGATAAGAGGGGAGGGGTGAGGCAGTGAGGCTCCAAAACCTATCGATACATTTTGATCGACATGATCTAAAAAAGGAAAGAGGAAAAAATTATAATCACCCTTTAGCAAATGCATGGATCCACTAATGCTGCAGTTTTTGACCGATCTCGTTCTAATTTGGGCTAATAACTACTACTAAATAGGACAAAACTTAGTAAAATTTGAGCCAGTTCGATTTTAAAACTGGGTTCTTTTCAGACGAGTCCCCCTTATATATGTATAATATAAAGAGAGAATCGCCATGTAACTCTTTCCAAAATTATATTATTAGAAATACTGTAATGCCCAAAATGCTATTTTATTTTTGTTGTTGGTGTAAGACGTGTGACGCCTACTTGTTCGATCTCAACCATTCCTTTATTTTAGTCACAAAGTGTATTTCTTTGTATGGAAGTAAATTTGTATTTTCTACATTGAAATTTTCGAAAACAACTTCGTAGTGAAAATGGGTCCATTTGCTTCGAAGATCTTCGTGTGCGAACAACTTTTGTTGGATTTGGCTCACTTTGGAAGACCCATACAGTTGATTACTGTTTAGTTTTGGGCTCATATGCATATATCCATGATTCGTCACCTGTTACGATCTTATAGACGTCTTTTGAAGCACCGCAATTGTATTTTTTCAACTTTTCTTTGCACCAATCGTCAAGATTTTTTTTTTTTTGGGTGATTGTCAAATTATGCGATCCAACGCGAACAAATCTTTTTGGTGGCCAAATGTTCATATAATATTGAATGTATGCGAGTGGAACTAATACCCAAGCATGCCTCAATCCCACGATAAGTCACATGCCGATTTTGCAATATATGTTCACGCACAGCATCGATGTTTTCTGGCCCAACCACCGGTTTTGAACGACCTTCACGAATTTCCTCCTGGAGCGAACTACGACCACGATTGAATTCCGAAAACCAACGAAACACGGTGGCTCAAGATAGTGCTTCAACACCAAAAGTAAAAGAGAGTTGATCAGCTGACTGTTGTTGATTTAATCCACGTCGAAAATCCAAAAAAATCAGCGCACGAAAATGTTTACGATTTGAATCAATTTTTTGGCCGAGCTGAATTTTTCAAGTCACGGTAAACAACACAAATAGCACTCGTATAAATTTACGATACTGATGTCAGATTTGGCATATCTACACTGATGTTCCCAAATCTCAAAACTTAAGTAGCAACCCTCGTATGACCCCAAATGACTGAAATGGAATCGTAAGTGCGACGACATTTTTTGTGGCGTATCCTAAAAACTTTAACAAAATCGTTTTATGTTACAAAAAAACAAACGAAATGGACTAATGTTTTCGAATGACGTGGCACTTCAGGGAGAAATTGGTATCGTTCAAGAACGTTCAATGTGTGAAGCTCTTTAATACACATGCCACTGACGTGCTTTCAAAAGATTTTTCAGTTGAAAAAGCTTTCTTCAATTCTTTTTGAAGCATTAATACATATTTATACATTTTGTCAATGTTGTTGAATGGTCGTCACTGATCTAAATCCAGAACATTTAAATATAAATATTTCTAAACATCTTTTAAGACGAGTTCAAAATAACCCAACTAAGATCAATCAATCAATTAAAAACAACAAAAATTGCAGATAGTAAACTAACAACTTTATAAGAAAATTCTGATATGTTGGTAATTTTAGAAAGGCGAAGAAAATAAATGTTCATAAGAAATTGGCACTTGAATAAATTTCACAAAGTTTCATGGTAATCTTCAAGCAACTGTTAAATTTGTATTATGAAGAGAATTTAAGTGAGAATTCAATACAGAAACTATGCAAAGTAAAAAAAAAAAATATAAAAAATAGCCTCACGGTTTTGTCGCTCACGGCAACTCCATATTCACATCCTCTATGCAAAATACTTAGAAACTTCGAGACACACACTAACTCACACATACACAACAAAAACGTTTACCAAATCACAAAAATGAAATACGCTGACACTGGTCACTCCAATGTGAAGTGCCAACTACGGCCACACACAAGTGAGCCAAAGGGCCAATTTAGTGCTGCCACTTGAAATGCTTAGAGAGAAACAAATTTACTAGCCATAATCTCTTCTTTAAAAAAAAAAAACAAAAAAACAACAACAACAAAAAGCAATGGTAAAAATAAATTTAGTTTTTGTTGTGGAATTTGTATTTTTTTAGTCGTTGCAATAAAGAAAATGAAAAAAACAAAAAAAAAATCGTGATAAAGCTGCAACTGAAATATAAAACTCGCAACATTTCACCTCAAATGACCTCAGCAACTATTTCATACTTCACTTTATCCTTCCGTTTTTTTTTTTATCTTTTCTTGTTGTCGCCGCACCACAGTCAACCCACATTTCCGGTGTGTCTCTTGCAACTTACCACTTGTTATCGTAACGTCAAGCAGCAACATTGCAAGCTTGCAACAAAATACATTTCCATGGTGCTCGTTTTGCTACTTCCAAAAATATATTTTTCTCTTTTGCATTATTTTACTCTTTGCAATTTTCACTACATTCTCTTTTCTTTTTCTTAATTTTTGTTTTTTGTTTTTTTTTTTTTGGTTTTTGACAGGCTTTCGAGACAGTAAAGTAAATCCATATTTTGGCGCCACAGTGGGGCGAGTTGCTAATCGTATAAAAAATGCTGAATACAAGGAACCATTCGAAAGTTCTTCTCCAACACATAAGCTTACTCCAAACATTGCTCCCCATCATTTACATGGTGGAGCAAAAGGTTTCACTTTTGTAAATTGGAAATTGGAGGAAAAGAAACGTGATGCTGTCATATTCTGTCACCGGTCAGAAGATGGAGATGAAGGATATCCGGGAACCGTTGTGGCAACTGTTCAATATAAACTGGACGAAGACAATATTCTATATGTGCATATGGAAGCGAGAACTGACAAAAATACTATTATCAATATGACAAATCATGCATATTTCAATTTGGCTGGGCATGTGAGTCTAATGCAAAACAAACAATGTGGAAGTATTTTCCTAAAAGCTTGTTTTAAAATTATTTTTTCGTGGTCTGATTTCTTGTTTTATATGTATAAATAATATTTCTCTTCCAATTTAGGACACTGGTCGAGAAAAACTCTATGAACATTACGTGCAAATTAATGCTGATGATTATCTGACAGTCGATGACATGCTATTACCTAAAGCAAAGAAATCTGTTGCTAATACACCATTTGATTTACGGGAGGGTGAAAATATTGCCGATCGTATTGCTGAATTGTTACCAGCGCATAATGGTTTTGATCATAATTTTTGTATAAGAAAAATTGATAATAAGCCTAAACAGATAGCGCTGTAAGTAAAAAATTGTGAAAGAGAACCAAATTTTTATAGTAAGAATATATTGCTAAATCGTTTTTAGAGCATATCATCCGGAAAGTGGAAGAGCAATGAAGGTTATAAGTGATCAACCAGGCGTACAATTCTACACTGCCAACAGCATGCCCGATATGACGCAGCAAGAAAAGGTAATGAATATTAAATGCATTAGGTTTCGAAAAAATTTTCAACAATTTGCATTTCTTTTTTTTTTTTTTTTTTGTACGCCAGTCATTTTCCTTCTGGGAATAGACAAAATAATCGTTATTGATAGGGTAGAACAATAAGGTTAATCACTCACATTTCAACTCTCGTTTGCTATTCACATTTTACTTGAAACTTGCATTTTTTATGTTTTTTTCATTGCTTTTCTCTTTTCCTCTCACACAAATTCATATCTAGGAGTTTTATTTTTTGTATTTATATAGTTGGTTCAACTTTTTATTTTGCCATGAATGTTGATATGTAAAAATCTTTCATGGAAATGTTAAAGGTGTCGGGTGTCGCTGGAAAGGGTAGTAAGTCCATGAATCAAAAATAAAAACACAAAGTTCAGAGTTTCGTGTTAAGGATCAAACGTTCATCGTTTCATAGCTTTTTATAATTTTAAAACATAAATACAAAAGTTGAGCAAATGCAAATGAATTCGTTCGTATCAAACAAAAATTTATTACAACCAAAAACAGCAATAACAAAATTTTCAAATGCTATAAAGCGAATATGAAAATGCACTTATTTGACCAATGATGCTGCAATTATGTGGGGGCAAAAAAACTTTTTCAAAGTGTTGTTAATTTGTTTGCTCGATTGTGTTTGGGCTGTGAAATATTTTTGCTTTTTGTATGTACAAGACAAGAGCAGGAATGAGGCAAACAATTTTAAACTTTAATAGTTTTTACAAATCATTAAATGCCAATAAAAAAAATGTTTAATTTCAATTTTTTACGATATCATAAAAACTCATATAAACAAAATTATTGAATGTAATTTCGCAATAAAAATTTAATTACAAAATATAATTTAGTTGAGAATGAATAATAAGTTAGTCGTAATGTTGTCAAAAATTTACTACAAATTTTGTAGATCATTGAATATGAGTTTTTCGCAAATTTATTCACAAAAATCTCCACAACTAGAACTGATAGATAGGTTTCATGTGCATATGTTCATATTTGCTTGATCGGCTTTCATATTTGAGTGTTCATGTACTGACCATTGTTCATGTTCATATACTGAACATTTTTGATCTGCTCATACATACCTATATGTAAGCATTTAAGAGCATAAATGTCTATGATAAGATATATTTGATCTCTTCTGACTCAAGTGCTCTTGATCTCTTCGCTCATTGACATGTTCATGAATATAACTGTTCATGTAGTAAATGTTATCGAATTATTCGCTCATTCAAAAGAATTATTCTTCATATTTGAATGCTCATGTACTGAACATTCCTGATCCCTTCGTGAGTGTATAAGTTTTCATTTGTAAAATATTATCGAATACTTCGGACATGTTCAAAAACATTAGTGTTAGTATTTCAATTTTAATGCACTGAAAATTGTTGATCTTATCGCATATATTTAAGTTCAAAAACTTTTATTTCTGAACGAACGTTCTTGCTTTCATTACACGTGTACATTAAGGTGCCTGTAGTCCCATTAAAAACAAAAAACCGAACATTAAAATAACCTCTGGTTGTACAGGCTGGCCTATGCTCTAGAGTTTCCTTCGCATCTTCCATGCATTTCCTGCACCTTTCATTATCATTAACAGGTATGTTATTTTGCATGCCTGTCGCTATGACTTTAGCGATTTTGCATGCGTGCTTCTTGGTTACAATTAGCTACCTGAGGAGGCATCAGTATTCGCTGATTTGATCTTCCGGCAATTTAGTTCGGTTTTTCGCGATTTTGTCGACAATTTCATTTCCATCTACCCAATAAATACACAGCCTACGCCTAGTAGTCAGTTTCTCCATTCCTGCCCTACACTGAAGAACATTTTTGGATTATGTCCAGTGTGATTGTGTTGTATTGTATTATAGAGGTTTCTGTCGTTATACCGCGACCTATAAGATCTATTGTACGTCCCTCTTTTCTGTCTAGTCTAATCTGCCTAGAGTACGTCATCCAGTCCAGTCTCCCTCAAGAATTTGAGTATTGCGCCCGGATCTATGGATACTGTCGGTACTGGGCACTTGATGCATGCCCAGACATTTCCTTCTTTTGTGGATCAGTGCTCCACATTGAGCTAAAATATGTTCTGATGATTTGTCTTCCTCATTACAAAACCTACAAATTGAGCTTTGCTCAACCCCTATCTTGCAAAGGTGTTCTCTGAGCCCGCAATGCCCAGTCAGAATACCAGCTAATATACGCAAACTGTTTTTGTTGAGGCCAATGCAGAATGCGTATCTACTCTTATTATAATTACCTAAAAGCGCTTTGGATTGCCTCAGTCCCGTAAGATTGGTAAAGAGTTCTTGCCTCTTGTTCCTCTCTTCTTGCCTGAGTAACTCCCTGATTACGCTATCTCCTATTCCACAGAAGGGTTCAGGTCCAACGAAAGTGGTTGCTGACCCCTTTCTTGCAAGCTCGTCTGCCTGCTCATTAACCTCGATTCCTGCGTGTCCAGGGACCCAACATAGAGCGACTTTGTTGTTATTGCCCAGTTGATTGAGCTTGCTCAAACAGTCCCACACCAACTTAGAGGTGATCTCAAAGGAACATAATGCTCGAATGGCTGCCTGGCTGTCCGACATGATAGCGATATCTTGCCGTTTGTACTTTTTATCCAGGTTGAATTGCACACATATGCTTGTTGCATGAATTTCAGCTTGGAAGATGCTAGGATACCTCCCCATCGGCTCAGAGTGTTTGATTCTTGGCCCAAATACCCCTGCCTCAGTTCCATCCTCGGTACGTGACCCATCTGTATACCACTTAATCGTATGTTCTTTGAGTGTGTAGTTATACTCTACACCCTCCCATTCGTTCTTACTACTAAGTTTTGCAACAAAGTGTTCCTCAAAACTATACTGTTTGTCCATTCTGTCCTGGGGGCAGTCCAAGAGATAGTTGTCTTTCGCCGGGTTATCGCGGTTTCCAAGCCCTATAGATCTCCTCGTCAACCTTTTATTTCTTGTTCCTCTTACGATTGCTGCCTTGGAAGTACTCTCTATCACGAGGTGTAATGGAGTGAGCTGCAATAGTACCTCTAGTGCAGCAGTCGCTCCAGTCCAGTGTGATGTCAACGCCTTTATAGCTGATTGGCTATTTATATATTTGTTTATTGTTGAGTCGATCGTGGCAACAATGTTTGCAAGCTCCGCAGCGTTCCTAGCGGCAAATATTTCTGCCTGGAATATTTAAAGTCGGTGGCGTCCATGCAGGGATCTCTAGTCAATGACAAGAGATAGTTAATAGTCAATGGCAAAGGATAGTGTGTTTTTGTCGATTTGTAGATGTTTTTTCAGTACGATCCAGCTCACAACAGCTATCGCTAAACCCAAGATATATTTATAATCTAAATAAAATACCTAAGGTTGGGGTTTAGAGAGTTGCAAATATATATTTTCTTTGTTAGGCGGTTTAACGTACTTATTTAAGAACATGAGTCTTCATTTTCTATCTCTTGGCTCATGTGCAAAAAGGAGAGTATAATGTACAAGGTATTCTTTATCTCGTTGCCCATGTACATGCTCAAGAATAAAGTGTTCATGTACCAAATATATACAGTGTCAGTCATATCATTTACAACAAAAATCACTTGCACTTTAAATGGCTTCTTAAGCTAACCAAAATAATTTTTACCAAAAATCTTTTTTTATTCAAAACAAAGTGTTGCCATTTATTATAAAAAATTAAAAGTATTGTACAATATTATGTTGCAAATAACAAAAAAAAAGTAATATTTCATTAAAGTCTGAATTGGAGAGGTCAAAACATTTGCAACCAGAAAAAGTTAATGTGAAAATTGAAGAAAAATCGAAAAAGTTTTCAAAACTTTGTCGCATATTGTACTGAACATAATTTTTGAAGTGAAACTTCTTTGGCGGCGTTTTGAGGGGTAAACTGAACAGGAAACAGAAAGTGGGGACGGAAGCCGTTAAAATAAGAAGAATAACGGGGACGGAAACTATTCAATTCCACAACCACAACCACAATGCTTCCATTTGGGGTTATTACATAGCGAAGTGAAAAACAAAAGAGATGTAGAAATGAAAAGTGTTGAAAATCCCTCAAATAGGTTTGGTATATTAAACATTAATTTACTGAAAATAATTTTTTAAGTGATTATTTTTTAGAATACGTCTGTGCGTTATTTGTGTACAAAGAAGAATATTTTTTTCACAATAGAACATAAATGACAGATCTGCAATGAGTGAGAAAGAGATAATGACGCCATCTGTTGACTTCATAGTACTATGAAAAACATAAACAATTCAAATATATTTGAATCTACTACTATAATGAAAAGAACAACAAAAGCAAAACGTTTTTGCAAATATTTAGTGCGACAAAAAGATAAAAAATTTACAGCGCATTATGACTTGTTTAATACAAGTAAGTGTTGTACATCAAAAACTATTTATTATCTTTTATTAAAGTAGTTTTCTATAGCAACGCCATCTGTTGGCACTATGAAAAACATAAATACGCATATATCAATAGCAATGCCATCTGTTGCTTTTATAGCACAATACAAAACATAAACAATATAAATATATTTAAATCAACCTTTTCGGTTACATTAAAAAGAAAACAGTGCAAAATCAATCTCAACAAAATTTCGCTAGCAATCAAGCTGGTGTGCGTGAAAATCCACACTCTCTACCATGGCAGAAGAATTAAGAAGGTAAATGCATTTTGACAAGTAAGAGGAACTTTGACAATTGGGAAAACATTTGTTTTGATAGTATTCTTCTTTTTGCAACAGAGTTGTACTTTTATAGTTAAATTTTTTTGTGAGAATTTATAAGTACATTCTGTCAAATAAGTACCCGGAAATTCTCATTTTAAATTTTCCCTCTGAGAATATTTCAAAAAATTTTTTCCCAGGTTGGCACAACTGTCAACCACTATTCTGTGAATTTTTATTGCTATGTGTCATTTAGTTTGGTTACGGCATCATTAAGAACAAGTCAACCTTTTGTGTGCGTTGCGATTTCGGTTTCGGCTCATTTTTGGGGCGCCATTCCGATGATTGTTGACTTGTTTGCATGTCGTACTCGAAAACCCATGTCTCGGATCGGAATTTACGCGTTCAAGCATGTCTTCAGCCACCTTACTGCGATTCTCTTTTTGAAGAAAATTCAGATCTTTTGGCACCAATCGCGCTGAGACTTTCCGCATACCCAAAACATCAACCAAAATATGACGATTTTCGAATTCGACTTTCGTTTGAAACACAAAATTTCACACAAACTCTTTGTTCGATATTTTTATCCATAGTAAAAATCGCAACGCACACAAAAGGTTGACTTGTTCTTAATGACGCCGTAACCAAACTAAATGACACATAGCAATAAAAATTTACAGAATAGTGGTTGACAGTTGTGCCAACCTGGGAAAAAAAAATTTTTTGAAATATTCTCAGAGGGAAAATTTAAAGTGAGAATTTCCGGGTACTTATTTGACAGAATGTAAATAATTTGTATAGTATTGCATGAACATAGGGAGAAATAGTCTTTGCTTTTTATACTATTTTTTGAGTCTTAACATATTCAAGATATTTCCTAATAAAGAAAACTAATTTATTTATTTATACGTTTTTTATTATAAATAAAATTTATAATTTAGTCCTAAGTAACAAAAGTAGTATTAATAATCTTCTATTAACTCACTCTTTTCTATCCATTTAAAAAAACGCACCTCTAAAATGTTCAAAATGGCTACTTTTTGAAATAAAGCATCTACCTCTAAATACTTGTAATATGGGTAAAATTATTTAGAAAACTGTTTTTGGAGACATTTTGCGAAGAAAAAACAATGATAAAGTAAACCAAATACAAAATAAACCAGTTTTACGTTGGACTTAAGCGCTTTTGATAAATACCATATAGACCTTATTAGTTTTGAAAAAAAAAAATCATCTGGACTTAAGCACAAGAAACATAAAGCATCTGTATGAATGCGGCCATATGTAAAGCCAAAAATTTTAATTTATTACAATGCAATAGCAGAACATGGAAACAATGCGATTGGCTGAAAGGGACTTAAGCAATTTTGATTTACACTTACGATGGGACTTAGTCACTTTTGAAAAAATAGTTAAATTAAAAAGGTTTTTTAATTTAATTAACATTAATTAAAAATCTGGAAAATTTTCGTCTATGGCCCTGGCACTTTGGATATGTACCGACTCATATTAACTATTTAAATGCCATGTGCATACATACAATTATCTCTCCCAGACTGCTGCTATTGCATTTACATATTCCCAGTCACAAACCTACCAAAGAAGTTTCACTTCCATCGAGCGCACTAAGTTGCGCATGAGAGTTTTTTATTTATGGAGGAGGAAAGCATTGAGAACCTCAGTCAGTGTAAGACTTCCACTCACCAAAACCACCTTTCAAGTCCGAACGGTGAAGCCCTCCTGGGACACCTACTGGTACTACGTCAGGAGGCCGTTGTGAGCATTAACGCTCAAGTGTTATTGATCTCTTCGCATGTGTGTATATTTAAAGACATTAGTATTTACAGGGTAACAATTGTAAAGTGACGCAAGTTTAATACTCTGCAGCAAGCTTTGCCATTTACCGTTACTTTAATTTAAAAAGCAAATTCATTCATCATTGGCTTTGCTTTTAATTTCATTTGAATTTTTGTTATTACATTTTGAAATTTCCATAAAAATGGACAAGGAAAATATTCGTCGTGAAATTATGAAATTTCATTTGGCAAATTATTGTAGCCGTCAAATTGCAAAGGCTTTAAATTTGTCAAGTCGTACGGTAGACCGAGCTATTATTCGATATAATGAAACTGGGGGTTTTGGAGATAGAGACCGGGGAAAATTTTCAACAATTGCCACTACTGGTTTAACAGAAAAAATTCGTAAACGAATCAAGCGAAATCCAAGGCGCTCAATGAGAAAAATCGCTAAGGAAGTGGGAGTAAACCGTGCCGTGAAACAGTGCGAATCATTGCAAAATCAAAGCTTAATCTGAAGCCGTACAAGCTCCGAAAAGCTCAAGATCTGACACAAAAAAAGAAAGATTTGCGACTGCAAAGATGCAAGGCTCCTCCGTGTTAAAAAATGTTGAAAATATCTTGTTTACAGATGAAAAAATTTTCACGGTTGAACAACATTTCAATGCGCAAAATGACTGAATATGGCTAACATCATCATCGCAACAAAATAGGACTGTTGGCCGAGTTCAAAAGCCAGCTTCCGTTATGGTATGGGCTGGAGTTTCCGCTAATGCCAGAACCCCTCTAATATTCGTTGAAGAGGGTGTTAAAATTGACCAGGTTGTTTATCGGAGCATTTTAAATGAACATGTTCGTCCCTGGGCCCAAGATACATTTGGAAATGAAAACTGGACTTTCCAGCAAGATTCTGCACCTTCCCACATGGCAAAATTAACGCAAACATGGATAAAAGACAATTTTCCGGATTCATAACATCTCAAGAATGGCCACCATACTCCCCAGACTTGAATCCAATGGACTACTCTATTTGGAGTATTTAAAGAGTAAGGCTTGTGCATCTCAACACCACAGTCTGGAGTCGCTGACAAATTCATTAGAGAAAGCCTGGACTGAAATTGATCAGGAAGTCCTGCGGCGAACAGTCCTACGATTTCCGGATCGATTGAAGGCATGTGTGCAGGCTAAAGGAGGTTATATTGAATGAGGTGGGGTTCAAATGTATGCCTATATATTCAGCAATGTTAACACTTAATTGTACTTAATGGAAGTACGTCATTTTGAAAATAACTGCTGAAATGTGTGCGTCACTGTACGATTGTCACCCTGTATATTTCAATGAGCACTGCTAATGTAAGTATTAAACATTTTTGATCTTTATATACATCTGTAATTTCAAGATTAAGACCGTCTGTGCGTAGGTACATGTACGAGAGTCGAACATACAAATACTACATCGTGCTCATTTTGTGCAGGTAGAACAGTTGACATCTTAGTCTTGAACATAACATATACATGTGTGAAAAGGCCAAGACTTTTCATTACATAAGATCATATATTAATTCTGGCCTTTTTCGAATAAACAACAGGATACAGATTTTGCTTAAAAAAATGGGAAGGTTATAGTTGATTATAGATGAAATTTAATTCCACAAATCACGTTCATAAATAAATATTTACGTTACTCATACATATACACATTTTATATGGAATAATGCAGTGCACTCAGTGATATAGAACACATAAGCTTCTTTTCCTCTCTCTCTCTCTCTCTCTCTTTCTATCTGAAAAATCACGTACAATGAAAGTATATAAAACAATTGCATTGTACTATTACGTGTTTTTATAATACATATGCCTTAAGCAACAATATCTAAACCAACAACAAATATCATAAAATACTATTTTATTTGAGAGTGTACAGAAAAAAACAAACAATTGTTACAAAGTACATACTCAAACCTACATACACCAAAAAAGACCCCAATCCAACGAAAAGAGAAAACTTAAAGAAAAGTAGAGGTACGAAATTTTGTACTTGTTAGAAGAAAATTTATATTTATTTTATAATACACCAAAAACAAAAACGATGAAAAATTCTTTAACATGGACACGTTTCAGCAATAATGTGATTTTCGTACAACTGAAAAAGCAAAAACAGTAGACCAGCATACGACCGTATGGACCAAAAACTCGACACAAAACACAATAGTAGCAACTCACAAACAAACCACTAATAAAAACTAGAACAGCTGTGTATAACTCTGAAAGTAGTTAATTAAATTACATTTAAAATAGTACATTTCAATTGAATTTTAGAAAAAGAAAAAAAATCAGAAGCAACAATTGCCGTCAAACAAAAACATCATATCACGTACAAGTTCATTATATTCTAATACAGACGCTTAGTTTGTGAACACCAACAGGCAATCACAGGCCGTGAAATTTTTAAAATGAGTTACTACAAATTAGAAAATAAATAATAGATGTAAACGCGTTCTAGTAGCTATTTTAATTTTTAATTTACAGGATTATGTGATTATAATTTAAGGGTTAACCCCGACAAGAAAAATAGTCCACGGCAAAAATGCAACACTGCCCAAAGCTTTTGGTTTGTTTGACTCGGTCTTATGGTGAAAAATTAATCATGCCACTTTATATTGATTAACCCTTAAATACCCACTGGTCACTGCAGTGACCAACCACTTCCGCGGCTGCCTGTGCTGCCATTTTACGTTCGCTATTTAAAATAAACATCTGATCTTACTGTCAAAAGTTTTCTTTATCGATACGTGTAATAAGAATGGAAAAATGACAACTGTCGTACAGTTACAGTTATTTTTAGCTCGAAAAGCATGTTTTGCAAAAATATTAAACAGCCAACTGAAAAAAAGGTGTTTTTATTTTCGAATTTTTTGTAAGAAATATATTGCCGTGTGGACAAATTTGTGTCAAACGGTATGGGATAACACCAAATAACTGTTTCTAAAAATTATTGCGAATGTATTTTAATTTATTCTCCAGATAATCGCCAAAGGTTACTACAGAGGTCAACCATGTAAATTAAAATAACTGCACCTTAAACTAATTTATTTGAAAACACGTAGAACAAACGTTGTTCGGAATCACAAATACTACCTCTGGGTATGTTTTTAATTGAAATCGGGCGTATTGGGTGCTTAAGGGTTAAAATTGTCCTTCCCCTTTGAGTTCCAGAATATCTGCTCTGTCAACAAAAATATAATAAAAAACTAAATTGTGTATTAACGAACACAAGGCAGAAGTGAAACTTCTTGTGAACTAAAAGAAACACAAGCAAATAACGAGCAAATGAAATTTTTCAATCGCTAAATTTTTTACTTCATTGGCTTGTGTTTTTTAATTTCATTTGCTTGTGTTTCGTTTATTTCACAAGAAGTTTCACTTCTGCCTTGTGTTCGTTAATACACAACCAATCTTTTTTTGGGACTAATGCTAGAACAAAAATTGCAACTCTGTACCGGTAATGTCGATGACAATTGTAGACGAACTTTTTTTGTGCGCGACATCTTCATGTAATTCCTTGGACATTTGCACCATCTGTATGTGAAATGTATAACTGTCATAAACTTTAAGATAGCGACGCTACACATTGTTCTTTTGTTATATTGAATTAAAACTATTTATGAATCGTTTATTATATCGTTTATATCGTTTGCTCGTGAATTCAGTTACGGAATATTGATATTTAGCCCCTCATGCACATTGCTCGACAAAATTATGTAGCATTGCAAACTTACGCGCGAAGTCACATCCGGTTGGTTTTACTCTAGGACAAGAGAAAAGAAGTTTCACTGCAATAAATATGTTTAACAACCCAGTGCTATTAACCAAAAATTACTGTGTTTATAATTTTAAATATTTTTTTACTAACTACATTCATATTTCAAAAATTAATTAATCTTGATTATCTTCTAGTACCCTACTAAAGATGGATGTGTTTATGAGAAGAAACATGCAGCCTTTTGTTTGGAATCACAAAAATGGCCTGATGCAATTAATCGGGTAAGTTTTTTAGAGCAATTGTTATTGTTAATATAGGCTTTAAAATAGCAAAAGGCATCTCATTAACTACCAAACATTAGCGAACTCATATACCATACTTAAATTGAAGGAAAATAAGTTAAAAACTAATGCACTCAGTGTTTAAAAACTGAAGTTCTTTTTTACTATATATAATGCATAATTTCCTTTCTTTGTCTATCTTTAATGCAGATAAATTTCCCTCAAATCAACTTGCAACCAAATGAATTATATATACACGATATTGCTCTTAGTTTTGGCATTCGAAATGATACGCCCGAAAATTTACCAACTTACGTAGCCGATGCAATTAAAACAATTAAAAAATACGAAACAGACAATCAAGCAAAAGAAACCAGCAGTGGTGAGAAAGGTGACCAACCGAGTACTACTAGAGATGGCAGACCATTCACTACACTTCAATCTTCAAATCTGCAAGGTTCAACAATTTATGATTTCGGTCAAAAAACCATTGAAGAAATACAATCAACATTTAAATCATTAAGCAATTAATCAATGACAGAACGACCTACTCCGATTATCTAGTACCCGTTGGTGCTAGACTGTTATTGTTGGGGTAACGAGTTCGATTCCCAGACCCTGTTACTAAAAAAAAATATTTTTCCAATTTTTTTTTCTTTTTTTTTAATATTCATATCCTCCCTTACAATGAACATTTACCCCAAAAAATATCCTATCCTCCAGAAGTCCTTGCTGTGTAATATCAGCCAATTTATAACCCAGTTGCAAATTTCCTAATACTTCTCTAAAGGAGACCCAAACGTCAACTCGTCAATTATCAACGATTAAAAAATAAAAGTAAAATGAAATAAAATAAAGAAGTTACGCATTCAGTTTGCAAAATGTGAAGATTTGTTTTGTGTTTATATTATTTTTTTTAGATTATATTGTAAGTATTTTTTAGATAACCTCCTTTCTTCTTCTTTTTTTTTAATACAGAATTATTTATATAAAATCAAACTTAAACCTGACAAACTATATCAACACAATATAGCGTATTATTTTGGCCGCATTAATGCAACGGAAGATAGTATAATAAACAATGCATTTGAAGTAATTAAGAACTTTGAAACAGAACGAATAACCAATCAAGCGACTAGCAGCAGTACCGAACGAGCCAAAAAACGTAAAACTACTCGAGATGGCAGACCGTATACAACTAAAACCTCAAATCCTTTAAAAAAACGTTTCTACATGCAATTCGGCGAGCAAACCAATGATGATATATGTTCAACGATTAGTTCATTACAAAATTGTAGTGGCAGAGCCCGTCCATCTAATTCTTCCTTAGATCCGTCCTCATCCTCTGGCTCATCTAAATCTACATACCCATTACAACCGTCTGCCTCGTCTAAATCAGCATACCCATTACAAACATCTGATTCAACATCATCATCGAAAAACCTCCCATCCAATACACCCCGTAAACCAATTCCACTAAAACATAAAGGCCCAGAAAAATCTTTTTCTGCCAGCTCAACCAGTTCGCCCAAATCATTTATGTCCGAAACTTCTGCAATACTAGTTGATTCAAATCCATCCTCGCGATTAAGTACACGCTTTCCCGATAAAAAACCAGCTGCATTTCAGGAATATACCAAGAGTTCACCCATGCGTACTACTAATTTACACACAGATACACAATCTTTTTGGCGTAACTTATTTGGATGCTTGCCCAAGTGTAATTGTTCGCTAAGGTCGATTTATGCACGATGTCGAAGTATATTTTTAGCATTTAGGGAAACTATTAGGACACGTTTATTTTGTAAACGATATATTGGATCAGAAAGTCGAACGGAAATTGATAAAATTGAAACTACTCAACAAACAGAACAGCAAATCATGTTGGCAAACCCTGTACCAAAAAACGACATTGCTCTCATAACTGTTAGTGAAAGATTGGGACGTCTATGGGAATACTTCACATACACAACACGTAATGAAAAAAAGTCTGAAGAGACAAATGAATATGAAATGCAAGAAATTACTTGCAAATTTGCAGAGGAAACTGCTTCAAAACAAATAATTGCACCATCTAATGATGATGATCAAGATCAAACTAAAACTAAAGATAGATTGATGCAAACCAAAGTTCAAATACACTCATTACCAAAGGAAGCTGTTGATTCACCCCAAAGATCAGGTAGCAATAAGCATAAAGTTTTACTAAAGCTAGTCACGCAGCAAACAATTGATGAAATCACGGAAATTGATACTCAAGATATAGAACTGCCAAGTTCAACTGGAACCACTAGACAAGCCATAACAGAAAGTGGCGCTTTATCAAAATCTAGGCCTAGTATAAGTGCAATAGATGAAATCACAGAATTTGATAAGGAAAATAATACTCCAACACAGTCAAGTTCAACTGAAGCAACTAGACAAATCACAGCCGGATGTGGTGCTGCATCAAATATAGACAACAATATCAGAAATGCATCCATAGATACAACAGATGAGAGCACTGAAAATGATGCTCCAGACATAGGTGCATGCAGTGCTGATTATTATACATCTAAAATAAATATGAACGAACAGTTAAGTTCAACTGAAGCAAATAGACAAACCATAAGCGAATATGGTGCTGCATCAAATATGGCAATCAATACATCGATATCTAGCATAGAACATTCAGATTATTTGAATGATATAGAAGATGATACCATGGCATTAGGAGAAATTAGTACAACCAGTGAAACGTCGTTCAATAATTCTACAATACCGCTCGTAGTAGAAGAATTTGAAGCGGCACTCGCTGCTAGATCACGAAATATAACAACAGATACGCTTATATTTGAAGAAATTCCAACAGATATTGAAACACTTAGACTCCCAGATACTGAACCAGCAGCAGTTCCATGTGCAGCAAAGAGCACAGGTGCTATACCGAAAATACTTAAAAATACAAAAAAAGATAATCCATAAGTTTTATTAAATTTTTCTTATTTATATAACTAAATAAGTATTTATTTTAATCATTTATGTATTCAAATTTTAATGTATTAGTTTTATGTATGCTGTTATAAATTTCTTCAAGTTTCATCATTATATTATTTAGTTGCAACAACAATAGCAGTGGCAGTGGTAGCAACAGTAACGTGTAGCAGTGGCACATAATCAATTTGAAATAAATAAACTTGAATTGGCAGTTTCGATCCCATTGAGCTTTTCACTTTATTGTTTTGCTATAATGATATCAGTTAAGTTTCAGCTTTGGCACAGCTATCCAGCGGAAACAGATGAGGTTCAAAGAGTTTATAATGCGCAACGAAAGTGATGCGCATCTACTCAGTAAATGTGCGTAAACACGCAGCAAATACTACATGAAGAGTTCATCATGAAGGAAGATAAGAAATATTCATCCAGAATCCATGCCAAAATCGGACGAACTGACAACAAATAAATAACAAATTGGAGAGCAAGAACTTGGCTCAACACACAACGTGTGTAAATGGAATAAGTGAACTTTTGGAAGGTTTTGGAATAAAATTTTTTTTAAACATTTACGAATGAAGAAAATTAATGCTATGTTTACTCTTCATATAAAAAAATTTTCCAAAAAATTTCAAATAAATTCCCTACCGTAATTTAAATTTTTAATTTGCATTTTTTTTTTGTTTGCATTTTTCATTTTCTTTCAGTTCTCCATTTTACTGGAAACCATTGATTTTCCGAAATTAAATCAGACACGAAAACTTTATATAGATAACTCTAGAAGAAAAAACTTTTCTAATTGGATCGGTTTTGTATAAGAAAACTATTTTGAATAAGAAGAATGACATTTACTCTATCAGGTGTTTGACTTTTTTAATAAATAATATATGCGCTTTCACTTCACTTCGACTGCTTCAATACCTACCCCTTTGGGTATGCCGAATACATAACTATTTATTTATGTAAGTATGTATTAGTTTGTATCTTTTTATCTGATGGATGCGATAATTAAAAGTGTCATTTCGCTTGCGGTTCGCTCTCGTTTCGTTCGTTCTCGTTTCATGAGCGATTAATTTTGATTTTATTGTAATATTTGTTTGGTTATCCTTGATGGTTCATTGTGTGCTATTTGTCTGTTTGTTTGTTTGTTTTCATTTCTCCTTGGAGATTTCTGCAATTGATGTAAAAAGAATCTTTGCAACAACCCCTGCCAATTGACATTTATACACTCCTCCCCTCTTCTTCCATCCATAGCGCCCGGAATTCTCGCTTTATGTGTCAATCACTTTGTATCAATAATTTAGTATTAACGTTTTTCTTTTTTTTTTTTGCAATTACTTTCAGAATTTATTTCATTTTAATTGTAGCGCAGGATGCATAAATATTTTTATGTTGATTATTATGATGGAAACGCTTTAATTTTAATGATTTACAAACACAAAATTTTATGAATTTCAAATGGTTAAAGCTTCAAATGATTTTGATTTTTAATTTGCAATAACCTCAATCGTTAGCTTAAAACATGGGCGTAATCGAAATCAACACAAGCGCGAGAAGATGGTTTTTCTTTGTCATGCGAAAAGGCGGACAGATGATCGGTCACCATTAAATCCATTACAAAATTATAGATACAAAAATCTAGAAGACATCGTCACCTTAGTATTGACATTGTGTATATGAAAATCTATAGTTTTTGTAGCTCATTTTGACAATCAAATCAGTCGTTGGTGCTTTTGTTGTTTAACAAACGATTAAAAATCATGGATAGAATGAACTAAAGTAAATCTAAGAATGCTTTAGTTGAAAAATGACGTGTGAATATTATACTATATTATATTATATATACAGGGTGACAATCGTAAAGTGACGCACACATTTCAGCTGTTATTTTCAAAAGGACGTACTTCCATTAAGTACAATTCAGTGTTAACATTGCTGAATATATAAGCATTCATTTGAACCCCACATTATTCAATATAACCTTCTTTAGCCTGCACACATGCCTTCAATCGATCCGGAAATCGTAGGACTGTTCGCCGCAGGACTTCCTGATCAATTTCAGTCCAGGCTTTCTCTAATGAATTTGTCAGCGACTCCAGACTGTGGTGTTGAGATGCACAAGCCTTACTCTCTAAAATACTCCAAATAGAGTAGTCCATTGGATTCAAGTCTGGGGAGTATGGTGGCCATTCTTGAGATGTTATGAATCCAGAAAAATTGTCTTTTATCCATATTTGCGTTAATTTTGCCATGTGGGAAGGTGCAGAATCTTGCTGGAAAGTCCAGTTTTCATTTCCAAATGTATCTTGGGCCCAGGGAAGAACATGTTCATTTAAAATGCTCCGATAAACAACCTGGTCAATTTTAACACCCTCTTCAACGAATATTAGAGGGGTTCTGGCATTAGCGGAAACTCCAGCCCATACCATAACGGAAGCTGGCTTTTGAACTCGGCCAACAGTCCTATTTTGTTGCGATGATGATGTTAGCCACATTCGTTCATTTTGCGCATTGAAATGTTGTTCAACCGTGAAAATTTTTTCATCTGTAAACAAGATATTTTGAACATTTTTTAACACGGAGGAGCGTAGCAACGCCTTGCATCTTTGCAGTCGCAAATCTTTCTTTTTTGTGTCAGATCTTGAGCTTTTCGGAGCTTGTACGGCTTAAGATTAAGCTTTGATTTTGCCATGATTCGCACTGTTTCACGGTTTAATCCCACTTCTTTAGCGATTTTTCTCATTGAGCGCCTTGGATTTCGCTTGATTCGTTTACGAATTTTTTCTGTTAAACCAGTAGTGGCAACTGTTGAAAATTTTCCCCGGTCTCTATCTCCAAAACCCCCAGTTTCATTATATCGAATAATAGCTCGGTCTACCGTACGACTTGACAAATTTAAGGCCTTTGCAATTTGACGGCTACTATAATTTGCCAAATGAAATTTCATAATTTCACGACGAATTTTTTCCTTGTCCATTTTTATGGAAATTTCAAAATGTAATAACAAAAATTCAAATGAAATTAAAAGCAAAGCCAATGATGAATGAATTTGCTTTTTAAATTAAAGTAACGGTAAATGGCAAAGCTTGCTGCAGAGTATTAAACTTGCGTCACTTTACAATTGTCGCCCTGTATATATGAGTGTGGCTCCAAGTATATTAAAAGTTTAGCGGGATAGTAAATGAGGCAGAAAAGGGACAAATTTGTGCCAAACAAGTAGAGAAATGGGCGTTTGAATGTCAAATGAGAAAAAATTTAATGAAATTTCAAAAAACTTGAAAACCATATATTAAGTGTATGAAGATAATATTTTTTTTTTGGAATTCTAACATCATTTTCGACTTCAAAAAATTCAAAACATTATTCCTCGTAATAACGTTTGAAATAGCTCAAACAACTCTAATTTATACCAAAATTCATAGCAAACCTCAGACCAAAAATTAGACAAGTTTAAAACAAAATTCAAATCAAATTCAGACAAAAACCAAACATAAAGAAAAATAAAAATCAGACGAAGAAGTAGTCCAATAAGTAGATCGAAAAATAAAACATCTAAAACCTAATTCTTAAAATTCAGATTTAATATAGTCCTAGGGATAATATAATTTGAAAAAAAAACTATTTCGATCTACTTCTTGGTCTGATTTTCAGCCTTTTTTTTACTGAATTTGATCTGAATTTCTGTTAAATTTAGTTTGAATTTTGATTTAAAATCACGCCTGAATTTTTCTTTAAATTTACCTTATTTTGTGTCTGAATTTTGCTATGAATTTTGATCTAAATTTTGGGCCGAATTTTGGTCTGATTTCTAAATTTAGAATCATCATCTTAATATCTAGTCTGAGTTTTGGGCTGAATCAGGTATAATTTTTAATCTGAGTTTTGGTATAATTTGAATATCGGTTTGAATTTTTAACTGGATTTCGGTCTGTTTTCTAGTCAAAATTTGGTAATGAATTTAATGCATGTTTTTGATTTGAGTTTTAGTCTAAATTCTAATCTGAGTTTTGATATAAATTTTGATCTGTTTTTTATCTAAATTTCAATATAAATTTTGGTCTAGTTTTTGGGTTGAGTTTTGACCTGAATTTAAGTCTGAGTTAAACCCTTTAATTTCAATCTGAGTTTGGCTTGATTTTTTGGCTAAATTTTCGGTTTGAATTTCGGTGTAAGTTTTGACTTTTTTGCGAATTGGTTTTTGGGCTGGATTTCTTTTTTGATGAAGACCGGTTTTGCGCTATAACCTCTAAATTCCTTACGCTCCCAAAAGAGCTAATTCTGAATGGATTTTATCTGAATTTGCGTCTGAACTCTATATATAAATTTCCGTTTAAATTTGGTCTAAATTGGAGAATTACAATAATTCTGGTCGAATTTTTTGTCTGTATTTGGTTTAAATTTTTGTTTGAATTTTAATTCACATTTGGGAGCGAATTTCGGTCTGAGTTTGGTTTAAATTTTAAGTTTTACCTCGAATTTTTATCAGTTTTTTTGGTTTTCAGTTTTGTTTTTTTTTCTGGATTCTGGTTTGATATTCTATAATTAAGCAAAATCTGTATTCATATACTATTTCCAATTTTAAAAACTATTCTAATTCATTTAAATGTGGGCTGACTCTAGAGCAACAGTAGGTAAAATTTGACGAAGTTGGTAACTAAAAAAATTTCAGAAAGTATTCACGTAACTAAATCTGCTTCATGAATTTTATGTTAAATAATGCCATCTTGTGTAAATTCATTACAGCTAATAAGCTTTGAAGCTTTATATGTATTTACTAACAACGCTTTATTTAAAACCGTAAATTAAAAAGCTCACTATATTTAAACTTTGGTTTGTGTAATAAATATGAACTTTTTTCTATATAGAAAGCATGAAAGTATATAACAAAATTATAAGCTTTTAAGAGCAGAAAGCTCAAATGTAGTTACTATTTAAACCACAAAAATACACTAAAAAAAACTTTGTATCGCTAAATTTGAAGCAGATTTGAATCAGAAAATATGGACAAAGTTCAGTTTGAAAAATTGTTTTTTAAATAGCTTGTTAGAAACACATAACAAACATAATTTTGAAAAAGTTCTAGTCAGAAGGAAACCTTTTTTCTAAAGGAAATTTTCATAGCATTCCTAAAAAAGGACGAGATTTCTCCTCTTCTTTAATTCCATTCCACTCACCAAAGTAAAATAATAAAATAGAAAAATCGGTATTTAATATTTAGTTCCATATGAAGTGAAATGTTTAAGTTGTGATCGAAATTATACTTTAGTCCGAAAATACTTTTAAGAAATATATTTCATAAAGAGGTAAATGCGTTACTCAAATTTTCGTTTTAGTTACGTTCAAACGGTTTTGTATCTTCAATATAGTGCTGCCAACCTGGAGACTCTATATTAACATGTATTTAGCCTTCCCAAAATTATCGTATAATCGGCAGACTTGTCGAATGGGTTCTAATTTCTCATATGTACATAAAAACACAATTTTGACAATTCACATATATGTATGTAGTTACTACAAAACCGGGGTTTAGAATTTTAATTGTATTATTTGTTTTTATTTTTTTGTTTTCTTCTAATTATTTTCATCAGTAAATCTTAACCTCAAAATATCTACTACAAAAAATAGTTTTGAAATATTATTACGACTACAGTTATGGTACGATTATTCAATATAACCACCGCAAGCTGGAAATATGCTCGGCAAAGATCATGAAATTGTTGTTGTACCCAACACAAAGAGAGAATCCTTACTCACTCTCACACCGAACACGATATCAAGCTAAAGTTAATGCATACACACTTTTTAATGCTATATACCTATTGTTCTTCACTAAGGATAATGTTTCGTATGAAAAACACGGAGCATTTTGCCTTAAGCCGCAAGTGGCCAAATGACTTTCAGAATATAGTAAGTAGAAACTAACCGAAACATTGAAATCCAAATAAAAGTCATGCCCTAAACCCACGTAACTTTGTCAGGACTTTGCCCAGCTAGTTTAAAAATAAAAAAGATTACCTACATTGGCGGTCACAAAAACCGCACCACTTGCAATACTGCTGCAATTTCGGTAATATTTCCTAACTCTGCCCAAATTTCCCTTCCTTTGTAAAGGAGATTCCCTTGTTTATGTTTTAAGAATGTATTTAAGCGGAATGTACCATTTTTTATTGCGCTTGTTTGGCGAAAAAAAGAATTCTTGAAAAAGTGCCGAAAACAACTGCAAAGTATAAACAATTGTCGCACCATCAAAACGTCGAAATTTTTGTTCTTAGGTATCAAGGAGTGTCATAAAGTTAAGTATCTGAAGAAATCTGATGCCTACATTTGACTGCTGTTGGAATAATCCAGAAAAAAGCAGTTTGTATCCGCTTAAAAGGGCAAAAGGATCAAAAAGACTATGGAAGGCAAATACCAGAGAAAATGGCATAACCTAAAAGAGAACCATAAATTATCGATTCAAAAGTATAGTCGCAATAAGGACTGAGCTAAAGAGCTATTACAACGTCAATATAAATGTCGAAAACTTACGCAGAAAGAAACAAAAGTTCGGTCTGTATGGGAGACGAAATAGATGGAAACAAATCGCCAGGCATGGACTAAAAACTACAGCAATTGAACTCTGGCAGACTCGAGAAAAGTTATATGATCGGGCAAATTAAACTCAATTTTTTAGGCACATTTAATCTTCGGTGTGAAAATAGTTCAATTCCCACAAAGTCAGATAGTTTGGATGGGTCTCTTATACTATATTGAAGGGACTGTGAACGCCCAAAAATATGGCTAAAATTTTATGGAGCAATTGTTGTAAGCCAATTGCGGTACGCTTTCGCTCATTAATGACGTTATTTTTCCGGACGACTTCTGCGGCATATTATCACGCAAAATTGGCAAGGTTTAGCTAGTATTTAATGCCTGATGTTTGATAACTTTAGAAATAGTAAAACAGTTAGATGAATGATCCTTATTTGTTTGCAGATTCAAAATGTTTTCGATGATATTAGAATTTACTGGCGGGAATGATCAGGTAGCTCGCGCGGTTTAAGTCCGATAAGGCACCTCTGTCATATAATGAAACGGAAAGTTGCTCAAAACATGCCAAAAAATAAAAAAATCTTTGTTGGAGTTCTGAAAAAAGTTTAGTATTAAAAAATAGCGAATGATATCCTTAAAGTCCTTGTCGACTCTACGCCATTCAAGATAACGGCCATAAGAAAGGTTAAGAGACGGGCACCGTCAAACTAAACTATTTTGCTTATCACTTTATTATGAAACAAATTAATCTTAGTTTACACCTTCAAAAAATAACAAATATTTTTATTTTTACGTACTTTTAATCAATACCCTCAAAAACGTGAAATTTCTTCCACATTTTTGTTTTAATTAAAAAGTAATAAAATTTGTGTGTATGTGTGATGTTTCTTTTGCAATTTCGTTCCCTAAAAATAAAAAAAAATGACATTCACTAAAACAAAATCAGGTGGTGCGGTTTTTGTGACCGCCAGTGTACATACATAATAAAATTTTGTGCTTCATTTGTTTTTCATGGATTCTGTTGTTCTTTTCAGAAATTGCCATCAATCGTAATAGAATGTGGAAAACAATATTCAAGTGATATTTTCTATAGTTTTTGCATTTGTAAAAAAGATAATGGAATAAGACCCGAAATAAAGCAATCTAACGAATTCAGGATACAAAAAAAAAAATCATTAAAGTAGGTACTAAAATAGCCGTCGTAGTAATGGCGCAGTCCACATTGGCTGCATTTACCAGGTCTCGTATATCTCCATGCATCCTTTCGAAAGTAAGGGTATCCGATCCATCAGGTGCGGGCTCAACTATCGAATCAGTAAGCGATGTCTGCTCAGCAAATATGCTTGAATTTATTATCGGCCAAACATATGCAGATATTAGTCTTACATCCCAAAAATGAATGAGTGAAGCTTTAAAAGATCGGAACAGAACAGATAGAGCAAAGATAATAAAAAATATCAGATCAGAACACAATGCTTCGAGAGGAAACTCAGATGCTCTAGTATATGAAGCTAAATCTATTGGTAACACTGATTCAAAGACATCATTTAGAGCCTCTTCACCACTAAATATTTTATTCAGCCGCCAGAGTATAAACCAAAACATTATGCCAGCTATTCAGCGCCAACAACCCCTGAAGCCAAACAAATCTAGATCTAAGTATACACCAATGTTGTACGCCCCCAATCATTCACCCAAATTCAGTGAGTCAACCAAGTCCAATGACGTTCATTCGATCAGTCTTGTATATATTATAGATTTAGCTATTATAAAATTGGGAGAACCAAAAAGAAAACCCGAATTGATTCCAGAAACTCGGCGTTAGTCAATACCCACATTTTTAGGAAAAAATGGGTCGTCAGCACTACAAAAAGTTTCGATCATCAAATTGAAAGAGACGAAGCGTTTGTATCGACTATAACAGCCAAAGTATTGGAACCTATCGCTCTAAAACTATATCAACCGAAGTAATAAATTATGAAGACACGTTCGCTAAGAATTTAATTTTCTAATTATAATATGACAACAGAGAGGTGAACATCTGGAGCAGATCCATATAGGGGCGTAGCCAGAAATTTTTTTCGGGGGGGTTTTTCATTCGAAGAAAATATTCATAAATAATTTTTATCAAACTGATTTTTAAATACAATAAATTAAATCGATGATACATTTGATGGACCCTATCAGACTAAGGACAAAAGTAGATAAATGTCTTAAAACTTTAGGAAAAATTTTCCAATTTTTTTTTAATCTTAACCTCAAAAAAATGGCCATAAGTGACGAAAAATTCACAGAATGATCAAATTAAATTTCTTCAAATAAATATTATTCAATGTGCATTCTAATGCATTTTTTTTATCGTGAAGGACATAATTTCGTTAACTCATTGACTTCCCACTACCGATGATGTACCCAACCTCAAAAAAATTACCAAAAATAGTAGAGGCTAATTTTTTTCAAAAGATCATTATTGGGAATTTGGGTCATTATCAATGATAAGGAACCCGGATGAGGTTGGCTTATATTCCCTAAATTCGTGAAGTCACAGCATTGAAAGAGATCTTTCTACAATAGTCGTGGTGCTCTGAGCAATAATGGGTTAAAAAATTAATTACATTTTCTGATTTTCTCCTAAAACTGCTAATAAGATGGAGTTTTTGCGAAAGAAATTTTCACGTTGAACACGAATCTGAGGTCAAAAACTTTCCATCACGTCACGTTTTAGGAAATAAAATTTTTTTTATTTTTTATTAATTTTTAAACTTTTCAAACTGATTCAGGACGAAACTTTAAATCAAAAACAGTTACTGACCTAGAAAAACTATGAATGCAGGAGTGCTCAGTATCACCTTCTCTTTTTCGATCCGAAGTTAAACCTCATGTCGAAGAAAACAAATCGGATTTGATCGCACAGTGTAACTAAGATTTCAAATTTATTTATTGTATGACTGTTTAGAAAAAAACCGATAGAAGTAAAAAATATCGTTAAATAGATTCTATTTTGACTTTTTCCCCATCCATTGGCAATTAATCTAAAAAATTAGAATAAAGTTTCCACATTTCGGGGGGGGGAGGTCAGAACCCCCAAAACCTCCCCCCTAAATACGGCCTTGAATCTATCAGTGAAATTAATGCAAACAGTGAAGCCTGACAAATTCATCAGTGAAATTAATGCAATAATAGACAGACCATCTTCAAGAAGCACAGGCGCTATACGAAAAAGAATTGAAATACATTAAGTTTTATTGCATTTAAAACAAGAAAAAGTATTTTCCATTATCACTAGCAAATATTTGTAACTCTTGACAAACTAAATTTTTTACAAATGTAATTTTAATTTATTTCTCCTTAAGAGTTTTGACTAAGTTCTTCCTACATTTTTAAAACATTGTTTTAATTACTCAAGCTTAAATCTAAACTAAACAAAACATAAAAAGCAGGAAAGGAAATTTAAACTAGTTTTTTGTATAAAAATATTAGAAGACACGTATATTCATTCATACAATATTTTCTATACACCTACAAATAAAAATTGAGTATATTGAGTAAATTGAGTACTATTCGAGTCACGTGTCAAATGCCAATAAAATAATAATGATCAATCATATTAAAGTAATTCAACATATGTATCACCACATAACAACTACATATATATATTTACTTAATAAATATAAAAATATGAAACATATATAAGTAACGAAACCATCAAACATAATTGCATAATCAAGCAGATACATATGTATGTGTGAATATAAGTATAGATTGCATTTGTATGTGATTAAATTTGTATTCTATTTTATAAAAAATGCAAATATAAAATAGAAAAGGTTAACCCTTTCCTCCTCGAATTTTAATAAAGATTGATAGAAAGCATTTTTGCAGAAAACATGATTACTTTGGATTTCCACAATCATGATACTAAATTTCATACTTATACATATCGCTCATTTACTAAAAGACTGTCATAACTCAAAAATTATAAAATTTTTTACTTTGAATTTTACAAAATTAATTTAAGAAATGTAATAAAATTATATGAAATTTGACTTTGTGAGGTAATTTTTCCAAGAATAAGGAGGTGGAAGGTGTTTTGATTTTCTGGAGCCCCCCATACTTTTTGATGAACAAAATTTTTCTCAAACACACCATAATACTTTTATCATTCCTTTAGCCTGTGGGCAATATTGTTCAAAGCTTTACTTAAAAACTCTCAAAATTTGGGGTATGGAGCTTAGATGGAGAATTCTTATGTTAAAAAAACATGTGCTTCTTTTTTACTAAACAACTTTTCTATAGACACCAACGATAAGACATAAATTAAGTACAGTAGAACCGCGATAATTCGTACCCTGTTAATTCGAAAATCTCTATAATTCGTAACAAACTGTTGATCCCTTGAAAAAATCGCTTTAATTCGTAAAAATTCCACACATTTTGGTCCCCTCGATAATTCGTATTTTTATTTTTTCAATATAAGGTCTGTTTAACCTCTTCTAAATTGAAATTGGCTGTTGACAACCTCTTATAATTCGTAATGCAAGCAAAATTACTATGTATGGCTTAATGATTCGAAAAAAAATCAATCATAGTAGATAGGTACGTTCACTTTTTTTGATGATTGTTACAAAGGTAATAGTGGACATTATTGGAAAAATTAATGATAATTGTAAGGATTAAGAGTCCTGGACATATTTTTTTCAAATTTATTTTAATATTTTCATAAAATATTAAAGAAATTCAACCAGATTTTGAGAAAAAGCTCTGAGATGAAAGGGTTAAATAAAAATCTCGTTAAATCGAAAACCTCTGTAATTCGTAAAAAATTGCTGGTCCCTTGCGATTACAAATTATCGGGATTCTACTGTATATCCTTTCATGATTTCATGTACAGTTATCTCGAAAACCTGACGTGATGAAGCAAAATGGTCTTTAGATTCGAACTCAGCAACCCCAAATTTCTCAAAACTACATGTCAAATCGCCAGTCCGATTTTGGCTGTTGCACAGTGTAATTTACGTTTACGACTTGTCTTCAAACACAAACAAATTCAAAAAGAAAAAAATAGCATAAGCACGAAATTTCAAATGTTCGGCAATCAGGTAATGTGAAGAATACCTAACAGAACCGAATACATATAGTATTATGAGTAAAATTTGTTAAAAACCTATTTTAAGTCACATCAAAGTAATAGTAGGCAATATCGGATATGAAAGGGTTAAAACTCGCAAAGCGTCAAATTTTTTTATAACGGAATACTCCCACAATCTAAACAAACTTCACATGTAGAGTACAAAATTAAAACAGAAATCGATTGTGCAAGTTCCAATTATTTAGACAAGAAGAGGCTATTCTCTTTCCATATGACATATCGGATAAAAAAAAAAATAAATAAAAAATTTATGTATTGAATTCATTAGCTGTGATTTGTGATTATCAAAAAATATAGGGTCTGCAGCCACATCATAGCCCACAACAAAGAAAATTTAAAATTTTAAAATGCTATATAAAAAATTATAGCATTATATTAAAGATCTAATTCTTATTGTACACCAGTGGCCTATTTCACCAACTTACAAATATGTGAATTGTAAGGAAATTCTCACAAAATTGTAAAAAAATCTTTAAATGAGGTTTCACCCAATTCCTACAATTGTGAATTCGGACTTGTAAATCACAAGTACTTGTAACAACAAATTTTTCAATATTTGTTTCACCAAACAGGATTTGTAGTTGTGATTTACAAGTAACAAATTTGTAGAAATGTTACTATTTTGTAGTTTTTTGTTTCACCAAACAGACGACCAATCAAAAATATGTAACATTTGTAAGAATTTCTTATAAAAAAAAATCGCCTGTAAAATGGCTACAATTGTTTATTTTTCGTCATACTTTTAGCAGTATGTTTTTATATTTACAGTTTTTAATCAGCATCTTAAGAATGTAGATTAATTTAAAAAAAAATTTTAAATTAATAAACATGTCTACCAAAGGGCATAGCCGGGTTTCCATGTCAGAAATGCCCCCAAACCGAATCAAGTTTTGCATGGACCCTTTTGAAGCACTTGATTTAAGAATGATTTGGCTAAATTGTCAGACCATTATCTCTAATTTTTAATGAGTAATGACGGATTTTGTAAATTTCGTTTTTCGCGTTTTTCAGCCTAACTAGCCATAGGAAAAATCTGAAAAAACTCACAGTAATTTTTTGATTTTGGGGACACATTTGAAATTTTTTCCCGAATTTTCTAACGCGAAATTCGCAATGAAAAAAATCACGAAAATTTTTATATGCGATTTTTTAATCCTAAAAATAGGTTTACTACTCTGATTTTTCTTATGTAAATAAGTCGCTTCCGAATACTCATACTCCTATTTTCCAAGGTGTGGACGGGAGTCAAAAAAATTAAAAACCGAAATTGGCATTCCATATGAAATGCCATAAGGCCATGAAAAAATCAATTACAGCTATTAACTATCAGCCATCTGTTACTTTCGCAGAATTTTTTTTTTTTTAATTTTATTTATGAAAATCAGGGGGGGTTTTCATTCGACGAAAATATTCATATCAAATTTTTAAGAAACTGATGTTTAAATGCAATAAATTAAATAGGATGATGCATTTGATGGACCTTATCAGACTAGGGAGAAAAGTGGATAAATGTCTTAAAGCTTTAGGAAAAATGTTTATTCCGAATTTTCTTAATCTTAACCTAAAAAAAATGGCCGAAAATGACAAAAAAAAATCACAGAATAATCAATTTGATTTTTTTCAAATAAATATTATTAATTGTGGATTCCAACACATTTTTTATCGTGAAAGACATAATTTCGATAACTCATTGACTTACCATAACTGATAATGAAGCCAACCTCAAAAAAATGATCAAGAATGAATTTTTCATGTTGAACACGAATCTGAGGTCAAAAACTTCCCATTACGTCACGTTTTAGAAAAATGGGGTTGAAACCCTTGAAAATACCGTTTTTGGCATGTAGCACAACTTCGTACGATTCAATTCATGTTAATTTTTTAAAATGTTTTCTTTTATTTGACTTTTTAGAAAGAAACCGATTAAAAAATATTTAAAAATCGTTCAATAGATTTTATTTTAACTTTTTTTTCATCCACTGGCAATCAATATCAAAAATTAGGAAAAAGTTTCGGGGGGAGGTCAGAACCCTCTAAATACGGCCTTGTTGTACACGTATAGTAAAAACAACAATTAAATTCCTCAAATTTATTATTATTATTATAAAGTTTTAACGTTACTCTGTTAGCTTTCCCAGGAGAAAAGTGTGGAGATTTATTCGGCCCGATTTCCAGAGGAAATTATATCGCCATAACTTATTATGGAATTGTTTATTTACTTCGTATTTTTTTGTTTTAACTGTACTTCTTTATCAGACCATATCTTTGTGTACCCCCGCGAATGAACACGTCCATTCGCCACAATGCACAAAATGGAAGTCTCCCCTAAATTTATTTGCAGAACTTTCAAATTCTTCAAACAAAATTTTTTTAAATTGACAATTCAAACCTAAACAAATAAATTTTTTTTTCAAGTATACAAAAAATAATCCGTTCATATGTTTAATTTAACATGTCTATGCTTTACTTTAATAATAAAATAATTTTTAAAAAACAAGCAGATTTCTTTTTAGTGCCATCTATTGTTAGAGTTTTTCATTTAATTTTTGATCTAATTTCTAGTTTGGATTTTTAGTCTGTTGCTTAGCCAGGTTTTTTATTTGAATTTTGAACAAGTTCTAGACTGATTTTTGACGGGTGACGTTTTGATCTGATTTTTGGTCAGACTTTTCAGGGTCAGGATTTGGTCTGATTTTTTATTTCGATTTTAGCCTGACTGATCAGGTTTCTAGACCGGTTTTTGGTTTGGATTTAAGCCCAATTTGAGTGTATAGTTTGTAGTCTAGATGTTAGTCTGTTTTTTTTCTGTCTATTTATCAATTTTTTGTTCAGATATTTGATTTGAACTTTGGTCTGGTTTTTATTTGGATTTCTGGTTTTGTTTATTTTCGAATCTGACACTCTGAACTGGTTTTTAGTTCTATGCACCTTACGTGGTAGTTTGACAGATACCGCAAAACAAAATTTCGTGCATTGCTTCATAAAGTTCGTGAAGCTATTATAAATAATAAAGGCCTAATAAAGGAAAGTAAAGAACTTCATAAAAAGAATTCAGATTAAGAATTCAGTCTGTCCGACCACCAAAACAGTAATATTGTTAAATTTAGAGCACGTGAGTTGCAGAGGTTTAATATGGATTTTAGTTCGTTTTTTTGTTTCGTTTCTAGTCTAGATTTTAGTCAGACTTTATTCTGAGTTCCGAATTTGATTTTGTTCGGGATTTGGTGAAGTTGTGAAAGAATTTTTTGGTCTGATTTTTTATTTGTTTTTTCTTCTGAATTATGTTCCGGTTTTTATCAGGTTTTTGAGGTAAATTATGGCCTGGATTTTGAGCTATATGCTTGTTGTTTGGAATTTGGTCAAAATTTGGTCTTCTGATTTTTGTCGGTTTTTTTGTCCAATCTTTGCTAAAGTTTTTTGGTTTATTTTTGCTGTGATTTTTGTTTAATGGCTATCCTAATTTCGATAACTCATTGACTTACCATAACTGATAATGAAGCCAACCTCAAAAAAATGATCAAAAATGCCAAAAATAGTCAGAGACCAATTTTTTTCAAATGATTATCGGTGGGAATTTGGACCATTATCAATGATGAGGAGCCCGGATGAGGTTGGCATATATTCCCTAAATTCGTGCAGTTATGGTTATCCTAAATTTAGTCAGGTTTCATCCTATTTTTTTATCTGGTTTTTGGTCTAGATTTTTTGAATTCCATGTCGAAATTTTAATCCGGTTTATAATCTGGTTATTGGTCTGGTTTTTAATTTAGATTCTGGCCAAAGAATGGGGTTTGTGATTTTAATTTTTGTTTGACTTTTCATGTAACTTTTGTTATGATTTTTGCATCTTTCCCAAGTTTCAAAATTTTAATACATATTTTTAAACAAATAGTAAAAGAATGAGTTCATGAAATTATGATATTTAAACAGTTTTCTTTTTGATTATTATAAAATATTTTGGGGATTTAAAAGGAACTTGGCTCAAAGATAATGCATTTCTAACTCATTTTTTAATTCCCACTTATGTGATTATGTTATTAGTTTATACTTTCTGAAAACATACAGGCAAAATTTATTAACTAATTCAAATCTATTTGTAGGCATTAGTCAGAAAAACACAATAGCAATAATATATTAATTATATTTGTAAATATATTTTTATCTTCTTTTTTATTGTTTTTTTATTTTTACATTTTCTGCAGCGATACATTTTTGGAATACAATGTCATTATTAGAAATATTAAAAATTATTATTAGAAAATGTATGAGAAATATTACATTGTTAAGGTGACCATTCGTTCGGTATTTGCGGGGGCATTTCTGTTCAACAGGCTGTCACTGATTTTTATTCTTTTTCTTTTTTTAAAGAAGACTAAAAATATCTTAAAGCAGCAAACTCATATAAAATAATTGAAATCATATTTAAACAAAACTAAAACTTGAAGTTTGAGTACCTATATTTCAAATATATTTCAATGTTGTCCCTTATTTCGCCCCCAAAAATATGGTGGCCGTATATACAGTAAAAATGAAAAGTGTATGAATTTGAAATTAGTGTACGTGCCACTACCGGTGTAGTAATATGTAAATTTTACACGCATTGTCAATTGTATTTTAGTGATAATAATACACTCGAAGAACAATCAGATGATCGTAGGCAAGTAATTGCCCACTTCCTTCGTAATTAACATTTGCAATTTTAGTCACCTGCGCTTTTTATAGTTTCATCAATCGTCTTTATGAGTCTACACCCAATCAGAAAAGGAACTCATTAAACTGACTTTTAAGCATCTTTACGCGAGGAAATCAGAAAATCAGCAGGCTAAAATTAATAAGAAAAACTGTAAGGTATGATTTCACATTAGTCAATGATGTAAAGAAATCCAATAATGGATTCAGTAATTGTTCAATTTCTTTGTAAAAAAAAAAAACTTATAAATAATTACATTAATATTTTTCAAGAATCACACATCTTTCCAATATTCACTGATATTACTGCCAACAATTTATTATTTTTTATCCATTAATTTTTCTGAAACCACAATTTCTAAATTTATCAGTACTAAGTAAAATTAACTAATAATATATATTTTTCAATTACTATTCCAAAAAAGTTTTCTGAGTATTTATGTACAATAAATATTGCATTGACATCGAATTGATAACTCAGTTGATGAGCTCAAGCTGAGAGTTTAGTGGATGTATTATTTATATAAAAAATGTAATATATTTGCGTATCTATTTTGAGAATTAAGACTTCAAGACTTTCGCTGGCAATGCAAAACAAAACAAATAAGAAAATTAAAGCATCAGTTGATAAAAATTCCATGAAGCTGAGCGATATCTAAGAATAAAATTAAAATGAATTGAAAGTAGAATGTGAAGGGAAATTTCCCAATTAAAAAAAGTAAAAATTACTAACTACATTAGTGTCCGACCGAAGGTGATTTTTTGGCCGTAGGCGACGCCGAACTTCGGTCCTTCCTCTAACCTTCTGCCGAAGCCGAAGCCGAAGCCGAAGACCGAAGGATGTTTTAAATATTCAAAAATAAAAATCTGAAAGAAAATTTTTTCTACCTATTTATTTGCAAACATATACAGAAAAACATTAATAATAGGTACCCCAAATAAAAAGCTGACAAGTAACACTAAATAACTGTTCATTATTGAATTTGCTGACAAATATTATTTCAGTTACATCGTATATATATATATCTGTAGACCAACTGTCCTTCAACGATGCCTGTCTAAAAAAATTTGACTGATGACTGCCATGATTCTGCTTATCTAAAATCAAAGATTGAAACAACTTATTAATCGATAGATCTGTGCCTACAGCCGGAACCCAAATTGAGTAAAAATATTGAAAATTAAATTTTTTTTTTGGATGGTTTTATCGTATATTCGTTTAGTTAAGTAATTAAAAGTTTGCATTTTTATATTAGATAATGTCAAGTAAAAGAACTATCTATTTATCCAGTTTTGAAAATAAATATTTAACAACACGAGTTTTTCGCCTATACATCATGGTTTTGAGATAATTCCACTGGAAACAAGTGAATCATATAGAAATGATGTTAACTTTAATATATGATATTAGCAAATCGCTAGAAAATTTATAAAACTAAGAAAACTAATCAACAGATTAAAGCTGGTTAAAAATACTTTATTTTACTGAAAACGTTTCAATAAACAATAGCACCTTGATCAAAAAGTTCCCGGAATTTATTCAGAAAATTCAAAATAAAAGTTTATTCATCTAAATCTATATTGTCCCCTTCAAAGTAATCCCCATCGACTGCAAAACACTTATGATCCTCGAAACATTTTTTATATTCGGTTTTCGGTATGTCCATCAGTGCTTCCTGCGATTTTTCCATTACTTCCTCTCGGCTGCTGAAACGCGTTCCCCGTAATGGTTTTTTAACTCAATTGAATAGAAAGAAGTATCAGCGAGCCAGGTCAGGTGAATTCGGTGGCAGTTGGATGGTATTTGTTGCATTTTTCGTCAAAAAATTACGAATAATGATAGCACTGTGCGATGGTGCGTTATCATGCTGCAAAATCCACGAGTTTTGTGTCCACAATTCTGGTCTCTTTCGACGAATCGCTTCACGCAAACGTCTCATAACGCCCAAATAATACGCTCTGACGGTCGTCTATTTTAGACTGTACTTATCACAGAAACTCGAAAAAAAAGTAAACACACAATGTTAATGTTGAACCCTCTATATTAAAAAATTATTACCAGAGAGAAAGATCGAGAATTCTTTAGAATTGGCCATTGAAGGAAAATTTCAGACGTTGAGGACAGCTTTAAAATTTCATTCCTACGAAATTTTGTTGTCGACGATCACTTTATCAAAATTTCATCCCAACTATCTCTGTTGTGTTTAAGCCAAATTTTATTTTCTTCAGCTCCTTCTGTAAAACATAATGGAATAAAATTGTCGAGGAAATGTTAGTCCTTTATTTCTCTGCAATGTATAATTTTTTACCTTCAGAAATAAAAGAGGATGATTGTCGGCGGTTTGCCAAAGATGATATACTCTTTATGTTTAAAAGTCCGTTTTTTTTCAACTTTTTCTTCAGATTTCTATACTTATAAAAAGCGATAATTTTTCCTTTGAGTTTTTCACAATGAAATACGGAATTCGAAATGAAAATTTGATACATTTTGAACTTTGTCTCGAAGTACAGTTGACTCCATTCAAAGTTGATCGCACATTTAGTAAAAAGTTTAACTTTATTAAAATGCTTCGGAGTAAAGTTAACTCCGTTTAGAGTCATAGTAGATTTTTATAGAACCTTTGAAAATGGGTTATATTTATTCAGAAAAAAGTTGATTGATTTACCCTTTCCATGGTTATATTAACCATTTTCTGAGTTAATCGAACACATATTGGTTGAAACTGCAGAGCTAATTTGAAATTGCCTTCAGAGTCATTCTGACACTGACGAAAAGTTATTAAAACCACAAAAAGAGTCGAATCAACTCAAAAAAATTTCAAACAATTCTTTTTGGTGTTGGTTGCATAAAAATAGAATTTACTCCGCAAAAGTTGTATTAATTCACAGAAAATGTTGTATTAACTCCGCATATTTTTTTCGGTGTTTGTTTTTATTCTAAGTTTTATTTATATAAATCTTTATTCAGATTGTCAATGTTGGCTTAATCAAAATAACCAATTTAATCAATGGGTGGTACTTTAAGATTTAATATCTTGTTGTAATAGATAAATAAATAATAAAACAAAACGATTCTTTGTGGGAGACTAGAGTTAGGACACGGTCTCAGTTGAAACATGTTCCCCTAAGTCTGCCTTAAATCGTTATATTTAGAACAACGCAAAATGTTATAAAAAAATAAACATTTTTAATTGTACGCCAACCCCAACTCAACTTTCTCTTAAGTTTTTAGTCCCTACAAATATCTGAAAAAATGTTCACACATGGATCTGAAGATAATATAAAAGTTCAGATGCATCATTAAGTTTTTTATGAAGAATATTCCTGCCGAAGAAAGTATGAACATTTAAAAAAAAAAATTATTTACCAAAAACTAAAATAAAACGTTGTCGTAGCAACTTTGCCTTAGTTCGTCATATTGTAGGGCTTTAAAATTATAAGCCAGTTTCAATCGTGACTTCGGAAGAATAAATCAGAATGCTGCTTTTTCATAAACTTTGGTTCCAAAGATTTACTGTTACTCAAAAATTTTCTTTCCAAAAGTTGCTTTTGTTATTTATTTCTAAAAGCTCTTAGCTATTATGTTTCTGGTTTTATTTATATTTTGTAAATTCCTTCAATCCCAATTCTTGATGAAACTACAGATTTTCGATACATACTTTGAGCATATGTTCAACTGATTTGAGGAAAACTTCAACGAACTGTCATATACATAAGAGCATAAAATCACGAAATCAAAGCACGCACTCACACCAATGCACATAAATATCGGAAGTAAGAAATTAACGCAAGATAGAGAAAAAAGAAATATAAAGCAACAGGTGTCAAACAAAACAACACCATTGAGATTTCACTATCCCAAAAAGCATAAAAATTATGACGTCAAACAAAAACTACGAATTCACCATACTATCAAAATACTCCAAAAACAAATATTTAATAATACACAAACCTTTGACAATACAAAAGTCCTTACAAAAACAACAAAAACCGCAAAAAAAAAAAAAAATATAGATAAAAGCTTTCACATTATCATTGCAACAGTAGTGGCTAAATAAAAAGTTCAGCCCTCAAATGAAAGTGTGCGTGTGTGTGTGTGTTTAAAAGAAAATTATTCACCACACATTGCTAAATATACAACATGCGAAATTTTGCATTGAATAGCAGCAACAACAACAGCAGCAGTTGGATTCGTCAAAGCAACAGCAGAAAACGCACGCTGCTACTTCAATTAGGGGGTGCTTGCTCGTCGGGCACTTGGCGCTTGCTGTTTGTTCGTAAACTCATTCATTCATTCTAGTGGCTGTCTGCTGTTGCTGCTAGCAGCAAATCAAAAAACTCAAAACAAATGCGCGCATTTCGCAGTCAAACGTTGACCAGAAAACATCGCGACGGAAAAAAGTTCAAGACGCAAAACGCGCCAAAAAAATAAAAAACAAATATATATTATGGTATTATAAATTTATTACGCTTACGTATAAAAAAAGGAATAATTTATGTTATGCGTAAAAATCGGAAATAAAAAAAAAAAAAATTGATGAGCATTGTGTGACAAAAAAGAAAAAGTGTTGAGGAACACACACACACACACTAGCAACCAACCACCTGTGTGAGTGTGTGAGAAAGGAATTTAAAATTTTTGAGTGTTCTAACGGATTGCAATAGCGCTGATTGCAATATCAGATTTTTTTTCTTTTATTTAAAAAAAAAAATTGTATAAATTATAAGCTGTAATTTTTCGCAGGAAATTGGAAATCGGAAAGAATTGTTTCTGTGTGTGAGTGTAAAAGTTTGTTTAATTAAAAATTTTGTAAAAATTTATACGTACGTAATATCAAGAAAAGGCAAAAGAAATTGCCCTCTCTCCCCTGTTCGATGTTTTAAAATCGCAGCTGTTGTGTTACTTTATAAATCGCCACAGCCTCCGTCATCAACGCCGTCGCTACTCTCATTGCCGCCGTCATCCATAGCCACCGCACGGCCGGCCATACCTTGGGTGGATGGACGGATGCGACAATTTGTTTGTGTTTTAATTGAAAATGTGATTTTCATGTTTCAGCGCGCTTCTTTGATGATAATAATGTTGACAACAACACAAACCACAGCAAAAATGTTTATCTACAACAACGCAGCAAAAATGTAAATAAAAAATAATATTTTATATTAATTCTTTTTATGTTGTTATAAAGTTGTAGTATTTGGATTTTCCATCAAAAATTTATGTGTGAAAAATTTGGCTACATTCATTTATTAGAAAAATTACAACATGAGCGTTAGTACTCATACATATGCTGCTTCATATGTAAGTGCATGTAATTGTAATCTATTATATTTCACGATATACAGTGGGTAGAATATGTATTTTCTTTGAGAAATTTCTGAAATTCTTGTACAGTGAACTAAATTATATGGAAATAGTAGAAATGAGCTCAAAAAGTTCTTACCGATTTCAATTTCAGATTCTATATCACTGCTTAAGTAATGTTGGGTAAAATTCAATCTGACTAACGAGTGAAAAGTAATGATTAAAAAAATAATCATCAATTGCAAACTAATCACTAATTTTTATTAGCCACTTAGTCATGTCTCGTTGACGAAAGACTAGAAATTTTAGTTGTAACCATGACTAAATAATGACTACGATTTAATTGTTTTTTTTTTCACAATATGAAGTATCAGAAAAATAGTTGGTGGGTTTTGGCATTTGGGTGAGGAATGCGAAATCCCATTTTTATGCCTGTGATAGCAAATGTTAGCAAATTTGTCTAACTATGTATTTATAGCGAACGATTAAACACGAAAATCGAGCCTTCTCAAAACATCACTTCTGGTTTTGGAATATCGTCAAACTATTTGATAGGGTTCAGCTTAAAACTTTTCGTTACTTTCTCAATATGACTAAAACTAATGATTGAATTAATTTTATTTGAATACATTTAGTGGTGATTATGACTAAAATTTTAGTTGACTAAGTAGTTAATTGAGTTGTTGACAACGCCCTTATCTGTGCCCCAGTGACTTTTATAATACTTAAAGTAAACCTGATAGGTATTATCTCGAATTACTAAGTTTTCCGTTTGAAAAAATAAATTTCTTGAATATTTCCGCAAAATTTCGCCATATGAATGGATAAAAACTTCACAAGAACTGTTTTGTCATAACATATTTACTTTTTTAATTAGAAAAATTAACGCTGCAAGTTTTAACACCAAAATTGTCTGTAAAAATTGCTTGAAAAAATACGAAATTTTTGAGCGAAAACATTTTTTTTTTCAGCGTTGGTTTTTTCTGATCAGACTCAACTTCGAAAACATTCTGAAAAATGCCCTTAAAAATTTCATATTAAACATATTTATTATAAAAAAATCTAAACAGTAAACCCTTTTTGAAGACTATTTTTATGGAGACTTGATTGAAATTCGAAGGTATTAAGTACGAATCAATATTCGTAGAATTTTGAACTAAAAAATGATTCTAGGTAGCTCAGACTATTTCATATTATTTTTTTTATGGATCAAGCAGGTCAACCATAGAAGATCTTCACGAAAAATTCAAAAAAAAATTTTATTTTACATAAAAAGAAATAATAGCTTTCAAATAAGTGGAAGAGCAAGAACTTGAATTTCTGAGTCTCAAACTAGGCATTACCCTTAAATGAGTTCCCGGGAATAGATTTGGTAGATAAATTTGCTGCAGGGTACTGACCAATGCAGGGTGCGGTTTTATTTGAAGAAAATATTAATTTAAAATTTTTATGAAACTGATGTTTAAATACAATAAATTAAATACGATGATGCATTTAATGGACCCTATCCGACTAGGGAGAAAAGTTTATTAATGTCTTAAAGCTTTAGGAAAAATTTTTGTTTCCCAGTTTTCTTAATCTTAATCATTTTTGATCCGATTGCTAGAGTTTTATGCTTAAAATTTTTGTAATGCAATCTATCGGTAAAAATAAAACTTCAGATTTTGTGATTACTTTTTGGGAGAAAGAAAACTTAGCCCACGATTTGTGTGAAAATTTCTCAAGAATGGCACCAAAATTGAACTTTCAACATCTATATCGCAGTCATTTATAATCTGATTTCAACAAACTTGGCAGCATTAAACTCATAATTTAATTATATTTCCTATAACATATAACTCAGATCGGTAAAAGCTATACGTTTTGGTGGCATATTTCTCATTTGTTATAAATCATCTTAAATACACTCATTTTTCATAAAAAAAATTCATCACAGTACTATAACTTACTACAATCAATTGTGAACAATACCAACTATTTTCCTTTGCAAATTTTTATATTTCCAAAAAAATGCATATTTTCGAATCATCATAGATTATTTAATTTTCAGCTTTTATAAAAATTTGACAAAAAGGATTTTTGCACTAAATATGGCCAGTGGGCATCAAAGGATATTTTATTCTCAAAAATATCAAATATCAAATTCACAAATCTCAATTTTTGTTATTTGTTCACATTTTATACCTCGCAGTTTTAAAAATACCTTTTTTTTATTGATTGATATATTTTTATTGTTATAAACAAATTACAAGAAAATTTGTACATAAGTACATTATTTAAAGCCATACATATAAAATAAAATTCTATAGTTCAATTGAACTAGAGACGAATGAAGAATACTTAAAAATAATAACATAATTGATACATGGGGTCTTAAAGTAAGCCTATTACATTGATAATATCTGAATTTAATAAATTGACATGAAAGTAAAAAGTTATATAGTGATACAAAGAAGTTATTCAATTCGATTGTAGTTAAGTTGAAAAAGCCACTATTTTATCTTATTAACAAAAACATGTTTGTTGCGAATGCAACGAATGAGTTCTGGAAGATTGTTAAAAACTTTAGGTGCTACAGAGGAATAAAAATGCCGAAACTAAGAGGCTGAGACCTCATAATGTTCTGCTTTCAAAACTTTCCACCTTTGAACAAACTTTATTAATAAAAGATACGATTGTATCACGGAGTGGTTGGTGATATTTAAAAATTAAAAAAAAAAATTTATTTTTCTATGCCAAAGTTTTTTTTGAAGTCAAAAGGCATGGCATCACTAACATATTTTATACTACATTTATTTTTACGTTTTTTGAAGGCTTATATTTTGATCGGCTGTATATAAAATTACCTTTTATAAAATTTTAAAAGCCATTTTTTAAAATAGTTAACCCAAAAAACAGTTTGATCTCTCATTACAAACAGGGGCATTCTTTTTAATATTGGTGTTCAGGCTGCTGTGAAAATTTCCACTAACAAAAAGAAAATTGAATTCGAACATGTTTAAAATGTTAAGTTGATTTGAAAAGTTTTTACTTTGAATTGACTTTTTCAGAAAATTTCCAAAGGAACTTAAGTCCAATGAAAAGAAAAAAAAAACGATACATTCGCTTTTTTATTTGTGAATGCTGATTTAAAAAAAAAATTGCACTAACATTTCAATTCACTGAAGAACACTATATTATAATTCAATTTAAGTTATAGTTACTTTGTATGCACATATTTATTCCCAAAAGCGTCATCTTTTTATAACTGATAAATTTTAAGTAATGCAAAAATCGGTTGAAGCAAATATGTATGTACATTAGGGTGGACGTTATTCGTACTGATATTTTTTCGTTTAGTTCTTTCTATTATTGTTATTATTTCCATTGAATTAATAAATAGTCTATGGAAAATTTTAACTCGATTGAATAGAAGGAAAGGGTGTCTCAAGGGCTACAAAAACGGAAAACCCATTTTCCTTTCCCATGTGCATTTAGATGTAGTTTTAGATAAATCCAGTCTTTGGCTATATTTATGGTTCCATCCTATTGTTTAAGGGCAAGTCTCATTTGGTAGTTTCCTAAAGTTTATGCTTTATTTACATATTTATTTCGCCAAAAAAAAATTAACATATATATTTTTAGAAAGAACGGAAAAATATAATAGAAAAGGTCATCAGCTCTTGCTGAATCTCAACAAGATAATAATTCTCGAGCATAATTTAACTACATACGATGAATTACAACTAAAGATACGCCTATAGCAAATAGCTCCGGAAAGTCCTCTGAATTCGTTTCGTATACGAAACTATTAACTCCGTTCAAAAGTGGTATAGTCTTCCTATCTTAACCATTTTCTTATTTCTTCTTAGAGAGATTTATTTGGACACATCCAGGAAATTGTGTGAAAACCTTCTGAATCAAATTTTTTAAATGTAAATTCTCACAATTCCTGAAACAAGATGAAAAATATAATCGCCCACAACTTCTATAGGAGAAACGTATTTTTAATGAACAAATGTAGTCATCACAACAACATTGTATATAGAGACGGGCAAATCAGACGGCCGTTTCGGAATCCGCCACAATTCCTCATCAGTGATCCTAGTGATAGTTCTTAATCTTTCAATATCCTATATACATAAGCTACTAATATTTGAAATCATAACCCAGAATTACGGATTTGATTCCAAATACATTGTTGTTGTGATGACTACATTTGTTCATTAACCTGTTTATATATAACTTCAAATAACGAAATTGACATGAACTTAAGTCATGACTTTGAAAATTAACCTCTAGATTTAATTTTCATAGTCTCCTAAAAAACTATCAGAAACGTATTTTTATTTACAAGAATAATATCTATAGAATCAATTGTAAATTTCACAAGAATTTCAACGAAATTCGCTTGAAATGCCGGAAGTAACTCAGCAACCCTCAAACACTTGGTTATAAGAAACAGGGAAAATATGATATATTTTTTGACATTTTACATTTTGCCTTCATAACAGCTGCAATATTTCTGTGGTAAAAATGAAAACCAGCTTAACTAGAGTTAAGATATTTTTGACTATAAATAATAAACTGATGCGAATTTTTAAATAAATTTTAGAATTATATATCGTTTTAAGAATGATCTTTAATTTGAAAATAAAGTCATTTGAAACAATAGCTGCGTTTTATTCGCCACTTGCTTCTAGTTATGTATAAGTAGCAGCGATAATTGTATATGAAAACAACAACAAAGCTGCAGAGATAACAAGTATAATTATAGCGTACAAAAATTCTTTTCTGTCTTGTGCCCACCACAATTTGAAATTCAAAATTTTAACGAAATTCACTCTCGTGTATCCGCACTATAAGAGAGAATTTAGTGGCAGTTGGGTTATTTTTTCGGTCTTCGGCAATGATTTGTGTAACAAATTGTTTCTCAGCTTAATTTTTTGTGAAAATATTATTGTATTCCTGAATAAGTTTCACATTTTTTCTGCAACGTCATCAACAACAACTTTCTTCTCAAGTTTTTCAACTCCATTTCTGTTACCTGGATAATCTTTCCATGTTGAAAGTTCTTTGTTGAAGAGAAATCGGTGCTGATAAAAAATTTCGCAAAGAAAATTTTTGTACCAGGAGTTACAAAAGACGTAAACTCGATGTTTATAAACGAAGAAAAATATTTTTTTGTAGCCTGCTTCAAATATAATTTAAGCTTTATTTGTCTTAACCGCTGTTGAAACTTTTTATCAAATAATGTTAGAGCCACTGTTTGGGAAGCTAAGTCCTCGAGGTGGGTGACAAATTCTGTGGTCTGAAGTAGTAACCGCTTAAGTCTGAATATCTAATTTCGAGTAAATACGATTTGAAGTTAATGTGATTGGTTGCCACTCTATGTAAGCGAATACCTTTCTTTCTTTATAACTTTTGGTTTAAAAAACATAATATTTCGGGAATTTCACGTATATGTGCATTGAAATAAGAAGAATACGATAGCATTTATAACTCAATTCTGTCTTAAGTCGACTTAAGCGTTTATTGCTTTTGACCACAGAATTTGTCCGCAGCTCCTTTCTGATATCCTGATAATTCATCAATTGACGCATGAACAAAAAGTAATGATAAGATGCTTTAATTCCATCTGGTGAATTTTAAGAATTCTTCCCCTTATAAGATAACTGAAACTGGTCTTGAGAAAGGTATATCTTGAATGCATAAATCATTGTTAACTCTAACAATTCTGGCTAATCACCTCGGTGTTGTTTCTTCATGGAAAGGTGTTGTTCAAGAAATCCAAGAACAAAAAATTGATTTATCTGAAAAAATTACTTTCCGGTCGACAATGTTCAACTTCACGATGAGGGCCGCCTAGCAGTTGTCCGATTAAGCTCAAATTATGCACAGATTGTTTCTTTATTGATTGAAACAAGATGGAGGTCTGGGAACTAAACTTTTAGAAGTTTGAAATATAAGGGCCACCCTTATACATACAGTCAATCTGAAAGCCCTGGCAGCTATATGCTCTACTATTTTAGATATAAGAATTTATATTTTTTAATTAATAAAATGTAAATAATAAAAGATTAAGCTATACTTCTGTTATATGTAAATTCAAAAGGAAAAATTTGATTACTATAGTTCCAGTTTTTCCATTAATTGGCAACTCCGAAGAAAATAAAAAATAATTTAATTGCTGCAAAACATGTGAGGTCTACCAGAAGAAAAAAAACTCATCGATTAAACTTAATTCATTGATTAAAATCACTTAGTATATGAATCTTTCAAACAAAATTCACCCGCGCTGACACGGGTACACATTACATACATTCAATCTACAATATTTATATTAACTGAATCACTGTAGAGATTGTGTTTCTTGTTGTTGTTGTTGTTTATTGTGCGTTTGGCATATTTATGTTTTTTTTTGTTTCATACATAAAAAATTTATTGTTTTCATATACATATCGCATTGGTAGATAGAGATACATAGTCAGTACACAGTGTATGAATGAAATTATTTTATATTTTTTGTTCATTAATTTTTGCTGCTGATTCGGATTTTTTTTATATATATATTATATTTATAAACACCATTTTAGCATAATTAAGTTCACAAATTTAATGAGCGGAATTGAACTTTTTTTATTTGTTACTTACAAATTATATGCAAAAACTACATAAAATATTCATTCATGAATGTTTGTGTATTAGAAAAAAAATTTGATTATTATTTTAAAGCAATAGCAAAAATAAAATACACCATTTGTTTTTATTTTGTAATTTATATATTATTTAAGCAAAGCATCAAAGATTTTAGTTTGTTTTTTTTTTTTATTTAAATTACATAAACTTGCACATGTTTGATTTTTTGAATGTAAACAATAAATTTTTAAAGGTGTAAAGATTTTTGCAAAAAAAAAATGTGTATATAGATACATTAGCAGATCCAAGGGGGGTTTTTAGGATTAAACTCATTATTTTGAAAGTCAATAAACAGTAAGATTTTAGCAATATTTAGCAATAAAATATTCCACCAAAGAGGGAGCATGTAATATCCTATAAAAAAAAGACCTCAACATTTTGCTATAATATAACCATATTTTTAATTTAAAATTAAATTTTTAAAAGTGAATTGAACCCACTCACTGTTTTTGACCCATTGGCAGAACCACAGAAAGACAACGTTTTTCATATAGGAAACATATAAGCAACGAGGAAAACCAGGAAGTGGTAACTTGCCTTTAATGTGAATGCCCTGCTCCGTTACTTTTTGCAATGTATCAATCAAAAGTAAAATAAAGTATGCAATAAACTCATAAAAACGAGAAACTTGGAAGTTTTTTAAAGCTATCTCCGCTTTTCAATTAATTTTTTATTACGCTATCGATTTTACTTAGTAATAAGATTTTTTCCAATTATTTTGAAAAAGCAGATTCTGCTTTATGCAGTTAACTAAATGAAATATACCGCTATGAGGTTTATGAGAAGGTATTTCCTCGATAGCTTGTCTGACACTCTACGGAGAGGGTTCAGTATGGACCGTCATTATTGCAGTGTTTAAAAACGACGTCATAGCGCTATTTGTGGCCCACAATAGGTTTGCAGTGGATCAACCACCAACCAACCAGCCACTATCATATTTTTTTCTTGAACCATATAAAAACTAAATTTGCGTCAATAATAAATAGCGTTTCTTTTATAAATAGGCTAATTTCTAAATCCAAAACAATTGTTTAGAATTCTTTTTACTAGTTTTTCCGGAGAGTTTTTAGAGTTTAGAGTTGAAGGTTGGCTGGACTAAACCAAAGCACTCAGTCTCAAAGACCATTGTACTATACCCAAGATAGAGCCAGTAGAAGAGAGTAGAAAGACAGGAAAGATATGTGAGGGATAAATGGGAAGATAAAGTCTAAGGTCTTGAACTTCTTTGTTTTACTGATGAACCTTAGAAGCTTAGGCAGAGGGAGAGTATAGACATTATTCATACTCAAGACATCACTACCCAACAGCCTTAGTTTGATTCTCGCGAATGTAGGATAGCTACAAAGATAATGCTCTGCAATATCGTCGCCTTCAAGATAGATTTGGCGGGTTGGATCGGTGGTGACGCCCATGTTGGTCATGTATTGACCACACGTGTTATGCCCGATGATGACACCCACCAGTTATCTCAGGTCCTTTCTTCTCAGTTTCAGAAGAAATTCCGCTGATTTCCTGTTAGGTTGTCTCACGAAGCAGTTTGTGGCTTTGCAAGAGTTAAGCTCGGACCATATTTCTTTATGCATAGAACCCACAAAGTCGTTGATCCAACGCATGATCTCGCCAGAACTTACACCAAGAAAAGGTTCCGGACTTCATGTTGCTATTGCAGAAGCTTTATTAGCTAGTTCATTCCGTGCAATACCACAATGACCTGGAACTCATATAAGTCATAACTGGTTGTGTTTTGCTCGCTGACCAATTTTGAAGAGCTAAGTGCAGCTTGTCTATCACTGCAGATGCCTATGCACTGCCAATGTCATCTCCTCTCAATTACCAGAGCTGTAAAAAAGTGAAATCAATTGAGGATATAAGTCACAAAATTTTTTATTGCTGTTATTGAATGTATTTGACTCCAGAATAAAAAATTCAGTTGGAAGTATTTTTTGGAGTCGCCGATTGGTTATTCATTTAGAAAAGTCTTTTCTAGAGTCAAGGGAGTGCAGTCTTTTTTAGAAATCATGAGACTGCAAATCTTATGACTCCAAAATCATGACTACTTTGAAGTCACTTGGAGTCACTTGAAGTCACTTGGAGTCACTTGAAGTCACTTGGAGTCATTTGAAGTTACTTAGAGTCACTTGAGTAACCTTGAACTCAAATGCAGTCATTTGGAGTCAATTGCAATTTGCAGTCAATTTGAGTCACTTGGAGTCTTTTGGAGTCAATTGAGATTTTGAAGTCAATTGGAGTCAATTGGAGTCTTTTGGAGTCAATTGGGGATTTGAAGTCAATTGGAGTCACTTGAAGTGTTTTGGAGTCAAAAGACATGACCCCAAAGTACGACCTCGGAGTACAACTTAACCATTGATCACGTTCCGGGAACCTAACATCATATCTTCTTCCGAAGCGGATATAAGGCGCATGATTATAGGGACTGGTAATATTTTATTCTCGGCCCATATTAGATCAATTTTTGAAAAGTTCTAGCTTAAAAATAAAAATTTAAATCTTAAAACGTCATATCGCAGCGAAAAATGATCGGATCGCTATATCGCGAAATCAGTATAAATCTCAAATACTTTAGAAAAATATAAATAAAACCAAAATAGAGATTTCACTTCTTGAGGTTTGAATTTGTCTAAATTAAAATGAATATTTACATCCGATTAAAAGTTGTCCAAAACCGTTCAAAATATAAATAACAGGAGTTTGCAGCGACGGTAATAAAGTTGTTTTAAAAGTTTGGCCAAAATTGTTACTTTTATATTTCTAAGTTACAATTTATGAAAGCTCTTGTGATTTTACGGATTGGATCGAAAACTGTTCGTAAAAAGTCATTTAATTTAAGATCAACAATTTTCAGATCCGATATTGGTGGATAGTATCGAGTTTTTGACTAATTTTCTTTTGGCATAAATGTCAAATCAAATTATAAATGTCAAATTGTTTTCATTGATTGTTAACCAAATTCATTAATATAAATAATTTCACAATAATGGCGTTTGAAAACAATCTCTGCTCAGCAACATATTGAGCTGAAGTATCAGAAAAATAATACGCTCAATGAAATGGCGACTGTTCAATATAGTTTTTGTTGAAATTGATTAAGTGATCAATTTGCTTTCATAAGACACACGGTAGCAGTGGCAGAGCAGAGGCGTTTTCTGAACATTATTTTGCGTATTAATTAAGTTCTATACTTTATTGCATAGATATATTTGAAAAAATTTAAAACTTTACCTGAAATATCTAAGGAGTGAGATCGAAAAAATCTTAACATATATAAAATTCAATCATTTTTAAACGATTGATCTTAGAGTTTTGATTATTTTTTTATTGATTTGATAATATTTTACAAATTATAGAAAAATATAACTTTTATAGTTCTAACCACTATTTATGAACTAGTGGACCTTTTTTGGTAAGCCTTCCATTAGAGATTTGATAGTTGTTTCAGACACCTTTTTGGAACAGTTTGCCCATCTCCTTTTAAAATCTTCTATATTTTGGGACACCTTTTTTATGCTCTTTAAGTTTCTTTTCACAAGAGCCCAATATCTCCTTACTGGCCTTAGCTCCGGACAATTTGGAGGATTGGCCTCTCTTAGTACAAAAACTATGTTATTAATTTGTGACCACTCCAGAGCTTTCTCGCCATAGTGACATGATGCCAAATGGGGCCAAAAATATGTGGACACATTGTGCTTTCTTATGAAAGGAAGAAGTCTTTTTTCCAACATTCTTTGATGTATATTTCGGTATTTATAGAGCCCACTGTAACAAATGACTTGCTTTTTTCGCCGCAACTGCATATGGCTTGCCATACCAGGAATTTTTTAGGAAATTTTGTCTTCCTTTGGATTCTAAATTGTTCTTCGACATTTCCTCGAGCATCAGCAACATACAAATTTTGACCCGGAAGTTGCGTAAAATCTGCCAGTACATACGTTTCGTCGTCCATTATACAACATGAATATTTTTGTATGAAATTCGATTTTAATTTCCGAGCCCTACATTTGGAACTTTTTGGACTTTGTATGTTTTCAAACCTGCATTGGCTTTAACTTTTCGCACCAAATAGTCAGAGCACTGGGCTAACCGGGCAGCTTTTTTACCAGATGTGTTTGGAGATCTTTTCAACATGGTTTCTATTTTCTTGGCTTTCCCAATATCATGTGGTCCTTGTTTTCTTCCCGAACCAGATTTCCTATCGATGGTCAAATTCTCCTGAAACTGTTTAATAGCATTGGAAACAGTTTGACGATAGACCTTCAATTCTTTGGCCAATTTTTTTGTAGGACCAATTTGGATTTTTTGAAAATTTTTAATAATTTTAAGACGTACTTCTTTTTCTTCTCTAATTTTGATCAAACTCACAATAAATCAACATGTTTGTCATTAAAAATAACAACTGACATATTTTTCAAAGATAACTAGATCAAAGAAATTTTTAAATTTTACACCCAAAAAAAAATTATTAGGTAAAACGTGTGTTAAGATTTTTTCAATCTCACTCCTTATAATTTGAAAATTATTAACTTCAATTGCTTCAAATATGGCTTAATTTCAGCTCCGATTCCGACCCAAACTCTGCGTTCGACTTTGCATCTCAAGTAAAGAAGTGTTTCGGATCTATTATATACTTCCAAAGCAAGTTGTTAATTTCTGTTTCTTTCCGCTACTTCTCTTCATCAAAGAATATTTTTGTTTTTTTTAGGGTTGTTTGAATGCATATGAATTCAAAATATAAAAAAAACCTCATAGAATATAGTTTATTTAACCAGCAGTTAGTTATTCCATTATGTATGTATTTCCCTATTAAATTTTAGAAACAAAAATATTATATTACAAAAAAAAATATCATACTCTCAAAAAAAGGCCAACATATCAAACTTACAAAATGCTATAATACTAATAAAAATAGCAACAAAAATAATATTTTATGTAAATATTTTTTATGTAAATAAAAGTGTTAAAGGAAAGAAATAAAAAAAAACAAGAAACTCAAATAAAAAGTGATAAACATAAGAAATTTTTCGCAAATGACCGATAATCATGTGTGATGCGCAATCGTTCGAGCGTCGGCTGGTGGCTGGTGAAGGTAGCGACATACATACATAAAAACAACTATCGCAAACTAAAACATACAAGCAATATCATATCAACAAATAACAATATCAATACCTTCTATACCTCATCCATATTTCAAATTTCAACATAAACAAATTCGCACTAACTTAATCGTTCTTCAACCTTTCAACACACACCATCACATAATTATTCTTCTTCTCTTTCGATACAATTCTTCAAATTTTGATATAATTCCAATAAAAACCAATTTTTACCGATTTCCGTTTGTCCAATATTTTAAATTGGAATATTTTTGGTACACACTCGTTAGTATTTTTTACACATTTGTGCGGCCTCTAGTATGCACGTATGTATACTTATATATGTATGCGTGTGTGTGTTTGTTTATCTATAGTGTATCCATATCGTTGGCGTTGTCTTGTCTGTTGTTGTTATTTGGCTGTGTATGTATGTGATTGCCTACTTACTTAATTTCTTAAATAAATACAAAAAAAAATAATAATAATAATACAACAACAAACAATTTTTATAAACACAAAATTTCATTGGAACTTCAACCTCTCCCATGTCAACACCTTCCCCCCTATTTTCTTCACCATTTTTAATGTTTGAGTTTTAATTAGCAAGAAATCTATCTAATTTGATGTTAATTAAAGTATATTTCACGGCTACTGTTGAGTTGGAAATACTTAGCTATTGCTGTTACTTGTAGGTACTGTTGAGTTGATGGTTGTTGCTGTTATTTTGCTCAACAGGTATCGAGCGCGCACGTGTGCATATGTGTGTGTGTGGGGGGGATTTACTTTTAGCATATCTTGTTTTGGTTCGCTTTTTTTATTTTATTATACTGCAAGAGTTTTGTAAATTTTTAGTATTACTATTTTTTCGGTTCGGAACCTAATTTTTTTTTTTTGTTAATAAATTTAATAAAAAAAAAATTCAAAATTTTGGGCTAGCAGATTTTTGCACTCGCATAAATATAGATTGAAATTCTAGCCCTCTTCCGTTAAATATAAGAGCTTTGACATCATTCCTTTAAAATTTCATCTAAATAATGTCAAAGTTCTTATGTTTACTTCCTATTTTCAAAGGTCCATGTACAAAATAGATTGAAAAATCCCATGTAGGTCGATCTACTCTATTGTATATATAAAAGTATGAGATATTCAAGTATTCATGCTAAATTTCTTTGCATTGAATAATCCAATGAAAAAGAAAAACAAATTTCATCATCACTGAATAATGTTATGCTAATGAAAACATTACTCCATTAACATTGATAATTATAATTTTAATGCTATGCCGTAGCTAAGTGGTTAGTATGTTGGACTGCTATGCAGGGTGTCCGGGTTCAATGTTTGGAACAGTCAAAAACCAAAAATAGAAAATAACAATTTTTCTACATGGCACCTCCAAGAGTAAAAACTGCCTAGAAAAGCTTTCCACTTCGCCGTTGGAAGTGAAAAGTTAGGTTTAGGCCTTCCATAAAAAAATATATCATTATCATTGAAAATAATTTCATACTAACCCACGGAAATTTTAATGCTGTTTCCTATTTATTTGAAATTAATCACTGTTAAATCTGTATAAACATTAACGAAGGGGGGAAAGGAAAAAGGTGAGAATATTATTACCCCTTCCTGATAAATGTCTCAGCCATTACGACCTCAGCTCTCCTATTGAAATACTTTTTACTTTTTTTTTCCAGAAAACTTTTAAGTGGCATATTACATTGGCGGATCCAAAGGGTGATTACGGGGGCTGCGGTGCTTCTTAGAAGTGTTAATGGGAATAAACAATTATTTTTATAACACAACTGTATGATTTTTGGTCTGAATTTCGGTTTTATTTCAGGTCTGAATTTGATTTAAATTTTGACATGGGCTTCGGTCTGAGTTTTTATCTCTGAGTTTGGCCTGATTTTTGGCCTAAATCTTGGCTTTGAGCTGCTTTTACTCTGAGTATTTACATGTTCTTTTTTTTATCAGAATTTTGATCTCATGTTTAGTCATAACTTGGGTCTGAACTTTGGCGTCATTTTAATATAAATTTGGTCTGAATTTTGGTCCAATTGTTTGTCTAATTTTTGGCTTGTGTTGTGTTTGTATTTTGGTTTTATTTTTCTTCTATTTTCTGATATTTAGTCTAATTTTGGTCTGACTTTTAGACTTAATTTTGTTTGAATTTTGACTTGAGATTTGATCAGAGTTTTGAGTTGCTTTTGGTCTAAACTTTGATTTAATTTATTGTATGAATTTTGTCAACATTTTTGTATGGCCATTGTCCTTATTTTTGGTCTGAATTTGGTTTGAGCTTTTGTTCGAATTTCGGTGTGAATTTTAATTAGAGTTTTGGACTGGTTCTTGGGTCTTATAATTTTTGGACTGGATTTTTGTTGGTCTGAATCTTAGTTGCGGCTTCTTGGATGATTTCCTTGAGGGTTACTCTCTAAGGCTTAAAAATGTATTTCGACTGAATATTAGCGCAGATTATGGCCAATTCGCTCCCGTTTCGCCATCGTAATGCATGCCTCGATGTTACGTCTGCCTTTTAAAGCGGTGATACAGGTAAATTTAAGCCACTACAAATCCTCTAAACTATTAATAAAATAATAAATTGTTTCCTATACTGAATAACGTTAAAATTTTGTGTAAACCTTAGTCAGCACAAACAAGAAGATCAAACACAAAAATAGATATTTTAAAGAAAACAAATTTTTAAGCCCCTATTTAAGATGCTTGCGTATATAGTTTTAGAATCCTATGAAATAATTTGAAATCCTAAAAACAATCAAATATTGTAGCACATCCACAATGCGTTGAGGGTATAGACCGAGTTTTTCACATCTCATGTCCATATTTTGCATGCTATATTGATTAACTAATGAAAGGGACCTACTACACAATTCGATAGCGAATTCGAAGAGCCACGGATTGGAAAATTTATAGTTTCTGTGTTTGATCCAGATATATGTTTATTACACCACAGCTGCAAAGCAACAAATTCCAAAATTATCTAATACGAAAATTTCATAGATAAATTCGACCTAACCCAAATAAAGTAAAAAAAAAAATTTCTAAATAAACTGAATCAAAGAAGAGTCAGTTAGAAGTAATCAGTGCCGGAATTTATTCTATTGCAGCTAAAGGAAATTTCTATATTTGAGTATGTTCCTATTTCTTTTTCATAATTCTTTTTCACCCTCATTAACATTTGATATCAATAAACAATAATTTATCTGAAAAATGATAAATTGAACTAACAAAAACTGATAAATTTCATAATTTTCCAAATAACTTTAATGTAATCAAAATCAAACGTGTGTGCATATAAAATAAATTAACATAAATAAAATTTCTTTGGAATATTTTTTCGTATTTGCACAAAAAACTTTAGTTTTGTTAAATTCTTTTTGTAAACATTTTTCATTTGAGTGTGAGTATGCGTGCATATATCAAGGAAAAATCCAATCAATTTCATATCAACAAAACATACATACAATGTAGACAGACGGACAGAAGCAACAATAATTGAAAAACTGTCGCAACACTTGCACAAATGCCAATTAATAAAAAAAAAAAAACATTTTCCATACAATAGCAGCAGCGACAGCAGCAACTCAACGCAAATAATAGAAATATCATGGCAACAAACACAAAAGAAAAGAGAAAAAAAAACATAACATTGCAATAAAGATAAGAAGAGAAGAGTGTATGTGTGTGTGTGTATGTTTGTGTTTGTGTTTACATAGGTACTGCACTGGATGAATAATACACGGCAATTTATCTGCAAGATAGATTATCTATGAGATATGTACATGGCGTAATTGTTGTGTACTGAATTTACTGGTAGTTACTTTTAAATCGTTTAACAAAACAGCGCAACGTAACGCTAAACGATTGGATGCGATGCTGTTCAAATTGCTTGCAATATCGGATGTGAAATTAGTGTGTCCATGTATGTGTGGCTCTTTTACACTAACACATCTAAAAAGATAGAGAGAGAGTGTGTGTATGAGAGAGAGAGAAAGTTAGTAGTAGTTGCAAAATTTGTACAGCAAGCAAGTCAAAAGCAATTTTTAAAATGTACCCTAAAGCGATTTGCTCTCAAACTATCCATGTAAGCGTGTTTTCATTCAACTCATCCGAGCACTCTTCTCTTGCTCTTTCTTTCTTGCACTTTTATTCTTTCATATTCTTTTTTCAGACTTAACAGGAAACTTTTAATTTAATTAATTAATTTATCCACAAAGGCGCAATCAACACAACAATGAATATAGCGCTGTTGCTTGCAGCTATATGTAGTTGCAATAGCAAGTGCAATTCAGCAATAGCAATAACAGCAACAACAATACTTTGATGAAGAGCAATGCATGCAATCAACAAAAATAACAAATAACAAGCGAAAAGAAGAAAATTTGATGTTATCGCATGTTTTTTGCGGTTGCTGTTTTTTCATAATTTTTATAAGTTCATGATACATTAATGTCACTGTCTCCTTATTGTTGTTTCTGTAATCGGTTAGTGTCATTTTGATGTATGATAATGTAAAAATCAACGGACACATCTTCAATTTGTGTTGAAATACTTAAAATAAGTAATTGCATTTTAAATAACTCATTTGAAAGGGAAAAACTTAAAGATTTTGAAAAAATATTCAAAAATATTTAATAGAAACTTTTGTGTGCATTTAATAGAATCCTCGTGCGGCTTTATAGAGTCCATTCAAGTTCCAATATCAACTTGTTCGATTTTCTCTGTGCCGATGAAAAACTTTGCATTTATTTTGTTTTATAACATTATTTTAATCACTTCTTTTTAATTGGTGTTGATGTTTTGACCAAGTTTATCTGATTACAGATCCAACTGTTTAATGGAGATCAGGCATATGTCATCAGCATAAAAAAGATCATGTTCGACAGTATCTACATTTTTACGGTTTCAAAGAGGAATAAAAGGCCACAATGAAAAAGGGTACCAACTTCTAGATTTGAAGGCAATGACAAAAAAATAAATAAAATTAATCATCAGTCATGATTTAGTTATATCCCGTTGGCTAATGACCACAAATTTAATTGTAACGATGACTGAAATGATTATTACGATTTGATTTATTTTTAATACGAACTACCAGGAAAAGAATTTGAAAGAATTTGCGGGCTTTGTTACCTGGGTTAGGAATGAGAAATCCCATTTGTTTTTTTTTTTTTTTGTAATTGTAATTTTATAGCGAATGGTTAAACATTCGAGCCTTATGAAAACACCACTTTGGCACATTCATGGTTTATATTAAGAGGATCCATTTAAATGCACAAGTTTCCATATGTGCATATGAGTTTTGCGTTACATATTTCATGAGTGCTTCCTCCAAAGGTTTGTGCCTTGCTCAATTAGTTTGCGCAACAAAATCGTAGCATAAACTTATCTGGTTTGTGCAAAAGATTTTCCATATGATATTTGATTGTTCATTTGCGAGGATCGGAAACTGCACAGTTGACGACGTTTGCAAGCGTTTTGCGCGTTTAGATGAATCACCTTATTACAAAGTTTATCTACTGCAGTATAATACAAGTTACAAGATATTTTTATCTTATTGTACTAGGCTGTTAGTAAATTAAATATTAAATATATCAAAATTGAAATTTTGGCATATATCCAACGATAAGTAAAACTAAATACTTAACAACTTTAAGTCTAAAACTCGTCAAATATGACAAAAACTTGTGATTGATTGAATGATTAATGACTGCTTCATCCAATTAATCAAAATTTCTAATGGTTTTTGCAGACTTCTTTTGAAGTTTTCGAACAGTTGCACACTGGTCGATATCACTGATCTAGCGGCATTTAATTTAAATTTAAAAGATTTAAACAGATATGATTTGTATCGATTACTGATACTCCACTGAGCAAAATACCGTTTTTACTTTTGTTTTTCTTTCAATATTCGCACAGCTGTTAGCTGTCAAATGTAACATACATTGCAGCAAGTGCATTGAAAGAATTTGGCGTCTAATTACCAAGTGTGTGTTTTTTACCAATATTAAATTAGTTGATCAATACATTTTATAAGTTAAAGTTTTTATTGAAAGCAGAAGGTATGTACTTACTAAAAAATAAATGTTTGTGGCCTGTCTTAATCTAGTTTGATAGAAATAAATTCTAGTAGTTAACATTTGTGGTAGCATATTTGAAGTGCTGTTTACTATAGTTTCGTGGAGTGCATCTTTTGGGATCTAAGAGGATCCAGTCCAAATCTTTTTTTGTTTATTAACTTGCCTTATTGTTATTGTGAAACGATCAAAATGATCTGCCCGTTCTTGCCCGTTTATTGGTTATTATATTTTTTAGGTACAATGAATGTTTCCAAACGCATACTTTTCTAATTTGGCACAATGAAAACAAAATTTGAAATAGGTACAATATTTTTTCTAATTCCACAGCTTTATTATTGCTCCTTGTAAATACCAACATAATGCAAAACGTTTTATTTTAAATCGGATAATTTTTATTGGTGCAGCAAGCTGGAGAAAGCTTGTAAGTTTTCAAAAATTCAATAAATATTGTATGAAAAGTAAAAATTATGGTCAAAACTTCTAAATTTTGAACCTCTTGTGGCTCCAATAAACATTATCCGATTTTAAAAATTCTTGCGTTGTGTTTGTACTTACAAGGAGTAATAATAAAGCTGAAGAATATGAAAAAATTTTCGGCCAAAAAATTTTGAAAAATCATAATTTATTGTCGAAATTTCGGTCCTTTCAAGACCCTTTTTAAACCTGTAGATATTATCCGATTTCAAAAGTTTTTATCCAGTTTTGTTCATCTGGATGTGTAGAAATTTAACTATACTGATATTTTTAAATTTGACACCATTTTTGGCTATTTTTCATGTCTCAAAAATGTCCCTTATTCGATCAATTTTATTACATACTTAAGCCATTTGTATTAATTATATTATTTATTTTTAAAGCATTGAAATAAAAAATAAATTTTTTAAATTGAATTCTTTGTTATTCTACATCTGAGAATTTTATGCCGCTAGATTGGGTATTTCGACCAGTGTGCGTTGTTCACAAAATTATCCAGGACGATGTTGAACAGCAGTAATATGAGCACATAACTCTGCCGAATGCTTGCCGGAACTTTGATTCTTTTATCAAGTGCATTAATCGGTAACGTATATCAAAAATTGGAGCAAAAGAAAAGTTCAGCTTATTTTTCTTAAAGCTTATCTGTTGTTTGCTAAGTATTTTGCTCAAGTTCTCCTTGATGTGGTTCAACTAAATTTTGGCAAGTATATTTAATAGAATGCCAGTATGACGATTTCTCAGTAGTTAATGTATAATAATAAATCATCCATTTCGAATATTTTAAACATGATACCTTGTTGCTTAATGGTTTTTCCTCATGGGCTCTTGCAGAGTATTCTGTATTGGCCTTTCATGATCACAGATCGTAATATGTCGAAACAATAATTTGAATTTGAATGCAAGTTATAAGTTTTTGAATCTAGATTCTTTCGTAAAATATCCATTTTCCAAAAATTTGATCAAAACAATGTCGCAAAGTACACCACAGGGTCAAAAATTATGTCCTCAAGATAAATTTCAGCAAATTCAAAGTAGATCACGTCTTCTTCTAATTGGCAAACTTCTATATATTTTCAGTGCAACGAAACCAAAACGAGAATCGCTTGGTTAAATCTCTGTTACTTACTACTTGAAATCATTTTTGAACTTATAAATTTATCAGCAATAAAGCAATACTTCAACACTTTAAATTTTAAACTTAAACCGAAATATTTATGTATATATTTTCCATCTCTGATAAAAAAATGCTTGATACATCCACATTTTATCTGAATTACCTATATATAGTTTGGCAATACACATACGTACATACATATGTATGTATGATCTCACATATACACACGTTTGTATGAATAAGGAAATCCTCTAGTTCCAAGCAACGCTCACTTTTCTCGCCCAAAGCTAAACTATAGTCGAAGGAAATTGTCGTAAAATTATTTGCGTTCAGTTTTCATAGAGGAAAGTCTTTGTGTGAGAAACAGAGAGAAGGAAAAAGAAGGAAGGTTAAGTGAAATAAATTATCAATTGTTTGTTTATTTTAAAATTTAAACAATCAAAATCATTTGCCAAACAATAACAACTAGACCAATGCTATGTACGGCATGTCTGCAGTGGCGGATTCAGGGGGGCTCAGCGGGCTTTAGTCTATATAAAAAAAGTTTTTTTAAGTTTGAATGTGTTGTATGCTTCCCATCACATTTTTCTTAATGAATAGAGTAAATTTTTATAAATATTTAAGACTTTAGAAGAAAGGGGCAGAATAAGGAAACTGATTTTTCCCACTGTTACCAGGGTTACCAACTCTTTTAAAGATAAGCTTTTCTCTTTTCCGGTTCTTCTTTTTGGACTTTCCTTTTGATACTAAAAGTACTCTTTTTCATTCAATGTTGTACATTTAAAAATATCTAATTTTGGAGATTTTCCTTCGGAAGATATATAACTTCAAATAACGAAATTGACATGAACTTAAGTCATGACTTTGAAAATTAACATCTATATTTAATTTTCATAGTCTCCTAAAAACTATCATGAACTGAACGAATGGGGCCCGTTCAGAAAAAATGACACCTAGAATCATTTTCTCACAAACACACACACTTTCTCATGTACTAGACTTTCAAATAACGAACTGTTATGCAGACTAGCTACAATGGGAAAAAAACAACAACATAAGTGTATAGAGCGGTAGTGGTAGTTTCTTTGAATATCTCTATTCAGTGAAGATATTTGGAATTAAATCTGTAATTCTGGGTTATGATTTCAAATATTAGTAGCTTATATAGGATATTGAAAGATTAAGAACTATAACTAAGATCACTGATGAGGAATTGTGGCGGATTCCGAAACGGCCGTCTGATATGTACATACGTTGTTGTTGTGATGACTACATTTGTTCATTAACCTGTTTATATAAAACTTCAAATTTTTCTTTTGTTGTCCCATTATCAATCTAATTTGCAATATGTAAGATAGGATTACATAGATGACAGACTTAAATAAAGTAACTCCGGGATAGTAATTTAACTTTTGCAAGCCCTAACCACTAATAATACATACAGCTGAATTCGTTTCTAAATTTCAACTTTGAATCCGATTTTACGATTATAAAATTTGATTTCTTGTAATGATGCTCTATTTTTTGAAAGCTTATTAAATAATCAATTAAATGTAAAAAGTAAAAGAATTTATGTTCAAAAACAAACAAAATTTTTGTACATTACTCCAACATACTCATTATATTACGAAATAATAGTTGACCACTATAAATACGTACAGTGATGTTCAAAAAGAAGCACGTCCATGTTTTGTCCAATATTTTGTTCAAAAATTTGAAAATGGAGGGTCCAGTACTTTCAATAAAATTGTAACAAGAGGTGAAGCTTGGTTCTTCAAGTGCGACCCAGAAACAAAGCAACAGTCGATGGTAAGGAGCCCAGAAGGAGCTAATCTACCCAATAAAGCTAAGTAGCAGAAGTCAGCAGCAAAAGTAATAATGTTAATTTATTTCACCAGAGAAAAAATTGTAGCTGTTATTCCTTTAAAAAATAGACAGATAGAAACTTTGAGGAATATGTTTCGAAGTGGATCTACCGACTTCAAAAATATGTAAAAATTAATGACAATTATTTCGAAAAATTTAAGAATTATGAAATTAAAATTTTGTTGGTCTTTTCCTTATGTCCAACTAAGTGAAGTTTTGTTAGTCCCTCCGTATATGGGAGTGGCAGAAGTGCTGGCACTGGCAAACTTTATATAATCTTTAAATTAACCCATATCGTCCCGATACTAGTTGCCATGATTCAATTCGGAAAATTTTGAAAGCACAATTCCCATGTGTCTTCCACAAGAAATTTTAGTACATAAAAAAAAATGGCTTCTGAATTTCAGAGGGTATAGTAGTTTTTGGCTTACCCCAAGGAAATAAGCTGACCAGATGTAAAAAAAAAACTAAAGTGTTTCTACGACACATCATGAGCAATAAGTATTTCCTGGGATCAAATGTGTTTAACACAGTATTTTAGAAGTTATTATAAGTTAAAAACAGAAAATATACATTTTTGTTAAAATTTTGACTATTTCTCTAAACATTTTTTACAAAAGTTTTGTCAGCTGTAGCCTCAGAAAAAGACATAAACTGACAATAATTTTTGACAGCTGGCGTTTTCTTATGCCGTTATATATGCGCATCGATACAAAAAGCTGAAATCTACGAAACCCATATTATGGTTTGGCTGTTGGACGTAAGATGGTGCCACTATTACCGTCCAAAGTGGTGGGGGCACACATGGTAGCATGGGCAGGACAGGGTTAATAGTGGTTAGGGCTTATGTATATTTTTAATTGAGTATATCACCTCCTAAGAGACGAAAAATATTCCCAACGACAACGATTAGTTCAAGTACCAACTTTATGCATCACCGGTGATGCATTTGCCCCTGGGAGTAGTTTTTGTTTGTGATACACTAGCCCATAAGGATGTTTTTTTTTTCGTGGTCACCAGTGATACATTTTTGGTCAACGTGTTAAAGATGTTATAATGGACTAGTGTAAAGTGAAAGATATACCAAGAACCGTTTTGAACGGAAAACAATTAAATGCAAAAAATGATTTAGAACAGTGAATGATTTAAATAATTTTTAAATGTCGATTCGGTTGGGGGTTGAAATAGCCAAAACCGGTATCACAAAATTCTGATTCAACGCCAAGAGCTCTTTTTAAAATATATAGCTGCTTGTATTCAAGGGTCTGGCACAATACAAAATTTCATAGGTCCGAATTATTAAAAACAAAAATGAAAAATGAATGAGTTTTGTGTTCCTTGGGCAATTCTAGATATGAAATGATAAACTAAATTAGAGTAAGAAACTTTTCCATTCACAATCACTTTCCCTCCTTTAAAGATTTTCAGATCCATCACTGGATACATATGTATAAATAGGTCAAAGCCTTTTAAATGCTTACCATTGTTAAAGTTACAAATTTGCAAATGCGAAACAATTGGAATCCTCAATTATACTAAAAGCAAATAAGCTACTAAGAACAAAAAAAAAACATTCCTTACCTAAAAATTCACATTCACGCAATTCTTTGAGAAAAAACCAAATTTTTTGTTATTTAACATTTATTTTTATCACGTCTACATTCTTTAAGTAAAATATTTTTACTACTTTGCCACAATAAAAACAACAACAAATTGTACTACTTGTAATGACTGAATATTGAAAACATTCTCTGGACAGACATTTTCAACTTCATTCATTTCAATGGTGAGGGTCTTCATTGTTCTTCTGTCATTATTGTTGTAGTTATTATTTTTGTACTTGTAGCCATTGGTGCAAGCTTTTTTAAGCTGACTGACTACAGGATCAATGTCGCATTTACATAGAAAGTGGCTGCTATTTATAGTTATTTTGATTTTTAGTTGACTTTAGTTGTTTCTTTTGCTCCTTTACACTGCGCTCAATGTGCAGTCATATGCGAAAATAAAAAACATAAAAATAAATGAGAAACGGAAAAAGGATGTAACTACATACACGTGTTTATAATTTCAGATTGAGTAATATTTTTCATCTCTTTCGTGATAAGCAACTTTCTCCTTTAGCCAAATTGTTGAAAAACTGTAATTTTTGGTTTTTTAAACTTTGTCATTTTCATTACTATTATGGAATAGCCCTAGAGTATATTGTCGTTCTACCTCATATGTCGTATACAATACTTAGCTATGGTTCTAAATAGTTCCGTATTATGTGCTTCTTTCATGATTCAGCTCGCCGCATTCTGCTCGCTAAATTCTGTTTTAATGACTCTTTGTCTTTACCTCAATAGCACAGGTGACTAGTATAGTGGGTCTATGATTTTGGTTAGGGGACGGTTAATTTTTCAAGAAATGTCTAGACAAAAATTAGAAATAAAACAAAGAAAAATCCAGACTGAAAATCAAACTAAAAATCATAGTCAAATTCATACCAAAAATCAAGCCGAAATTCGAACCAAAAATCATACCGAAATTCTAATCAAACTGATAATCAGACATGATTCTGACTAAAAATCAACTAAAATTCAAAAACCAAAAATCAGGCCACAAATTCAAATCAAAATTCAAGTCGAATTCAGACCAAATCTTATACTGAAATTTAATACAAATTTAGAACATATTTTGGCCACAAATCAGACTAAAATTCAAACTAAAATTCAAACAAAATATCTGACCAAAATCTCAACCAAACTTTACACCAAATCCTGATCAGAATTGAACGAAATTCAAATCCAAATTCAAATTAAATTCAGATTTAAAATACAATTCATACCAAAAATAAGAGTAGATTCTGACTAAAAATCACACTATGACAAAAAACTCAGACCAAATTCAGATAAAAAATGAAACCAAAATTCAACTTAAATTTAGACAAAACCACATACCGGAATTGAAAACAAATTTCGGACCAGATTTTTACCAAAAATTTGGCAAAGTTCAGGACAAAAATCTACTTAAAGTTGAGACCAAAACTCAACCCAAATAAGTATAAAATCAAAATTCAAACCAAATATCAAACTTAAAATCAAACCTGATTATGCCAAAAGACTACAAAGATAAAAACTAAGTTTGGATTTCTACCTCAAATTTTTCAGCACGATAACTCTCCGAACCAAACATCGTGAATTTTAAAAATCAAATATTGTAACCAAAAATCCTCAAATTTAGTTTTGGTATCCATTGTAGCCTGACTCAAAGGTTAAGATAAACATTTGCGAGTGGATTTAGCGTAAAGAACATGAATGTAGAAAGCAATACAATATCTATACTTTAATCTATATCTATACTCCTGTATATTCTATATTTACAGTAACTCACAAAACTGATCACATAAAGGGGCATTTTTGAGGCAAAAGAAATAGTCAAAAATGGCGTCAAATTAAAAAGCGTAATTAAGTTTCTACTCATCCAGATGAACAGAAATGGAAAAACTTTTTTGTAATCAGATAATATCTTCAGGTTCCAAAACTAAAGAAATTTCGACCACATAGGTGCTTGAATGGAATCCGCAAAGTCGCAAAAAACAAGCAATGCCTTGATGCACATGGAAAGGAATGAACGAAAAGGAAATTCATTCCACTGAAAAGTTTTTTGAAGAAAGTCAAAATAATAGCGAAAAATCGTGATCGATAGAGAAGTTCCGAAGAGGCCCTATGTCTCACAGGAGACTACAGGACTTAAGAACAAATAGATTGAAAGGAGAGCAATGAAAGTATGATGGTAGTTAGTAGTTATTGGGGAGCAATCGTAAAAAAAGTGATGAAGGTTTATTTAATGATGGGTTACAGCACTTCTTCATACTATTGATAGAAATAAAAATCATATGTCACGTTGGTGTCGTGTGAGGTTTCATAGTATGTGTGAGTTTATAAGTGTGTGTATAAATAAATATATTAATGTAGTGGCGGTTACGTTAAACTTTTGTATCTCCAGGTGAAGGGTGGTGAATTGCACCCCGAAAGTATGCTGTCTTGTTATTAGAATAACTGTACATAATAAATGTACATAAAAAATATGTAAACTTGAGTTTTGAATCATTTTAAATAAGAAAAACATATTTTTGGAATTATTTTCTTTTATTTTAAACTTATTTTTATACATTGTTTATAGAAATTTATTGCGTTATTGTCTTGTCTTTCAAAAGTGGTGAAAAAGTACTTACGAGGGGTCAACGTATGACCATCGATAAACTGATTAAGAAAGGTGAATTTTTAACATTAAAATTACGATCCTTAAAGTATACCGCACGATTATTATTTTGTCTGTAAATATAATGCCGGTTATGTTAAGTTTTCGTACCGCTAAGTAAAGAGTGGCGAATCGCACCCCGAAAGTATGTCTTATTATTAGAATAAACAGATTGAGAAAGGTGAATTTTTAATATTAAAAATAGGGCACAACAAGTAAATTATGGGTGCATACAAAAGTATGCAACCCATAATTTATATATTAAAAATGGTTGTGGAATATTCTCATATATCAATGGAATTAGTGGAATATATCAAAAATTGTTTTTATTTACTTTATTTTTCATTGTATATTTTTTCCTAATTAGAATTGTAAAGTAATATCAACATTAAACGAAGAAAGTGTACTGAAAATAGAATATTAAACTCTTGGATTTCGCCCTTTTTAGAATAATAAAACGAAAACTTTTATAATCAAAAATACTTAAAGTATGTTACCACATCATATAACGAGTGCAGAAAAGACTCATTTTAGTTTTTTCTTTTGTATTACTCGTATTAATACCTACAGAATAAGATATAGTTTCAAAAAATAAAATAAAATCGCCGATGGATCATGGAAAATACTCATTATGCATTATTTAGCTTTGAATATGATGAGTACTAAGTGTGCAACAAAAAACCAACCATACAAATCTAAACACAATTAATAACCTATTTTTATAACAAATTTATAAAGTGCAAATATTTGCACATAAAAAAATCAAATTGACTGACTGACTCAATGCACAATTCAATAATTGAGTAATTGTTTAAGTGAGCAAATGGGAAACTACAATAAATACAAACACATAAATGCAATTTATCATTGTTGCAATGAAAAGTAAAAACAAAAAAAAAAGGGAAAAAACTAACAAGTAAAACGCAGCATGTCATTATAAAATACAAACGCACTATAAAATACAAAAGCAAATAAAATGCAAAGCTCGTTGAAAACGCTCCCAGATTTTTCAAATTGTTCATTTTGTTGTAGGTAGGTATGTTCTGTGTTATCATGAGTGCAGTTGTGGGAAATATTCAAGCGTTTATCGTTCTTCTTTCATAAAAAATTACGTATGTACTTACAATTCAAAGAAAGCTTTAACCCGATTTTTGAGTTATATGCCGCATTGTCACATCGCATTTCTTAACACAAAACAGATAATAATTATAAATTTTTCTGAAAAATATAAATTTATTTACCTTATTTAAACATTATTAGTTAAAAACAAAATCTCCATTTCAGTTTTTCAAACGTAAGAATTTTATTAAATTATTCGAAGAAGCTCTTAAAGTTTGTAGCTAAATCAAAGCAAATATTTTGATTTGAAATCATGAAAGAAAATTAACTTCATATTACAAACGTTACAGTATTGATGTGTGAAATGTATTGTCTTTAATCCTATTGCAATTTGGTATAAATGAAAGAGTTAAAGTGCCTGTGTCAAAGGGTAGCATATGTATATTGAAATATACATAGTACCTTCAAATGGATATTGTGTGCCAAACCAATATTGACTGCTTTATTTTTCTTTTTATTACGAAAATTTAACAAAGAAGAAAAGAACTAGAGGGTGAAGGGGAGTAGAACTGAAGCTAAATCTTATTTGTATGTAGTAAATTGAATAGACAATAAGCTTTAAATCATTTAGATGAAAGGGATAAAACCAAAAGTTGAATATAAGCTAAAAATAGACGTAAGCGCTAGCGCATCTAACGAAAGCTTTGGAGGCTAACCTCCTCTTTCTACCGAGAGAATCTCATTCATTTTCACTTTTGTTCATGAAGCAAAAATAAATTAAAGGAACGCAAAAACTTAAAAACCCCTCTTAGGAAATCTCTGCATCCGCTGGTGGACGTAAGTAAGTATTCTTTGAAAAATAGAATAAAGTATGATGTACTTTGTAAAAAACCAACTGATATTCAATTTAGGTTTATTAGGTTTATTCTATCTTTTGCTTGTTTGGCAGCACTTGAGCTTTTTGATGTATTCCACCAATAAATTTTTTATTTCCTTCAACCTAAGGTTTGGGATCAATGACCTTGCTATTTCTGAATTTTTCACTTTTCTGAGGTTCTCCTTTATTAATCTCTTTCCAATACCATAGAATAATTTTGTGCTCACGAAGGGAATGAATCTACGTTTTTTTGCAAAAGTTGAATGAGGTCAAGGTCGAACTAGGACCATCGAGCTAATAAAGAAGATGAAGTATTTTTATATTTTCATTTGTAACCAATTTCATTTGTAATCAATTTGGGTAAAAAAAACTCCAAGGATTTTACATGTGGACATTCTTGCCATTTGTAAATTTTATTACATTATTTGACACAACTCTCGTTTACTTAACAAGAATAGAAAAAAGTTTATAAATCACAATTTGAACAATGTTAATTAGGGATCACTTAAAAACCACTTAAAATTAAAGGACATCCTAATTAAATAACGTCTTAAACGTGTTTTAAGGATATCTAATAAAACGACTGTTAATTTCTTATTTGTATCAAACTACCTGGTTAAGGTTGATTAAAAAACCGCATGCATCCAATCAATGAAGATGAAAGAACAAATTACCTGTCAATAATAACTCATGGTTACACGTTTTATAATTAGTTATAAAAAATTATAGTGCAAAACCATGACTAAGATTAGATGAATTTATCACCGAAAACTTCACGTAAATGTATTATTTTGCATTTGACAAGTTTCTTGGCAAATTTCACTCGTACACCACTTAGGTATACAGTTGCTACAACTTAATTTAACAAATTATATTTTTAAGAAACAGCGAATTGAAATAATTAATTTCACCTATGCCAGTGTGTGTATACAACAAACATGACTGCTAAGTATACATTAAGCTGTGTAAGTTAAACCTATATGTGTGTATGTATGTGTGTTTGTGTATGTGTATCTAATCGTATATGGGTTTGCATATTTAAGTATATGCATACGCCATTTTCATGCTAATAAAGACACACAAGTTGGCATTTAATTTCTCAACATATGCGCGCGTTAGCGTAATTTCGCTATAACCCCAACGTTGTATGAGTAACTTTTGTTTGTCTTTTTTGCTCTGCGAATCTTCATATATAGAATATTTTCACAAGCAAGTCACGATGACTTTTCATAACACCTGAGCACTCCCAATGGAGGACAAAGAACAACAGAAAATACACATACATAAATACATATACTATATGCATACATATGTATATATGTATGTGTGTAAACGTATGCATTCGTGTATGTTTGCAGTTTCACATTAGGAGAATATACATACATATGTACATTGGCACTAGAAGTAACTAATACTTAATGCCTGACACACCAATTCCAACACAGGTCAATGTAGCACTTTGGCTACTTTCAGTTGTTGTTGTTGTTGTTTTTGCTGATGTTATTGCCACAAACAGTCAACATAAATTTCGAAATGAAACAACAAATGTCAATATTTTGACATTGTTGACGACAACGGCCCATTGTGGTTTGGCATCATACAAAAAGCGAAAAGAAAATAAAAAGAATGACCGCAGAACTATGAATTTAAGCGTGAGGCAGTTTTAGGAGAAGGAAAATTCCTAAAAATGGGTTTGATCTGCCAGTTTCCACGCCTACCTCCAATACGAATGAAAAATTTAAGTGATTTAAGGCCACTATTCTGTTGCGATATTGGGAAAAAAAAAGTTTGGCAAGTAAATTGCGTAAATACAAAAGCTGAAACTAACAAACTGGAGTTCTCATACAATTAAGAAAGTTAAAAGTTTTTAAGAATCCTTTCAGTCTTAATATCGAAATTAACGTGGTATCTAAATTAAGGTGACCATTTTCTTTTTGGTATTTTCTGAGGCATGTCTATAGTACTTATATGTTTAAAATCCTCATCTACATTGTTTCCGATTTCGTCTGCGGTTTTTCATAACTCCAAATGCAGTTCATGATAAAAAACTCCCATTCATAGCACATCATAAGATCTATAACTTTCTTAATGTTAGGGATAGGTTAACTTCACATTGGCAATAGTTGTCGTGGAGACAAATGTGTTTTGCTTCCTTGGTCATGTGCAAATTTATCGTCAGTGATAAAAATGAATCTCCCTTTCATTTTTCAATTTTATATGGACAATATAAATTTTGTTTTTTCAACAACTGTTTTTACTGTTGTTATTGTGAAATGGATCATGCGGAAAATAATTTTAATCCATACAGCTCCATACCATTTTTTTAAGGGAGTAGTACCGTCTATACCTCCCTCACAATTCTTTCCTGTCTCTATACTCTCTTATACTGGCTCTATCCCAGATATTGAACAATGGTCTTTGAGACTGAGTGCTTTGGTTCAGTTCAGCCCACCCTCAACTATAAACCTTCTAGAAGTTTTTTACACATACTTTTAGTTTTATTTTATTTCCTTAAGCTCCGTGACGTTGAATTTGGGGCCTCCGTGAAAAAACCCTTCAACGGCGGGCACGATTGCTGACCGTAGAATGATCTGAAACAAAAAAATCATAAAGGTTCTTTATCTGTATAAGTGTCGCTATGCAATGAACCTCAACCAAATTTTTTTTTCTCCAAAAATGGGTAAAATGGCACACTCTGAATCAATGAAATCCGTTTTTACTGAATTTTATGACAGTTTTTGGGTTTCTAAAACACAAAATTTTTCCAGAGCGTATCATGTCTTAATTATCTTAGTGAAATTTCCGATCGATCCTCTGTATAGTTTATTTGTTATCGTGCCCGCCAATTGCCCAAACCAAAAATCAAAAAAAAGCGTTTAAAGTTTGAAGTATCTCAGAAAACTACCGGACCCATCTGCTTTTAAAAGCCTGAATAATTTAAACTATCACGGATTTAGCGGTAATAATTGGACAGCACATTCTTGAGACGTGAATTATTCACAATTAGAATTAGATTTTTCGAAATTTCTAGACGGTACTATCCTCATAAGAAGGGCTATATAATAGAACCATTCCTTGTTTTTTTTTTTTTTTTTTTTTGATAAAGAGGTTTGAAACTAAATAAACTCATAGAAAAGTTTATAGTGATTAATACTTAGAATTTCAAAACTCTGACAGTTTTGATTAAAATATTCAACAAGTAAATCAAAGAAAAATTAGCAAACTGCGAGGACAAAAGTCATGTTCCAGAAATCGGACACGAATGGTCACATTATTTAAAATATGATATAAATGGATATATCCGTAGCCAGAGTTTTCATTCGAAGAAAATATTCATAAATAATTTTTATAAAACTAATGTTTAAATACAATAAATTAAACACGATAATGCATTCGATGGACCCGTGATGGACTAGGGGCAAAAGTGTATAAATGTCTTGATGCTTTAGGAATATTTGATTCCTTGTTTTTTAATCATAACTACAAAAAAATGGCAAAAAATGACACAAAACTCACAGAATAATAAATTAAAGTTTTTTCAAATAAATGTTATTCAATGTGGATGCCAAAGCATTTTTTTTTATCGTGAAGGACACAATTTCAATAACTCATTAACTTGCCATTACTGAGGCTCATTTTTTTCAAATGATTATCAGTGAGAATTTAGGCCATTATCAATGATGAGTAACCCGGATGAGGTCCGCATATATTCTCTAAATTCGTGCAGTTTTAGCATTAAAAGAGATCTTCCAAATCAGGGTGCTCTGAGCAATAATGAATTTAAGAATTAATTACATTTTAAGATTGTATCCTAAAACTTTAGAGCTGATCCAATAACACTATCCTGGCGAATTAAATGGTTTCTAATGCTTTTGCGAATGAATTTTTCATGTTGAAAACGAGGTGAAAAACTTCCCATCTTTGTGAAAAAAATAGAGTTGAAACCCCTAAAAATAGCGTTTTTGGCCATTTTTGAAAAATTGTAGAGCTGAACCCTGCCGTGCTACAAACTTCTTGCAAAATGATCCCTAAACCAAATTGTTCGTATAAGCTCTTATAGCAGGGGATGTGTTTATGTCTAGGAGTGCAGGAAAAAATGTACACTGAACAAATTTTATCTTACTTATACCCCCGGCCAGACATAATGAAAAGTGCATTTGTCTGAAGTGTTTTAAGGCCCGCTGGCTACAAATCTGCAGTCAGATTTAAAAATTCAAAATGGCGGACGAGTTTAGGGTGAAAGAGCCATCTGATGGTAGAAAAACTCCAAATATACTACATAATAATATATTGATTTTTATTTTGATTTAACTAAGATCTAAGATTTATTTTTTTTTTTAATTTCTGACTTTTTAGAAACAAACCAATGGAAGTAAACATTTTTTAAAAACCGTCCAACAGATTTTATTTAGACTTTTTTTCCCATCCACTGGCAATTAAACCTTCCAGTATATTGTTACCATACGGTAGCAATCACTTTAATCTGGCATAAAACAGATGCAATACAAATTTTACTAATAATATTATATATATACGATTCTGTTAGGTATACTTCTCCTTGAAGTCAAGTCAAAAATCTATGTGCAAAAATTGATCATAAAATCTGTTCGAATTATTTTAGTAAAAATATCTTTAATTTATTACTTAATGGAAATATTGCTTTCCAAGTATGTTTTCAAAAGATAAAAGAATATAAAAATCTAAAAATTGAGGAAAAAGTGTTAACTAATTTTAGTCTATAGCTTCAGAAGTTTAGTTTTTCAACCTTTAATAGCGGACAAACAATGATTAATTTGTTGTAGAAGTTCTAGGTAATCATAATTTTAACACAAAAGTTATCTTTCGAGCTCGATTAAAAATATGTACTGAAGGGGTTCATATCAAAAATTAGAAGAAAGTTTCCACATTTTGGGGGGCTCAGAACCCCAAAACTTTCCCCTTAAATACGGGCTGGTGCCAGTTATTTGTCCATGAAACTGTTTAATAAAAATATTGAAAAGGAAAAATTTAAAAAAACAAAATTTTCTACCTTTACACAAGCATAGTGTAATCTCTCCAAATAAACTGCGAACAATAGTAGCAAATGTCGTAGAGTACCCAAATTCCGTACACAGAATTCTCATGCTCCCCAAATAACATGGTCTAAATATTAAATACATTTACACAGCCCTTCATACCTAGTTTCATAGTTTTACTTAGTCACCACAGCAAAACGTTAATTTGGCGCAAAAACGCTTCACTGGCTCATAGTACAACTTTGACGTCGTGTTGTTTTTTGATTTTCCATTTTTTTTCTACTGTGCAAGTATTAATTTTCAAAGTGCATAAAAAATTTTTACGATTTGAAATTCTATTATTTTGCATGTTTATTCGTTAAGTTACACTGTATGACGGACGACGGCAAAGCTGTCAACAATTTATCCGTAAAATGATAACACCGCTGTAGCATATGAAACATTAATTTGAAGTGTGCTTCACACTTTTTGCTGGCTTTGTTTATTCTACATTTTTATCTTACGTTATTTTTGTTGAAATCCCTAAGGACGCTTACGTATGTAGTATGTACATGTGAACTTGTAAGTTCTATATTGTGTAGTTTTATATGTGTGTGTGAAAGTCTGTCAGTTTAAATACGTTGACATTTGAGACATTCAGGTTGACATCATCAACATATAGTTTTGTATTTAAAAAATTTCTATTTGCACTTTTTATTTTCTTTATTTCTTTAACTCATTTTCATTTCAACAATGCACGATATATTCAACAAAAACAACAACAACTGTTACAATTTTTAGCGTCTTTTTGTTTTTATTATTCGCTTTTGGTTTTTTTACTTTTTTGTCATTTCACATTATAATTAATGTGATAATTTTATATTTTTGACAGTTCATTTGCTTAAAAGTAGCAATTATTAATAGTTTGACTGACAAGCCAAATATCAACATGGAATCGTCTTTATGTGTCTTCATCTTTTTATGCTCTATTAGATTATTACATTAATAATGCTCAATTTAAATTTAACTTATTTCGAAAACGACCTTTTTATTGCCCTTACACAACATCTCTTCTCTTCTTAGAAATATGTAAATTTTAAATTCATTATGTTGAAATATAAAATAAAATCAAACACATATTTTCTTTTATTACTCTAGAGTCTAGAGCAAAAGCTAAAATTATTGAAAATATCTAAAACATATTCAATTTTAACATTTATTGTTCCAAAAGTGTTAATGATTTTATTTTTCTTTTGGCTAAAAACACGTTTTAATTATTTTTTAAATGTTTCCGCCAAATACTAGAGTCTTAGAAACTTTTGAAAATTATATTTTTTCATGGAATATGTAATAAAAAAAAAAACAATCAAATTAAAGTGTTATTGGAAATGTCATTGACTTGTAGTGAAAAATATTTAACGTATTTCTTATACAGCATTCAATGAAGTCTGCTGACAAAATTGTAATTTAAAATCAACTATGAATATACGAAAAATGCATAAAAGTGCCAAAATGAATTACTAATCTATTAAAATCGGAATGGTTTAGATATAAATTTCATCTGTAATTCTATTAATATGCAAATTCAGAATCTTCTGAAATATTGGGAGTATGAATGTATAAACTCCTAATTGTGACTAACTTCATATCTATCATACGCGCCATTTTTTTCATTGACATTGACAGCTATTCTATCTCGAAGAGCGCCAAAAATACTATAAGAATTGATCTGTCAAATAATTTTCATAATTTTACAAAAATGTTTTACTATAGCTGAAAATGTCGAATTTCGTGTCAACAAAACAACATTTGCGGGAAGTTTTAATTTGCTTCTTCCATTTAAAGAAAAACGCAACTGAAGCACATCTTTTACTCACTGAAGCTTATCCTGACTGTGCTATAGACGTTAGAATGTGTCAGGTGTGGTATGCCGGTTTCAAAAGTGGTGATTTTGATGTTGAAGACAGGGAACGTTCAGGCGGCCCAAAAAAGAAGATGTTTCGAAGATGAAGAATTGAAGGCATTACTCCTCGTTTAGGGAGGTTCGGGTTCGATTCCCGTCTTCGTCTGGTGGTTAATTTTCATAACTTTCTTATATTCACTATCAATATGAAGTGTATGAGAATTATAAGATAGTGTACAAGTACACACATTGGTTGGTAATGGCAAAACCACCAAGCCGATAAAAAATTGCCACACCGCCGTTCGGAATCGGCGTTAAACTGTAGGTCCAACTATGTGGTATCACAATGGGCCGTTCAGGCCTAAGTGTGTCTCTCGACAGCCACTCCAACCTAACCTAACCTACTCGAAGAAGATTCATGTCAAACGCAACAAGAACTTGCAGAATCTTTAGGAGTTGATCAATCAACCATTTCCAAACGATTAAAAGCATTGGGAATGATTCAAAAGCAAGGAAATTGGGTGCCGTACGAATTGAAGCCGAGAGACGTCGAACGACGATTTTTCACATGTGAACTGCTGATTGAACGACAGAAAAGAAAGGGTTTTCTGCATCGTAATGTTACTGGCGATGAAAAGTGGATACGTTACGATAACCCAAAGCGTAAAAAATCATGGGGACCGCCCGGACATGCATCAACATCAACGGCAAAGCCGAACATCCATGGATCCAAGCTCATGCTGTGTATTTGGTGGGATATGAAAGGTGTCGTGTATTATGAGCTGTTGAAACCGAATGAAACGATCACTGGCGACCGCTACCGACTACAATTGATGCGTTTGAGCCGAGCATTAAAGGATCAGAGGCCAGAATATGAGAATAGACACGACGAAGTTATTCTTCAGCACGACAATGCTCGGCCGCATGTTGTAAGGCAAGTAAAAACAAACTTGGATGACCACTTGTTCCGATCGATGACACATGGCCTGGCTGAACAGCACTTCCGTTCTTTCGAAGAACTCAAAAAATGGATCGATTCGTGGATAGCCTCAAAAGATGAGGAGTTCTTTCGACGCGGAATCCGTAGGCTACCAGAAAGATGGGAAAAGGTTGTGGCTAACGATGGACAATACTTTAAAGAATAAGTTTATAGTCACTTTTTCACAATAAATGTCCAAATTACGAAAAAAATACGAGTTTATACATTCATACTCCAATAGTTGATTTTTGAACTATAAGCAGATGATCAATTTTAAGTTTAATAGGTAAACTTTAATTATGTTAAAAATTCACTTGATATAGTAGCTTACTTAGTTTATACATCCATATAATTCACATAGACACACACACACACGCACTCTCAAAAAATGCTCACACCCTCTAAATCGAAAATTCTTTGAATAACAATTACGTACGTATAAAGTTTATGAACTTAAAATATTCAAATCAAAATAAAAATAAAAAAATCCATACAAATGTTTATTGCAGCTGTGGGATTGTGTGATACTGATATGATAATAAATAATACAATTGCAATGACGTTGAAACATACACAAACGCAATCACACATACACAGCACTCAAATGATTTCTATGCATTACCATGCATAATTAATGTATAAAAATATAAAAGTTTGTGTGTTTTTGTTTGCATTTCAAATGCACAATTTAGAGATGCCATGACATTATACAAGCACGCGCCACATTAACCAGAGCAGCATATATAAAATAAAATTTTTTCACAAAAACAAATAAAGTCATTATCAAGAAAAATTATCTTTTAATTTAAATTTAGCAACATTTCTCAGTTTATCTCGTGACATCACGCTAGTCTTACATTTCCTCCCATTTTTCCACTCCCGCTTCCCGATTTTACTATTCACTTTTAGTAATAGTTTTTTAACATTTTTTTATTAATTGTTTGAAAAGATTATTAATGTCAACTTGTTGTTTTTTACTTATTTTTTATTTTTTTTTTTTGAATTCTGAAATATTTATTTATAAATTTCTTTCAAAGATTAAAAGTGGAAGAGAAACAAATTATTATAGTAACAAAAAGTCGACGACTCGATGTTTCTCGTGTGATGTCACATGGAAAATTTTGTGTTGTTGACATTTTTATTTTCGAATTGACCATGAAATTTTTCTCCAGTTTTTTTATTTTTTTTTTTGTACCTTACACACTAAGTGTATTATGCAGTTAGCATTTTAGATTATATTATGTCTATCGATCCAAAACTTAAAAAATTTTTCCTAAGATCTGAAAATCATATTGTCATAAGTTCAATCAGGCTCGATATACAATGTACATCGTAAGCCGGCAAATATATATATATGAAATACATGATGATACAATCAAAATTGTACCAAGAACCACGCCTACAAAGGAAAGCGTTATTTTTACCAATGCATGTGTAGAGTATTTTTTGTCTCGTACTCGTTCGAGACTTTATATTATTAATTTTATACTTTTATTCCACACTATGAGACGGATTTTTTGGCCTTGAATTTTAAAAGATGCAGAGCTAGTGACTGAATCTGCATTTATAATTTTTCTAGATTAGTTAAGTAAATGAAGCTTTTTTTTTGGTTTAAAAATTTTGTCCAGAGACTGAGCTTAATTACTAATAAAAGAATGTATAAAGCATTTTTAGGAATGTATTTTCAATAATTTAAAAAAATGTGAAAATTTAAAGAAAAAGTAAATAAAAATTCCTAAACTTAGTTCCATTTCAATTTTCGAAATTCATTTGAAAATCAAAAATATACTCTAACCAAAACGAAATTTTTCCATTTATATTGATAAGAATATGAAGTTGTTTTTATGAAAATCACAGCACCCAACTCAGTTCCAGGTTGAAACTTGAAACCCGAACAAAAATTTTCAAGTGGGTAACGAGCGGTTTTCGAACAATTTTTTTTTAGGAATTTCTTGTGGGAGAACTACTATTTTATATATTTTTTTTAATAGCGTAACACATCAATTTTGTGTCTCTGATGGCTCAAACGAAAATAAAAAATTACTCAAAAAAATTTGTATGGAAAGCAATAAAAACAACTTTCTTCATGTAAATAAGGGTGATATTCCACATTTCATTATGAAAAATGACAATTAAAAAAGGTCTCAAAATCAATAATACATAAATTATTTTGGGGGCCTATTTTCATTTATCTATTTTGTGAAAATTCTCACTTGTGGTAAACAATTAATCCTCTACCGTATGATTTATTATCCAAATGGAAAGCGTATTTAATTTTTATGATATGTTTTGCTTAGTCGTGAGTGGTACACTTTAACAAAATTTAATTTTAAAAAATTCCGTTTTTGAGATTTTTTAGGAGATTTCTAAAAATACTGAAAGTCAGTCAAAAAATTTATTAAATGAGCATATCTAGTAATATTTTTTTAATAAAATCTAGTAAATAAATATAATTGTGTTATTTCAACAAGAGACTGTTTGGAAAAAATTCGGAGTGTCAAAGGATGAATCAAATCCACTGCATGCAAAATGGAAGAAAATCATTCCTTTTGCATATTTTTTTTACTCAAGATCATTGATCTTATAAAAACAAATATATCTGATCCATATTGTGCCCCGGGGTTGCTTCCTGCGACTTTTAATTATTTGAATATTATGACAAGGTGAGTCTTAGTAATTATACTAACAAGACGAAGCAACTTATTTGTATGCCAGTCATATTTACACAAAACTTAAAGTTTTGTTATAGTTTAAGTAAGATTAAAAATATTTAGAAGCAAAAAACTACGTAAAAATAATTTGAAAAATTTCGCATGAAATTCCCAATCTTACTTAAACTATACCAAAACTAGAAGTTTTTAATTTTTGAAGGAAGGAATTTCGCGCGAAACTTTCACTATTATTCCTTCAAAAACTAAAAACTCCAAGTTTTGGTATAGTTTAAGTATGATCCAAATTATTTGACATGAGTTTTTTGTTTCCAGATATTTTAAATTTTTTTCGTAACTACTGATGGACAAGAAATCAGAACAAAGCTATTACAAGCTAATGATTTATATAAAAGAAAACATATTTGATATGACTCCTTCTGATTTCATAACAAACTATTTATCGACTTAGAAATATATATTTTTTTTCTTTAGATAAATAAAATTACTGAATAATTTTTTAGGGTCTTTCTTCATATATTTTAGTTTTATTATTTTTAACTTTTTACAAAATGGGATCATATTTCACTACAAAATTATACCCCACTTTTGCGAGCAATTTTAAGTTTCTCATTATTCTTTGTTTTTGGGATCTTTTTTAATTTATTTTTGGAGTTTTTTTTTTTTCTTTTTTTTGGGGTTATATTTCATTCCAATAATTGGGGTCTTACTTCATTATGAAAATATTGGGTCTTTTTTCATTTTCGGTTTGGGGCCAAATTTCACGGAGCCCTCTCTGATAGGGGCTGAAACGGGACCTCCCCAAAATGGCAGTGCCAAACGATATGCAAGATACAGAACGAAGCAGTCGCCTGAATCGAAAACCGAATATATCTTGTTTTTTATATTGCAGTTGCCGTGGTACTGGCGAAAGGTTTTGATAAATTTTGAAAATTACCAAAACTTTTTTCAATTTTTTTTTTTGTTATTACAAGGTGTAAAAAGCAAGCAAAATTGTAAAAATCGGTTATTTCAATACCTCGGATAATGTATAAAAACTACTCACAACAACTTGAAAAAAATGGTTCAGAGAAAAACGCGTTTAAAGCATAAGGGCGCAATAGAAAATAGTTTTCAATATTTCCGGGATCAATGCAAATCCTTAACTGGCATGTTTTAGATGAGACATATGCAAATGTTGATCAGGTGAACCCCTTCACTTCTCTAACATAGAAAAGCTATCAACGAGGGATTGCGTAGTATAGTACATCATTTCTATACCCAAATTCAAACCGTCAAACCCCATGTAAAATTCAACAATTGAATTTTGTCACATAGTGTAATTAGCGTATTAAATTTGTTCTTGCTAAATTTAGATTTTTAGTACGACATAATTTTTTATTGTCTGTATTCGTTCACTTTTAAATGCCTCAAAACTAATTTTAAAAAATAAATAAATTTTACTTACTTTAGAATTTGCTTTAGACATTTTTCTTGAAATATGCTATTAAAATTTGATTTATTTATTTTTAAATTTAAAAATTTATTTAGAAATATTGTTGTTTTGAAAGATTACGCCACCCAACTGTCAGTTTCTGCCTTTTTCTTGTAAGCTTCCGCTTTGCTGTGTCACACAAAATTTTTAATTCATTATATTGAAAAAAATTTTTACACGCCCACAACTGTCCAAAACAAGTAAAATAACAATTACTCTTTTGGAGATATAAAAACAAACAGTAAATTTTAAATTAAATATGACCTCGTTTCGAAAGATACTCCTACTCCATACTGTTCTTTCAGTTTACTCTTTTACTTTTCACTTTCCGTTTTCAGTTCAAGTTCTTCTCTTTTAACAAGGGTATACTCTGCTTATCAACCACTTTCACATCTCCCTATAAAAATTTTGGCAACATTTCTACACTAGTTAGCTACACTTCTGCTACACTTCCACTTCTTTATTTAGTTCCTAGCTGATTCCGCATCTATTGCCCTTCCACTTCCACATCCAATTCACTTTTCATTCTATCACACTTCAGCTTCACTTATACTCTATTTTCACTTCTCATTCACTCACAGTTTTCATAAATGTTTCCCTTGTTTTCCCCCTCTGCTTCATTTCAACTTACCCTTTGCTAACCTTTAACCGCTTGCCGAAACTACTTCCCTATCTTTTATTCTCTACTCTACTTCTTCCACTAAACCTTGCACACTATTGTTATTGGCTTGTTATTGTCCTATCGTCAACATACAAACACCAAAAACAAACGAATATCCAAAATATACGCAATAGGCGTCCTTATTTTTTTTTTTTTTGCGTATTTTGCGTGTAAACATTGCGCATTTGTAAAGTTGTGCCTTTTACGCGCCTAAAACTGCGCAACGATTTTTTACCCCCCCATCTACTTATTTTCTTAATTGTTGCGTACAACTCAAAATACACGTGTAGGTATAAATTTAATAAACCTATATGCGTTACTAGGAATTATTTATTAATTTCGCATCAAATCAAGCATTTTTTCAGGTATTATTTTCCAATCAATTGAATTCGTTAACCTTTCTCCTGCTTGTTTTTTTTCGAGTGCTATTTCTTTTGAATTATTTTTAGCTTAAGTACAATTATTTCTTTGCTACTATATCACAATTCTGGAGCTTCTTTATGTACTTAGGTCTACATACGTATGCATATATGTATATAAAAATTTCTCTCTCAAATACTTATTTCAATTTTGTCAATTTGAAATTGATACCTACCTAATATGTAGGTACAGCAATCCCTGTTTAATTGCATCGATAAAAATGTAAAATTTCTGGTGCGATTAAGCTGGGAATTTAATTGCATTTTGGACAAAAAAAGACATAAAACTTCTGGCTCAATTAAAGGAGGAAGCACAATTAACCGGGGATCAATGTATATTGATATTTGTGTCATTTCAATGATTATTACAAATAGATTGATGTTTTCTGTGTCACACATAGACATTTTGATATATTTTTTTTAATTATTATTTTCATACCTCCATACGACATTCAAAATTTTTGTTATTTGACAAAGTGTAGTCAATTGAATTGGGTGCTTTGCTGGTAAAAGTTACATATTAAATATTTTAAATACACAGATAAAATTGTATTCATGAATTGATCAGGAATGTAATTTTGTAGTCAAAAATAAAATCTCTTAAACAAAATATAGTTTTTGGTATTTTCACTCTTCATAATTTCATTGCATATTTATGTACATATCTGTACATGAACTTGTATTATTTTGTTGTTTATTTTCTATGATTATTTTCATTGTTGTTATTATTACCTATTATTATTATTATTAGATATTCGAAGGATACATAAATACAAATGTCATTGACACTTGTACTTGTTGCTTTTCATTTTTACTTGACACTTGATTGAAGTTTGTTATAGTAAACAAGATATAATAAATATGCAAACATTTTTCAAATATCAATTAACCTTAGATTAAAGAAAATTATGTACAGAGGTACTATATCTTTCAAAAAGTAATAAAAAAAAGGCGGCAAAATAATTTGTAATTACAATAACGACATTGCATAAAAATTTCGCGGTTAACTCTTTCACATCTTCGTGATTATGATTACTTTTTTTTTATTCAGGTACAACAAATCGGCAAGTAGAAGTTGTCAATTTGTTGAATAAATTCAAAACAGTAGTTGGTTTTGCGTGTCTTATGTACTATAACACCGTTTTCTGAAAATCATAGCCCGCTTATGTTCATCAACGATAAAATAATCAAAATAAGGAACCTCAACGATCAATTGAGTCAAAAAGTTGTTTCTCCTTCCTGCCCGATTTTTAACTTGTGACATTTTAATGTTTTAAATTTTTTGAGATTAAATGATTCACAAGTAAGTAATAAATATTTTCTGATAATTATTTTAACCATTATGGCTAGAGAATAAAATTCCAAGGAGAATGGAAATTTTTATCCATTATTGATTTTCAAATTCTTTAGATATTTCTGCCTTTTTTTTCTTATAACAGACATTTAAAATATAAAATTTACTTTTATTTCTTAAAGCAAGCATTTAATATTTAGAATATTCAGCTTAACCTTAAAAATCATACCAACGGAACGGAATAATGACGGACAAGACGGACTAGGGACTTAAGACGATTACTTTAAATTGCAACGCTGTAATAAAAACGGCAAGACAGACACTACAATAAGAACAGAAATACGGAGTCGTTGTGAAACAATCGTCGGCGTTAGACAAGTTTGTGTGTTCTTTTTTCTTTTATTCTTAATGAAGTAAACTTTTATGTTCTTACATGCAAAGAAAAAATTTGTTTCTCAAAAACGAAATTTTCACCAAATGAATTTCGTTCATGGAATGTTTTCATGATGAACGAACATTTATTTATCACAAATGACTGAGCGACTGTATTCGTTTGCTATGAACGAAGATTTATTCATCATAAACGGTTCAATTCTTACACAATAACCGACAAACGTTTCTATTCGATTGCCATGACCGAACATTTATTCATCATAAACGGTTCAATTCTTTTACGATGAACTAAAACCGTTTCCCATAAAATGCAATATTTCCCTGAAAAATATAAAAAAGAAAGCAAAAACAATTTTCATATGTACATTGGTTATTGTGGTTTTTCTTTAAATAAAATTTTTTACATTGGTTATTGTGGTGTTTGTTTAAATAAAATTTTCTGATTAAAAACTAGAAATAGTGAATGAAATTTACATAAAATTATATTATTACAATTTTTGTATTATTTATTATAAATCACCCACTTTTATTAGTTTTTTATAAACACCACGCACTTTTTTATAGACAAAAAGAAATGTGATGAAATAATTTCAATGCACAATTAAAATTCTTCAATAATGCGTTGACAAATGATACTTCCCGTTATGTTGTGTTGATTTGTTGTTGTGTGTTTTTGCGACGAGAGAGAGATGAGAGGAAAACGAAAATAAAAAGAGAAGAGAGTTGTGGACTTTCGTTAGCAGAAACGTTTATTTCATTTGCCAGAAAAGAAAATTGCCTTAATTTTATCGTGAACGAATTTTCGTTCATCATAAAATTATTAATCTTTTGCAGAAAGCGGTTTTGGTTTCTGCAAACATGGCAACGTTCTTCATAAACGTTTTTGTTCCGCGTAAAAGTAAAATATTCTCCACAAACGGGCGATAAACGTTTTTTTTCTCTGCGTGTGTTAAACACTGAATTTAATTAACTTTAAACTTATGAAATAAACTGTAAACTTATAAATAAAACCCCTACATCTATATTTTTGGATGTTTTAAGCCTAATACCGTTCTCTTCCGAAACCACTGAAATAAATAGTAATTCGACTTGAATGGGAAATAGTCATAAGAGTTAATTCATCATATTTTTCAAATATTATTCCTATGATCTGAATTTTAGTGAGATTTAATAATTCACTAGCAGACCTAGTGGTCCGCATTTTTGATAAATATTTCAGCTATTAGCGTCGAAAATAACTATTCCGAAATCGAATTTTGTATTCTTTATTTCACTGTAGCATTTGGCACTATTTGGGAAAGGATTAAGAATTTGCAAAACGCTTTGAACAATACTTGGCGGTTATCTTTTCAATGTTTTCCTCAACGAAAAAAATTGAATGATGGTCTCCCAGAAGGTTCGCTTCTTGTCATGTCGCTTTCCATTATCTACACCACGGTTGCCAACTGTTCGATCTTTGAAAACCGGACAGGACTTGAAGTGAAAATGACTGACCAGGGGGTGGAGGGGGAGGGCCAAGGAGAAGGTTGTTTCGCTGAGTCAGCCTTTAAAAAGTCGCTGAATTCCAAGCAAGGCATTCCATAACACTGGAATACAGTGAGAATATTACACGAACGCGAAATTCTCATTTATTTTTCCCCCTAATGGAAATACAGTTTTACTTACTGGCAAATATCGCGTAAACTATAGTTTCAGCAGAGCCGAGCTATATATTATTGAAAATGTAATTTAATCAATATTTTTTAAATAAATAGCTGAGATATGGGTGCTGAAAGTTCAATTTTGGTGTGATTTTTGGGTAATTTTCACACATGTCGTAGGCTAAATAGTTCTTTCTCACAAAAGTAATTACAAAATCCCAAATTTATTATTTTAATCGATAGGCCATTCCATTACAAAAATGTCAAACATAAAATTCGAAATTTTTTTTTCAAAATTCATTCAGCTGTTGAATTTCTTGTATTTTATTCTACAGTGATATAAAGCTCGGTTCGATCGGAACTGTAGTTGACGAGATATTTGTCCGTAATTAGAACTGTAACCCAAAAAATCGTTATTAAGTCTTATCACAAAAACTTACCAACTGAAAAAAATTACTGTGATTTTTGTATTCAGCGACCTGAAATTAGCTTAGAAAACATACTTTGGTGAGTGCTATATTTTAAGTTTGAAATTTTGTAGTCCAGTGTAATACCAACAAAAAATTTTGTATACACACGAAAAAAATAGTAAAAGGAGAAAAAACTTACTGCAATTAACTGAGTGCGCGGCGTTGCGATTTCACAGAGCCACACAAAACATAAATGATTTTAATTTTAAAGTATTGAACTCACTATTTTAAAAATTGAATATATTTCCACGGAGTTCTGGTTAATTTCGTTGAGCCGCGGGGCTCAATAGAGCAGAGTTTGGAGACAAATTTCTGATGAATCTCAAAATTTTCTGTTTTAAAACACCTAAACCTCCCCTCGTCTCTTTCTACAATGCTTGAATCTGCTTGTGATTTAATTTGAATATGGAATGGGCGTGAGGATTAGTCGAGTTTTATTGAGATTTAACTGACAGATGCAATAAGAGGCTTGTGGGCTAAATCTTATCATCCCATTAAATATTTCAGTCATTTTGATTAAAAATTATGCTTTCGTTGAGTATTTTCTCGGTCTTCAGAGCATTGTTAGCAAAACAGCATACACCAGTAAAAGTGAAGAACACATTTGAATGAAAGAAACTTTTGTTCACCTACGGAACCATAAGAACATTACATTCATGATAAGAATTATCCACTATATTTCCCTCTGCTCTTACCTACCAACCTCATTTTATGCAATTACCCAAAACCGATCAATGTTCTACTGACTATTCTTTACTGCTTTTGATAATCTAGCCAGACTATCTGAGCCTTAATATTCAATATGTATTATTTGCAATAATTAAATCGTTCTTATCCATAAGCTGGAAAATTAGCTCACCGTTCGTATATAAATAGATAATCCACTACCAAAAACAAAAAAAAAAAAACGTAAGTCCAAACTAAATAATAATCTTTGGTCTCGGCAGCATAACCATGTATACAGCTGCCGAATTCCCATAGATGGGAAAACTATACCAATGGACGGTGTGACCAATCATTCAAAACTAGTTGAGTTTGCTAAAGTCCTCAAAAAATAACCAGAAAAGGCTCATTAAGTTAAAGATTGTTCGAAATGATTTTACCAATTTATTTACCATTAAGTCCACTCAGTAAGCGAGACAACAAAATTCTTGACCATTTCACATATAAAGATTTACAGAAAATTTTTTTAAAACTCTTGTATTATTGCGATATAGGCCGTTTATATTTACACTTTTTATATCGATTTGTTAACAACTAGAAAACAATGATTTTTTAAGAAAATATTTACGCCGAGCCGAAAGAAAATGTAACCTGTTTCTTAAAAACCTAGTAGAAAATTCTAAAAATTGTTTCAAAATTTATGGGTGGTAGAAAACTGGGCAAAATTTACCATGTTTCAAATGTTCGGGTTATGATTTCTCGGAATTCTGGAGTGCTGCAAAAATTCAGAGCACAAATATTAGGAGTATGAATGCATAAACTCGTAATTGTGACTAACTTCATATCTATCATACGCGCCATTTTTTTGACATTGACAGCTATTCTATCTCGAAGAGCGCCAAAAATACTATAAAAATTGATCTGTCAAATAATTTTCATAATTTTACAAAAGTGTTGTACTATAGCTGAAAATGTCGAATATTTGGTGGGATATGAAAGGTGTCGTGCATTTTGAGCTGTTGAAACCGAATGAAACGATCACTGAGACCGCTACCGACTACAATTGATGCGTTTGAGCCGAGCATTAAAGGATATGAGGCCAGAATATGAGAATAGACACGACGAAGTTATTCTTCAGCATGACAATGCTCGGCCGCATGTTGCAAGGCAAGTAAAAACATACTTGGAAACGCTGAAATGGGAAGTGCTACCTCACCCGCCGTATTCTCCAGACATTGCTCCTTCTGATTACCACTTGTTCCGATCGATGACGCATGGCCTGGCTGAACAGCACTTCCGTTCTTTCGAAGAACTCAACAAATGGGTCGATTCGTAGATAGCCTCAAAAGATGAGAAGTTCTTTCGACGCGGAATCCGTATGCTACCAGAAAGATGGGAAAAGGTTGTGGCTAACGATGGACAATACTTTAAAGAATAAATTTGCAATCACTTTTTCACAATAAATGTCCAAATTACGAAAAAAAATACGAGTTTATACATTCATACTCCCAATATAAGTACATAAAGGGTTTTCCATTAGGGACATAACAATTTCGTATTTTTATATGAACCTTTAAACTTTTTTAATGAACTGTCAATGTCCAAAGGTTAGTTAAAGTCAACATTTTCATCATGGTTAAGTTCACGAACCAGCAACTTTTGGAAATTATTAAAAATTACTACCGAAATTCTAAGTCGGTGGTCGCCACTTTAAGAGCGCTTACTGCAATTTTCGGTCGTAATAGCGTCACGTTACCGTCTATGGAGAGCGCTATCGTGTTATGTTGGAAGATTATTTGTGGCCAGAATTAGATGAACTTGACATCAACGATATGTGGTTTCAACAAGACGGTGCCACTAGCCACACAGCACGCGTCACAATCGATTTATTGAAAGGCAAATTCGGTGAACGTGTTATCTCGAGAAATGGTCCGGTGGAATGGCGGCCTCGTTCATGCTGATCTAACGACAATGGATTTCTTTTTATGGGGCTATATCAAGTAACTGGTCTATGCCAACAAGCCAGCAACTTTAGACGAGCTCAAAGACAATATCAAACGCGAAATTGCCAACGTTCCGGTCGAAATGTGTGCGAGAGTGGTGGAAAATTGGGTCCAAAGAATCGATCGCTGTAAACGGGCTCGTGGTGGTCATATGACCGAAATCGAATTTCATTCATAAAATGTAATGCTTGCATTGCACCCACAATAAATTTGAACTCAATATCTCAAAAAATTCTGTGTTTTATTAATAGATAAAATTGTTATGTCCTTAATGGAAAACTTTTCAGAAAACCTCTACTTTTTTCAATCATCTTCAAAAAAAAGTTTCATTTCGCAGACCTGTCTGCATTATTATTCTGCATTATGCTTTAAAATTTAATTTATTTAATTTAGGGTTGTAATAAATTCTTCTTTTCTTTTAATTCTTCTTCTAATAAATTCTTCTTCTATATCATTTAAATTACTTCGTTCACAATATTTATAAGTAAATTTTTTCTTCATTTGATTTCCACTACAGCAGCAGGGTTGTATTCTGTATTTTATGTGATTTCAAAGAAGATTTATTTCAAATCTTGATTTGAAAAGATTTATATTTTGGATGGTTGTAGATTGACATGTTATGATTGAAAATGCAATGTAATTATTTTCTCTCTGACAGTAGAAAACATTTATATTTAGATTAATAAGCTTGCCAGAATTTTAAGCATTTCATCACACTGTGCAACATGCATCACGTTATTTTCGGCAGGCCAAACATTTGTTTAACTTCAGAACTCTTTATTTAACATGTTCATTTATATGTATGTATATATTTTTATAAGTATAACTATACAAATATACATAGAAATATACTAAGTTTCGTTAGTTTTAGTTGTTTAGCTTATCTGCACATACGAGAACATGAAAATCGATTGTAATCATTTGTATCTAAACGTGTTTCATTTGTTATTTGTTTTTGTTACATCTTTTTTTTTAGACGCATTGATAAGAATAAAGGAATTTTTGAGATTAGGATAAAGCAATTTTAGTTAATCTACATAAAAAAATATAGTTACGTATAATTTTACTAACTTGCAGACAAATAATTTACCTATACCATATATACTTATTTTTACTTTTCCCTTTAAAAAAATCGAGTTTTTTGACTTTACTTTCAAACACAAATAATTCATCATTACAATTATAAAAAATAAAAACCCTTACCTATACTTAACCTAACTACATTCCAACACACGCATACTCACCAGCACACACACACGCAGGCAAGCACGTACACAAGGGCACTTGAAGGTAATTTTGCGCGAAATAATTTTTGTTTTTTTCTTATTTTTTTCGAATAATGGAAATGAAGTGAAGTTAATTTGAGGTGCGTATTGAGCATAATGTAATTGATTACATCGTATTAAGTGATTTTTGACAATGATTTACATAAGTGTTGGATTCTTTGAAATTTTTTCATGCATGCCATAAGTAACGAACAAAGTGGAGGAAGCGGAAACATGAATGAATATTTATAATTTTGAATCCATAAATATTTTAACATCTTCCAAAGCGAATCGAAAGAAAAGAAGAAAAATAAAAATAATCGATTCTAAATAAAATATTTTACAATATAAAACAATAAATTCTATGTGCGTCTACGTCATAGCATTTTATCTTATGACCTAAGCTTCGAATACAATATGCATGTACTCATAAAAAAGAAATATTAATTTATTATTCTGCCCTTAAAGTCATTTAACGCAACACAATGTAGATAATTTCTAATTAAAGTGTCTCCAAAGAGCTAAAATATTTACGCATTATTACTTTGGGTTACGTGAGCGTAAATGACCTGTGAATAATGTTGTATGACCAGCTTGTTCAAACTCTTATTCATTTTTTTATCCGGTTATTCTTTAACTTTCTGGCCTTGCCACCTCAGTTACCTTCTTTTCCTTAATATTTGTGATTGTATTTTTCAACTAAATTGAAGTTTTTGCTTTATGCAACAAAAATAAGTTATTTGATGAAAAAAATGAAAACCATTGGTCATTTTAAAACCAATTTTCTCTAAATATTTTTGTATATGAATATCAAATTATATGTCTGAAATAAATTTCAAATAAAAAATTATACATCAATTTTGTAGGCAAGCACTTAAAAGTAGATGTAATCCATAAATATTTAAAACATTGCAATAAACTTGAGAATGATTGTATAGAAAGTTGAATGATTGTCCATGATTGCACATGGTTGTACACACTTTTCATCACATTTTCTCATGGAAATAAATAAATACATTTGTTAACACTTTGGATATTCAAATAAGAACTACCATTAGCGGACATTAAACTACCTAAATAGTTGAACTGATCAATAACCTCTTTATATGAATTCTTGTAAATAAATGAATATTTGAAAACAAATGCTCCTGTGAGCATAGATTGGCTAGAAATCTTTTAATTCAATCTAACCTGAGATTTGTTTAAAATCCTCAGAGGTCCTATGGTGATGTTGGCTATGATGAACTGCTGTTAAAACTGATCTATGGTTTGACAGAGAAATCCCATACTCTAAACTGAGATTGCCAAGAAAAGTGTTTGTCCGACACCGATATAGTATGCGTTTTTTTCTATGCTAGTGTTTATAAGGCTCTTTTTTTCTGCTGAATTGACTGGCTAGTCCTATGCAAAGTTATTCAATTCAGGTTTTCACAAAGAATATTCTGCAGAAAGTTTTTTGTTTCAGTTTAGAGTTGACAAAAAACAAATATGTCTTTCAGTTTGACAAAAGATTTCCTTTTCATATACCTAGGTTGACAACGTATATTCCTCTTCTGTATAGTGGGGCTTGCCAAAGAATCATCGGGGTTCTATGCTAAAATTAAGAGCAATGATTTGGTTCCACATATACCAAGTTGTTAAAGCCAAGTATGGGAAGCTATGTTCTGAAAAGATCTCTACGTCCCACGATCATATTTTGCATAACAGGCGCATACCCTTATGCCTGATGTCATAAGAATTCCATAACAAAGAGTGAATGCCCTATATGACTTTACCAACATGTTGGCAAATTTGATTGAATTTGACATAATAATGAAAACTAAGCATTAAGTTTACGTTTTTTCTGTGCCATAATTTGGCAAAGTGCATAGTTATATAGAACAAGAATACTAGTTTGGCTGAAAAAGGGTTGGGTCCATGCGGAATTATTCAATCCGGAGTACAACAAGCAATACTTTGGATGTAAAGTTCTTTCTTCACAATGAGCTTGACAAGAAATGTTTATATCTTCTTCAGGGCTGCCGTTTTGCTTACATTTTACTAGTTTTTCCCATTTTGTTTATTTTTTTTTTTAATTTAATTAGAAATAAAATTTGCAAGAAAATTTTGATATATTGCCATATTTTATTTATTAGAATGAGTAGCACTAATTATGTTCATGCTTACTTGGTGTCATTCCTGCAAGTTATCGAATGAAAAATGTAAGTAGTACCAAAATTACATAAGGCCACAAATTTTCAACCAAACTGTTGAAATTGAACCACGGTCAAAAAATTTTTTTTTTAATCAATAAAATTTTTTTTTAATTTTTTTGGTTTCACATGGAAACCTATTGTAATAACAAAAACAAACGATTCCATTATTTACTTACGTAATGTGAGTGGGTCGATTGTAATGTAAAAAATTCGGTTTTTACATTATTCTGGAAAAAGTGTACCTTGTAGGTTATTCCAATATTCTGGGACCTCCTATAATTTTTAACCAGAAATATTTTTCCTGAAAACAGTATAATAGTTTTCTCAACGGTTTCTGTTTTATCGGCCATTTATTGAAAAAGGGTGCTAAAAACCCTATTTTCAAGATGAAGGGTAAGAGATGGAGGAAAAATGTGCATATAAAAATTATTTATCTCTTTGTGCTTAACAACTTTGCTGCAGAAATCAAGTTCGTATCTGTTGAAATAAAAAAAATTCTAGCTCCATATTGTTTGTAAACTAGATGTGATGGAGAAAAACTGAGGACTCAGTAGTGATAACCGACCCTAAATTACCTTAAAACCGTTGGAAAATCTCGCGCATAAGACAAAAGTTGAAAATTTGTTGCACTGTGTAATGAATGATTTTTTACCATGTTGAATCAATGGCATATATGCAAACGAAACCTTTTAAATTCTTTCTATAATTCAAATCCTTATTAAATTCACTTAAACTAGATAAAAACTGATATTTCATTGTTAGTTTATAGATATTCCGGTTTTTGGTCTAATTGACTGGTCTAGTTTTAATCTTAATTTTGGTCTGATTTACAAACTATGTTTTGGTGTGAATATCCGTCTTAGTTTTAGCCTGAATGGTGGCCTAATTTATGATATAAACTTGTTATGAATTTTAGTCTGATTTTTTGTCTAATTTTTCGACCGAGTTTTGGTCAGAATATCGGTACTGATTTTCGGTCTTAATTTTGTTTGATTAAAGGCGTAAATTGGTTCTAAATTTGGATTTTAATTTTGGTTTGAGTTTAGCCTGATTGTTTGTATGAATTAAATCTAAATTTTTGTCTGAATTTCAGCCCGAATTTTGTCAAAACATTACCTGACTTCTGGTCTTAGTTTAAATCTGAGGTTTGGTTTGAATTACGTCTTAATTTTGGCCTTAGTTTTGGTCTGAATTCAAGTTTATGTCGGAACTTAATCTGACTTTTTGTCTAAATTTCAATCTAGTTTTTGGTCTAAGTTTCGGTCGGAATATTGGTATAAATTGATTCTGAACTTTGGCCTTATGTTTGATTTGAATTTTTGGTCCGATTTTTTATCTAAGTTTTAGTCTTAATATTGGTATAAATTTAGTCTGATTAAAAATTATAAAAGAAAAAGGAACTAATAGGTTAGATTTTCTATTATTATTTTACAATTTAATTTTATTTTTCTTGTGTTTATTTAATGCAGTCGAATAACTTTCATCTGTGAATAAATTAAGCTGATTGCAATTAAAATTTCTTACATTTTCAACTTCAATAGAAATGAAAAATTGCATCTTTCTATTTACATAAATTTATTATAATATTATATTTCATAATAATGTTCTTAATAAACTGAAAATTCTCAAAAAACTGGCAATTCCACACCCTCTGTGATCATCATCACAAAGATTCAAAGGCAAAATTCAGCAAGCAAATAATAAATTAAAATTTCTTATCAAATAAATTATGCGCGCTTGCACTCCAACTTGCATTCAACTTGAAATTATTTATGCATGAAATGCACAAAATCTTGCAATGTATATAAAATTAAAGAAATTCAAAGAAAACCTGTTAAATATAATAATAATACAATTTTAAAGTAAATAGGAAAAAATAGCATAAATTAAAAGCAATTGTAAGTAAGTTAAGATTTTGTGCATGCCGAAATGCTGTTTAAATAAATTAAAGTATTGTTATTTTTTCTTTATTTTTTGTATTTTTTTTTTTTTAACATTCTGAAATATTTGTGCCATTGTACAATGGCTCAACTGGCACCGTCACAACAACACAGACGACACAGCATCAATAAAAATTAACACTTTTTCCTATTGACGAATGAAAGAAAATCATATGATCTTAACGTGCTATATTTTTATTACATACGTACAACAATATTGACAGCTTAAATTAAAACTTAATCAATCTTGAGCAGTAGTTTTTTTTTATTTGTTATTTTTTATAGATGAATTGATATTTTAGAGTATGTCAAATAAAGTTTAGCTATTGGTGATTAACCTTTTGGTGGTTGCTTTGATATGGAAAAATATACAATTTTTTCCTGCCATAAGGGGAAAAGTGTTGAATAAAGCAAAAAGGATTGCTATGGTATTATAAGACGAATGCACTATTTTTTCAATTTTTCGCAGTAAGTTCTGTGATATTTCAATTTCAATAAAATTTTCCTGAGGGCATGTCATCTATTCTCGATTTCTGTAATAAGTACATAGTAAAAAAAAAAACACTTTATCTGCAAAGGGTTAAAAAAGTCATATGTTTAAATCTCTTTTTTGTGTGAATCTCAGCTATGAAGGTTTAAATCTTTTTTGAGTAATGTGCACATGTAAAAATCCATATACATTCATACACATAAGGTATAACACAACCTCCTCTGGCGAATCCATTACCAATTCATAAACACACGCTGCGTGATATGCACGCTTGGAGGTATTTTTCATGCCGCTGTACTTTCCTCAGTTCCCTCTGGGATGTGGTCACCACATATATTCCTCCACTAGCACATTAGCACTACAGACAATAATTCTATCATTTTCGAGGAAGCAACAAACTCATATCAATCATGATGCGCTTGATAAATTGCTTTCGAATAGCGTAATTTTCAAATAATTTCCAATTTGATTTTTACACGTATGTATATGTAAATGTGTGTCTGTATACTTTACGCTTGAGTTCTATTTTTTGATTTGGTTTGAGTTTGAATACATATAAAGAAAGTACATCTATTTTATATTTACATTGAGCATGGATCCATACCATAGCAGTATACAATTCCCTTGAGATTGATAAGAGAACTTTTCTTAAGTTGATTTCATTTTATTTAATTTAATTTTCTTTGCTACAGAACTTAAGTAGCTAACACATTTAATTTTCATAATCCTCAAAAAAAAAAAAGGTTAAAAAGTACTTAAAAGTTACATATCAGTATCTACACATACGAATAAATTAAGAGTGATAAAATTATGTCAATTATATTCTCTTTAAGATATTTTAGAGCTTAAGAAGTTATTTGTCAATTTGAAAAATCCTGGTATTTACCTATATGTGCATTAAAATCTTTTTAAGTGAATTCCAATTAATTGTCTACATTGTCAATTGAAATACATTTCTGCGTAGCAACAATAGCTTGAATAAGAAATTAGTAACCTTGCTTCTTGTGCAGAGTTTAAAGTATAATAGTGCATTTACAAATTGTTTACATTTGTAATGTAAATAATGTAAACAAAATCTCATTGATATTAAAAAATATGTAGATAATATAGAAAACCATAAATTTTAAGATTTTTCTTCTCTTTAAAATATTTGAAACAACTAAAATTAATAAAACAATCATTTATCTGCGTAACAACAATACCTTGATTAAAAAATCAATACACTGGATTCTTGAGCAGTATTTACGAGTGTGATGATGCATTTGCGAGTTGTCTACAATTTAATATAAATAGTGTAAAAAAATGTGTTTATTGTATAAAAATATACACGTAGATAATTTACAAAACAGCAAACTTTAAAATATAACTAAATACTTTTCGCTTAAAGCAAACTTCAAGGACTGATAAAAATGGTTCGTTTTAAGAGAAGTTAGTACCAACTGAAATATGGAATTTTAGATGCCGCATCAGTTATGCACTGACAAAATACAAATATGCGTTGCTGCCAATCAAAAAGTGTTGGCTTTTATTTTCAAAAGCAATTTACATCTACTGTCAAATTTATATTAGTATCCAGTTCATTATAATCAAGAACTAAGTATATTTTAAATGCTATAATCTGGCAGCACTGTAATGGAGTAGACGTCAAAATTTCAAGATAGCTATTCCGCGTATAAAATTTTCTTTTTTTTCGCAATAAATCGCCTTAAAATGAACAAATTTATGGTGCTCTTATTAAATAACTATTGCTAAATTAAGTAATGTTAAAATTATTACGTTTGATTTAATATTAAAGTCAAACCAAAATTCTTCGCTAATGGTGAAGTTTTTGTGCTGTACATAACCTCAACTCTATAAATTTCGCCATTGCTGATACTGGGGTGCCGAGTTGTTACCTTTTGCTGCCTAGTTTTTTTGTGTGTTTAATTTTGGTATTCTGCAAATTCTAATTCCGGTATGGCGCCCTGTGGTGGCTGCAATAAAAATGTCATCTGCCATGTGCCAATGCTCGAGGGGACCAATTTAGCATCTTAACTAAAAGTAAAGGTGTTTTCTCCTTCACATGCAAGCCATGCACTACCAACCCGTCAAAAGGCGGCCAACTGGGGATTGATTCCAATATACAGTCTGAGCCAACTCGTGGGTTCGCTGATGTACGCACAAAATTCGAGGAAATGGACGCAAGATTCACAAAACTTGACTCTAAGCTCTAGGCGAAATTTGCGGACCTACTTTGCTTCAACAGCGAAGTGTCAGCACAAATTGTTAACTTAAAGTCTGAAGTAGAAAGCTGCAGTAAAGCTATTGATGTTGTGAGGGAGGAGTCATCCTGCAAGTTTGTTGCGCTCGAAGCCAATTTTAATACAAAGAGCGAAGTAATCCAAAAGCAACTCAACCGCAGTTTCATCATCCCGAAAATCAACAATTCCACATTTGAACGGTCTTGCACGAGGGTGGCACGGTCACGGAATGCTTTTTTTTTTTTTTTTTACTTCATTTTTCTGCTTACTATGAGTGGGGCTTAGTACTATTAATTAATACATCTACTTAATACGACTATACCATTTAGTTATAGAGGAATGTAATTCCAGGTTTTTTTTTTTTTTGGTTTCTTTCGGTCTGAATTTTAATTTATTTTCATTGACATGTATAATGTAAAATTAATCTTCAAATATTTTGTATCTTATTTCCAACGTTTATCTATTTATTATTCTGTGTAATCATATATGGCCTCTAAAAGCTCGATTATAAATTAATCTAATAAATAAATAAATAAAATGATTCGTTATAATGTAGGGGAAAAAAAAGTAAGCTACTCTTTCACGCTTTTAAATTCAATCTCTTATTTAGAGGGCGGGGGAAGAAGGGGTTATCACCAAATTCCCACTCTTTAAAGACATAGGAACACTGTACTAGGCTGTCACCAATTTCTTTGAAAATCATTTTTCATATTATTTCTAGTTTTTAATAATCTGCAAAAACTATAAAATAACCCAAAAACCTATGTATTATATCATAAAAAATAAAATTCCTCCTACGTAATGCAAGACGGCTAATTAAAAGTACAAATAGCTGTAACGACATTATTTTACGCATACCTACACAAAACAGTGGCATCAATTTGCAATGTCATGAAAAAGTAGAGACCCTTAATTGTAACCTAAATGTTAGCCTTGACACAAACCCGAATTAGTAAAACTAAAAACTGAAACAAATTAATATGTTTAGTTTCAGTCTTAAACACCCTAGAGGAATTAAAGGGAAATCAATGTGATTTGTTTCTTGTTAGGATTACTAATAAATTCAAATACAAAGTATATAAAATATTTTCTCTTTTTCTCCCCAAAAGTTCAAAGATCAAAGTCAATCAATATGGTAAGAATTATTCAAAAACTATTATCGATTCACGAATATAAAATTTTTGTAAAAATGTAAATCAAACTGTGACCAAAACCGCCATGTGTTCCCTTCTACCAACCACTAACCATCGATTTTATTGATGCTAATTTTTTACATGTAACTTAGGCGACCGAACACTGTTTCTTTGTAAGCCAATCAACAAACCACATACCCAAAATGAAGATGAACTCAATTGACGAAAGTGAAAATCTTGATAAAATAGATTTCGGAAACACCTAGAGAAAATCTAGACGGAAACAAGCACATACATATACATTTGTATAAACATTTATCTACATATCTACACTCTTGTAAAACGAAAGAAATATATTCGATGTTATGCCAAAGAAAACCAAACAGAACATTAATTTCGAAGAATGTGCATTGTGTGGAATTCAAGAAGGAATCGTGACTTTGCATAAGAATTTTTTTTTTTAAGTTATTTACTTATTTAAAATAGGATAAAGTGAAAGGGAGAGATTTGGATAGAAGAAAGAAGAGAGAGGGCATATGTAAAACACATGCACTGGAAGTTGTAAAAAATATGTTTATATTAAAATTATAAGGAAAATATAAAATTGAAGTGAACAACAATATATTTATTTAAGAGATGCATATGTATTTCCATTGTAAATACCTACTATTATTACAAAAATATACCTTTTATTTATATCTACTAAATTCCTGATAACATCAATAATAAAATATTACTTTTTAAAAGCATAAGCAAAAGTATAAGGTACACCTTTATATGACCTTTTCATTGCACATACATAAATATTTGTGTTTACATTCTACATTATTCGCAAGTTTCAAGCTTCGTCATATTCTCTTCTTACACAATCTCTTGGGTCCATTTCAAAGGCATAAAATTGGAATCTGTCCTACCATTCCTTAAACATGTACATATGTATATCCTTTTGTTTCAATTTGGTCGTCGTTGTCTTCGACTTTTTGCCTGTTGACATGTCAACATTTTCTTTTCATTTATTTTCGTTGATGTGATATGTGTGGGTTTTCAGGAATGTTTTTAAACACATTTCATTTTATTGCAAAAAGTATCTCATATGATATTTTGGAAATTTTAAATCGATTCGATTTTTGGTTGTATGTATTGAGTATAAGTGTGAAATAGAAGGAAATATCTTTGGAAATGGTTGACTTTTATTTAGACATGACAAAATGCAATAATAATAACAATACTTTAAAAGATTATCGCTTTAGGGCATAGAGACACATTCTAATATTTGGGGTTATTCTGCGGCATTTGAAATTATAACGTTTTCCTTGTGGATTAATAAGTTAAGTACTTAACTATTAAACACACTTCACAGTACCTTAATTTTAAAAATTATTTACCGAAAACAAAATCATGTGTGTTTCACAAAAAAGTCATACTTGCTCAAAATATTTTTTTTTTTTCTCAAATTGCACATTTTAAAATCAATTTAATATTCATGACATGAAATTTCTGGCTTACTATAAAATGATTTCAAAAACACCCAAAACAAATAACAAAAATCATTTGTGTTTTACAAATGAAGTCAATATTGTGGAATTGAATTAAACACTTCAATGACTTCATAGATAAACAATCGTAACAATATGTACGTAAAAGAAAACAAAGATTTCATTTTACAGCATATTCTGGTTTTTCTTATTCTTTTCAATTGAGCCAGTTATATTTTTATAAAAATAGCAGGTAGTATAAAAAGGACATGTGTGGGTAAAAGGAAGCCAATTATATGACACGATAAGGCTTTCTAGACAGTATAAAAATATTTGTCTTGGTTTTTTTCTAAACACCTGTAATTAGTAAATAGAAATCGACGGTTTTCAATTTCTTAGCTAAGGTTACTGCAGCTAATGTAATTTTTCTAACAACGATTTCGATTCAAATCGTTTCGCAAATGTTCCATTCTGACTGGAATGTAAAATTGAAATTTTTTCCTTTTCATTCGGAATTCGGAATAAAGTTTATGCTCTTTGTCTGGTAGAATCGAGTCTTTTTTTGGAATTTTATGTTGATAAAAAAAACTGTTGCACAGTTCAGGCTCAAATTTGCAGGTCATTTGATTATTCATCAATATTTAACCACATTTTTAAACAAATAACTTTACACAAAATTAGTAAAAAATATTAATGGTCCTTTTTTTTATTTTAAATAAAAAGTCGGCCTGTATTTTTGGTTTCCGATCTCCAAACTCGAGATATCATGTCAGCGAGATTTAAACATATTTCCACTCAGGTTGCTCTACTGGGTGAACAAATCATCAAAAAAACAAGGAAACATTTTTTTTTCATTATAATGTATGAAAATATTAAAATTTACGAAAATATTTTACTATTAAAAAAAAAATTTATATTATTATTAGAGATTATGAAACTGAAATCTAATTGTTCATATTCCATAGTTTGACTTGACATCATTCATACTTAACAGTTCAAGGTTTTAAGCCCGTTAACAAACCTTGAAATGAAAAAAAAAGTTTAAAAAAATTCTCGATTCTATCAAAATCGTAATTTGAATTATTATTTGTCTTTCTAGTGTGAACTCCAAAAATAGTTGAAAAGGAAATATTTTGCTGTAATAAAGCGAAATAAAATAAAAAGTTGGGATGCGGGGCGAAGAAGGGTTATTTTTAGCAAACCGTTTTTATCAAAAAACGAAAAGAAAACCTCTTCCACAAAAGAGATTCTAGCCTTCATTAGGATAGCAGATTATCTTTTGACTTAATTTTGGGGTTCAAAAGATATTTTGGGTCGCAATGCCTGACTTTCGAGTCGTCCTAAAAAAAACACATTTAACGCACTTTAATTGACTAATTAAGTCTTGAAAAGTAAAAAACTATTTTTTTTTTCAATTATGTCTGCTCATTAGTTTAATCATTAATCAGAAGGTCAAACTTCAATTGAGAGGCTGAGAGGAAAAGTGGTATAAATTCTACGTTCAGAAAAAAGTGGAATAATTTTACTTAAGAGCAAAAGCAAAACGAAATATTTTCAGAGCAAAAGTGACACGAAATGTGTTCAGAGCGAAAACGGAATAAAAAACTATGCTGTTCTTGCTCTGAAAGAATTGTTATACCATTTTTGATCTTACTTTTAAGGCGTTTCATTTTCACTCTTAACCGTTATACTTATGTCATTCTTGCACTAACACTCTTAGTTATTTCACTTTTGCTCTTATATAAATTTTAGCCCGCTTTTCCTCTCAGCCTGTCAATTGCTTTCAAAAAAGACCAAGCCAAACTTTTTTTAGAAGTACACCTAAAAATTTAAAAAATTAAAAATTTTTGAAATATGATCTTTATGCAGAATGAACCGTTAGAAATAACAATAAACAACCTGCACAGAAAATACTCCTTAAAGAAAAATATTTGGGGTTACTGAAGGATAAAACTGTCTTAAAACTTTTTCAAAAAAATTAACACTTTAAAACCAAAATTGGCATTAACCGTCACCACAAAATAAAAAACTCTTTGAAAAAAATATTTCTCACTGAAAAATATTTGTGATCCACTAAAGATAAAAATATGTAAGCATATTTTTTTGATAAATTTTAATTAAAATATTTAAAGGGGTATGTGGGTACATGTAATAATATTTTAGGATTCAAAAATCATATATTTTTAATGAGGCAAATAATTTTCTTTAAACGGTAAGTACCATCCTACGTATGAATAAACATTTGTTCTCTTAGAAAATAAAACTTACTAAACTAAACCCTCGTATTGAGAGTAATGTAAAAACCAAAAATTTTAATATAAGTTTTCCTCTTAAAATAAAAATCCCTGAAGCATTAAAGCTGCCTTTAAGCGATAGCAGAGAATTGAAATGATGAAACAGAAGATTTATCCAGATTTTTTTTAAGGTCGATCTCTGGAATTCTTTCAAGAATGAAGGGAAATATATTGATCGGCCTGAATCTATTCGCAGACTCATGGCTCCTTCTTCCTATCGTATGAGGCTTAAATCGCTTTTATTTTCCGCCAATTTCTAAACATAAAATTCAGTGGTAAGCCGCTAATTTCTCAACTCACGCTCTATTTTCTATAGCATTATATGAATAATGGAACCCATATTTATCATGCTTTAGACTACTATTGAATATATTAAGCTCTTGCAAAAGAATAGAGCAAGTTCTAAGTGTGGTAGTTCTATTCTTCACTTTGTACCAATTACTTGATTTCCCTTAGTATTTCCAAGTATTTTCTTGAATATTTATTTCCTACGACTTCCTCACTAACTAACAAGAATAGTGTACACGTTCCAAAAAAACTGCTACGTTGTTTGGAATTGAGATAAATCAAATTGTAAATATTTACGTATATTTTTTAACGCATGAATTTATCTTATACGCCAGGCACGTCAACAAAAACCACAACGCATTCTTTTCAAATACTCACATGAAGAAAATTTCATTACTATTTAAAAAGCGAAGAGTTTATTTTTTAATATATACCTATGCTGACACATGTAGCAAATTTTATTTTAAATTACACAATCTAATAGAAAAAACACACACATGAGTTTAAAAGATCCATGAAAAATTGTTCAACTAATTTCTTTTTATACATTTAATTTTGAAAATAAAAAAAATTTGCGCCAAAATATTACATTATCTTTTTATGTAAGTATTACATATGTACGTTATACTCAAATAACTTGAAACACAGTTTTTTATCTTTTGCTGTCGCTCAAGGGCTATATGCACGAGAATACATAAATTTGCGTGTATCCTTGAAACTTATAAACTTCATTTACATTGAAATTAGGTTTTTATTTAATTACAACCACAACATATGCTTATAATATATAAAACAAATATAAAACGAAATATAAAAACTACAACATAAAGACAAGAATTAATTATATAGAAGAGACAAGACTTTCCCTCAAAAAAGTTAAGGCAATCTAACTCACACACACTCTCGCTCCAAAGGAAAAACTATAGCATAAAATAAGCAACAAGTGTCCTGAAAGAAAAGATTATTAAACTTAAAATTATCGCAAGCGACAGTCATATTAATTTTTATCGCACTTATACAAAACATCAGGGATTTAAAGAAAGTGTAAGTGAGGGAGAGAAAAAGGGAGAGTAAAACAACAAGCAGCCGTCTTAAAAATGTATCCAATTTACGGCATAAAAACTTAGTATTACTTTGCATACACTTAGCGAAAATTTGTCAAGAAACTTTGGTTTAATTGTTTAACTTTTTGGATATAAATATGTGCATCCGAAAATCTCTACATTCATGTGAATAATTTTCATGAGTGTTTCTGACATATATATGAATACAGAAATAATGGAACTTACTCAACTGTATTGTCATACATCTTCAAATTAAATAACCCAAAAGTAGTTTTATATTACATTATAATCATAATGCTAAAAATACTTGCACTTATGGCACATTCGTGTAGCTTATGAAGCATTTAAATTGCCAATTAAAATATTAGGTACCTCTTTTTATTTCGTTTTTGTTTTTTTTTTTTTTTTGCGATGTGTTAAATTTTTTAGTTACAAATGCTCTCAGATTTATATGGCAGTATACTTAATATTTGACAGCATGCTATTTGAATTTTATGATGTTTTTTTTTCACACATTCTCTGACAAACCCACTGCTCTTTAACTCTCCACTGTCACACCCACCCCTACTTTAGTTGCTCTCAACAAAATCCATTTGGTTTAGTTACTCATTTCCGTATTGTTATAACATTCCAGTGCACTGGCGTAGAAGTGAGGGGGGAGCGGCTGAGTGGCTGAAATAAAATAAATCAAAATAAATACATTTTCTTGTAGTTAACACAGTAATGCCTAGCGGTGTCATATGGCACCTTGTTGCTGAGCTGTTCCCGAGCCAGGTTCAAAAGCAATTTTATTCTCACGACTTTCTTGATCTATCTACACGACAACCAAACAAGATTTATCTATGTAATTAACATTTATTATCTTTGAAGCAATTTATTTATTTGTTGAAAATAATAAAATTTGCATATAGAATATTACCTTGAGCATCTTTCCTCGAAAATTTGTCGTTGGTTACGCTAGTGTTCCAAGTAACTTGTTTTTTTTTTTTTTTGCTTGCAAACGCTTCATGTCTTGCATATAAATTGCTTGCAATTATAGTTTTTTCTAGTTTGCCACACGCGTTTTCCAATGTTGCATGCTTCTGGGTGGTAAACAGTAGCGGTTCGCAGAAGTATAGTTTATTTATTTCAGTAAATGTTTTACATACTACTAGTTTATGGTACAACAGCCAGAGATGGATAAATTCAATTACATTACAATCCCAATTCCAGGGAAATTTTAATTGGTACTTTTTGTTTTCAATTCCTTAGTAATGGAATTGATAAAAGTTTCAATTCCATTACCAAGAATTGTATTTTAAATTGTAATTAAAAATATATCAATTCCTTAAAGGAATTAAAAATATAATTAAATCAATTACCTTCTTGGAATTAAATTAGAATTTTAAATTTTCAAGCGTAATTCGTTGGTCATCACGCTAGAACTTTCCGTCTAAAATCGTATTCGTAAAATTTACTGAAAAAAGGAATATGTTTTCTTTTCAGCTGTGTTTTTTTTTTTCAGTTATTTTATCATCACGTTTCTTTATCAGCCTGGCAGATATGCAAATGCCTAATTTCAAGCAATTGATTTTGCTTTTCTTCAGTGGTTCAATGCATTAGTCTAATCTTTTTTATTTTCCTTTCAAGTGAAAATACATTAAATACCCTCCAACTCAACTCAAACTATCTTAACTTCTGAGTCAGCCCAACTACTAGTTCTGGTATAACGTTTCTTTACCCGCTTGGAAGATATGTATGTATGTATGTACTCAATCTCAAGCTATTGATTTAATTGGCACTAGCCAGAAGAATCTTTTCTTACTTTTTCCCTTCCTACAACACCGTTAAAAAGTTCATTGAGGACCCTCCAGCTCAACCTAACTCAACCGCTGATTCAACCATCGCTGATGTTGAAGAAAAATTCAATCTGTTTATGTACAACGTCGTCGTCAATAAAAATAAAATTAAGTGTTGCATATTAATTGCGCATTAAATGAAGACACTTTTGCAAGTGCAATTGCAAATAGATAAAATTGTTTTCTAAATTAAAAAAAAAAAAATATTTAAATTTTAATTATTTTGCAATAAACTTTCAATGTATGTATTATGTTTTTTATAATGTGCAAACTTTATTCTTTGTAAATGTTAGTTTTGATTATTTAAGAATACTAAAATCGAAGAAAGTTCAAATAAAAATGTGAGTAATATCAATATCATGTAATATACCGAAAGTCCTATAGCAAAGTTAAGCAAATCTGATTTGAATGATTTAGTATTATACGCGCTAGAATATACAGAAAATGCGAAGAAGCAATGGGAAAATTACAATTTGGTTTCAGAGAAGGACTTGGAACTCGCGAGGCCCTGCTATGGTTTCAACTTTTAGTTCAAAACTGCAAAGACGTTCACAAAGATATTTTCCTATACTTTATCGAGTATGAAAAAGCCTTTGACACCGTGAAACATGATAAGCTTATGGAAATTCTTCAATCTATGGACACAGATGACAAAAAAATTCGTTACATAAGAAATTTGTACTGGCACCAAACTGCTCAAATAAACATCAATGGTGATATGACTGAAGAAATAACCATCTCACGAGGAGTGAGACAGGGATGCATTCTATCACCCCTGCTATTCAATATATACTCCGAAAGGATTTTCCGAGATTCGATTAGCAACATTGATCTAGGTGTCAAAGTTAATGGTGTCTTCATCAACAATATAAGATATGCTAACAGGCCTTCAAGAATTAGAAAACAAAATAAATTTGCACAGCGAAGAGCTTGGTCTACGAATCAATATAAATAAAACCAAATACATGATAGAGAGCAGGAAAAATGTTTACACGAATCTACTGATTAACAATACCACTATTGAAAGAGTGCAACATTTTAAGTATCTTGCAAGTCAGATCAATGCAAACTGGGATTGTTCCAAAGAAATAAAATGCCGAATAGAAATAGCTCGTAATGCTTTTCTAAAGTACAAAAAGGTACTTAACAGTCATGATCTCAATCTAAAAACGAAAATCCGTTTTGTAAAATGTTATGTTTGGTCAGTACTACTCTATGCCATGGAAACCTGGACTTTGAGAATAGCAGATATTAACAAGCGCGAATCATTTGAATTATGCGGTATATCCATAACCTAACGAATCCTAAGGATATCATGGACAAAACATATTATGAACAATGAAGTTCTAACAAGAATGAACTGTGGGCGAGAATTTTTAGCAACTCTAAAGAAAAGAAAAGCATCCTACTTAGGTCATATTATGATAAATCCCAAATACGAGCTACTACAATTAATTGTCCAAGGTAAAATCGAAGGAAAACGGGGTATTGGTCGAAAACAACTTTCATGGCTTCGCAACATTCGACAATGGACCGGTATACAAAATATTGGCAACCTCATAGATGTGGCTAGAAACAGAGAGCAATACACAGAAATAGTCAAAAACTTGTAACTTTCTATTATATTTATTATATACTGTAAGCTATTTACCATATCAATATCGTAATTAATGCACAACGATAAAAAATGTAATGTTAAATAATGTAATGTTATATGATCACCAATATTCGCAATCGAATTGGCGAATAAAGAAGAAGAAGAAGTATTTTTCTAGTAGATAAGTACGAGTAGAAGTGATTGCTTGAAGATTAATGAAAAAGAGTCTATACATAGAAAAGCGATTAATTCTAGTCAAAATCGCAAAATAAAATTATCTATATCTGCTTAGGTCACTGGAACGTTTTGTATTTTTGAAGAAAATATAACTTTGTTAGAAGTTTATGTTTTAACTGTCTGATTGTATTCTGAAGAAATATTAAATTAAAGGTTAAAAACACCTTAGAAGTCTACCAATATTTGTTCAACTTCTAAGCGTCTATTGGTGGGGGTAGTTGGCACACGGGGCAAGTTGGCGTTCGGCTTTTTCACTAGGAGAGTTCGATGCAAAAACACGCACTTCCCTTAGCTACTCTTAAAAATGTGTTTCAAAATCAAATATAAGTAGGGGAAAGGCTAGCAGGTTGAGACGGGCTTTGTTTTTATGTCCAAAATTTTTTACTAAAAAAAATATCACAGAAGGCTACATCTTTGCTGCATTGCTTGGAAACTTAAAAAGTTAAGGCCAGTTTTCCAAACATATGTTTTTTGGCAAAAAATAATGATATGCAGGTTGAGACAGTCATAGTAATTGAGAAAAAATGTTGTAACAAAAAAAATTATGACGATGAATTTTAAAGTATTATTGTTAATTTATTTATCATAAAGGCCTCAGCCATGAAGAAGAAAAAAAAAGATAAGAAATTTCATTAATTTTCTCAGAAAGATCGGCATCAGAGTCGCAGTTTCGGCACGTGAAATAACTTCGCATTATGTTGGCACACTTTAAATGGAATGGTTGTTGACACTTGTTGCACTCCACGGAATTTGTGGTAGTTAGTTTGGCTGGTAAATTCTTCATACATAATCAGAAATCTGCATCTTCATCTGAAGACGACGTTTTCCTTTTTTCGACTGCCCGTGTTCCCTAATTATAAAAGTTCAATAGCAATTCCGAACGTAAACAGGCATTAAAATGAGGTCTCTGACGTTTTCCCTCCAAAACATATAACGGCACATAGTGTCTCAACCTGCATGCCTTCATGTGTCTAAACTTGCAAGCATCGCTGATATTTTGAAATGATGTAATATTTTTTTTACTATGCAAGATATATTAAAATATCCTTCGGAAGATTAAAATAGAGCAAAAACTGTGGAACGAATGTTATATTAACCTTTTTGTATGGCTTAAATAACTACACTTTTTTTACGTTTAGAAATTTATCATGACTTTACTCGCAAGCATAGTGATTTGGAATATTTCGAAAGATTTTCAAACTGTCACTTTTTTCTCATATTTGCACTTTTTTTGCCTCAAATTCCCACTTTTTTTAGCCTTAGCAATAAAATCATAATTAATCTTTCTAAAAACATTATTTATCTTACTATAAAACTTTTAAAATCAGTACCGACGTCGGGGTAAGTTGCCATTTTTCAACTTTTTCGAAAATCGCCTATAAAAATTATTTCTTATTCAGAAACTGATTAACGGTTTTTGGCAAAAAGTTGCCTTATAGAATAAACCAAATTCTTTTTTTTTCAAATTCAACACGGTACAAATTTTGAAGCCGAAACAAAAGTGATTTGCTAACTTAACCCACAGTCCTCAAATAGACCCGATTTTCAGAGCTTTTAATAATCAACTCAAACGCTGAAAATTTTGTAATTTTTTTGAGGTTTCGTTTATGGCGATACCTTCTTTGTTAAAGAATTATCCCAACGACCCGTAATAAAAGAAACTAATCAATCGATAATATATTTATATTGCTGAAAACATGAGAGATAGCCACATTGCTTCATATCGTTTATCTATATAGTAAAGTTCCGAAAATTGACTATAAAAAATTATGATATTTTGACTTTAAGATGACCTTGTAGGACTTTAATATATTATAGCAACTGTACACTCCTAGGGGATCATCAATTAGAATTGTTCTGAAACTGTAGCTAGGTAAGCAATATCGAGGTTATGCAGTTGATAAGCACTAAACTCACCCCATGCTGACCGGCTGTGTTGCACATACCACCGAAAAAGATTTACTCAAATGCCAATTGTTTAGTCTTTTCCTGTTGAGAGTCCGGACTGCCCAATTAACCAAATTTTGTAGCGCAGTCTCTTCTAATTTTGCACATTGGTGAATATGCTGAAATAGAGAGAGAATGTGACAATGTCAACGCACTGAGGACCAACCATCATTGTTGCGGTTTACGACCGAGTGTCAAATTGGCAGTGAACATTTTTTAAATACCGGCAATTAATGTATCCTACCCTCTCACAGTACAATTGATAGTATCCCATCCTGATCTGGTGATTTGAAGCTATCAAATGATGCAATAGCATTCCTAAGAATATCCTCATTTACCACAGTTATTGTAAAAAAAAAAAACAGTTGTGTCAAGAAACAGTTGAATTAACTCTCTCTACTTCGTGAAGAGTAGGTTGTTGAACGACAAAGATCTGATTACCTGGGAAATGAAACTCAAGCGTTAAGTCGATCATCTCAACCTCACAACTTTCCGGATGAAAGCCTAGTGCACTACCCACTAGACTATCGAGGTCGTCTTCGTGAAAGCGACACCAGGTTTTCTGAGTGAACACAATCTTGATCGCTTTTGAGGATTTCTGCCCATCTGGCTATTTAACCCATGGATTTAACACCGCTGCAGAAATTTCTAAAGAGTGCTATTTTCAAACTTTAGTCAATTAGCTTCAAATACTTTACGCGATAAAGAATTCAGTCCTCATCAATAACACACTTGCATGCTCTGTTGATTAGTTTTTTTCGATTCAGACCGCAGTGTTTGTAGTTCTTTGTTCCACCAAAGAACAAAGACACTCCCAAGTAAATGACGAGAGTGACAGGAACATACTACATAGTTTGGAAAACTGCTCTGAAAATGTAGCTAGAAAAGTAAAATGTTCAGGTATTGCACAGATATCACAATGGTCGTGAAAAAGTTATCCTAGTCAGCGGATCTTTTTCTAAGATCGAAGTAATATTTCCGAATTTCTGCTCTCATTCTAAAGCATTTATCCTTGAAAATAGCAAAAACTAATCTAATAAATGTTCATACAAAATTTAGTAATATATATATACTTAAAGCCATAAACTTAATCAACACTTCGTTTTTATGATATAAGTAATAATACTGGCAAAATTAACCAATGAAATTGATATGAAAATAAAGTGAAAGTCTATAAAAAAAAAATTTAGGAAAAACTTTTCGTTCAATTTCAGTATTCGCAAGATTGACGCACTTGAAAAAGTTTTGGAAGCGGCAAATAACAAAAGAAAAGTGTTAAAATAATTTATGAATTATCAAAGAAATAAAGAAAGAAGAAAAGAAAGAAATTTTATTTATTAAACTAAACTAGAATAAAAACTCTAGAAAACGGAAAGCAATTCACTACAGAGTCAGTAAAATATTTGCACCACAGTTCATGGAGAAACAATGTAAAAACAAATAGGATTTTGATGACATATTTCCATAAGTTTTATTTTTTTATGATTTTATTTGTGCAAACATAAAGCGTATAGAACCAAGAGCTCTATAAAAAACAGATAATGGATAGAAGGCAAAAACATATTTATTTGATATGATGATAATGATGATATTGTAATCCCCTCTCATGGCATTCATAAAATAGTGTATTCAATTATAACTTTAGTTTTTACCCCACCACCTTATAAAAACGAGTATGATTGCAGACATTACCCCACGTTATAATAATAATTATTGTTGACCAGTGTTGCTGTCTGTTGTTTTATAATCTGTTCTATCATAACTTTTGGTATCAGCATAAAGTTAACATAAATTTTCAATTGTGCTAACATGAATAAAAAAGAACAAAAAACATAAACGAAGCAGAAGCACTGAAGCAACAGCAGTAAAGTATGCAACATTTTTTTCTTTTTTTTTTTTATCTGCATTTTTTACGCTTTTTTATTCCATATATTTTTTCTTATTTCAATTGAAATTGTGCAGCGAGAGAAGTTAATGCAAATCCGCACACACTAATCCGGGGCGTGAATGTCGTTGGCATTTTTAACTGCGACAGCATAAATTATCATTTCAACACTTCCGTTTCCGTCACCGCCGCATTCACGATATTCTCTTTAACACTTTTTTGTGAGTCATATTTTTCTGTAGCTTCATGCAACAGTGTGAGAGATAAATGTAAATTAAATTTTTTTTTAATTCTAAATGTTAAATTTACAAGATTAAATTATTACTTGGCACTTTTCCTAACTTTCTAAATGCCCACATGCCAGCTTGATAAATTGTTTAAAATTCTTTGAAAATAAATTAAGAAATTGAATGAATATCGCTACAGTTGCCATGCAATTCAAATTAAATAGAAAAACCTTGAAATGATTTCACCTACCACTTGTAATTTGAATCCTAAAATAGCCTTGAGGTAAATTAAGTTCCATTTGTTACTCGTTTTCTTTATTTTTGTTGCTTCTGTCTATTTTCTTCATTTTCCACTCAGGTTTTCTTTTTTTTTCATCTAGCGGAAATTGCTTAATGAACGACTTCTTCACATTGCTGCTACTGCAATAAAGTAAAAAAAAGTATTAAACTTCAAAGTGAGCTAAAGAATAATGAGGTAAAACCACAAAATAAATTTATTTTAACATTTAAATCAAGCAAATATGTGCATTGAGGAAAGTAGAAAAGGAAATGAAGAAATTTGCATGCAAAAAAATAAGGTAAATTTATTTAGGTTATTTGTTTTAAAATCATTTTTTCTTTTTGCTTTACAATTGAGTTGAAAAGTATAAAATAAGTGGGAGTGTTTCTTATTTTTGTCCCAAAAGGATAAATTCTTTAATTACTTTTAAGCAGAAAACATTAAAATTTTAGTTAATTGCATTAAATGAGTCATACTTTAAGTCATAATATGCTCTTGAAAAACAAACTAGAAATTATGACAAGTGTCTGAAATTTCAATGAGGCTAAAATCAAGATTTGAAGGATTTTGTCCTGTAAGATCATTAAAATATTATAAATATTTAGCTCCTGGAATCTTCTGGAGTAGGAAATGGCAAGTAGCGATGAAGGAGTCATGGTGAAATTGTAACATGTGGCATTCTTCTAAGAGAACGTTGTCTGCCAAACGCCAGTGTTTCGGCAGCTGATTTTGGCATTTCACATTCTTTACACCAAGAAAGCTGTGTGTTTTTCTAATGTTTTTAAATGCCTATAGGCATTGAAATTGTTGTAACGAATAATTTTACTCTTGGATGTAAATAAACGAAAAAAAAGAACGAATAAGCAAACAAAGTCAACTCTTGCAACGCACAATAATAGCATTCCTTTTCTCTCTTATATTTAAGAATTTTTTTTTTGCAAAAACAACACCACTAACAATAACAGTAAACTCTTCTGAAGTAGATCACTAGCTAATTTGAGAAGAGATTGAGTGAACTGAGGAACCAAACAGGATTTGCCCGATTCCCTTACAAAATTGTTTTGATACAAAAAAAAATAATACAGAGCTTCCTCAAGTAGAATCCACGAAGTACTTTGGATTACATTTAGACAAAATACCCACATGGCGTACTCACATCAGTTTCAAAGTCAAACAGCTTCGGCAAAAATTTTCCTAGTCTCTACTGGCTTATTGGTAATAAATCATAATTAGGTTTTGAGAGCAAGTTATTGGTTTACAAAGCAGTACTCAAACCTATTTTTACGTACGGCATTGAGTTGTGGGGTACAACGTGCAACTCTAATATTGAAATTCTCGAAAGGTTTCAATCAAAAGTTTTGAGATCCATAACATAAGCTCCGTGGTATATCCAAAATTCAACCATTAGAAATAATCTTCGCATGGCAACAGTTAAGGAAGTTATATAAAAAAATACAACAAAATATTTAGAGCGGCTTACCAGACACCCTAACCTACTGGCAAACAGATTAACAATAGTCGGACAAAGAAGACTGAAACGCTTTCAACCACAAGATTTACCAGCTCGATTTTCCACAACATAAGTTTTTCACTCTTTCACTCTATATTTCTAATCAACCATTTCTATATATGTAGGAGAATATGGAGAATGTCGAACCACACTTTGATTTTGACTGATAACTCACCCTAAAATCGTAATTTTTCAAAATTTGAGAAATGGAGGTTAAACTAGAATCAAAATGCTACGTTTTGGTAGTTTTAGAATTTAAAAATTCTAATTTGTTGTAAAGCTTTAAGCGTTATACCAAAATATTAGATTTTGTCATTTTGAAAAATCGTGGGGAACGTCGAACCACTTTGCAAATTGAGAAAATTCGAACAAATATTGATCTAAAACGTTTATTTATGACTTCATTATGAAAAAGCATAAGATTTGAATGAAAAATATAGAGAAAAAATCGATGTTATTTATTCGGAGTCGCAGTTTTTGTATGTGAAATAACCACCAGTCATGTGTACACATCGCAAGTGATTGTCGATTTTAATCTCCTTTATGGTCGCTAAATATTCTTGGAGATCATCGGATCGATCATGTTTTGCAATGTAACGCGGCATATTGACTTTAAATTACTAAAAACTAACTTTTTGTCGATAATTTACTATATAACTAAGTGGTTCGACATTCCCCAGAAGCTGTGTTCTACAAAATAGCCGCCCATGAGTCGCAGAACCAAATTTCATGCAAAAAAAAACTTTTTTGACTATAAATAATATTCGCAGACAATGATTTGAAAAATATTTACCTGCTTGGTTTTACGCAAAAATGTTGAAAAACAATGTGATTTGAAAGCACAAAAACACTTTTGGAATCTCGAAAATCACTTGATTATCGCAGACAGCACAAAATGCGTCTCATCGGTTCGACTGCTAATGAAAAAATGAGATGAAGCTGAAATAATACGATAGCAAAAGTTTCGTATAGATCGAATGTCAGATAACACAGTTTAAACTAATGGTTCGACATTCCCCACATTTCCCTATCTATTTAATCTTTAATGTTAATAATAATAATAAGAAAAAAAAAAAATTTTGTCACATCTAAGGAGACTGTGATCATTGGATCCACTCCATCAAAAGTCATTTGTTTTTATACTTTTAAATAGCACAAAAATTACTAAATGTCCACATTTTATATGTAAATTATGGATAGATTGTAACCTTCGTTGGAATTAAAATAAGAAAAATATAAAAACAAGTTCGATTATGATGTCGGCTCTTTCAGTGTCTGCTCATGTACACTATGATACCCTATTTCTCTCATTTTTACAACGAATTAAACAAATTTCGTAAGAGTCAACCCGAGAGAACAACAACAGATCAGTGATCAAAAAGTAGCTCCAATTGTATCTTTTTTCTTTCCTTTTTCTTTCGAACTACAAGGTACATTAGGTACAATTGGCACATCATATTTAAGTACAATTTGTCATTGACTAAAATAAATTAAACACTTAATTAGAAAAAAAAAAATATTTTGTAATAAGTATCAACTTAAATTTAACTTAACTGTACTGTATTGCTTAACCCTCTAACCCGCAAGATTGAAATAAATATTGTAAACTAAACGAAACACAAGCAAATAACAAGCAAATTAAATTTTTCAATCGCTAAATTTTTTACTTCATTGGCTTGTGTTTTTTTATTTCATTTGCTTGTGTTTCGTTTAGTTCACAAGAAGTTTCACTTCTGCCTTGTGTTCGTTAATACAAAACCAATTTTTTTTTGGGATTAATGCTAGAATAATAATTGCAACTCTGTACCAGTAATGTCGATGACAATTGTGTTTTTTTTTTATGTGCGACATCCTCATGTAATTCCTTGGACATTTGCGCCATCTGTATGTGAAATGTATAACTGTCATAAACTTTAAGATGACGACGCTACACATTGTTCTTTCTGCCATAGGCGTGTGTGTGTGTAATTAATATGTTATATTGAATTAAATATTATATAGTTTGCTCGCGAATTCAGTTACGGAATATTGATATTTACCCTCTCATGCACATTGCTCGACAAAATTATGTCGCATTGCAAACTTACGCGCGACGTCACATCTAGGACAAGAGAAAAGAAGTTTCACTTCAAAAAGTTTTATTCCAAATAAAAGTTCCTTCATTCACTAAAAGGCTATTATAAACTAGCCAGTAAAAATTCAGATTTTTCACAACAACGGAACTTTTTGAAAAACAACAACTTTTAAACTTTCGGCACCACGTTCAGGTGGTCGGAGGTTGCGTGCTGTTGATAGCTGTAACTTTGGCTCTGGTGCTCATATCTCTATGAAATTTGAAAAATATTTTCTCAAGAGGACGTACTTTGAGGAAATGTAATAAAAATATTTTCTATTTTTTCGGCCAACACCAGTGTATAACCTCTTAATGAAACTTCACTATGCAGTGTTGCGACATTGCCCAGTGACCAACTTTGCCCCGATTTTCCCTTTACATCCCTATTTTATAAGATAAAAGACTAGTGGACACCCACAGCATGTTATATTTTATAAACTAATCTAACTTTCTCAATGATGGAAAAACATGAATAAAGTCACCACACCCATTCATTTAACAATAGCTTGAGTTTGTACTGAAATTTTTACAAATTGCAATTCAATTATTTTGTTTTTTCTCACATTATTCAATTTGAAACTTAATTAAATATAAAACAATTATTAAAGCATTTAACTCACCACACTCTCACATATGCACTGTTACCAGTGTGGCCAACTCAGCGCTTTTCCCGCTAAATTTAGTGTTTTTTGAAAAATTAAACGCGGAAAAAAGTGATTTAGCGATCAGTGCGTTTTTTAACGCGTTTTTTTCAATTTAAAAGACACTAAATGCTTCGCTAAATAATCCATTTCCTGAATAATCCTAAAAACATTTTTTATCGAAACAATGAACAATGAACTTATTTAAAACCGTAAGTCACTCAGTTCAAAAAACTCTTTACTTCATATTAAAATTGGATTAAAACACGAAAATTCGTTTTGTGAAAACTACAGAATACCTGATGACTTAAATAAACAGCACTAGTGTTTATAATGCTTCTGAATTCAGACTAAAGAGTGTGTTATGGCCAGACGAAGCTGATAGTAATGAAGAGAATAAAGACTTCGACATCGAACATCCAACACATTTCTAACGGAGAATCGGCCAACAGAGGTCGCTAGTACTGATCCAGAGAGTTTGCAAAGTTAGCTCACTTTTAAAAGATATTGGCATTCACAGTTTGCCTCATGCAGTTTATTTTTTTAAAAATCATCACTCGAACGATATTTGATATTTTTTACTACTTTCTTCAGCGAAATAATAAATAATGTCATTAACAATTTTAACATTGTAGTGGTTTTCCATATTAAGAAGTTTAAACTATCTATTACATAACTTTTATAAAAAACAAAGATGTATAGAATTTAATAAAGTTGGGATTTTCAATTCTTTTTATTATAAACATAAATTAGAATTGAAAAACACACTAAAACAGCTCACTTTTGAAAGGCTATAGCATTTAAAAGCGAGTTAACTTTTTAAAACTCTCTTAGGGTTTTGTTAGTCAAGACCGGTACTATCGACCTGTGTTGGCTGCTTCCCCGTTAGATTCCATAACCCTAAATTGTTGCACAGTGTTAAAGTGTATAAAATACTTTTTTCCCAGTATCTTATTTTAGTTTTTCTTTTGATTGTATAATTTAGAAATGCTGTGAATTAAAAACTTTAAAAATACATGTATTCAATTAATTTTCTTTTTAATACAGCAGAATACCGATAATTCATAATCGCAAGGGACCAGCAATTTTTCACGAATTACAGAGGTTTTCGATTTAACGAGATTTCGATTTAAGTCTTTCACCCGCGAGTTTTTCCTCAAAATCAGGTTAAGTTTCTTCAATATTTTACGCAAATAATAAAATAAATTTTAAAAAATTTGTCTAGGACTCATAATCCGTTTTTTTCTCCATTTTAGCGGATTTTGAAAAACAAAAGTTGGCCACACTGACTGTTACCCACATATTTCCTCTTCAATTTTATCTCTGCCCCACTCTCTCTCTTCCTCTCTCTCTCTCTCTATCTGCCAATGTTTCATTTATATTATAAAAATATTTATGACCTTGCCAAGGGTTGCCAACAATACATAGTGATTATAACTTTGTATGCACTATAAATTTTCAAATGCAATGCAATTTAACACTGACCACGTGCAGCGTGTTGAATGCAACCACAAGTTTTACAAATATTGCCACATTTATCAGAGTTCAAGTGAAAATATAATATAAAATATTACTCTAACACACACGTACACATTTATAACGGTCTTCTGATGAGTGTTATATGGTTACGGAAGTTAAAGGTTAAAGTTCATAGGAAAGAAATTGTTGCAATAGATATTTATACTTATACACCAGCCACAATACTTTATTAATTAAAGAAAAGTAATTTCTTTGTACGAGCAAATATTTGCAAATAAAAATTTCCTTTAATAGAAAAATCTAAAATAAATAATTGCTACATTCATAACATTTTATTAATTGAAAATGTCGCACACATCATAAAGTTCATTGCACTCATCGCATTTATTTCGCTCGCATTTCGCTTTTCGTCAACAAAAATTATACAATATTTGTAATTAATATTAAATTATGCCACCAGACCAAAGTCAAATTCAGAATAAATCATTTACTTACTTATTTGCTTTTGAAATGAACATTTTTGCATATGTGTAGCATATCAAAATATTCGAGGTCGACACGCAGCACACCTCAACATGAATATGAATGGGAATTTGAATGGGAATGTGATTGTGACGTGACATGTGTGTAAATGCAATTAAATATAATCAATTAAAATCAAAGCGGCATAATTTCTATTTATGATTTAATTCAATTCAATTGAATGAAATACAATATAAATGCAAAGAAGAACAAGTATGTATGAAATTAATTTTGGTCAAGAGCGACCGCTAAATTATTTGACAAAATATCAAACGTTTGACATTTGTTTTTGCCAAAATGATGATAACTACGGTAATTTAAGCTATTTTTTGAAACCAATCACAAATTTGACAATTTGAGAAATAATGCAATCAGGTGCGAAATGATAGTGTCAAACAGTTTGACAACATAAGACTCCATTTGACTGTTTAAGATTTACTGAAAGGTCAAAGCATTGTGTTTGCTATAAGGAAAGTGGTGAAGCTTTTGTGCGACAATGTCGAACAATTGTAAAACATTGCCATGTCAAGCAACAACTTGACTCAATCTTGTATCCGAATAAAATATTGCATTAATAAGAAGTTCCTGTTCTACTTGACTATGAACTAAATTTACCCAAATTTTGTTAAAATTATCGTACTAAAAAAAAAAAAAATTGAATGTCAAATAAAGTAAAAATAGAATCAACATACAATTTTTATGCTGATTATAGCATATAATGATTATTATGATGTTTCTATTCTACATAAATACTTACCAAATATTTTGTTATGATTGACGATAAATTTTAATTGCTTAATTGTTTCTATTTCGCATGTGCATGGGTATGTATGTGTGTGTTATGTATGTGATAACATGCAGGCAGATATGTATTTATTTATCAATTGATTTTCATTTGAATTAATTTGTCACACAAAACTAAATTGATTTGATTTTAGTTCATATAGGAACCAATCAAAGTATCATATTCATCAAAATATTAATTTCATTTACTGATTATAATCAGTTGTTTTTCGCAATAAATCAAAAATTATTTGTACGATTTCTAAATTTATTCAAAAAAGCATCAATCCTTAATAGAATGAGTAATAAAAATATTTAAATAGAAACGCCGTAAATTAATTTGAGTCATATCTTTATTAATATTTAAGGCAAATACTAACTTTTCAGTTCGTAGAAATTTGTGTATGTGATATTGATTGAAAAGTAATGAATATGGAATGAAATTATGTGTGTTTTGAAGTTCTGCTGGATTTTCCTTGTTGGAGTTCTAATAGAAAAATTCTGTCTGTTCCCACACAATTTAATTCTCTTTTGTTTTCCATGTATATGACTGTTAACTAATCGGCTAACAGATTTGACCGATTCACTGAGTGAGTCGAATCAGTAAAGCCAAACTATTGTTGGGCATGTTGTTAAGTAATTCCAATCTCATGCAATATTCATCGTTGAGAACTAATTTAAGGCTCTAAAAATTTGGATCCGATATCACTTTATCGGCAAAAGTGAATACAGCATTGCTGGGAAAGCTGTGGAGGGCAACACCACGACACAAGAGGCAAGTTACCTAACAAAAAGAAAACAGTGCAAAACCTGTGGATCGCAAAGCGGTAGAGCGTGAAATTAGTAAAGCAGCTGCTGGGAATCAAATGGAATAGTGTGTCACCGTCACTTTCGCCTCTTTAAATTTGATCAAAAAATAATAATAATAATAATTACCGCGACTCTACTTTACTTTCAAATAAACGAAACCGGATAACAAAGCCTACGTTGCCAGCTATCTCAGTGGAGAAGTGGTCGCAGGTTCACAATAAAATGAAAATATCTTTTGAAAAATGCTCGATTTCTGTAGCTCAATACTGAGTTACCACACAATTTTTCTAAAAGTAAAATTTATTTTCACCCGCACAACTGGCTGGGCTCACGAGCACACAAAAAAATATAAAAATAAAAGGGTACTCCCTGGATTAATGGGTTTATGAACCCTTCTATATTCGCGCCAGGTCGTGGTGTATCGGGAATTTAATAATTAAAATAAATTTATTGTGTGTGTCGCTAACTTGTAGCGACACTGGTAAAGTAAATTTAGCCGGGTTACTTTGTGTTTTAACTTTCGGGGATTAATTTTTTTTCAGTTTCGTTTATTTGAATTTTATATTATTTGTAAAGTAGAGACGCGGTAATTATTATTATTATTTTTTTGATAAACTTAAAAGAGGCGAAAGTGACGGTGACAAGTGGGTTGATGTCATTGAGCATTATATTCTGCAAGGGATTAAAATAAATTGAAGTGAGTTGGCTTAAAGAAAAATCGATTTAATTTTGATCGAAATCTATTGGAAACACTTCTGAATTCAGCCTTGTTTTTATAGAATATATGCAGAAACACACACCATGGAATGAACTATTGTTCTATGTAACTGATAAATTACTAAAATTAGTTTAGAGTCCGTTTTTGTAGAAGTGGATGTTCTGAAATTTATATTTATTTATTTTAAAACTTTTAATTATTTTATGTGAACTGCATTCCATTTCAATTTAAAAAAATTAAATATAAAAAAAAAGGTAAGGAATGTCGAATGTGTAATCGACACATTCGACATTCAGACTTTTTTTTATAGATCAGTAGACCAAAAAGAAACCATACACCTTCCCTCTTCCACCTTTCGTGATGACCAACATAAATGGAATTAATACTCTAGGCGGCACCCACTCAGTTAGTTCAAAGATTCTTGACATCCCAACCAAAGCTATCCGAAGCGACTCCTACTGCTCTTTTGATCTCATTATTATTTGTTTGTTGCGTTGGCTTATCTGACAATAATCACTCTCTGCCAGAGCCTGCAATGAGAAACAGGACGACCAAAAGGTCTCCGATTAGTAAAGACATGTCTTCTTTTGCCGATTCCAAGCAATCTAAATGCATGCGCGACATGTTTGTAATCAATAATGGCGGCAGCATCAACCAGTGACCGAAGGATCCCTACTACAGTAGACTTCTTTTCTTTTACCTGCTGTCAGTGATGCTAGGATACGTAATATAGCGCACGGGTGTGTATTTATCGATCCGATTGTTGCTACCAGTGATGAGAATGACATAGGCTCATCACCGCCGTACATTGAGGTCTCTAAAAAAATACATGACACAAGTACTTGGGGCTTTTCAAGGTCACTGATAACGAATCTAAATTTCCAAAAAAAAAAAACGAAATAGCGGCTTCAAAATGGCAAACACTTTTGTTAAAAATAGGTTTATCTAAATCAAAATAACACCAGGAAAGTCCTTAAGGTTTCAAATTCGATTTCAGATTTTCAAAAAAAAAAAAACATAATGGCGGCCTCAAAATGATAGATTTTTATTATCTTTCATATAATTTACTTAATACCGGTTTTCACACTCTGAAATAAGATGTAAGAAAAACATGGCTATACCAAAATTGCCTACCTGTCGGAGGGAAGGTGGGTGCAGGTGGATCTTGAGAGAGGCCGTACTTTTTGGTATTGAAACTGTCACTTTTTAACCACATTTTGAATAAAATTTAGAAGTGGAGCCATGGAGAGCGCATAGATTAGATTGCTGGAGCTGTTCATATAGAAATATGAACACACTGAGACCTATTGGTACATTGTGATACCCTATGGGGCGAGTAGTTACCTCTTAATCCTACCTAGTCAAACCATTTAGTGCTTTCTATGAAGCGAAGTAAGGTTCTCCCAGAGTCTCTTGTCTGCGAGCCGCTAGAGTAGGACAGTTACATATAAGGTGGAAAATTGTTTCTTCTTTCTCTTCGTTTCTGCAATTTCGGCAGAAATTATTATAGGGAAGACCTAGTCTCCGGGCATGGTTGCCGATAGGACAGTGTCCGGTTAGAATAGAAATTACCCTGCTTATGTGGACTCGGTCCAGATTTGTAAGTGCTTTAGTGCGTTCTGGGTTGGGCCTGGGCCAAAATTGCTTAGCAATGCAGTAGGTTGGTTCCATTTCCCATCTGCTTTCCGCAATACGGTAGTGGTGGTTTTTGATACGAAGCTTGCATGTGGCAAAAGGTATACCCGCGTTGCCAGTGATGCATGAATTGCTGAGGGTTGTACCAAGCTTGACATGATCATGATCAGGCACATGCAGATTGAATGCTGCGGCCGTCTCATTCAGAGGTGATGTGCATTGTAGGGCAATTATTGAGCTATTAGCAGAACATTGGAGAGATTTTATAGCCGCTTGACTGCCAGTGATAATGTAGATATCCTTGCAGGATATCTCTTTATATCTTATCAGATTTGCGGCTTCAGTGATCGCCAGCGGAGAGCATAACTATTTGATATTTTTAGATATAGTGCCTTTAATTTTAAAATTTGTGAAATACTCATGTATATAAATTTTTGACATTTATGTACAACGGAATTATAATTAAACATTGTAAGATTTATGCATTACTAGATAAAGAATTCATCAACACTTAAAAATCACGTTTTTCGAAAAATTTTTACGGTTTTAGCATTGGGTACAAAGTGGCAATGGACAAGGTTGAAGCAACGATACTGAATGATAAAATGGTGAACTGTCCTTTCATCATAATAAGGCTTCCTCCAAAAAATTTTGAAGTCCTTCATGTTATTTTAGAACTTTAGTTTTTGAGGTTTTGGTTAGCTTTTTGTATTTTCGCTCCAGTGTCCGTCGGTACAGACATGTGTTATCAAGCTCGAAACAAAGTTCTTCGTCTGTCAAAGAAGCTGTCACCTTTTTCTTGATGTGAAAATGATTTTGTTTCCACATGACAAGTTTTTCCAAAGAAATAAGCGATCATTTACTTCGCAGTGCTTCGTGCGCCAACAACTTTTGTTGGCTTTGGCTCATTTTGAAACACCCATACAGTCAACTGCTGTTTACTTTCTGACTCATACGCATAGATCCATAATTCGTCTCCTGTCTCGATCTTATACACATATTTTGACCCACCGCCGTTGTATTTGTATTTTTTGATCATTTTCTTGCACCAGTCAACATAAGCCTTTTTTTGGTTATAGCTCAATTTATGTGTGTTCCAACGAGAGCAAATCTTTTTCACAGCCAATCCCTTACCTTATGTATGCTAGTGGAACTAATGCCTAAGATTGCCTCAATTTCATGGTATGTCACATGACGATCTTGCTTTATTAGTTTTCGCACAGCAACGATATTCACTGGCACAACAGCTGATTTTGGACGACTTTCACGGAATTCGTCGATGAGCAAACGACGACCAAAATTGAATTCTTCATACCAGCGAAATACAATGGAATTAGAAAGTACTTCATCGCCAAAAATCAAATTATGTTTAACAATGCACTGTAGTTGAAACGTACGAAAATTTTCACGACTTAACTCCATTTTTTTGCCGAGATAAATTTTACAACTCAATGTTAACAACACAAATGGCGCTTGTATGGCAAAACGTTGTAAGTACATATTTGCTAACAAATGTCAAACTTTACGATGGAGATGTCAGATTACATCTGACAATACTCAATGTTGCCATAGCCGAAACTTAAGTAGTGCCCTCCATATGGGTAGATCTAGACGACCTTGATAGTCTAGTGGATAGTACACAAGACTTTCACTCAGAAGGTTGTGGGTTCGATACCCGTCGTCGTGTGGTGGTTAATTTCTTATATTCACTATCAATATGAAGTGTATGAAAATTATAAGAAAGTATATACACCTTGGTTGGTAATGGCGAAACACCCGAGCTAATAAAAAATTTCCACACAGTTGTTCGGAATCAGCGTTAAACTGTAGGTCCAACCATCGCCATTGTGGTCTAGTGGCAAAGTGCCAAACTCTTGTCTATGGAGACCCGAGTTCGATTCTCGGCTTGGATATGTTTCTTATCTATCTTTCTTCCTTCAAATAATAATAATATTGGGTAGTTCTGGCGGGGAGTCGAATGTACCCAATAAAATTGAGGGTTACGGATTCAGTGGTAGATACTTTTAGATTCTCTATGCTTCGAAACGACCGCCCTTCGATGAGGTGAGTTCCATCACCAATGACAGGCCAAAACTTATTACCTCTTTCTGTTGCATTCCTGCTAAACTAAGAAACGCAGGATAAGTATTGCATCGTCTGCGTACATAAAATGCTGTTCTCGACACAAATTACTTAAAACTCTATTCCCACAGGATTGATAGGAACCAGGAAAATGAAAAAGGTTTATTCCTCTCTTGTTGTGTGTAGAAATCGGATATTTTTAGTCATCAAATATTCGTAGAGTATGTATATTCCTTCACCTGGGGAGTGTCAAACTGATCCAAATCTTGTTAATTTTGAAATCTCTTACTTAATCTAGTCTGCCACTTCATCGTTTTAATTTTAATATCAATAGAACTTCTGTGCAATGAATGTTATAGGGTCGGCATGCTTACAATAAATCACCATCACTTTAAATACTTTCCAGCACCTTATGGCTGATATTTTCAATTAACGTAACAAAATCGGAAATATTTTGACCATACAACCTGAAACAAAACACATACCATATTAAAACCTAAATATGATTTGTTTTACTGGGTTTTGAATTTATCAAACTCAAAATATATACAATTGATACTTCATTAATTAAATCATCTGTTATAAATTGCTGTTGTCATTGTGTTTAACAAGCGACAACAATTTATGAATTTATGTGAAATTTACAATAACATTTTAATATAATTTGTTGCCATGTCAAGGAGAATTTAAATTATATAAATCAATTTTAAGAATTTGAAGAATTTTTTTTATGTTCTTCAATATTTATACATAAGCACATATGTATATAATTTAAGCCATTTTATTTATGCTCATGAGAAAATTGTGTGAATTTGTGCTAATGAAATTTTTTTCTTTAGACAAAGTTTTCTTTACAGTTGCAGTTTGTGCAGCTGTGCGTATACGTAACTTTTAACTTTCTCTGACATAAACAAGTATACACTTCTGCATATATAAGAGCGCACCGTGTATACAGTATAATTTTGTTTAGAATAAAAACAGAATAAAAAATTTACTATATTTCTTTTAGACGAAAAAATCAACAACTTATTGGTACTGCTGAAAAACTCTGTTTAAAACAATTTCGCATGAGAAATTTTTGCACTCTTCTTTCAAACGCTTAAAAAATGTATGAAGATTTTTTTTTTTTTTTTACTAAGCTGCAACATTCAAAAACTTTTGACGGTCAAAAAATTTCTTTTACAGATTTTCTTTTGCATGCTTTGGTTTGCTTTGTGAATAAGGAAATATTGTATAAATGTCAGAAAAAAATGTCATCAGAAATTATTCAATAACAAATTATTAAGCGCAAAAACTTTTATTAATATAAAAATACTATAAAAAGTTTAAAAAGAAAAAATAGAAAAATTGTCAGCAGAAAACGTCAGAGCTTAATGGATTGCAAGAAATCATATTTTAATAAACGATGTTCAATCAGCCGTTCCAGCAAAATATTTATGAAGGATTTTTGGCTATTTTCCAATATGTTTAAGAAGAAGTATAAAAACAAAAGTAAAGCGGAAATATGATACGAATTTCAACATAAATTTTACGATCCTTCATTTTATCCATTGTTTTTTCCATTTTTTCATCCATTTATCCTCTCACTATTTTCGTCATGCACTAAATGCATTTTTAATGAGTTTTTGCATTAGCTGCTTAAGTATGAGTGAGTGTTTCGACTTTAAATGCAATTAAGTGTCAAAATCAGTATATACATATATTAATAAATTTTATGAAGTATACCAACACACACAAACTACACGCATACATACATATATACATTGATTTTTTCTTTTTGCACACATATGAGTCACATATACTTACTTACATACAATGTATGTGTACTTGTGCTCTTTGCAGTAGTTTTTGAAAAATGGAAATGTCCTTGAAACTTTCATTTTGCAACGAAAATAGTATAGACTCACTCTGTCACTGTCCCTCTGCTTTTCTTCTTTACTGCTTTGCACTTTAGCAGCTTTTACTTTTCGCCTGGAATTTTTCATTTATAAATATTTGTGTAAGTTAGTGAAATAAAAGTAGTACACTTTTTAAGTGCACTTTCCTAGTACATAAGCGTCAGAAATAGGTACTTTATTAATGTAATGGAATCGGATCAGTATTGCTAACCTATTTTTCATTTTCTTACTTGTATTTTTGCTTTCAGTTTTTTTTTTTTTTTTTTGTACTTGTTTGCTTTTAATAGTTTCATAAATTTTGTATGCGTGTCAAATTAAAAACACGCAATCGTAAATTCATGCAAGTTTTATAGATTCCCACCTCCATCTCCACTGCTGCTCTCGGCCAAAGTAGAAAAGAATGAAAAGGCGCATTGTACAGTGGGGCAAAATACTACAAAGCCAATATAATTTCTAATGCTTATTAAATTCAGTTGAAATTTTTATGTTGAAATATAGAATTATTACTTGGAATTCGACAATTTGGAAGCTGACTGTTAAAAAATATTTAATGTAGCATTAAAAGTATTAGCTTTTTCATAAACATGCGTGTTAAAGTTCCTTCTCGTTTTTCAAATGTAGACGGCATCTATGTCGAATTGGCTAACACAGATGTAGAGGCAACAATTTGAAGAAATCATAAGCATTCCAAGATGTTCACATGTTGGCACTGTAGGGCCAACGAACATGCAGTTTTTTGTTCTGAGTTTTTATATGTTATCCAGCCTATTTTTCAGATTTAGCTTAATAGAACTCTTGCCGTAAAATGGTACAATGAAATTACACTATAAACCATTTTTAGCCGTTCGTCTACTCTTTCATTATCATGCCACTCAAATGAGATGCATTTTGTGATGCTTTTGAGAATCTAAATTCATTAGAAACTGTAGGCAGTCCCTTATTAATTTAGAGGTGATTTCATAGCCAGTATAAGCATAAGCATAAGGAGCGTCAATCTCCAGTCAGAGTGTATGTAAAATTTTTTTTTTGATACAAACTCTACTCATTATCATACTCCCTTAAGCAAATCTCAACAGCATACATCTCCAATAGGAAAACTAGACTAAGTTCCAAGTGCACATTACGAAATTTTGAAGTTCGATTGCCATCGTCATTCGACCTAGCACTAGAATCTCAACCCCATTGGGTATTTCGCCTAGTGTTTGTCAAGCCGAAATATATAAAATTGAGACCTGTAGAAACATAAACTTTCGTGAGGTTTTTAAATGTACCGCTATCGTAATTCATTTCTGGTATTCAGGCTGCTCTCTTAGCACTCTCTTCATGGAGTTTTTTTTCACAACTAGTAATTGGATAACTGGTCACTGTAAAGAAGACGCCGATAAAAGCTAAAAAAGTTTTATTGTGTTCATACATTAGAGCTGGTCGAAAAAATGTTTTTTATCATAACTTTGGTATTTGATGTCCGATTTTTTTTTTTAAAGGACGTTGGGGTAGCGCACTACCCAACAAGTGGCCCTTCTGAAATTCAGCTACAGATTATAAATCATCAGCTGATAACGACATCTATATATTTAAAAAAGTTATAACATTTTGTTTTATGGAATCTACAGAATCAGAAACATCGACAACATTATAGAGGTAATTGGTCTTACAAATAGATAACTTGATAGGAATATAGAATCGAGTAATACGAGTCGGAACGTTCAAGTTAATGTTCCTCAGCAAAGATGGAGAATTAACAGTGCCAGATAACAATTTTACAATAAAACACACGTTACTCATAATTCTTCAGCTTTCAAGAGTAGGTATATTCAAAAGTATTAATCTGTGCTCGTAAGGTGGAAGATTAAACGGTAAATCCCACGGCAAGGATCTCAAAGCAAAAAGCAAGAACTGTTTTTGAACTGATTCCAATTTGTCTATATAAATCTTATATTGAGGACACCAGATAGTTGATGCGTATTCCAAAATAGGTCTAACCAATGATGTATAAAGCGACTTTGTGACATATGGGTCGTTGAATTCCTTAGACCAGCGCTTAACAAAACCAATCATTGCTTTTGCTTTATTAACGCATATATTTATGTGCAAATGAAAGCAAAATTTAGGGTCCATAGTAACTCCCAAGTCAACGAAAGAATCCAAATGGCTTAAGACAGTATTTTTAATTGTATATTCTGTAGGAAGGGAAACGTTTCTTGCATATACCATAACTTTACATTTGTCTAAGCTGTTTAGATCGGAATGTAGTAACATCTTGTCATAAATTTTATAAATGATATATTATTATAAACACTCTTTGTGAATTATGGCGTCATGCACACTTAAAAAATTAAGGAGTAAATACCCCAATTTTTATAGTAATATTAACTCTTTTTTTGAAGTTATATATAAACAGGTTAATGAACAAATGTAGTCATCACAACAACAATGTATATAGAGACGGGCAAATCAGACGGCCGTTTCGGAATCCGCCACAATTCCTCATCAGTGATCTTAGTGGTAGTTCTTAATCTTTCAATATCCCATATAAGCTACTAATATTTGAAATCATAACCCAGAATTATGGATTTGATTCCAAATATCTTCACTGAATAGTGATATTGAAAGAAACTACCACTACCGTTCTATACACTTATGTTGTTGTTTTTTTCCCATCGTAGCTAGTCTGCATAACAGTTCGTTATTTGAAAGTCTAGTACATGGGAGAGTGTGTGTGTGTGAGAAAATGATTCTAGGTGTCATTTTTTCTGAACGGTCCCCATTCGATCAGTTCATGATAGTTTTTTAGGAGACTATGAAAATTAAATCTAGAGGTTAATTTTCAAAGTCATGACTTAAGTTCATGTTAATTTCGTTATTTGAAGTTATATATAAACAGGTTAATGAACAAATGTAGTCATCACAACAACAATGTATATAGAGACGGGCAAATCAGACGGCCGTTTCGGAATCCGCCACAATTCCTCATCAGTGATCTTAGTGGTAGTTCTTAATCTTTCAATATCCCATATAAGCTACTAATATTTGAAATCATAACCCAGAATTATGGATTTGATTCCAAATATCTTCACTGAATAGTGATATTGAAAGAAACTACCACTACCGTTCTATACACTTATGTTGTTGTTTTTTTCCCATCGTAGCTAGTCTGCATAACAGTTCGTTATTTGAAAGTCTAGTACATGGGAGAGTGTGTGTGTGTGAGAAAATGATTCTAGGTGTCATTTTTTCTGAACGGTCCCCATTCGATCAGTTCATGATAGTTTTTTAGGAGACTATGAAAATTAAATCTAGAGGTTAATTTTCAAAGTCATGACTTAAGTTCATGTTAATTTCGTTATTTGAAGTTATATATAAACAGGTTAATGAACAAATGTAGTCATCACAACAACAATGTATATAGAGACGGGCAAATCAGACGGCCGTTTCGGAATCCGCCACAATTCCTCATCAGTGATCTTAGTGGTAGTTCTTAATCTTTCAATATCCCATATAAGCTACTAATATTTGAAATCATAACCCAGAATTATGGATTTGATTCCAAATATCTTCACTGAATAGTGATATTGAAAGAAACTACCACTACCGTTCTATACACTTATGTTGTTGTTTTTTTCCCATCGTAGCTAGTCTGCATAACAGTTCGTTATTTGAAAGTCTAGTACATGGGAGAGTGTGTGTGTGTGAGAAAATGATTCTAGGTGTCATTTTTTCTGAACGGTCCCCATTCGATCAGTTCATGATAGTTTTTTAGGAGACTATGAAAATTAAATCTAGAGGTTAATTTTCAAAGTCATGACTTAAGTTCATGTTAATTTCGTTATTTGAAGTTATATATAAACAGGTTAATGAACAAATGTAGTCATCACAACAACAATGTATATAGAGACGGGCAAATCAGACGGCCGTTTCGGAATCCGCCACAATTCCTCATCAGTGATCTTAGTGGTAGTTCTTAATCTTTCAATATCCCATATAAGCTACTAATATTTGAAATCATAACCCAGAATTATGGATTTGATTCCAAATATCTTCACTGAATAGTGATATTGAAAGAAACTACCACTACCGTTCTATACACTTATGTTGTTGTTTTTTTCCCATCGTAGCTAGTCTGCATAACAGTTCGTTATTTGAAAGTCTAGTACATGGGAGAGTGTGTGTGTGTGAGAAAATGATTCTAGGTGTCATTTTTTCTGAACGGTCCCCATTCGATCAGTTCATGATAGTTTTTTAGGAGACTATGAAAATTAAATCTAGAGGTTAATTTTCAAAGTCATGACTTAAGTTCATGTTAATTTCGTTATTTGAAGTTATATATAAACAGGTTAATGAACAAATGTAGTCATCACAACAACAATGTATATAGAGACGGGCAAATCAGACGGCCGTTTCGGAATCCGCCACAATTCCTCATCAGTGATCTTAGTGGTAGTTCTTAATCTTTCAATATCCCATATAAGCTACTAATATTTGAAATCATAACCCAGAATTATGGATTTGATTCCAAATATCTTCACTGAATAGTGATATTGAAAGAAACTACCACTACCGTTCTATACACTTATGTTGTTGTTTTTTTCCCATCGTAGCTAGTCTGCATAACAGTTCGTTATTTGAAAGTCTAGTACATGGGAGAGTGTGTGTGTGTGAGAAAATGATTCTAGGTGTCATTTTTTCTGAACG